>OW443319.2:17346851-18571327 GCA_937001585.2 Brachylomia viminalis | reverse complement strand
CCTAACCTAACCTAACCTAACCTAACCTAACCTAACCTAACCTAACCTAACCTAACCTAACCTAACCTAACCTAACCTAACCTAACCTAACCTAACCTAACCTAACCTAACCTAACCTAACCTAACCTAACCTAACCTAACCTAACCTAACCTAACCTAACCTAACCTAACCTAACCTAACCTAACCTAACCTAACCTAACCTAACCTAACCTAACCTAACCTAACCTAACCTAACCTAACCTAACCTAACCTAACCTAACCTAACCTAACCTAACCTAACCTAACCTAACCTAACCTAACCTAACCTAACCTAACCTAACCTAACCTAACCTAACCTAACCTAACCTAACCTAACCTAACCTAACCTAACCTAACCTAACCTAACCTAACCTAACCTAACCTAACCTAACCTAACCTAACCTAACCTAACCTAACCTAACCTAACCTAACCTAACCTAACCTAACCTAACCTAACCTAACCTAACCTAACCTAACCTAACCTAACCTAACCTAACCTAACCTAACCTAACCTAACCTAACCTAACCTAACCTAACCTAACCTAACCTAACCTAACCTAACCTAACCTAACCTAACCTAACCTAACCTAACCTAACCTAACCTAACCTAACCTAACCTAACCTAACCTAACCTAACCTAACCTAACCTAACCTAACCTAACCTAACCTAACCTAACCTAACCTAACCTAACCTAACCTAACCTAACCTAACCTAACCTAACCTAACCTAACCTAACCTAACCTAACCTAACCTAACCTAACCTAACCTAACCTAACCTAACCTAACCTAACCTAACCTAACCTAACCTAACCTAACCTAACCTAACCTAACCTAACCTAACCTAACCTAACCTAACCTAACCTAACCTAACCTAACCTAACCTAACCTAACCTAACCTAACCTAACCTAACCTAACCTAACCTAACCTAACCTAACCTAACCTAACCTAACCTAACCTAACCTAACCTAACCTAACCTAACCTAACCTAACCTAACCTAACCTAACCTAACCTAACCTAACCTAACCTAACCTAACCTAACCTAACCTAACCTAACCTAACCTAACCTAACCTAACCTAACCTAACCTAACCTAACCTAACCTAACCTAACCTAACCTAACCTAACCTAACCTAACCTAACCTAACCTAACCTAACCTAACCTAACCTAACCTAACCTAACCTAACCTAACCTAACCTAACCTAACCTAACCTAACCTAACCTAACCTAACCTAACCTAACCTAACCTAACCTAACCTAACCTAACCTAACCTAACCTAACCTAACCTAACCTAACCTAACCTAACCTAACCTAACCTAACCTAACCTAACCTAACCTAACCTAACCTAACCTAACCTAACCTAACCTAACCTAACCTAACCTAACCTAACCTAACCTAACCTAACCTAACCTAACCTAACCTAACCTAACCTAACCTAACCTAACCTAACCTAACCTAACCTAACCTAACCTAACCTAACCTAACCTAACCTAACCTAACCTAACCTAACCTAACCTAACCTAACCTAACCTAACCTAACCTAACCTAACCTAACCTAACCTAACCTAACCTAACCTAACCTAACCTAACCTAACCTAACCTAACCTAACCTAACCTAACCTAACCTAACCTAACCTAACCTAACCTAACCTAACCTAACCTAACCTAACCTAACCTAACCTAACCTAACCTAACCTAACCTAACCTAACCTAACCTAACCTAACCTAACCTAACCTAACCTAACCTAACCTAACCTAACCTAACCTAACCTAACCTAACCTAACCTAACCTAACCTAACCTAACCTAACCTAACCTAACCTAACCTAACCTAACCTAACCTAACCTAACCTAACCTAACCTAACCTAACCTAACCTAACCTAACCTAACCTAACCTAACCTAACCTAACCTAACCTAACCTAACCTAACCTAACCTAACCTAACCTAACCTAACCTAACCTAACCTAACCTAACCTAACCTAACCTAACCTAACCTAACCTAACCTAACCTAACCTAACCTAACCTAACCTAACCTAACCTAACCTAACCTAACCTAACCTAACCTAACCTAACCTAACCTAACCTAACCTAACCTAACCTAACCTAACCTAACCTAACCTAACCTAACCTAACCTAACCTAACCTAACCTAACCTAACCTAACCTAACCTAACCTAACCTAACCTAACCTAACCTAACCTAACCTAACCTAACCTAACCTAACCTAACCTAACCTAACCTAACCTAACCTAACCTAACCTAACCTAACCTAACCTAACCTAACCTAACCTAACCTAACCTAACCTAACCTAACCTAACCTAACCTAACCTAACCTAACCTAACCTAACCTAACCTAACCTAACCTAACCTAACCTAACCTAACCTAACCTAACCTAACCTAACCTAACCTAACCTAACCTAACCTAACCTAACCTAACCTAACCTAACCTAACCTAACCTAACCTAACCTAACCTAACCTAACCTAACCTAACCTAACCTAACCTAACCTAACCTAACCTAACCTAACCTAACCTAACCTAACCTAACCTAACCTAACCTAACCTAACCTAACCTAACCTAACCTAACCTAACCTAACCTAACCTAACCTAACCTAACCTAACCTAACCTAACCTAACCTAACCTAACCTAACCTAACCTAACCTAACCTAACCTAACCTAACCTAACCTAACCTAACCTAACCTAACCTAACCTAACCTAACCTAACCTAACCTAACCTAACCTAACCTAACCTAACCTAACCTAACCTAACCTAACCTAACCTAACCTAACCTAACCTAACCTAACCTAACCTAACCTAACCTAACCTAACCTAACCTAACCTAACCTAACCTAACCTAACCTAACCTAACCTAACCTAACCTAACCTAACCTAACCTAACCTAACCTAACCTAACCTAACCTAACCTAACCTAACCTAACCTAACCTAACCTAACCTAACCTAACCTAACCTAACCTAACCTAACCTAACCTAACCTAACCTAACCTAACCTAACCTAACCTAACCTAACCTAACCTAACCTAACCTAACCTAACCTAACCTAACCTAACCTAACCTAACCTAACCTAACCTAACCTAACCTAACCTAACCTAACCTAACCTAACCTAACCTAACCTAACCTAACCTAACCTAACCTAACCTAACCTAACCTAACCTAACCTAACCTAACCTAACCTAACCTAACCTAACCTAACCTAACCTAACCTAACCTAACCTAACCTAACCTAACCTAACCTAACCTAACCTAACCTAACCTAACCTAACCTAACCTAACCTAACCTAACCTAACCTAACCTAACCTAACCTAACCTAACCTAACCTAACCTAACCTAACCTAACCTAACCTAACCTAACCTAACCTAACCTAACCTAACCTAACCTAACCTAACCTAACCTAACCTAACCTAACCTAACCTAACCTAACCTAACCTAACCTAACCTAACCTAACCTAACCTAACCTAACCTAACCTAACCTAACCTAACCTAACCTAACCTAACCTAACCTAACCTAACCTAACCTAACCTAACCTAACCTAACCTAACCTAACCTAACCTAACCTAACCTAACCTAACCTAACCTAACCTAACCTAACCTAACCTAACCTAACCTAACCTAACCTAACCTAACCTAACCTAACCTAACCTAACCTAACCTAACCTAACCTAACCTAACCTAACCTAACCTAACCTAACCTAACCTAACCTAACCTAACCTAACCTAACCTAACCTAACCTAACCTAACCTAACCTAACCTAACCTAACCTAACCTAACCTAACCTAACCTAACCTAACCTAACCTAACCTAACCTAACCTAACCTAACCTAACCTAACCTAACCTAACCTAACCTAACCTAACCTAACCTAACCTAACCTAACCTAACCTAACCTAACCTAACCTAACCTAACCTAACCTAACCTAACCTAACCTAACCTAACCTAACCTAACCTAACCTAACCTAACCTAACCTAACCTAACCTAACCTAACCTAACCTAACCTAACCTAACCTAACCTAACCTAACCTAACCTAACCTAACCTAACCTAACCTAACCTAACCTAACCTAACCTAACCTAACCTAACCTAACCTAACCTAACCTAACCTAACATAACCTAACCTAACCTAACCTAACCTAACCTAACCTAACCTAACCTAACCTAACCTAACCTAACCTAACCTAACCTAACCTAACCTAACCTAACCTAACCTAACCTAACCTAACCTAACCTAACCTAACCTAACCTAACCTAACCTAACCTAACCTAACCTAACCTAACCTAACCTAACCTAACCTAACCTAACCTAACCTAACCTAACCTAACCTAACCTAACCTAACCTAACCTAACCTAACCTAACCTAACCTAACCTAACCTAACCTAACCTAACCTAACCTAACCTAACCTAACCTAACCTAACCTAACCTAACCTAACCTAACCTAACCTAACCTAACCTAACCTAACCTAACCTAACCTAACCTAACCTAACCTAACCTAACCTAACCTAACCTAACCTAACCTAACCTAACCTAACCTAACCTAACCTAACCTAACCTAACCTAACCTAACCTAACCTAACCTAACCTAACCTAACCTAACCTAACCTAACCTAACCTAACCTAACCTAACCTAACCTAACCTAACCTAACCTAACCTAACCTAACCTAACCTAACCTAACCTAACCTAACCTAACCTAACCTAACCTAACCTAACCTAACCTAACCTAACCTAACCTAACCTAACCTAACCTAACCTAACCTAACCTAACCTAACCTAACCTAACCTAACCTAACCTAACCTAACCTAACCTAACCTAACCTAACCTAACCTAACCTAACCTAACCTAACCTAACCTAACCTAACCTAACCTAACCTAACCTAACCTAACCTAACCTAACCTAACCTAACCTAACCTAACCTAACCTAACCTAACCTAACCTAACCTAACCTAACCTAACCTAACCTAACCTAACCTAACCTAACCTAACCTAACCTAACCTAACCTAACCTAACCTAACCTAACCTAACCTAACCTAACCTAACCTAACCTAACCTAACCTAACCTAACCTAACCTAACCTAACCTAACCTAACCTAACCTAACCTAACCTAACCTAACCTAACCTAACCTAACCTAACCTAACCTAACCTAACCTAACCTAACCTAACCTAACCTAACCTAACCTAACCTAACCTAACCTAACCTAACCTAACCTAACCTAACCTAACCTAACCTAACCTAACCTAACCTAACCTAACCTAACCTAACCTAACCTAACCTAACCTAACCTAACCTAACCTAACCTAACCTAACCTAACCTAACCTAACCTAACCTAACCTAACCTAACCTAACCTAACCTAACCTAACCTAACCTAACCTAACCTAACCTAACCTAACCTAACCTAACCTAACCTAACCTAACCTAACCTAACCTAACCTAACCTAACCTAACCTAACCTAACCTAACCTAACCTAACCTAACCTAACCTAACCTAACCTAACCTAACCTAACCTAACCTAACCTAACCTAACCTAACCTAACCTAACCTAACCTAACCTAACCTAACCTAACCTAACCTAACCTAACCTAACCTAACCTAACCTAACCTAACCTAACCTAACCTAACCTAACCTAACCTAACCTAACCTAACCTAACCTAACCTAACCTAACCTAACCTAACCTAACCTAACCTAACCTAACCTAACCTAACCTAACCTAACCTAACCTAACCTAACCTAACCTAACCTAACCTAACCTAACCTAACCTAACCTAACCTAACCTAACCTAACCTAACCTAACCTAACCTAACCTAACCTAACCTAACCTAACCTAACCTAACCTAACCTAACCTAACCTAACCTAACCTAACCTAACCTAACCTAACCTAACCTAACCTAACCTAACCTAACCTAACCTAACCTAACCTAACCTAACCTAACCTAACCTAACCTAACCTAACCTAACCTAACCTAACCTAACCTAACCTAACCTAACCTAACCTAACCTAACCTAACCTAACCTAACCTAACCTAACCTAACCTAACCTAACCTAACCTAACCTAACCTAACCTAACCTAACCTAACCTAACCTAACCTAACCTAACCTAACCTAACCTAACCTAACCTAACCTAACCTAACCTAACCTAACCTAACCTAACCTAACCTAACCTAACCTAACCTAACCTAACCTAACCTAACCTAACCTAACCTAACCTAACCTAACCTAACCTAACCTAACCTAACCTAACCTAACCTAACCTAACCTAACCTAACCTAACCTAACCTAACCTAACCTAACCTAACCTAACCTAACCTAACCTAACCTAACCTAACCTAACCTAACCTAACCTAACCTAACCTAACCTAACCTAACCTAACCTAACCTAACCTAACCTAACCTAACCTAACCTAACCTAACCTAACCTAACCTAACCTAACCTAACCTAACCTAACCTAACCTAACCTAACCTAACCTAACCTAACCTAACCTAACCTAACCTAACCTAACCTAACCTAACCTAACCTAACCTAACCTAACCTAACCTAACCTAACCTAACCTAACCTAACCTAACCTAACCTAACCTAACCTAACCTAACCTAACCTAACCTAACCTAACCTAACCTAACCTAACCTAACCTAACCTAACCTAACCTAACCTAACCTAACCTAACCTAACCTAACCTAACCTAACCTAACCTAACCTAACCTAACCTAACCTAACCTAACCTAACCTAACCTAACCTAACCTAACCTAACCTAACCTAACCTAACCTAACCTAACCTAACCTAACCTAACCTAACCTAACCTAACCTAACCTAACCTAACCTAACCTAACCTAACCTAACCTAACCTAACCTAACCTAACCTAACCTAACCTAACCTAACCTAACCTAACCTAACCTAACCTAACCTAACCTAACCTAACCTAACCTAACCTAACCTAACCTAACCTAACCTAACCTAACCTAACCTAACCTAACCTAACCTAACCTAACCTAACCTAACCTAACCTAACCTAACCTAACCTAACCTAACCTAACCTAACCTAACCTAACCTAACCTAACCTAACCTAACCTAACCTAACCTAACCTAACCTAACCTAACCTAACCTAACCTAACCTAACCTAACCTAACCTAACCTAACCTAACCTAACCTAACCTAACCTAACCTAACCTAACCTAACCTAACCTAACCTAACCTAACCTAACCTAACCTAACCTAACCTAACCTAACCTAACCTAACCTAACCTAACCTAACCTAACCTAACCTAACCTAACCTAACCTAACCTAACCTAACCTAACCTAACCTAACCTAACCTAACCTAACCTAACCTAACCTAACCTAACCTAACCTAACCTAACCTAACCTAACCTAACCTAACCTAACCTAACCTAACCTAACCTAACCTAACCTAACCTAACCTAACCTAACCTAACCTAACCTAACCTAACCTAACCTAACCTAACCTAACCTAACCTAACCTAACCTAACCTAACCTAACCTAACCTAACCTAACCTAACCTAACCTAACCTAACCTAACCTAACCTAACCTAACCTAACCTAACCTAACCTAACCTAACCTAACCTAACCTAACCTAACCTAACCTAACCTAACCTAACCTAACCTAACCTAACCTAACCTAACCTAACCTAACCTAACCTAACCTAACCTAACCTAACCTAACCTAACCTAACCTAACCTAACCTAACCTAACCTAACCTAACCTAACCTAACCTAACCTAACCTAACCTAACCTAACCTAACCTAACCTAACCTAACCTAACCTAACCTAACCTAACCTAACCTAACCTAACCTAACCTAACCTAACCTAACCTAACCTAACCTAACCTAACCTAACCTAACCTAACCTAACCTAACCTAACCTAACCTAACCTAACCTAACCTAACCTAACCTAACCTAACCTAACCTAACCTAACCTAACCTAACCTAACCTAACCTAACCTAACCTAACCTAACCTAACCTAACCTAACCTAACCTAACCTAACCTAACCTAACCTAACCTAACCTAACCTAACCTAACCTAACCTAACCTAACCTAACCTAACCTAACCTAACCTAACCTAACCTAACCTAACCTAACCTAACCTAACCTAACCTAACCTAACCTAACCTAACCTAACCTAACCTAACCTAACCTAACCTAACCTAACCTAACCTAACCTAACCTAACCTAACCTAACCTAACCTAACCTAACCTAACCTAACCTAACCTAACCTAACCTAACCTAACCTAACCTAACCTAACCTAACCTAACCTAACCTAACCTAACCTAACCTAACCTAACCTAACCTAACCTAACCTAACCTAACCTAACCTAACCTAACCTAACCTAACCTAACCTAACCTAACCTAACCTAACCTAACCTAACCTAACCTAACCTAACCTAACCTAACCTAACCTAACCTAACCTAACCTAACCTAACCTAACCTAACCTAACCTAACCTAACCTAACCTAACCTAACCTAACCTAACCTAACCTAACCTAACCTAACCTAACCTAACCTAACCTAACCTAACCTAACCTAACCTAACCTAACCTAACCTAACCTAACCTAACCTAACCTAACCTAACCTAACCTAACCTAACCTAACCTAACCTAACCTAACCTAACCTAACCTAACCTAACCTAACCTAACCTAACCTAACCTAACCTAACCTAACCTAACCTAACCTAACCTAACCTAACCTAACCTAACCTAACCTAACCTAACCTAACCTAACCTAACCTAACCTAACCTAACCTAACCTAACCTAACCTAACCTAACCTAACCTAACCTAACCTAACCTAACCTAACCTAACCTAACCTAACCTAACCTAACCTAACCTAACCTAACCTAACCTAACCTAACCTAACCTAACCTAACCTAACCTAACCTAACCTAACCTAACCTAACCTAACCTAACCTAACCTAACCTAACCTAACCTAACCTAACCTAACCTAACCTAACCTAACCTAACCTAACCTAACCTAACCTAACCTAACCTAACCTAACCTAACCTAACCTAACCTAACCTAACCTAACCTAACCTAACCTAACCTAACCTAACCTAACCTAACCTAACCTAACCTAACCTAACCTAACCTAACCTAACCTAACCTAACCTAACCTAACCTAACCTAACCTAACCTAACCTAACCTAACCTAACCTAACCTAACCTAACCTAACCTAACCTAACCTAACCTAACCTAACCTAACCTAACCTAACCTAACCTAACCTAACCTAACCTAACCTAACCTAACCTAACCTAACCTAACCTAACCTAACCTAACCTAACCTAACCTAACCTAACCTAACCTAACCTAACCTAACCTAACCTAACCTAACCTAACCTAACCTAACCTAACCTAACCTAACCTAACCTAACCTAACCTAACCTAACCTAACCTAACCTAACCTAACCTAACCTAACCTAACCTAACCTAACCTAACCTAACCTAACCTAACCTAACCTAACCTAACCTAACCTAACCTAACCTAACCTAACCTAACCTAACCTAACCTAACCTAACCTAACCTAACCTAACCTAACCTAACCTAACCTAACCTAACCTAACCTAACCTAACCTAACCTAACCTAACCTAACCTAACCTAACCTAACCTAACCTAACCTAACCTAACCTAACCTAACCTAACCTAACCTAACCTAACCTAACCTAACCTAACCTAACCTAACCTAACCTAACCTAACCTAACCTAACCTAACCTAACCTAACCTAACCTAACCTAACCTAACCTAACCTAACCTAACCTAACCTAACCTAACCTAACCTAACCTAACCTAACCTAACCTAACCTAACCTAACCTAACCTAACCTAACCTAACCTAACCTAACCTAACCTAACCTAACCTAACCTAACCTAACCTAACCTAACCTAACCTAACCTAACCTAACCTAACCTAACCTAACCTAACCTAACCTAACCTAACCTAACCTAACCTAACCTAACCTAACCTAACCTAACCTAACCTAACCTAACCTAACCTAACCTAACCTAACCTAACCTAACCTAACCTAACCTAACCTAACCTAACCTAACCTAACCTAACCTAACCTAACCTAACCTAACCTAACCTAACCTAACCTAACCTAACCTAACCTAACCTAACCTAACCTAACCTAACCTAACCTAACCTAACCTAACCTAACCTAACCTAACCTAACCTAACCTAACCTAACCTAACCTAACCTAACCTAACCTAACCTAACCTAACCTAACCTAACCTAACCTAACCTAACCTAACCTAACCTAACCTAACCTAACCTAACCTAACCTAACCTAACCTAACCTAACCTAACCTAACCTAACCTAACCTAACCTAACCTAACCTAACCTAACCTAACCTAACCTAACCTAACCTAACCTAACCTAACCTAACCTAACCTAACCTAACCTAACCTAACCTAACCTAACCTAACCTAACCTAACCTAACCTAACCTAACCTAACCTAACCTAACCTAACCTAACCTAACCTAACCTAACCTAACCTAACCTAACCTAACCTAACCTAACCTAACCTAACCTAACCTAACCTAACCTAACCTAACCTAACCTAACCTAACCTAACCTAACCTAACCTAACCTAACCTAACCTAACCTAACCTAACCTAACCTAACCTAACCTAACCTAACCTAACCTAACCTAACCTAACCTAACCTAACCTAACCTAACCTAACCTAACCTAACCTAACCTAACCTAACCTAACCTAACCTAACCTAACCTAACCTAACCTAACCTAACCTAACCTAACCTAACCTAACCTAACCTAACCTAACCTAACCTAACCTAACCTAACCTAACCTAACCTAACCTAACCTAACCTAACCTAACCTAACCTAACCTAACCTAACCTAACCTAACCTAACCTAACCTAACCTAACCTAACCTAACCTAACCTAACCTAACCTAACCTAACCTAACCTAACCTAACCTAACCTAACCTAACCTAACCTAACCTAACCTAACCTAACCTAACCTAACCTAACCTAACCTAACCTAACCTAACCTAACCTAACCTAACCTAACCTAACCTAACCTAACCTAACCTAACCTAACCTAACCTAACCTAACCTAACCTAACCTAACCTAACCTAACCTAACCTAACCTAACCTAACCTAACCTAACCTAACCTAACCTAACCTAACCTAACCTAACCTAACCTAACCTAACCTAACCTAACCTAACCTAACCTAACCTAACCTAACCTAACCTAACCTAACCTAACCTAACCTAACCTAACCTAACCTAACCTAACCTAACCTAACCTAACCTAACCTAACCTAACCTAACCTAACCTAACCTAACCTAACCTAACCTAACCTAACCTAACCTAACCTAACCTAACCTAACCTAACCTAACCTAACCTAACCTAACCTAACCTAACCTAACCTAACCTAACCTAACCTAACCTAACCTAACCTAACCTAACCTAACCTAACCTAACCTAACCTAACCTAACCTAACCTAACCTAACCTAACCTAACCTAACCTAACCTAACCTAACCTAACCTAACCTAACCTAACCTAACCTAACCTAACCTAACCTAACCTAACCTAACCTAACCTAACCTAACCTAACCTAACCTAACCTAACCTAACCTAACCTAACCTAACCTAACCTAACCTAACCTAACCTAACCTAACCTAACCTAACCTAACCTAACCTAACCTAACCTAACCTAACCTAACCTAACCTAACCTAACCTAACCTAACCTAACCTAACCTAACCTAACCTAACCTAACCTAACCTAACCTAACCTAACCTAACCTAACCTAACCTAACCTAACCTAACCTAACCTAACCTAACCTAACCTAACCTAACCTAACCTAACCTAACCTAACCTAACCTAACCTAACCTAACCTAACCTAACCTAACCTAACCTAACCTAACCTAACCTAACCTAACCTAACCTAACCTAACCTAACCTAACCTAACCTAACCTAACCTAACCTAACCTAACCTAACCTAACCTAACCTAACCTAACCTAACCTAACCTAACCTAACCTAACCTAACCTAACCTAACCTAACCTAACCTAACCTAACCTAACCTAACCTAACCTAACCTAACCTAACCTAACCTAACCTAACCTAACCTAACCTAACCTAACCTAACCTAACCTAACCTAACCTAACCTAACCTAACCTAACCTAACCTAACCTAACCTAACCTAACCTAACCTAACCTAACCTAACCTAACCTAACCTAACCTAACCTAACCTAACCTAACCTAACCTAACCTAACCTAACCTAACCTAACCTAACCTAACCTAACCTAACCTAACCTAACCTAACCTAACCTAACCTAACCTAACCTAACCTAACCTAACCTAACCTAACCTAACCTAACCTAACCTAACCTAACCTAACCTAACCTAACCTAACCTAACCTAACCTAACCTAACCTAACCTAACCTAACCTAACCTAACCTAACCTAACCTAACCTAACCTAACCTAACCTAACCTAACCTAACCTAACCTAACCTAACCTAACCTAACCTAACCTAACCTAACCTAACCTAACCTAACCTAACCTAACCTAACCTAACCTAACCTAACCTAACCTAACCTAACCTAACCTAACCTAACCTAACCTAACCTAACCTAACCTAACCTAACCTAACCTAACCTAACCTAACCTAACCTAACCTAACCTAACCTAACCTAACCTAACCTAACCTAACCTAACCTAACCTAACCTAACCTAACCTAACCTAACCTAACCTAACCTAACCTAACCTAACCTAACCTAACCTAACCTAACCTAACCTAACCTAACCTAACCTAACCTAACCTAACCTAACCTAACCTAACCTAACCTAACCTAACCTAACCTAACCTAACCTAACCTAACCTAACCTAACCTAACCTAACCTAACCTAACCTAACCTAACCTAACCTAACCTAACCTAACCTAACCTAACCTAACCTAACCTAACCTAACCTAACCTAACCTAACCTAACCTAACCTAACCTAACCTAACCTAACCTAACCTAACCTAACCTAACCTAACCTAACCTAACCTAACCTAACCTAACCTAACCTAACCTAACCTAACCTAACCTAACCTAACCTAACCTAACCTAACCTAACCTAACCTAACCTAACCTAACCTAACCTAACCTAACCTAACCTAACCTAACCTAACCTAACCTAACCTAACCTAACCTAACCTAACCTAACCTAACCTAACCTAACCTAACCTAACCTAACCTAACCTAACCTAACCTAACCTAACCTAACCTAACCTAACCTAACCTAACCTAACCTAACCTAACCTAACCTAACCTAACCTAACCTAACCTAACCTAACCTAACCTAACCTAACCTAACCTAACCTAACCTAACCTAACCTAACCTAACCTAACCTAACCTAACCTAACCTAACCTAACCTAACCTAACCTAACCTAACCTAACCTAACCTAACCTAACCTAACCTAACCTAACCTAACCTAACCTAACCTAACCTAACCTAACCTAACCTAACCTAACCTAACCTAACCTAACCTAACCTAACCTAACCTAACCTAACCTAACCTAACCTAACCTAACCTAACCTAACCTAACCTAACCTAACCTAACCTAACCTAACCTAACCTAACCTAACCTAACCTAACCTAACCTAACCTAACCTAACCTAACCTAACCTAACCTAACCTAACCTAACCTAACCTAACCTAACCTAACCTAACCTAACCTAACCTAACCTAACCTAACCTAACCTAACCTAACCTAACCTAACCTAACCTAACCTAACCTAACCTAACCTAACCTAACCTAACCTAACCTAACCTAACCTAACCTAACCTAACCTAACCTAACCTAACCTAACCTAACCTAACCTAACCTAACCTAACCTAACCTAACCTAACCTAACCTAACCTAACCTAACCTAACCTAACCTAACCTAACCTAACCTAACCTAACCTAACCTAACCTAACCTAACCTAACCTAACCTAACCTAACCTAACCTAACCTAACCTAACCTAACCTAACCTAACCTAACCTAACCTAACCTAACCTAACCTAACCTAACCTAACCTAACCTAACCTAACCTAACCTAACCTAACCTAACCTAACCTAACCTAACCTAACCTAACCTAACCTAACCTAACCTAACCTAACCTAACCTAACCTAACCTAACCTAACCTAACCTAACCTAACCTAACCTAACCTAACCTAACCTAACCTAACCTAACCTAACCTAACCTAACCTAACCTAACCTAACCTAACCTAACCTAACCTAACCTAACCTAACCTAACCTAACCTAACCTAACCTAACCTAACCTAACCTAACCTAACCTAACCTAACCTAACCTAACCTAACCTAACCTAACCTAACCTAACCTAACCTAACCTAACCTAACCTAACCTAACCTAACCTAACCTAACCTAACCTAACCTAACCTAACCTAACCTAACCTAACCTAACCTAACCTAACCTAACCTAACCTAACCTAACCTAACCTAACCTAACCTAACCTAACCTAACCTAACCTAACCTAACCTAACCTAACCTAACCTAACCTAACCTAACCTAACCTAACCTAACCTAACCTAACCTAACCTAACCTAACCTAACCTAACCTAACCTAACCTAACCTAACCTAACCTAACCTAACCTAACCTAACCTAACCTAACCTAACCTAACCTAACCTAACCTAACCTAACCTAACCTAACCTAACCTAACCTAACCTAACCTAACCTAACCTAACCTAACCTAACCTAACCTAACCTAACCTAACCTAACCTAACCTAACCTAACCTAACCTAACCTAACCTAACCTAACCTAACCTAACCTAACCTAACCTAACCTAACCTAACCTAACCTAACCTAACCTAACCTAACCTAACCTAACCTAACCTAACCTAACCTAACCTAACCTAACCTAACCTAACCTAACCTAACCTAACCTAACCTAACCTAACCTAACCTAACCTAACCTAACCTAACCTAACCTAACCTAACCTAACCTAACCTAACCTAACCTAACCTAACCTAACCTAACCTAACCTAACCTAACCTAACCTAACCTAACCTAACCTAACCTAACCTAACCTAACCTAACCTAACCTAACCTAACCTAACCTAACCTAACCTAACCTAACCTAACCTAACCTAACCTAACCTAACCTAACCTAACCTAACCTAACCTAACCTAACCTAACCTAACCTAACCTAACCTAACCTAACCTAACCTAACCTAACCTAACCTAACCTAACCTAACCTAACCTAACCTAACCTAACCTAACCTAACCTAACCTAACCTAACCTAACCTAACCTAACCTAACCTAACCTAACCTAACCTAACCTAACCTAACCTAACCTAACCTAACCTAACCTAACCTAACCTAACCTAACCTAACCTAACCTAACCTAACCTAACCTAACCTAACCTAACCTAACCTAACCTAACCTAACCTAACCTAACCTAACCTAACCTAACCTAACCTAACCTAACCTAACCTAACCTAACCTAACCTAACCTAACCTAACCTAACCTAACCTAACCTAACCTAACCTAACCTAACCTAACCTAACCTAACCTAACCTAACCTAACCTAACCTAACCTAACCTAACCTAACCTAACCTAACCTAACCTAACCTAACCTAACCTAACCTAACCTAACCTAACCTAACCTAACCTAACCTAACCTAACCTAACCTAACCTAACCTAACCTAACCTAACCTAACCTAACCTAACCTAACCTAACCTAACCTAACCTAACCTAACCTAACCTAACCTAACCTAACCTAACCTAACCTAACCTAACCTAACCTAACCTAACCTAACCTAACCTAACCTAACCTAACCTAACCTAACCTAACCTAACCTAACCTAACCTAACCTAACCTAACCTAACCTAACCTAACCTAACCTAACCTAACCTAACCTAACCTAACCTAACCTAACCTAACCTAACCTAACCTAACCTAACCTAACCTAACCTAACCTAACCTAACCTAACCTAACCTAACCTAACCTAACCTAACCTAACCTAACCTAACCTAACCTAACCTAACCTAACCTAACCTAACCTAACCTAACCTAACCTAACCTAACCTAACCTAACCTAACCTAACCTAACCTAACCTAACCTAACCTAACCTAACCTAACCTAACCTAACCTAACCTAACCTAACCTAACCTAACCTAACCTAACCTAACCTAACCTAACCTAACCTATACCTAACCTAACCTAACCTAACCTAACCTAACCTAACCTAACCTAACCTAACCTAACCTAACCTAACCTAACCTAACCTAACCTAACCTAACCTAACCTAACCTAACCTAACCTAACCTAACCTAACCTAACCTAACCTAACCTAACCTAACCTAACCTAACCTAACCTAACCTAACCTAACCTAACCTAACCTAACCTAACCTAACCTAACCTAACCTAACCTAACCTAACCTAACCTAACCTAACCTAACCTAACCTAACCTAACCTAACCTAACCTAACCTAACCTAACCTAACCTAACCTAACCTAACCTAACCTAACCTAACCTAACCTAACCTAACCTAACCTAACCTAACCTAACCTAACCTAACCTAACCTAACCTAACCTAACCTAACCTAACCTAACCTAACCTAACCTAACCTAACCTAACCTAACCTAACCTAACCTAACCTAACCTAACCTAACCTAACCTAACCTAACCTAACCTAACCTAACCTAACCTAACCTAACCTAACCTAACCTAACCTAACCTAACCTAACCTAACCTAACCTAACCTAACCTAACCTAACCTAACCTAACCTAACCTAACCTAACCTAACCTAACCTAACCTAACCTAACCTAACCTAACCTAACCTAACCTAACCTAACCTAACCTAACCTAACCTAACCTAACCTAACCTAACCTAACCTAACCTAACCTAACCTAACCTAACCTAACCTAACCTAACCTAACCTAACCTAACCTAACCTAACCTAACCTAACCTAACCTAACCTAACCTAACCTAACCTAACCTAACCTAACCTAACCTAACCTAACCTAACCTAACCTAACCTAACCTAACCTAACCTAACCTAACCTAACCTAACCTAACCTAACCTAACCTAACCTAACCTAACCTAACCTAACCTAACCTAACCTAACCTAACCTAACCTAACCTAACCTAACCTAACCTAACCTAACCTAACCTAACCTAACCTAACCTAACCTAACCTAACCTAACCTAACCTAACCTAACCTAACCTAACCTAACCTAACCTAACCTAACCTAACCTAACCTAACCTAACCTAACCTAACCTAACCTAACCTAACCTAACCTAACCTAACCTAACCTAACCTAACCTAACCTAACCTAACCTAACCTAACCTAACCTAACCTAACCTAACCTAACCTAACCTAACCTAACCTAACCTAACCTAACCTAACCTAACCTAACCTAACCTAACCTAACCTAACCTAACCTAACCTAACCTAACCTAACCTAACCTAACCTAACCTAACCTAACCTAACCTAACCTAACCTAACCTAACCTAACCTAACCTAACCTAACCTAACCTAACCTAACCTAACCTAACCTAACCTAACCTAACCTAACCTAACCTAACCTAACCTAACCTAACCTAACCTAACCTAACCTAACCTAACCTAACCTAACCTAACCTAACCTAACCTAACCTAACCTAACCTAACCTAACCTAACCTAACCTAACCTAACCTAACCTAACCTAACCTAACCTAACCTAACCTAACCTAACCTAACCTAACCTAACCTAACCTAACCTAACCTAACCTAACCTAACCTAACCTAACCTAACCTAACCTAACCTAACCTAACCTAACCTAACCTAACCTAACCTAACCTAACCTAACCTAACCTAACCTAACCTAACCTAACCTAACCTAACCTAACCTAACCTAACCTAACCTAACCTAACCTAACCTAACCTAACCTAACCTAACCTAACCTAACCTAACCTAACCTAACCTAACCTAACCTAACCTAACCTAACCTAACCTAACCTAACCTAACCTAACCTAACCTAACCTAACCTAACCTAACCTAACCTAACCTAACCTAACCTAACCTAACCTAACCTAACCTAACCTAACCTAACCTAACCTAACCTAACCTAACCTAACCTAACCTAACCTAACCTAACCTAACCTAACCTAACCTAACCTAACCTAACCTAACCTAACCTAACCTAACCTAACCTAACCTAACCTAACCTAACCTAACCTAACCTAACCTAACCTAACCTAACCTAACCTAACCTAACCTAACCTAACCTAACCTAACCTAACCTAACCTAACCTAACCTAACCTAACCTAACCTAACCTAACCTAACCTAACCTAACCTAACCTAACCTAACCTAACCTAACCTAACCTAACCTAACCTAACCTAACCTAACCTAACCTAACCTAACCTAACCTAACCTAACCTAACCTAACCTAACCTAACCTAACCTAACCTAACCTAACCTAACCTAACCTAACCTAACCTAACCTAACCTAACCTAACCTAACCTAACCTAACCTAACCTAACCTAACCTAACCTAACCTAACCTAACCTAACCTAACCTAACCTAACCTAACCTAACCTAACCTAACCTAACCTAACCTAACCTAACCTAACCTAACCTAACCTAACCTAACCTAACCTAACCTAACCTAACCTAACCTAACCTAACCTAACCTAACCTAACCTAACCTAACCTAACCTAACCTAACCTAACCTAACCTAACCTAACCTAACCTAACCTAACCTAACCTAACCTAACCTAACCTAACCTAACCTAACCTAACCTAACCTAACCTAACCTAACCTAACCTAACCTAACCTAACCTAACCTAACCTAACCTAACCTAACCTAACCTAACCTAACCTAACCTAACCTAACCTAACCTAACCTAACCTAACCTAACCTAACCTAACCTAACCTAACCTAACCTAACCTAACCTAACCTAACCTAACCTAACCTAACCTAACCTAACCTAACCTAACCTAACCTAACCTAACCTAACCTAACCTAACCTAACCTAACCTAACCTAACCTAACCTAACCTAACCTAACCTAACCTAACCTAACCTAACCTAACCTAACCTAACCTAACCTAACCTAACCTAACCTAACCTAACCTAACCTAACCTAACCTAACCTAACCTAACCTAACCTAACCTAACCTAACCTAACCTAACCTAACCTAACCTAACCTAACCTAACCTAACCTAACCTAACCTAACCTAACCTAACCTAACCTAACCTAACCTAACCTAACCTAACCTAACCTAACCTAACCTAACCTAACCTAACCTAACCTAACCTAACCTAACCTAACCTAACCTAACCTAACCTAACCTAACCTAACCTAACCTAACCTAACCTAACCTAACCTAACCTAACCTAACCTAACCTAACCTAACCTAACCTAACCTAACCTAACCTAACCTAACCTAACCTAACCTAACCTAACCTAACCTAACCTAACCTAACCTAACCTAACCTAACCTAACCTAACCTAACCTAACCTAACCTAACCTAACCTAACCTAACCTAACCTAACCTAACCTAACCTAACCTAACCTAACCTAACCTAACCTAACCTAACCTAACCTAACCTAACCTAACCTAACCTAACCTAACCTAACCTAACCTAACCTAACCTAACCTAACCTAACCTAACCTAACCTAACCTAACCTAACCTAACCTAACCTAACCTAACCTAACCTAACCTAACCTAACCTAACCTAACCTAACCTAACCTAACCTAACCTAACCTAACCTAACCTAACCTAACCTAACCTAACCTAACCTAACCTAACCTAACCTAACCTAACCTAACCTAACCTAACCTAACCTAACCTAACCTAACCTAACCTAACCTAACCTAACCTAACCTAACCTAACCTAACCTAACCTAACCTAACCTAACCTAACCTAACCTAACCTAACCTAACCTAACCTAACCTAACCTAACCTAACCTAACCTAACCTAACCTAACCTAACCTAACCTAACCTAACCTAACCTAACCTAACCTAACCTAACCTAACCTAACCTAACCTTTTTTTTTTTTTTTTTTTTTTTTTTTTTTTTTTTTTTTTTTTTTTTTTTTTTTTTTTTTTTGTCGCTGAGAAATGCTTTATGCATCCCCGCTCGTGGGGGACGAGACGGGGTATGTGGGACTCCTGTCGAAATCCGCAACCGACAGTATACCCACTAAAACTCAGCGGTGTTCCCGCGACGCCGTGATGGGAGGGCTATGGGAAATTGGCTCAGCCTCTGCTTCCACAGCCCTCCCGGCGTATGCCCGCCTAGTTGGCGGGCCCCGCATGCCCCCCATTTAACTGGGGGGCTACGGGAATGGCCGGGAACACCCGGCCACTCCCGTCCGACACTGGTGGAGGCCCGTGCAATACAGGCAAAGGGCGCCCCCGCACCCACTGCCTGCTGGCCTCCACCCGGGAGGAGCCGGAGGTGACTACCAGACCGGCGTCTTCCTCGACCCCTCCCCTCTCCGGAGCGACACCGCGCGAGAGAATCTTACCCCCGCGCGCGCGCCGCTGCCTCCCTCCGGGACAGGACCGCCTAAACCACAACGGCGGCCCTGCTCAGTCTACGCCCACTCACCTCCCTCTGTAAGCAGAGGAGGAGTGGACGTATCTGCCCTCTGTAGCCCGGTTCCCTTCACCGACCATCAAGCATGATCGGTGATTGGAACCGTGACCTTTCCCCGCTTGTTGAAGATTAGCCGCCAGCCCCAATTGTCCCCCAAAACCGCACTGGGAGAAATTGGAGCCGACGTTGCCCAGGGTGCGCCACGAGGAGGCTCTTCAACATGCACCCCAACCTAACCTTTTTTTTTTTTTTTTTTTTTTTTTTTTTTTTTTTTTTTTTTTTTGTCGCTGAGAAATGCTTTATGCATCCCCGCTCGTGGGGGACGAGACGGGGTATGTGGGACTCCTGTCGAAAACCGCACTCGACAGTATACCCACTAAAACTCAGCGGTGTTCCCACAACGCCGTGATGGGAGGGCTATGGGAAATTGGCTCAGCCTCTGCTTCCACAGCCCTCCCGGCGTATGCCCGCCTAGTTGGCGGGCCCCGCATGCCCCCCATTCAACTGGGGGGCTACGGGAATGGCCGGGAACACCCGGCCACTCCCGTCCGACACTGGTGGAGGTCCGTGCAATACAGGCAAAGGGCGCCCCCGCACCCACCGCCTGCTGGCCTCCACCCGGGAGGAGCCGGAGGTGACTACCAGACCGGCGTCTTCCTCGACCCCTCCCCTCTCCGGAGCGGCGCCGCGCGAGAGAATCATCCCCCGCGCGCGCGCCGCTGCCTCCCTCCGGGACACGACCGCCTGTTCCGCATCGGCGGCCCTGCCCAGTCTACGCCCACTCACCTCCCTCTGTAAGCAGAGGAGGAGTGGGCGCACCCTCTGTAGCCCGGTTCCCTTCACCGACCATCAAGCACGATCGGTGATTGGAACCGTGACCTTTCCCCGCTTGTTGAAGATTAGCCGCCAGCCCCAATTGTCCCCCAAAACCGCACTGGGAGAAATTGGAGCCGACGTTGCCCAGGGTGCGCCACGAGGAGGCTCTTCAACATGCACCCCACCCCAACCTAACCTTTTTTTTTTTTTTTTTTTTTTCCGGGGGGAAATCCTCATGGACTACCTCCGCCTGGGGAAAAGGCGGAGGGGCGTGCCGGACTCTTACCGGCTAAAACCACCCCGGTGTCTCCTCGCACGTGCGCGCGGGGCCGCGGGAATCTAAATTCTTCCGCGGCCCCACACTAGTGCTGGCCCGGTCTGTCCGGGCCTCGTCTCCTGCACGGGGTAGTGAGGTGTTGTAACTACCCCGTGCATCGCCTCAGAGGCGCGCGTCGACACCCGCGCGCGCCTCCGCCTCGGGTCCATCAAATAGGGGGCGGGGAATTCCCCAAGTCCCGCGCCCCTGGACCCATTCATGGGGGCCGGAAAAGGGCGTTGTCCGCCCTTCTCCTGCGCCCGGTGCGCCTTCTGCGGCCGGGGAAGGGAGTCAAGATCTCCCTCTCCCGTTCCGCAGTTTCCTTCTGCGACATCACGTCCTCGCAGAAGGACACCACCGCGTCCCACGACTCTGCGCTACCGACCATCCTCCGCACTACGGTCGGCAGCGACAGATCGCCTCCTACTTCATTTGTGAGGACACGGCGCTGCTCCTCCCAAGCTACACACTCGGCGAGCGTGTGTTGCGCCGTGTCCTCCCCGCAATGGACGCAATGGTGGCACCGAGCGTCCGGCTCCCTGCCTATGCGGCACAGGTACTTGCCGAAGCAGCCGTGCCCCGACAGCACCTGCGTCACCCTAAACGACAGGGAGCCGTGCCTTCTCCCGAGCCAGTCGTCGAGTACTGGCCGGATCGCCTCGACGGTAGCGAGGCCGGCGGTAGGGCGCAGAAGCCTTTGCCGCCATTCCGCCACCAAGACCTGACGGAGCTCTTCGCGGCGCAGCGCGATCTGCCGCTGCACCGGCCTCGAGCCCCGTGCCCGCTCTTCCTCGCGCCATCGATATAATGACGCGAGTACTTTCGCCTCTAGGTCCCAGGGCGGAGATCCGGCCAGGACGCAAGCCGCCTCGTAGGAAATCGTGCGGTACCCGCGGACGACTCTGACGGCCATCGCCCTCTGCGGTTTGCGCAGAATGGCGAGAGTGCCGGCCGTCATGTCCATCGCCCACACAGGGGCCCCATACAGGGCCATGGACCGCACGATTCCCACGTACAACCGCCTACAGGCGGCGCTCGGGCCCCCCAAGTTAGGAAGCAACGTTGAAAGCGCGCCCGCTGCACCCATCAGCTTGGGCGCCAGCCGCCGGAAGTGGGGCCCGAATCCCCATCGGCTGTCGAGCACCAATCCCAGATACTTCATGGTGGACTCGACAGCTATCCGGACCCCGCTGACCACGATGTGTGATCCCGGCGCCGGCGCACGTCGGGGGCCATGAAACACCATGGCCTCCGACTTGTTTAGGGCCACCTCCAGGCCCAGGCGCCGGATGCGGTTCACCACCTGTGACACCGCAGCCGTGGCTATCAACGTCGCTTCCCTGTGCGAGCTCCCCCGGGCAGCGACAAGCGTGTCGTCCGCATAACACGTCAAGTCGGCGCCCGACGGGAGCTCGCCTCTCAGCACCCAGTCGTAGCCGATGTTCCACAGGAGCGGTCCCAAGACCGATCCCTGTGGAACACCGCACGACATGAGGTGCCGACCGGCACCGTCACGTCCCCGATAGGTGACGCATCTATCCTCCAGATAGGCCCCTACCGTACGGCGGAGGTAGGGAGGCACGCGATGGTATTTCAGAGCCTCCCGAATACAACTCCAGGGTAGGGTGTTGAATGCGTTGGAAATGTCTAAAGACACCGCCATCACCACCCCACCCTGGGACACCGTCTCCTCCGCCAGGGCCCTCACGCGCATGATGGCGTCTATGGTGGAGCGCCCCCGACGAAAACCGAATTGGTTGTCGTCCAGGTTCGGCCCCTCCCTGCACAAGTGGCTGACGAGGCGATCTGCGATAATGCGCTCAAAAAGTTTGCCCGCCTCGTCGAGCAGCACTATGGGCCGATACGCGGACGGCGAGTCCGCGGGGCGCCCCTCCTTCCTGAGCAGGACCAGCCTCCCCTCCTTCCACACACTGGGAAACTGACCCTGCTCGAGACATGCCGTGAAGAGCCCCCTCAGCTGGGGCTCCAACTCCTTCAGAGCCAGGACGAGAGCTCGACCAGGAACTCCGTCGGGTCCGGGCGCTGTGTTCTTAGCCCGGAGTCGCGACACGGCCGCTCTCGTCTCTGCTTGCGTCACCTCGGGGACATCGGTGCTCTCCTCTTCTGGAGAGTCTGTGGCTGAGGGCGAAGCCATCGCCGGGGGAACGTGTCCCGCTCGCTCAGGGAAGAGGGCCGATACTACCGCCTCTAGCAACTGGGGTTGCATGCTTTGCACCAGTGGAGGCGCCCAGGGACGCAACTTGCCCCGTACCCAACGGTAGGGGCGCCCCCACGGATCCCGATCTAGGGACCCCAGCAGCTCTTCCCTGGCACGCGACTTAGAGTCGCCGATGGCCAGCCACAGAGTCTCCTTGGACGCGCGGTACACCTCATACAGCGCGTCTTCCTCGACGGAATCCCGTCGACGTCGTCTCCGGTATCGCGTGTACTGGCGGCGAGCCGCAACGCACTCAACGCGCAGCCGCGCGATCTCGTCGGTCCACCAGTACACCTGGCGCCTTGCGGACTGTTGGCGGACACGGGGCATGGACGCGTCGCAAATCTGCGTCATCGCCCCGCGAAACCACAGCGCCACCGCTTCGACGTCGACGGGGCCGTCCGTCGTCGACTCCCAAATCCAGGACTGGACTAAGGCAGCTTCCTCGAGTAGTTCCTTGTCGATGCGCTTAAGCGCCCAACGCGGGCCGTCGTTAATCGGGGTTGTTGGATGGCGGCCGCTCGCGGTCTGGGCAGAGACGTCGAACCGGATATACCGATGGTCCGACAGCGTCTCCACCCCCACGGCGACACGCCAGTCGCGGACTCGGCTGGCGACAGAGGGGCTAGCGAGCGAGACGTCCACTATCGACCCGCCCCGCTGCCGCACGCACGTGTATTCCGAACCCCGATTCAGGACGACCAGACCAGTCGTCACCGCCCACTCTTCTAGCACCTCGCCCCGAGGGTCAGTGACCGGAGATCCCCACGCCGATGACTTGGCGTTGAGATCCCCGAGCACCAGAACGGGACGAGGGTGATAGCGGCCTACGACGGCGCCCAACTCGACAAGGAAACCCTCGAAGTCGGCGAGACTCTTGTTGGGGGAGAAATACGCCCCCACAATGACGATGCCGCCCGAGACCGCAGCAACCCAGCCGCGGCCCCGAGACGGGTCGATCAGAGTCTCGCCAATAATGGCCACCAAACCGTCAGCGCACCCCAGCCAGTTGTCACGGGCGGGGATGAAGTACGGTTCGGCGACCACAGCCACGTGGATCGACCACTCTGCCATGCTCTGGAGTAAAAGATCCTGAGCTCTGGCACAGTGGTTGATGTTGCCCTGGAGGAAATGGAATTGTGCCATTATTGACATTCCATTCCCTCGGCAACGGTCCTGGGCCGGGAGTCGACCGCGGAGCTACTAGCCTGCGTGGGCGGCGAGGTTTCCCCGGCAGGTTTAGAGCTCCTCTTCTTCTTCTTCTTGGCCTTGCTGGCAGGCGCGCCACAGGCCCCTCCGCCCACTTTGTGTCCCGCTGGCTTCCCTGCAGCCGAACATAAGCTGCAGTTGAGCGCTGCGGAACACTGGGCCGCCTTGTGGCCGGGCTGACCGCAGCGATAACAGAGGTCACTACGGTCAACCTCAGCGGTGCACTTTGCCCGGACGTGCCCCTTCTCCAGGCACCGGAAGCACCGCAAAGCCCGGGGCTGCAGGAGTTTCACCCTCGCTGCAACCCAGCCAACCAGCAATCTGCCGCTTAAAGCGATCTTGTTCGCCGACGCCACAGGGCACCGAACCCAGACCACGCCGAGTCCGGTGGCGTCGGTGCGTATATCGCCGGCCCGCACCTTGTCCGGCGGACACTCTCCGCTTCGGGCAACGGCCGCCACCACCTCTTCAGAGGTCACGGAGTCGTCCAGACCAGCAATCCGCACCTCTGCGGTTTTCATTGGCCTGGAGACCCGGACGTCCTCAGGGCTGAGGACCTCCCTCATCTTAGCGGCCAGAGCGTCCGCCTTTTCGGCACTGCCACTCGCAGCACCAGCCACCTCGAACAGCCGCGCACCCGTGGCAGCCTGCCTGAGGGTGACGGACTGAAGACCAAGATCTGATAATTTGATCTTGGCCTTGGCTTCGGCAATGACCGACTGGTACGTTACGCCGCGCTCCGCTGCTCCGGGCTGTAGCGTGAGCGTCAGAGCTTCGGAACGCGGAGCACGTATCGCCGGTCCTTTGCGACCGCCTTTGGCAGTCCGCCGCGCAGGCTGCGCAACCGCCTTCGCAGTTCGGCCGGGGGCGCGCGCTGTTGTTGAGGCCGCCTTGACAGCTTTGCGGGCCTTCTTGCGGCCCACGACTGTCGCCCAGGTCTCACCCTTAGACCCGACAGTCGTGGGCTGATCGCTCGATGGGGCTCCCTCCACGGGCTTTTTAGCACCCTCCGCGGGCTTCCCCTTCCGAGTCGCAGGTCTCGGTGGCTCCTCAGCCCTCCGCCGTGTATCGGCTGCTAGGGGCGGACGGAGGATTTCCGCAGGGAGGCGCCGAGAAATCGCCTCCATACGAGCATTGACCATGCTTCCGCACTGAAGCATGCAGAGCCGGACAATGCGCTCGACCTCGTCGTCGGTATGAGCGCTTGCCGGCCTCGGTGCGGGAGCCGGGGCCACTACCGATGCGGCATCAGTGGACGTGCGTCGCTGCTGCTGCTCGCTCAGAGCAGCGACTTGTCGCCGGAGGTCCTCCAAATCATTTCGGAGACGGCTGTTTTCCTCCTGCAACTTCGCGACCTCATCTGAGGTCGTCCTGTTGAGGAGGATGCCAACCGCCTCCTTAATGTCCGCGGCAGCTTCCTTCAGACCGCGGGTGAACGTGCCCTTCAGGCTGCCGGATTTGGTGGCAACCTTCAGGACTAAGTCCACCCCGTCCAAGGCAAGCTGACTTATGGCCACCGCAGATGGTTCCCCCCCTTCCGCCGCTAGAGCAGCGCGTCGCTCGCGTGCGCGTCGGGCCATTTCCGACACTTCGTCGGCCGCGACGGCTTTGCGCTGCTCTCTTCTGGTGGCGTTGAGCTCCGCCTTGGAGCTCCCTAGCGAGGCACAACTCTCGCCACCAGGGTCCTCGGTAGTGACCCCTATGTCACTCTCTGCTTCGCTGGCCGCCGGAGTATTGGGGCGCACGAACCTACCCTGTGCGTCCCTCCGCGGCCGTGAAGCACTCACCCCTCTCGAAGCCTGCCGACCTCTCCTCGCGGTCGACAACTTCGGGGCCTGCAGGCCTTCCTCATCTGAGGACAGATCCAGAGACCCACCTCCCACCAGAGCAGGGTCGCGTGGACGTTTCCTAACGGAAGACGGTCCACACGGTCCTCCGTCAATATTTTTTAGACGACTGTTTCCAGTAATATTATCAGCAACAGGGGCCTGGTCGCCTACCCCTGCGCGTCCGTCGGTAACCAATTTATCACTCGCAGGCCCGGGTACCTGCGAGCGCCGGGCGTCAGCCGGGTCGCACGACAAATCTCTCTTATTTTCGGACATTTCCATATTACGAATGGGTGGTACGCACATCACTTCCCCAAGGCGATGCGGCCGCTCTTTTTGGGAGGGTATTTGATCCTCCCGAGGCCTGCGGATGCCTCCGGTGCAAGATATACCGCCCGCTGCTCGGTATCTACAAACTAATGCTACTAACCATTTTTTTTTTATTTATTTTTTTTTTTTATTTATATTTTTTTTTTTTTTTTTTTTTTTTTTTTTATTTATATTTTTTTTTTTTTTTTTTTTTTTTTTTCCTAAACTAACCTATAACTACCTTAACCTACCCGGCACCGTGGCTCAAGCACCTCGCCACGGATGCCCCTAGACTGCAGGTTGAGGAGCAACCCACGGTCTTCCCCACCTCAGTCACCGCGACGTACACGCCGCGGAGACCCCTAGAACACGGACTGTAAAACGGCCCGCGGTCTACCCCACCTTGCTCCCTAGTCGTGCACTCTGCAGCTGCAGAGCGCAGATAGAGAGCCCTCGGGAGCGACTCCTCCGCTCCGGCAGAAATTCGCCACGGACAACAATCTCCTCTTTCCCACCCCTCACGAGGAGATTGTTGCCCGCACCCAGGGTGCACCGGCCCAGCGCCTGCTCGTCCTCAAGAAAACAAAAGGACCAGCAGTCACTGAGCACTCGAGGAGGTTTTCTGCCAGGCACCCCACCCCAACCTAACCTAACCTAACCTTTTTTTTTTTTTTTTTTTTTTACGGGGGGAAATCCTCATGGACTACCTCCGCCTGGGGAAAAGGCGGAGGGGCGTGCCGGACTCTTACCGGCTAAAACCACCCCGGTGTCTCCTCGCACGTGCGCGCGGGGCCGCGGGAATCGAAATTCTTCCGCAGCCCCACACTGGTGCTGGCCCGGTCTGTCCGGGCCTCGTCTCCTGCACGGGGTAGTGAGGTGTTTAACTACCCCGTGCATCGCCTCAAAGGCGCACGCCGACACCCGCGCGCGCCTTCGCCTCGGGTCCATCAAATAGGGGGCGAGGACTTCCCCAAGTCCCGCGCCCTAACCTAACCTAACCAACCTAACCTAGTACCCCCCCAGCTCTCGAGGCGGTCGGATCGTTTTTAGAGTCACTCCACGTTTGAAAAATCAATTAAATGGTATTTTTTAACGCTACAAGGTCGTGAAGTACACCAAAAGAACCGGCTCAGTGCCGCGCAAGTGATTGTGAAAACCCTGTGAACCGCAAAAGTCAGTGGAAAAAGTGACACGTGAAAAACTCCAAAAGTGTGAACTTGGGAAATCTTTGGACTCCCTTAACTCCGAAGAACGATCTTTTACCCCAAGTTTTTATACCACTATATTGTGAGGCACAAGAAGAGGCATCGAGAAATTTCAAGCCCAGAAGAATCCGACTGCGCATTCCCGAGAAAACGGCTGAAAACTGCGATCCTAACCTCCAAATTGGAACACGTGGTTTCCGAACGGGGCTTTGCTGGTTGCTGATTTTTTGGGAGAGAAGAGGAGGTACATGAACGAGACCAACGATTTCTTGTTTGGATTTTTACAAGCAACAGGTACCGAGTTATTCAATTTCGAAAGTCCAAACTTCGGTCCTCTGTCCTGACGAATTTTCAGGCAGGACCCTTATTTTTTCTGGCGGTTCCTGCTGCGCGCTCGTTTGGAGAAGAGACCAAGATTAATTTTAAATTTTTAGATTGCTTATTTTATTAAATAATATCGTTTTTGTTAAATTTTTAGTTTTTTCAAAAAGTTTGTCCTTAAAATTATTAATATTTTATTTTTTATAACACTATCTTTAAGAACGGTATTTACCAATAATTATTATATTTTTTCCAAAATTTTATGTAAAAGGACTCCAAAGATATTGAATTTTTTGTAATTTTTTCTAATTAAATACAAACTATTAGTCCTAAAAATATTTTGAGCACAGAATCGTGTTCTGAACACCTGTCTCGACTTGTTTAAGCCCAAAGTTGCCCTCTATAGCTCCAGGAACGGAGAAATTAGACTTTTTCAGCCATATTGGTTTTTATGGTTGACCGCTTCAATAGTGATTATCTCTGGAGCTATTGGGCGCAGAACTTTCGGATTTTCATAGTTATTAGGAGTGTATGAACGGGAACATTCGTTGTAAATTTCAGGCGTTTTTCAGGCCTGAAACTTTTTGGTCCTGAAATTTATTTTGCCGAATAGGGGAGGTTAAGTCGAACACCGCATCCAAAACCGCGTCTCTCTCCGACAAACGGGCACGGAGCTGCAGCTGCCCAAAGTCAACCTTTGACATTAGGGCGGCCATCTTGAAATTTTTCAATCCATCGTAGCTCCGGGCTCGGTGGTCGTAGAGGTTCGCCGTTTCGACACTCTGGATTGTGGGGACAAAGCCTATCGTGCGGAGTAGGTTTCGAGAGTATTCGGGCCTGAAATTTTCAGGATCCCGGAGTTTGCCACGCGCGAAAGAACAGGTCGGGGCAGGTCTGGGGAACCCAAACTCGGGTGTTCTGCGACCACCCGAAGCGGAGATATTACCTGTCAAACATTGACACTGACAGCTGATCCGCCATTTTTGGAAAATTTTAAACATTCATATCTTCGCAACGGAGGGTCGCAGAGCGACGGGATTTTGGAGGTATAGGATAGATGACTGTGTTCTGTCGGGTGGGATACGTTTCAGGCGTTTTTCGGATGTCAAAACTTTTCGGCCTGAAAACTGTTTCAGTGGATGGGTCTCACCAAGCCAAGTGCGGAGAGCCCGAGCACGGGGTTTTTAGGGCCAGCGGAACCGGAGATAACCTATAGTAACCATTTTTCTACCTCCATCTTGGGAAAAAACCCAAATCTTTGAGCCGGGATAGCTCCGGAATCGCTTGGTGGAATTGTTTCGAGTTTGGGGTCATCTGAATGGGCTCGGGGAGATCTATCCATTGAAGATAGCAAATCAGCTCTACATTGAGTTGACTTTTAATTTCTCTCTACATCGGCAGTTTTGACATCTGAAAGAAAAAAATTCTCTTATTGTTTATTTTTTGTGTACGCAGAAAGCTGTAATACAGACATTAAAAGACCTGACTGTGGCGGTTTGCCGCTGGACGATCACAAACCGATTATTAGTCCAAAAAACACAGAAAGAGACCAAAATTTATGAATAATAGTTAGTAATAAAATTTGTTTTAGACCTAAATAAATTATCTTAATTATCTTGACGTATACCATCTGCCTGACATTGACACTTTTCACCCAATTTTTATGCAATTTCACTTATCTTGCTTATTTTTAACATTATACAATTATACAACTGACATTTATTCACCCCATTTTATACAATTTTACTTATTTTACTTATCCTTGACTTTATACAACTCTTTTGCTTCCTTTACAAAGTAAAAATACATAGTTTTAATTAGGGCGCCCCTCGGACATTATAAAATGCTTAGAACTCCATCAAAAGAAAAAATGGACAACAAGGACTCGGACAAATCACCGACGATGAGTAACAATACTCTTACAAAAAACACACCCTTCAAAAACATTGGTGACTTGGAGGCTGGGAAGCCGGAGGCTCCAGCTCAGAAGAAGCCTCAGACTTCATCTTCAACCGAGCCTAAGCCACCAATAAACAGAACGTCCGCAGAGGTGCCTACGCCAACCATCTCACCAAAACAAAAAAGGGAACACCCAGACAGAGTGACGGAAGCACGCGCCTGTATTAGAAAGGCGAAAACCGCTCTGGGAGAATCCCGCAACTTACGGGCTGACATTAAGACAGATGTCACACAGGCGGTGGAACGATTGTTCCAACTGGTAAAGGAGGCCGAGAGTGCAAAATCGACGCTAAGAAGTACAGACAACCACAAAATAACAGAAGGGATACAGACACAACAGGTAGTACAAGACGATAATAGTGAAGCAAAACAAGGCCATCTGACTCAAATTATAGAACAGCATGCAAGACTTATTATAGAAAATAACCTAAAAATGGAAGAGTTAAAGAAAGAGCTAGAGACAGGAAGAAAAACTATAGAGAACAGAGCCACTTACGCAAGTATTGCAGCCACCGCTCCTAAAAACTCTATTCCTGAGCACACAGCTCTCCACTCCATAGCGGTCACATCAACCGACCAGTTGGAAACTGGAGACGAGGTGATCGAGAGAATTAGGAAGGCGGTGAACGCAAAGGACGGCTTTGTAACGGTAGACAGAGTCAGAAAGGCCAGAGACCGAAAGGTAATAGTGGGATGCAGAACGCAGGAAGAGAGGCAAAAGGTGAAAGAAAGGCTGAGTGTGGGAGGGAACCTCCTAGTGGAGGAAATGAAAAATAAAGACCCGCTGATGGCCTTGAAGAGTGTCTTCAGTTATAATACTGATGAAGACATCTTAAGTGCTTTCAAGAAGCAAAACGCAGACCTCTTCAGAGACCTGAACAGCGACGACGACCGGGTCGAAATAGCTTACAGGAGGAAGACCAGGAACCCCCACACAAACCACGTTATCGTGAGGGTGTCGCCGCAACTGTGGAACAGAACACTGCACAAAGGGGCCATACACATTGACATCCAGCGCGTAAAAGTGGAAGACCAGTCTCCACTGGTCCAATGCACATGCTGCCTAGCGTATGGCCACAGCAAGCGTTTCTGCAAAGAAACTATAGATAAGTGCAGCCACTGTGGCGGCCCCCACACCAGACCCCAGTGCCCAGATTGGATCGCCGGAGCAGCCCCATCATGCGTGAACTGCACGCAGGCAAAACACGCCAGTACTGAGCACAGTGCATTCAGTAACGAATGTACCGTGCGCAGAAAGTGGGATGCAATGGCGAGAGCGAGGGTAGCTTACTGCTAAGGGCAACGATAGCGATAACAGGGCAGGCAACCCCACCAGAGGATACACAATGGCCCAGGCCAACCTCCAAAGAAAGGAGTTGGCAACAAACGAGCTTATGACTGAAGCCACCGAACAGAAAATGGCCCTCGCTTTGGTCCAGGAACCGTATGTTGGGGGGATTCGAAGGATGAAGAGCTACCGAGGCGTGCGGGTGTACCAGTGCGAGGACGATGGAAGAGGGACTGTGAAAGCGGCCGTACTCGTTTTCGATCATGACTTGGACGTCATACAGTGTCCAGAACTCACTACGAACAACATCGCAGTGGTGAGGATCCGGTCCAAAGCCTGGGAAATCGCAGTAGTCTCTTTTTATTTCGAACCTGACCAGCCCATAGAACCATACGTGGATCAATTGCGAAAAACGATAGAGAAAGCTGGGCCACGAAAAGTAATCATTGGAGGCGATGCCAATGCTAAGAATACCTGGTGGGGCAGCATCGTAAACGACACCAGGGGTGTAGAAATGTCCGGGACCCTGGAAGAGTCGGAAATGCAGGTACTCAACAGTGGAGATATTCCCACATTCGACACGATAAGGGGCAACACGAGATACAGCAGCTTTGTCGATCTGACAGCCTGCTCGATAGATATGCTGGATCTCGTGGAAGACTGGAGAGTTGACCAGGGAGTGACAGGCTCGGACCACAACACGATCCTTTTTCGAGTGCGCTTACGGAGGGAAAAAGGGATCAACATCCAAAGGACCACTCGACTCTATAATACCAAGAAGGCAAATTGGGACATTTTCATTGAGAAAATGGACCAATTCCAAGCGGAAGAAAATATCAACGCAATTGAAATAGGTAGAGTCGAGCTCAAACAACAACTGGAAAACATGGCTAAGAGTATAACAAAAGGCATCACTTTAGCCTGTAGAGACAGCATGCCTCCTAAGGCAACAAACACCAAATTCTCTTTGTCATGGTGGTCAGAAGAGCTTGCACTCTTAAGAAACGAGGTCAACACAAAAAAGCGGAGGATACGCAATGCTGCGAATGACCGCAAAGAAAAAGTCTTCAAAGAGTACCTGCACGCAAAAGAGAACTACGAATGCCAAGCCAAGAAAGCCCAAATAGCAGGCTGGAAGACCTTTTGTCAAAAGCAGGATAAAGAAGGAGTATGGGAGGGGATTTATAGAGTGATCGGTAAGACCGCCAAACGTCAAGAGGATCTGACCCTTAAAAAGGACGACGTTTTCCTAAACCCAAAAGAATCGGCAACCCTACTAGCCGAAACATTTTACCCTGAGGACTCCGAAGAGAAGGATAACTCACATCATCGCCAAATAAGAGAGCTTGCGAAGCAAACAAACGCCCCGAGTCGTAATGAAACACATGATCCGCCGTTTACGGTAGAAGAGCTAAAGACCGCGAGTAAGAGTTTTAATCCAAAGAAGGCACCTGGAGCGGATGGCTTCACGGCGGACATATGCAGTCGAGTGATCTCCAGGAATCTGGACGTGTTCCTTGCCCTGTATAACAAGTGCCTAGAGATAGGTCACTTCCCGGACATCTGGAAGGAAGCCACAGTGGTGGTATTGAGAAAACCGGGCAAGGACGACTATCAGAATCCCAAGGCCTATAGGCCGATCGGCCTGCTACCAGTCTTGGGTAAGATCCTGGAGAAGATGATAGTAGCAAGGATCAGGTGGCACCTAGTACCGCGGATTAGTACTCGCCAGTACGGCTTTATGCCACAGAGGAGCACCGAGGACGCCCTCTATAACCTGGTGAACCATATCAAGGGGAACATAGAGCAGAAAAAGCTCGTAACCCTAGTCTCATTGGATATAGAGGGGGCCTTCGATAGCGCCTGGTGGCCAGCTATCAAAGTCAGACTGGCTGAGGAAAAGTGTCCGGTCAATGTAAGGAGGCTACTGGATAGCTATCTCGACTGCAGAAAAATCGGACTCAGGTATGCCGGGGAGGAACACATCAGAAACACCCAGAAAGGTTGCGTCCAGGGATCCATTGGCGGCCCCATACTCTGGAATCTGCTACTTGACCCCCTATTACACGGTCTGGAGAAAGAGGGAGTATACTGTCAGGCGTATGCGGATGACGTAGTGATGGTCTTCAGCGCGGATACCGGCTTGGAGATTTCGAGGCAGGCCAATGCCGCTCTCGCCTATGTTCGGGAGTGGGGAGTCCAGAACAAGCTGAAGTTTGCACCGCACAAAACTTGTGCGATGGTGCTGACGCGTAAGCTTAAGTACGACACCCCACTCCTGACCATGGGGGGGATCGACATTGGAATGTCGAGGGAGATCAAAATTCTTGGGCTGACTCTGGATGACAAGATGACGTTCAACACCCACATTGCAAAAGTCTGCAAAAAGGCAGCAAATATGTACAAACAGCTCTCCAGAGCGGCAAAAGTTAGCTGGGGACTGCACCCGGAAGTCATCCGAACTATTTATACGGCAGTTGTGGAGCCAGTCATTTTATACGCAGCAAGCGCATGGGCACCGGCAGCCAAGAAAATTGGAACGCAGAAAGCACTGAATGCAATACAGAGGGGCTTCGCACAGAAGCTGTGCAAGTCCTACCGCACTGTCTCCCTGAACTCGACACTGGTACTGACCGGGATACTGCCTCTCGACCTTCGGATACAGGAGGCAGCCGCCCTGTACGAAGCAAGGAGAGGGTCGTCCCGGCTAGTGCTGGGAGACAGAGAGACCGAACGTGTGGTGGGATTTGCGGAGATTCAACATCCGGCTCTGCATGTAGAGTTGACCTTCGAAAGCCTGACTACTCAAGAGCAGGTTGACAGCAGCAACGTGCAGGCGGTGAAAATTTACACCGACGGCAGCAAGCTTGAGGGCAAGGTCGGAGCTGCCTTATCCATATGGGATGGTGAGACAGAGACCAAGGCCATCAAGCTTAGCCTGTCCGCGTACTGCACGGTGTACCAAGCGGAGATCCTAGCTATATGCAGAGCCACTAAGGAGGCCTTGAAGTGCAAACAGAGGGAATACGCCATTTATAGTGACTCAAGGTCGGCTTTGGAGACCATCACGAACTACAATGCCCTGCATCCATTAGCGGTAGAGACGCGCGAGAACCTGAAGAAGGCCTTCAACCAGGGGAAAACTGTGAGCTTTTACTGGGTGAAGGCGCATGTAGGTCTCATAGGCAACGAACGTGCTGATCAGCTCGCGAAAGAGGCTGCACTCTCGAGCCGGAGGAGCCCCGACTACGACCAGGTTCCGGTCTCATTCGTCAAACGGACAATCCGGAAGGACTCCCTTGACGAATGGAACAGGAGGTACAAGTCGGGTGACACTGCTTCCGTAACGAGAGTGTTCCTCCCGGATGCTGTAGATGCCTACAGAGTAGTTAGGAGCATAAAGCCGGCGGGATTACTGACACAGGTTTTCACTGGACATGGGGGGCTCTCCCAATACTTGCATCGTTTCAAGTGTAGGGAGAGTCCTGCATGTGTCTGTGACTCAGATACTGCGGAAACGATTTTCCATTTACTGCTAGATTGCCCGGTGCATAATAGGGACAGGTACGACCTTCAGCAGAGAATTGAAATCGAATTTAAAAAGGAAAACCTAGAGACTCTACTTAGTGACAAACATACTCGTCAAACATTTTTAGAATATTGTATTAAAATAATCAGTATAGCAATTAATAGGAACAAAAGTAAATAAGCATTTGCTACAATAATATTGTAAAAATATATCACTGTAGTAAAGATAAGGCGAAGTAGTAAATAAATGGAAGTGAGCATTAGTATGTATAAAGTTTATTAAGATAAGCACTGTAAAACATATTATGTATAAGTAAATATAAGAAATAGTAATAAACAAATAGAAAACAAGTAAATATAAGTAGATTAAGAACTAAGATAGAATACTAAAGTAGGCACAACTAGGGTTGTAAAGAAGTCGAATACAATAGACGTAGAGATAGGCACAAGGATGGAAGTAAGCATTGGTATGTATAAAGTTTATTAAAATAAGCACTGTAATACATAATATGTATAAGTAAATATTAGCAATAGTAATAAACAAATAGAAATCAAGTAAATATAAGTAGATTAAGAACTAAGATAGAATACTAAAGTAGGCACAACTAGAGTTGTAAAGAAAATGGAATACAATAGACGTAGAGATAAAGTTTATTAAAATAAGCACTGTAATACATATAATGTTTAAGTAAATATAAGAAATAGTAATACACAAATAGAAAACAAGTAAATATAAGTAGATTAAGAACTAAGATAGAATACTAAAGTAGGCACAACTAGGGTTGTAAAGAAAATGTAATACGATAGACGTAGAGATAGGCACAAGGATTGTATAAACTGTATAGGATACACCTTGTAAAGGAAATGTGAACAGAAAGTTGAGGATAGGCACACGTGGTTCTAGAATGTTAATACAGGACCACCTGTAAAGAAAATGTAGAAGTGTAACCATAATAATTATATAAGTAGCAAATTAGTATAGGACCCTACTAGGGTATAGCATTTTATTTGTGTAGAGCGTAGTTTTTAAATTAGAGCGATAAGGTCTGTGAAATTTGATAAAGTCACAGGGAAATGAATATTAAAAAAAAAAAAAAAAAAAAAAAAAAAAAAAAAAAAAAACCAACCTAACCTAACCTTTTTTTTTTTTTTTTTTTTTTTTTTGTTTCCGGGGTGGAAAATCCTCATGGATGTCAGACTCTTACTGACTAAAACCACCCCGGTGTTCCATCTCACACCTACGCCGGGAGTCGCGGGAACGTACGATCCTTCCGCAACCCCCGACTGGTGCCGGCCCGCCGCTGCGGGCCACTTCGGGTCTGGGGGGGAGTGAGGTGTTTGACTCCCCCCGTGACGTCTAAAAGGGGCGCGCGTGGAACACTACGCGCCGCCACCTCGGGTCCTGGTGTGTGGGGGGCGACGGACGTCCCCGAGTCCGTCGCCCCTGGACCCATTTAGGGGGGCTGGAAGAGGGCGTTGTCCGCCCTCCGCCGACGCCCGGTGCGCCTTCTGCGGGCCGGGTGAGTGGACGAGATCTCCCTCTCCCTTTCCGCAGCCTCCTTCTGCGAGACGACTGTCTCGCAGAAGGAAACCACCGCGTCCCAGGACTCGTCGCTGCCGACCATCGACTCAATTACGGCCGGCAGCGACAAGTCACTGCCTACTTCTGAGATGAGGGCACGGCGCGGCTCCTCCCAAGCGGCACACTCTGCCAGCGTATGCCGCGCCGTGTCCTCCCGGCAGTCGACGCAGTGGTGACACCGGGCGTCCGGCTCCCTGTTTATGCGACACAGGTACTTCCCGAAGCAGCCATGCTCCGAGAGCACCTGCGTCACCCGAAACGACAGGGAGCCGTGCCTCCTCCCGAGCCAGCGCTCGAGCACCGGCCGGACCGCCTCGATGGTGACGAGGCCGGCGGTAGGGCGTGAAAGCCTGTCCCGCCATTCCGCCACCAGGACCTCGCGAAGCTGAGACCGACGCAGCTCTATGTGTCGCTGCATCGGTCCCTCGCCCCGCACCCTCGCTTCCTCGCGCCACCAACCTTTTTTTTTTTTTTTTTTTTTTTTTTTTTTTTTTTTTTTTTGTCTCTGAGAAATGCTTTATGCATCCCCGCTCGTGGGGGACGAGACGGGGTATGTGGGACTCCTGTCGAAAACCGCACTCGACAGTATACCCACTAAAACTCAGCGGTGTTCCCACAACGCCGTGATGGGAGGGCTATGGGAAATCGGCTCAGCCTCTACTTCCACAGCCCTCCCGGCGCATGCCCGCCAAATTGGCGGGCCCCGCATGCCCCCCATTTAACTGGGGGGCTACGGGAATGGCCGGGAACACCCGGCCACTCCCGTCCGACACTGGTGGAGGCCCGTGCAATACAGGCAAAGGGCGCCCCCGCACCCTCCGCCTGCTGGCCTCCACCCGGGAGGAGCCGGAGGTGACTACCAGACCGGCGTCTTCCTCGACCCCTCCCCTCTCCGGAGCGGCGCCGCGCGAGAGAATCATCCCCCGCGCGCGCCGCTGCCTCCCTCCGGGACACGACCGCCTGTTCCGCATCGGCGGCCCTGCCCAGTCTACGCCCACTCACCTCCCTCTGTAAGCAGAGGAGGAGTGGGCGTACCTGCCCTCTGTAGCCCGGTTCCCTTCACCGACCATCAAGCATGATCGGTGTTTGGAACCGTGACCTTTCCCCGCTTGTTGAAGATTAGCCGCCAGCCCCAATTGTCCCCCAAAACCGCACTGGGAGAAATTGGAGCCGACGTTGCCCAGGGTGCGCCACGAGGAGGCTCTTCAACATGCACCCCGCAACAACCTTTTTTTTTTTTTTTTTTTTTTTTCGGGGGGAAATCCTCATGGACTACCTCCGCCTGGGGAAAAGGCGGAGGGGCGTGCCGGACTCTTACCGGCTAAAACCACCCCGGTGTCTCCTCGCACGTGCGCGCGGGGCCGCGGGAATCGAAATTCTTCCGCAGCCCCACACTAGTGCTGGCCCGGTCTGGCCGGGCCTCGTCTCCTGCACGGGGTAGTGAGGTGTTTAACTACCCCGTGTATCGCCTCAGAGGCGCGCGCCGACACCCGCGCGCGCCTTCGCCTCGGGTCCATCAAATAGGGGGCGAGGACTTCCCCAAGTCCCACGCCCCTGGACCCATTCATGGGGGCCGGAAAAGGGCGTTGTCCGCCCTTCTCCTGCGCCCGGTGCGCCTTCTGCGGCCGGGGAAGGGAGTCGAGATCTCCCTCTCCCGTTCCGCAGTTTCCTTCTGCGACATCACGTCCTCGCAGAAGGACACCACCGCGTCCCACGACTCTGCGCTACCGACCATCCTCCGCACTACGGCCGGCAGCGACAGATCGCCTCCTACTTCATTTGTGAGGACACGGCGCTGCTCCTCCCAAGCTACACACTCGGCGAGCGTGTGTTGCGCCGTGTCCTCCCCGCAATGGACGCAATGGTGGCACCGAGCGTCCGGCTCCCTGCCTATGCGGCACAGGTACTTGCCGAAGCAGCCGTGCCCCGACAGCACCTGCGTCACCCTAAACGACAGGGAGCCGTGCCTTCTCCCGAGCCAGTCGTTGAGTACTGGCCGGATCGCCTCGACGGTAGCGAGGCCGGCGGTAGGGCGCAGAAGCCTTAGCCGCCATTCCGCCACCAAGACCCGTAGGCCAATTCTCGTACTTAAAAAACGTTCAAATTCAAGTCGCAATCTCATCTCAGCGACAATCAATGTCAAAAACCTGTCAAAAATGTATGTAAATTGATTGTAATTTTGACAGATTGAGACTGAGATTAGAATGCGAACGGTCTTAAAAATACGGGAATTGCCCCTCTGATGGAGCTCCTCTCGGCGCAGCGCGATCTGCCGCTGCACCGGCCTCGAGCCCCGTGCCCGCTCTTCCTCGCGCCATCGATATAATGACGCGAGTACTTTCGCCTCAAGGTCCCAGGGCGGAGATCCGGCCAGGACACAAGCCGCCTCGTAGGAAATCGTGCGGTACCCGCGGACGACTCTGACGGCCATCGCCCTCTGCGGTTTGCGCAGAATGGCGAGAGTGCCGGCCGTCATGTCCATCGCCCACACAGGGGCCCCATACAGGGCCATGGACCGCACGATTCCCACGTACAACCGCCTACAGGCGGCGCTCGGGCCCCCCAAGTTAGGAAGCAACGTTGAAAGCGCGCCCGCTGCACCCATCAGCTTGGGCGCCAGCCGCCGGAAGTGGGGCCCAAATCCCCATCGGCTGTCGAGCACCAATCCCAGATACTTCATGGTGGACTCGACAGCTATCCGGACCCCGCTGACCACGATGTGTGATCCCGGCGCCGGCGCACGTCGGGGGCCATGAAACACCATGGCCTCCGACTTGTTTAGGGCCACGTCCAGGCCCAGGCGCCGGATGCGGTTCACCACCTGTGACACCGCAGCCGTGGCTATCAACGTACCCCGCAACAACCTTTTTTTTTTTTTTTTTTTTTTTTTTTTTTTTTTTTTTTGTTTCCGGGGTGGAAAATCCTCATGGATGTCCGCCGCCCTGGGGCGGGCGGCGGGGTCTGTCAGACTCTTACTGACTAAAAACCACCCCGGTGTTCCATCTCACACCTACGCCGGGGATCGCGGGAACGTACGATCCTTCCGCAACCCCCGACTGGTGCCGGCCCGCCACTGCGGGCCTCTTCGGGTCTGTGGGGGGGAGTGAGGTGTTTGACTCCCCCCGTGACGCCTAAGAGGGGCGCGCGTGGAACACTACGCGCCGCCACCTCGGGTCCTGGTGTGTGGGTAGCGACGGACGTCCCCGTGTCCGTCGCCCCTGGACCCATTTAGGGGGGCTGGAAGAGGGCGTTGTCCGCCCTCCGCCGACGCCCGGTGCGCCTTCTGCGGGCCGGGTGAGTGGATGAGATCTCCCTCTCCCTTTCCGCAGCCTCCTTCTGCGAGACGACTGTTTCGCAGAAGGAGACCACCGCGTCCCAGGACTCGGCGCTGCTGACCATCGATTCGACTACGGCCGGCAGCGACAAGTCACTGCCTACTTCTGAGATGAGGGCACGGCGCGGCTCCTCCCAAGCGGCACACTCTGCCAGCGTATGCCACGCCGTGTCCTCCCGGCAGTCGACGCAGTGGTGACACCGGGCGTCCGGCTCCCTGTTTATGCGACACAGGTACTTCCCGAAGCAACCATGCCCCGAGAGCACCTGCGTCGCCCGAAACGACAGGGAGCCGTGCCTCCTCCCAAGCCAACGCTCGAGCACCGGCCGGACCGCCTCGATGGTGACGAGGCCGGCGGTAGGGCGTGAAAGCCTGTCCCGCCATTCCGCCACCAGGACCTCGCGAAGCTGAGACCGACGCAGCTCCATATGTCGCTGCATCGGTCCCTCGCCTCGCGCCCTCGCTTCCTCGCGCCACTGATACAATGACGCGAGAACTTTCGCCTCAAGGTCCCAGGGCGGGGATCCGGCCAGTACGCAGCCCGCCTCGTAGGAGATCGTGCGATACCCCCTGATGACTCTGACGGCCATCGCCCTCTGCGGCTTTCGCAAAACAGCGATGCTGCCGGCCGTCAGGTCAGAGGCCCACACCGGGGCCCCATACAGGGCCATGGATCGCACGATCCCCACGTAGAGCCGCCTACAGGCGGCGCTCGGGCCCCCCAGATTGGGAAGCAGAGTTGCGAGTGCGCCAGCCGCGCCCAGCAACTTGGGCGCCAGCCGTCGGAAGTGGGGCCCGAAGTCCCATCGGCTGTCGAGCACCAATCCTAGGTACTTCATGGTGGACTCGACAGCGATCCGAGCCCCCCCGACCACGATGTGTGAGCCGGGTGGTGGCGCCCGCCGGGGGCCATGAAACACCATAGCCTCCGACTTGCTGAGGGCCACCTCCAGGCCTAGGCGACGTATGCGGCCCACCACCTGTGAGACCGCAGCCGTCGCCAGCAACGCTGCCTCCCTGTGCGAGCTCCCCCGGGCAGTGACCAGCGTGTCATCTGCATAACAAGTCAGGTCTACGCCCGGTTGGAGCTCGCCCCTCAGCACCCAGTCGTACCCGATGTTCCACAGGAGCGGCCCTAGGACCGAACCCTGCGGAACACCGCACGACATGCGGCGCTGGTTTCCGCCATCGCGTCCCACGTAGGTGACACACCTATCCGACAGATAAGCCCCAACGATGTGGCGGAGGTAGGGAGGCACCCGATGATAGCGCAGTGCCTCCCGAATACAACTCCAGGGCAGGGTGTTGAAGGCGTTGGAGATGTCCAAGGACACCGCCAACATAACCCCGCCCCGGGACACCGCTTCCTCCGCCAGGACTCTCACCCGCGACACAGCGTGGATGGTGGAGCGCCCGTGCCGAAAACCAAACTGGCTGTCGTCCAGGTCCGGCCCCTCTCTGCACAAGTGGCCGACGAGGCGGGCTGCGATAATACGCTCAAACAGCTTACCCACCTCGTCTAGCAGCACTATGGGCCGGTACGCGGACGGCGAGTCGGCAGGGCGCCCCGCCTTCCTGAGCAGGACCAGACGACCAGATTTCCACAAAGTGGGAAACTGGCCCCGCTCAAGACACGCTGTGTAGAGTCCTCTCAGTTGGGGCTCAAGCTCCTTCAGAGCGAGGGCTAACACGCAGCCGTGAATCCCATCGGGCCCCGGCGCCACGTTCTTGGCCCGGAGCCGCATCACGGCTGCCCCCGTCTCTGCCTGTGTCACCTCTGGGACGCTGATGGCGTTCTCTCCTGTAGGCTCTGCGGCTGTGGGCACAGCCATCGGCGGCGGACTGCGCTCCGCTCTCGCCGGGAAGAGGGCTGCAACTGTTTCCTCCAGCAGCTCGGGTTGAAGACTCTCCGTAAGTGGGGGCGCCGCGGCTCGAAGTTTCCCTCGGACCGCGCGATAAGGGCGCCCCCACGGATCCACGTCTAGAGTCTCCAACATCTCCTCCCTGGCTCGCGTTTTCGCCTCGCCGATGGCCAGCCACAGAGCCTCCTTCGCCGCGCGGTACTCCTCGTACAGCGCGGCTTCTTCGTCAGGGACCCGACGACGTCTCCTCCGGTATCGGGTGTACTGGCGTCTAACCGCGACGCACGCTACGCGCAGCTGCGCGATCTCGGCGGTCCACCAGTACACCTGGCGCCTTGCTGACTGTGCGTGGACCCGGGGCATGGACGCGTCGCAGATTTGCGTCATCGCCCCGCGGAACCACAGCGCCTCCTGCTCGACGTCGACGGGTCCGTTCGTTGCCGACTCCCGGAACCAGGCCTGGACAATAGCGGCCTCCTCGAGAAGCTCCCTGTCGATGCGCTTACGCGCCCAGCGCGGACCGTCCATTCGCGGGGCCATCGAACCGTGGCCACCGGTGGTCTGGGCGGAGACGTCGAAACGGATGTATCGGTTACAACCTAACCTAACCTAACCTTTTTTTTTTTTTTTTTTTTTTTTTTTTTTTTTTTTTTTTTTTTTTTTTTTTTTGCGCTGGGAAAAATGCATTACGCATGCCCACCCGTCGGGGGACGGGAGGGGTATGTGGGACTCCCCGGTAGAACCGGTATACCCACTAAACAACCCAGCGGCATTCCCGCATCGTCTGAGTGGAGGGGGACTGGGAATCGGCAGAGCCTTTCCATCCTGCCCCCCGCCGACGACCGCCCGCCTTTAAGGCGGGCCCGGCACGCCCCTCCCGTCGGGTGGGAGGGGCCCAGGAATGACTGACCTCTCGCAGCTTGGTTGCGAAGAGGTCCGCGTTGGCGCCGCCCTGAGCCCCCGGGAACTCGAACATTCGAGCCCCGGCCTGGGTCCGGCGGCAGGAGACTGTGCCGATCCCCAGCTGGGTGGGATCGGCGTTGGCACGCGCCCGCATCATTACGGACGCGTACGTCTCCCCCCGCTCCACAGCCTCAGTGGTGAGCGTCACCACTACGGCTGCGGTCTTCGGAGGAACCAGCTTCCTCTTTGACCTGGCGGCGGGGGCCCCATTAGCTGCAGGAGCAGCAGCGGGAGCAGCGGCGTTGGGCTTCGGGGCCGACGTCTTTCCCTTCCCCTTTCCCTTGCCTGTTTTCTGAGGTGGGCCGGGAGGGATGGTGGTGGGGGTGGCAGGGGCAGCCACCGTCTTGGACTTCTTTTTGCTCTTTTTCACCTTCGTCCACCCCTGCTGGTTGGATGGGGTGGTGGACGGAAGATGGGCGTCCTGGGAGGACAGCTCTGGCTGGCGTGGCCTACTGTCTGCCGCGAGCGGCGGTCGCAGGCGTCTCTCCGGCAAGAGCCTGTCCTCGATGCCCGCAAGACAGGCTCTCGTGAAGGCCCTTTCCTCCATTACTACCTTGCGGATTACGTCCTCAAGGTTGGAGGGCGGGGCCTCAGCCGCTGGTTTCGGCTCGGAAACCTTAGTGTTTGGCCGGGCCGTGGCTTCAGCCAGCTTCAGATGAAGCTGGCTGACCTCTGACTGCAGGCGATCGACTTTCGCCTGCAGTTGCCACGTTTCGTCGGTAGCCTTCCGCTGCACCAGCTCCCCGACGATGCCGCGCATGCTCGCGGCCCTACATTTAAGGGACTTTTGGAAAGTCCCTTTAAGATTGGAGGACTTAGAGGCGACTGCCACTATCTCCTCTTCGTCCTCCTCAGCCATCAGCTGCAGCTCCGCAAGGGAGTGGTCCGCATAGTGGACGCGGGACGCGCCGTACCCGGACTTGGCCCGGGCGGCGTGCGTCCGTTGCTCCGTGGCCGCAACCCGCTCCTCCAGGTCTTGCTGGACCTGCGCCCGCCGCGACAGGTCCAACTGGCGTTGGGCTTCTGCCAGACCCACGTCGTGAGTGTCAGACACCGGCCTCTTGGCCCTCGGCTGTGACACAGTGTCCGAGGAACCCCCAGACCCCTTCCGCTGATAAGCCCGCTTCATTGTGTCCCGGCGAGCAATCGCCGAACCACACGACATGATGGACTCGTCGTCGGAGTCCAGCAACTCGCCCGCCGAGCTATAGAAGCTAGTCGCAGATGGCGCGCGGCTAGCCTCTGATGCCGAGGCACCCTCAGATTGGCCCTGAGAAGGGCCTTTTGGTTGGCCCTGAGAAGGGCCTTTTGGGTGGCCCTGAGAAGGGCCTTTTGGTTGGCCCTGAGAAGGGCCTTTTGCTTGGCCCTGAGAAGGACCTTTTGCTTGGCCCTGAGAAGGGCCTTTTTTAAAACGCCCGGAGGCGGTCCTCGATTGCTTTGGCATAGCCTCCGCAGGTGTCGTAGATGCCGACATGAAATAAAATGGGATAAAAAAACAGTTAAAATACGCTACGACTGCACAGTGCACTTTAGCCGAACACCGGTCTGCCACTCCGTTACGGTGGTCAGAACCGGGTCGTTGCCCAGGGGACGCGACGTGGACGCAAGCACTGTGGGGTGGTCCCCCAACCTAACCTTTTTTTTTTTTTTTTTTTTTTTTTTTTTTTTTTTTTTTTTTTTGTCGCTGAGAAATGCTTTATGCATCCCCGCTCGTGGGGGACGAGACGGGGTATGTGGGACTCCTGTCAAAATCCGCACTCGACAGTATACCCACCAAAACTCAGCGGTGTTCCCACAACGCCGTGATGGGAGGGCTATGGGAAATCGGCTCAGCCTCTACTTCCACAGCCCTCCCGGCGCATGCCCGCCTGGTTGGCGGGCCCCGCATGCCCCCCACTTAACTGGGGGGCTACGGGAATGGCCGGGAACACCCGGCCACTCCCGTCCAACACTGGTGGAGGCCCGTGCAATACAGGCAAAGGGCGCCCCCGCACCCACCGCCTGCTGGCCTCCACCCGGGAGGAGCCGGAGGTGACTACCAGACCGGCGTCTTCCTCGACCCCTCCCCTCTCCGGAGCGGCGCCACGCGAGAGAATCATCCCCCCGCGCGGGCGCCACTGCCTCCCTCCGGGATACGACCGCCTATTCCGCAGCGGCGGCCGTGCCCAGTCTACGCCCACTCACCTCCCTCTGTAAGCAGAGGAGGAGTGGGCGTATCTGCCCTCTGTAGCCCGGTTCCCTTCACCGACCATCAAGCATGATCGGCGATTGGAACCGTGACCTTTCCCCGCTTGTTGAAGATTAGCCGCCAGCCCCAATTGTCCCCCAAAACCGCACTGGGAGAAATTGGAGCCGACGTTGCCCAGGGTGCGCCACGAGGAGGCTCTTCAACATGCACCCCCCCCCCCAACCTAACCTAACCTTTTTTTTTTTTTTTTTTTTTTGTCGCTGAGAAATGACATTACGCATCTCCGCTCGTCGGGGGACGAGACGGGGTATGTGGGACTCCCTGCCAGAGTGGCAGTATACCCACTAAAACTCAGCGGTGTTCCCGCGACGCCGTGATGGGAGGGCTATGGGAAATTGGCTCAGCCTCTGCTTCCACAGCCCTCCCGGCGTATGCCCGCCTAGCTGGCGGGCCCCGCATGCCCCCCTGCCTGGGGGGCTACGGGAATGGCCGGGAACACCTGGCCATTCCCGTCCGACACTGGTGGAGGCCCGTGCAATACAGGCAAGGGTGCCCCCGCACCCGTTGCCTGCTGGCCTCCACCGGGGAGGAGGCGGAGATGGCCGTCATACTGACGTCTTCTGCGACCCCTCCTCCGTCTTCGGAGCGCCGCCGCGTGAGGGTCATCCTCCCGCGCGCGCTCCGCCGCCTCCTTCTGGGACATGACGTGTTCGCAGAAGGAGGCCACTGCCGCCCAGGACCTCTCATCGCCCAGCATGGCCGTAACCAAACCGGGGAGTGAGAGGTCCGGTCCGATCACCGCAGTGAGACCGTGGCGCGGCTCGGACCACGACGGGCACACCGCGAGGGTGTGCTGCGCCGCGTCCTCCGCCGCGCCACAGTCGTGGCACGACGGTGTCTCCTCCCGTCCGATTCGGCGCAGGTACGATCCGAAACAACCGTGTCCGGACAGCACCTGCACCAGACGGAACGAGAGGAACCCGTGCGACCGATCGAGCCAGTCTCGCAGGACCGGCCCGATCGCGTCGAGGGTTCGGCGGCCGAAGGCTGCGGTGGCGAGGTCCCTCGTCCAATGGACAACGATGGCGTCCCTCGCCTCCCGCCGGACGGCCTCCCGCTCTTCCGGGGCGGGGCGTTCTCCTCTCGCCCTCCGCCCCGCCGTCCATTCGTATACTCTGGCGAGCACCCACGCCTCGAGTTCCCAAGGAGGGGTGCCAGCCAGAGCACACGCTGCCGCGAAGCCCACCGTGCGGTAGGCCCGCGACACCCGCTGGGCTATGGCCCTTTGGGGGGCCCGCAAGGCGGCGGCGTTCTCCCGCCTTTGGAGGGAGTCCTCCCAGATAGGGGCCCCGTAAAGGGCCATGCTCCTCAAGATGCCGGCGTAGAGTTGCCGGCATCGCGCGCTGGGCCCCCCCAAATTGGGGAGCAGCCACGAGAGGGCGCCCGCAGCCTTCAGCAGGCGCGTCGACAGCCCGCTAAAATGCGGGCCGAAACGCCACCTGCTGTCGAGTACAAGGCCCAGATATTTCATCTGGGCCTTCACCTCGATTCGGACGCCCTCCACAAATATGTGGGCGTCTGGTGGTTGGCGCTGCCGAGGCCCGTGGAAGAACACAGCCTCGGTCTTGTGCAGCGCCACCGTCAATCCTAGGCGGCGGATCCTCCCTGCGACCAAGGATCCGCCCGCCGAGGCCAAGTTGGCCGCCTCCCTGAAACTCTCCCCCCGGGCGGTGAGGAGAGTGTCATCCGCGTAGCAGACGACACTCGTACCTCGGAGGAGAGTTCCCCGCAAGAGCCAGTCGTAACCGACGTTCCAGAGGAGAGGTCCCAGGACTGACCCCTGTGGAACGCCGGCCTCGACTGCGTAACGCCGGACTTGGCCAGCCCTGTTCACGAGGACGATCGTCCGATCCTCCAGGTAGCTGGCCAGTAAACGCCGCATATATTGAGGCACCCCGTGGAATCGGAGCGCCTCTAGGATGGTGCTGTGGGGAACAGAGTTGAAGGCGTTGGCAATGTCGAATGACACCGCCAACAATCCGTCCCCCACCTCCACCGCCTCCTTCACCTGCCTCTTGAGGCAGGCCAGCGCGTCCACCGTCGAACGCTCAGCCCGAAAACCGAACTGAGCGTCCGACAAGTCCGGCCCGATACGCCGCATATGGCCCTTTAGGCGGGCAGCGATTATCCCCTCGAACATTTTTCCGACCTCATCGAGCAGAACGATGGGCCGGTATGCCGAGGGGGAGTCTGCAGGGCGGCCCTCCTTGCGGAGGAGGCACAACTGGCCCTCCTTCCACGGTTTCGGGAACCTTCCAGACGTAAGGCATGCGCTGAAGAGGTCCCGAAACCGCTCCTCCATTTGGGTGGCGGCAATTGCCACCACCCTCGCCGGGACACCGTCGGGGCCCGGAGCCGTCTTCTTGGCGCGGATATGCACAATCGCCGCGCCAAGTTCCGACTCCGTGACAGGAGAGGGAGCCTCCTCTTCCTCCTCATCCTCCGGCAGCGGGGCTCCACACATCACTGGCGGGGTGAAGTTGTCCCTGCACGGAAACAGGGACTGAACCACCCCATCCAGAAATGTGGGCTCCAGGGTCTCGACAACCGGGGGACCAAAGGGGCGCAATTTGTTGCGTGCCGCCTTATACGGTCTCCCGTATGGGTCGTTGTCGAGACCCTCCAGTAGCTCGGCTCTCGCCGAGTCTTTAGCGGCGGCGATGGCCCGATCGAGGCCCATTTTTGCCTCCACGTACACCTCGTAGAGGCGGTCCTCGTCGGGCCGGTTGCGTCGACGCCGCCGCCGACTCCGCGTGTAGGCCCTCTTGGCCGCCACGCAGGCGGTTCTGAGCCCCGCCAGTGCCTCCGACCACCAATAGACGGCGCGGCGGGGAGCCGGGCGGCGAGACCGGGGCATGCTGGAGTTGCACACCTCGGTCAGAGACTCCCTCAGCTGGCCCGCTATGGTGTCCACATCCAGGCCGGTGGTAGGAGGCGACAGCCAGTCCTGGATGAACGCCGCCTCCGCCGCTGCCTCCCTGTCCAGGCGGGTGAAAGCCCACCGCGGAAACGGTGATCGCCCCGAGAGGGGCTGCACCGCTCCGGGGCCACTGGCGGAGATGTCGATCCGCACGTAGCGGTGGTCCGACATAGTCTCCACCAGGTCCACCCGCCAGTTCAGCACGCGCGCGGCTAACCCAGGGGTGGCGAAAGTGACGTCCACTACTGAGCCACCCTGACGCCGCACGCATGTCTGGACGCTTCCTCTGTTCAAGAGGGAGAGTCCAGAGGAGGCTGCCCACATCTCCACCGCCCGCCCGCGAGCGTCGGTGGCCCGGTTGCCCCAGGTCACCGACTTGGCATTCAGGTCTCCCAGCACGGAGACCTGACGCGGCGCCGCCCTGCCGACCACGGCGGCCAGGACTCCGAGATAATTCTCAAAGTCCTGGAGAGGGCGGTTTGGGGAGAAATATACCCCCACGAGGGCTACCTCTCCCCACGCGGCGGCCACGTATCCCGGTCCCCTCTCTAATAGCGAGAGGGGAGGGGAGTCTGTGGAAGACCGCGCCGCTAGTGCCACCGAGTCGTCCTCGTCACCCAGCCAGCTGCTGGGGATCGAGTAGGGCTCGGCGACCACCGCTACGTTCACCAACCACTCGGCCATGACCTGCACTGCCAGGTCCTGGGCCGCTCTGCAGTGGTTGGTGTTCGCCTGGAGGATGCGGTAGTCGGAAACCTGCATTATTCCGACATGGCACCCTCCTCCTCAGCTACCGCCGCTGGAGCTGCAGCGGCGGCGACGACGGCGGCGGCGGTGGTGGCGACAGGTCGAACCTGCGCCGGCACTATGCCCTTCTTGACGGGGGGCTTACAGCTCCTGCCCGTCATCCTGTGGCCCGCGGGGCGGCCACTGGCGGCACACGCCGTGCAGTGTGGCGTGGTGGCGCGGCAAGTGGCACTCTTGTGCCCCTCTTGCCCGCACTGGTAGCACGTGTCTCCCCAGTCGGCCTTGGAGGGACACGTGGCTCGGGTGTGGCCGAAGGAGAAGCACTTGAAGCAGCGCAAGGGCTGGTCTTCAAGTGCCCGGACCACAGCCGAGCTGAGCCCCACAAGCAGCCGTCCCTTGGTCGCAGCAAGGGCGGCCCCAGCCGCGGCGACTGGGCACTCGACGCGGACGATGCCCATGCCGCGGCGGCCGAGCCTGATGGCTCCAGCCTTCACCGCGCCAGCGTCGCAGCCTCCAGCCGCCGCGACGGCCGCCACCACATCCTCCTTGGTGGCCGAATCGTCCAGATCGGCCACCTCCAAGGCTGCGGTCTTGACGGGCCTGACGACCGTTGCCGCGTCGGCGATGACCTCTTGCAACTTCGTTGCGAAGAGGTCCGCGTTTGTGCCGCGCTGTTCCCCCGAGAACTCGAAAATTCGAGCTCCGGTTAGGGTTCGGCGGCACGTTATTTTGCTGATCCCCAGCTGGGAGGGATCAGCATTGGTACGAGCCCGTCTTAGGACGGACTCGTACGTCTCGCCCCGCTCCGCGGCCTCCGGGGTGATGGTCACCACGACGGCCGCGGTCTTGGGAGGAACTAACTTCCTCCCGCCGGCTGGAGCCCTTTTGACTGCCGGAGCAGTCGCGGCGGGCTTGGGGGCCGACTTTTGCCCTCCCTTCCCTTTTCCCCTCCTGACCACTTCCGTCCACGACTGGTTGGACGGGGTGGTGGAGGGAAGAAGGGCGTCTTCCTCCAGCGAGCTCTGGGGGGCTGCCGCTGGAGTGGCAGCCGACCCAGACGCTCCCTCCGAGCTGATGGTGAGGGTTTGAGGAGCCGCCTTGGTCCTCTTGCCCTCGCCTTTGCCCTTGGAGGGCTTCGGGGCCTGGGGCTGCGCACCCGATGCCGGGCCTGCTAAAGGCGCAGGTTCCGGCACCCTGCGTGGTGCCTTATCCGCCGCTAGCGGCGGGCGGAGCCGCTTCTCCGGCAGGAGCCGGTCCTCGATGCCTGCGAAGCAGGCTCTGGTGAAGGCCCTCTCCTCCATGACAACCTTTCGGAGTATCTCCTCAAGGTTGTGAGGGGAGGAGGTGGAGCCTCCTACCACCGGTCCAGGGGCTGATTGCGCAGGCCGAGCAGTGACCTCAGCCAGCTTCTGGTGCAGCTGGCTGACCTCCGCCTGCAGGCGATCCACCTTCGCCTGCAGTTGCCGCGTCTCATCCGTGGCCGTCCGCTGCACCAGCTCCTGCACAATGCCATGCAGACTGGCAGCCCGGCATTTAAGGGCCTTCTGGAAGGTCCCCTTCAGGTTGGAGGACTTTGAGGCGACCTCCAGGACCTCCTCCCTGTCCTCCCGCGCCATGCGCTCAAGTTCCGCCAAGGAGTGGCCAGCATACAGGACACTGGATGCCCCATAGCCGGCCCTCGACCGGGCGGCCTGCGCCTGGCGCTCTCTGGCAGCGACCCTCTCCTCCAGGTCCTGCTGGAGTTGCGCCCGTTTTAGGAGGTTTAGCTGGCGCTCGGCGTCAACCAAACCCACAACGTGGGTATCACCTGCTTTTGAAGAAGTCGAAGCCCTTTTGGACTTCGACTTCTTCTGCGCCCCGCCTCCAGCCGACGAGGATCCCTCGGACCCGTGCCGCAGGTAGGCCCTCTTTCGCTCGAGGCGGTCGCTCTCAGCTGCCGACGTGTCGAGATTTGAGTCGTCGGAGTCCGACTCGTCTGCTCTGGCCGCAGATGGTGCGCGGTCAGCGTCCGACGCTAATGCGTCACCGGCGTGGCCCTGAAAAGGGCCTTTGGATTGGCCCTGAAAAGGGCCGACGGGTTGGCCCTGAGAAGGGCCGTTGGGTTGGCCCTGAGAAGGGCCGTTGGTTTGGCCCTGAGAAGGGCCGTTTGAATCGCCCTGAGAAGGGTGATTCGGGTTAAAACTACTGAAACGCCCGGAGGCGTCCCGCACGGGTTTCTTCGTCATGATTTTACTCACAGTCTTCCGCATTGATAACTGTGAGTCACAGCGCACTTTAGCCACCGGTCTGCCACTCCGTTACGGTGGTCAGACACGGCGTTGCCCAGGGGATACTACGTGGAAGTATGCGCTGTGGGGGATCCCCCAACCTTTTTTTTTTTTTTTTTTTTTTTTTTTTTTGTTTTTTTTTTTTTTTTTTTTTTTTTGTCGCTGAGAAATGACATTACGCATCTCCGCTCGTCGGGGGACGAGACGGGGTATGTGGGACTCCCTGCCAGAGTGGCAGTATACCCACTAAAACTCAGCGGTGTTCCCGCGACGCCGTGATGGGAGGGCTATGGGAAATTGGCTCAGCCTCTGCTTCCACAGCCCTCCCGGCGTATGCCCGCCTAGCTGGCGGGCCCCGCATGCCCCCCAGCCTGGGGGGCTACGGGAATGGCCGGGAACACCTGGCCATTCCCGTCCGACACTGGTGGAGGCCCGTGCAATACAGGCAAGGGTGCCCCCGCACCCGTTGCCTGCTGGCCTCCACCGGGGAGGAGTCGCTGATGGCCGTCATACTGACGTCTTCTCCGACCCCTCCTCCGTCTTCGGAGCGCCGCCGCGTGAGGATCGTCCTCCCGCGCGCGCTCCGCCGCCTCCTTCTGGGACATGACGTGTTCGCAGAAGGAGGCCACTGCCGCCCAGGACCTCTCATCGCCCAGCATGGCGTTGACCAAACCGGGGAGTGAGAGGTCCGGTCCGATCACCGCAGTGAGACTGCGGCGCGGCTCGGACCACGACGGGCACACCGCGAGGGTGTGCTGCGCCGCGTCCTCCGCCGCACCGCAGTCGTTTCACGACGGTGTCTCCTCCCGTCCGATTCGGTGCAGGTACGATCCGAAACAACCGTGTCCGGACAGCACCTGCACCAGACGGAACGAGAGGAACCCATGCGACCGATCGAGCCAGTCTGGCAGGACCGGCCCGATCGCGTCGAGGGCTTGGCGGCCGAAGGCTGCGGTGGCGAGGTCCCTCGTCCAATGGACGACGATGGCGTCCCTCGCCTCCCGCCAGACGGCCTCCCGCTCTTCCGGGGCGGGGCGTTCTCCTCTCGCCCTCCGCCCCGCCGTCCATTCGTATACTCTGGCGAGCACCCACGCCTCGAGTTCCCAAGGAGGGGTGCCAGCCAGAGCACACGCTGCCGCGAAGCCCACCGTGCGGTAGGCCCGCGACACCCGCTGAGCTATGGCCCTTTGGGGGGCCCGCAAGGCCGCGGCGTTCTCCCGCCTTTGGAGGGAGTCCTCCCAGATTGGGGCCCCGTAGAGGGCCATACTCCTCAAGATGCCGGCGTAAAGTTGCCGGCATCGCGCGCTGGGCCCCCCCAAATTGGGGAGCAGCCACGAGAGGGCGCCCGCAGTCTTCAGCAGGCGCGTCGACAGCCCGCTAAAATGCGGGCCGAATCGCCACCTGCTGTCGAGTACAAGGCCCAGATATTTCATCTGGGCCTTCACCTCGATTCAGACGCCCTCCACAAATATGTGGGCGTCTGGTGGTTGGCGCTGCCGAGGCCCGTGGAAGAACACAGCCTCGGTCTTGTGCAGCGCCACCGTCAATCCTAGGCGGCGGATCCTCCCTGCGACCAAGGATCCGCCCGCCGAGGCCAAGTTGGCCGCCTCCCTGAAACTCTCCCCCCGGGCGGTGAGGAGAGTGTCATCCGCGTAGCAGACGACACTCGTACCTCGGAGGAGAGTTCCCTGCAAGAGCCAGTCGTAGCCGACGTTCCAGAGGAGAGGTCCCAGGACTGACCCCTGTGGAACGCCGGCCTCGACTGCGTACCGCCGGACTTGGCCAGCCCTGTTCACGAGGACGATCGCCCGATCCTCCAGGTAGCTGGCCAGTAAACGCCGCATATATTGAGGCACCCCGTGGAATCGGAGCGCCTCTAGGATGGTGCTGTGGGGAACAGAGTTGAAGGCGTTGGCAATGTCGAATGACACCGCCAACAATCCATCCCCCACATCCATCGCCTCCTTCACCTGCCTCTTAAGGCAGGCCAGCGCGTCCACCGTCGAACGCTCAGCCCGAAAACCGAACTGAGCGTCCGACAAGTCCGGGCCGATACGCCGCATATGGCCCTTTAGGCGGGCAGCGATTATCCCCTCGAACATTTTTCCGACCTCATCGAGCAGAACGATGGGCCGGTATGCCGAGGGGGAGTCTGCAGGGCGGCCCTCCTTGCGAAGGAGGCACAACTGCCCCTCCTTCCACGGTTTCGGGAACCTTCCAGACGCAAGGCATGCGCTGAAGAGGTCCCGAAACCGCTCCTCCATTTGGGTGGCGGCAATTGCCACCACCCTCGCCGGGACACCGTCGGGGCCCGGAGCCGTCTTCTTGGCGCGGATATGCACAATCGCCGCGCCAAGTTCCGACTCCGTGACAGGAGAGGGAGCCTCCTCTTCCTCCTCCTCCTCCTCCAGCGGGGCTCCACACATCACTGGCGGGGTGAAGTTGTCCCTGCACGGAAACAGGGACTGAACCACCCCATCCAGAAATGTGGGCTCCAGGGTCTCGACAACCGGGGGACCAAAGGGGCGCAATTTGTTGCGCGCCGCCTTATACGGTCTCCCGTAAGGGTCGTTGTCGAGACCCTCCAGCAGCTCAACCTAACCTAACCTTTTTTTTTTTTTTTTTTTTTTTTTTTTTTTTTTTTTTTTTTTTTTGTCGCTGAGAAATGACATTACGCATCTCCGCTCGTCGGGGGACGAGACAGAGTATGTGGGACTCCCTGCCAGAGTGGCAGTATACCCACTAAAACTCAGCGATGTTCCCGCGACGCCGTGATGGGAGGGCTATGGGAAATTGGCTCAGCCTCTGCTTCCACAGCCCTCCCGGCGTATGCCCGCCTAGCTGGCGGGCCCCGCATGCCCCCCAGTCTGGGGGGCTACGGGAATGGCCGGGAACACCTGGCCATTCCCGTCCGACACTGGTGGAGGCCCGTGCAATACAGGCAAGGGTGCCCCCGCACCCGTTGCCTGCTGGCCTCCACCGGGGAGGAGTCGCTGATGGCCGCCATACTGACGTCTTCTCCGACCCCTCCTCCGTCTTCGGAGCGCCGCCGCGTGAGGATCGTCCTCCCGCGCGCGCTCCGCCGCCTCCTTCTGGGACATGACGTGTTCGCAGAAGGAGGCCACTGCCGCCCAGGACCTCTCATCGCCCAGCATGGCGTTGACCAAACCGGGGAGTGAGAGGTCCGGTCCGATCACCGAAGTGAGACTGCGGCGCGGCTCGGACCACGACGGGCACACCGCGAGGGTGTGCTGCGCCGCGTCCTCCGCCGCGCCACAGTCGTGGCACAACGGTGTCTCCTCCCGTCCGATTCGGTGCAGGTACGATCCGAAACAACCGTGTCCAGACAGCACCTGCACCAGACGGAACGAGAGGAACCCGTGCGACCGATCGAGCCAGTCTCGCAGGACCGGCCCGATCGCGTCGAGGGTTCGGCGGCCGAAGGCTGCGGTGGCGAGGTCCCTCGTCCAATGGACGACGATGGCGTCCCTCGCCTCCCGCCGGACGGCCTCCCGCTCTTCCGGGGCGGGGCGTTCTCCTCTCGCCCTCCGCCCCGCCGTCCATTCGTATACTCTGGCGAGCACCCACGCCTCGAGTTCCCAAGGAGGGGTGCCAGCCAGAGCACACGCTGCCGCGAAGCCCACCGTGCGGTAGGCCCGCGACACCCGCTGAGCTATGGCCCTTTGGGGGGCCCGCAAGGCGGCGGCGTTCTCCCGCCTTTGGAGGGAGTCCTCCCAGATAGGGGCCCCGTAAAGGGCCATGCTCCTCAAGATGCCGGCGTAGAGTTGCCGGCATCGCGCGCTGGGCCCCCCCAAATTGGGGAGCAGCCACGAGAGGGCGCCCGCAGTCTTCAGCAGGCGCGTCGACAGCCCGCTAAAATGCGGGCCGAATCGCCACCTGCTGTCGAGTACAAGGCCCAGATATTTCATCTGGGCCTTCACCTCGATTCGGACGCCCTCCACAAATATGTGGGCGTCTGGTGGTTGGCGCTGCCGAGGCCCGTGGAAGAACACAGCCTCGGTCTTGTGCAGCGCCACCGTCAATCCTAGGCGGCGGATCCTCCCTGCGACCAAGGATCCGCCCGCCGAGGCCAAGTTGGCCGCCTCCCTGAAACTCTCCCCCCGGGCGGTGAGGAGAGTGTCATCCGCGTAGCAGACGACACTCGTACCTCGGAGGAGAGTTCCCCGCAAGAGCCAGTCGTAGCCGACGTTCCAGAGGAGAGGTCCCAGGACTGACCCCTGTGGAACGCCGGCCTCGACTGCGTACCGCCGGACTTGGCCAGCCCTGTTCACGAGGACGATCGCCCGATCCTCCAGGTAGCTGGCCAGTAAACGCCGCATATATTGAGGCACCCCGTGGAATCGGAGCGCCTCTAGGATGGTGCTGTGGGGAACAGAGTTGAAGGCGTTGGCAATGTCGAATGACACCGCCAACAATCCATCCCCCACATCCATCGCCTCCTTCACCTGCCTCTTAAGGCAGGCCAGCGCGTCCACCGTCGAACGCTCAGCCCGAAAACCGAACTGAGCGTCCGACAAGTCCGGCCCGATACGCCGCATATGGCCCTTTAGGCGGGCAGCGATTATCCCCTCGAACATTTTTCCAACCTAACCTAACCTTTTTTTTTTTTTTTTTTTTTTTTTTTTTGTTTCCGGGGTGGAAAATCCTCATGGATGTCCGCCGCCCTGGGGCGGACGGCGGGGTCTGTCAGACTCTTACTGACTAAAAACCACCCCGGTGTTCCATCTCACACCTACGCCGGGGGTCGCGGGAACGTACGATCCTTCCGCAACCCCCGACTGGTGCCGGCCCGCCGCTGCGGGCCACTTCGGGTCTGGGGGGGAGTGAGGTGTTTGACTCCCCCCGTGACGTCTAAAAGGGGCGCGCGTGGAACACTACGCGCCGCCACCTCGGGTCCTAGTGTGTGGGGGGCGACGGACGTCCCCGAGTCCGTCGCCCCTGGACCCATTTAGGGGGGCTGGAAGAGGGCGTTGTCCGCCCTCCGCCGACGCCCGGTGCGCCTTCTGCGGGCCGGGTGAGTGGACGAGATCTCCCTCTCCCTTTCCGCAGCCTCCTTCTGCGAGACGACTGTCTCGCAGAAGGAAACCACCGCGTCCCAGGACTCGTCGCTGCCGACCATCGACTCAACTACGGCCGGCAGCGACAAGTCACTGCCTACTTCTGAGATGAGGGCACGGCGCGGCTCCTCCCAAGCGGCACACTCTGCCAGCGTATGCCGCGCCGTGTCCTCCCGGCAGTCGACGCAGTGGTGACACCGGGCGTCCGGCTCCCTGTTTATGCGACACAGGTACTTCCCGAAGCAGCCATGCCCCGAGAGCACCTGCGTCACCCGAAACGACAGGGAGCCGTGCCTCCTCCCGAGCCAGCGCTCGAGCACCGGCCGGACCGCCTCGATGGTGACGAGGCCGGCGGTAGGGCGTGAAAGCCTGTCCCGCCATTCCGCCACCAGGACCTCGCGAAGCTGAGACCGACGCAGCTCTATGTGTCGCTGCATCGGTCCCTCGCCCCGCGCCCTCGCTTAATCGCGCCACCGATACAACGACGCGAGTACTTTCGCCTCGAGGTCCCAGGGCGGGGATCCGGCCAGTACGCACGCCGCCTCGTAGGAGATCGTGCGATACCCCCTGATGACTCTGACGGCCATCGCCCTCTGCGGCTTTCGCAAAACAGCGATGCTGCCGGCCGTCAGGTCAGAGGCCCACACCGGGGCCCCATACAGGGCCATGGATCGCACGACCCCCACGTAGAGCCGTCTACAGACGGCGCTCGGGCCCCCCAGATTGGGAAGCAGCGTTGCGAGCGCGCCAGCCGCGCCCAGCAACTTGGGCGCCAGCCGTCGGAAGTGGGGCTCGAAGTTCCACCGGCTGTCGAGCACCAATCCTAAATACTTCATGGTGGACTCGACAGCGATCCGAGCCCCCCCGACCACGATGTGTGAGCCGGGCGGCGGCGCCCGCCGGGGGCCATGAAACACCATGGCCTCCGACTTGCTGAGGGCCACCTCCAGGCCTAGGCGACGTATGCGGCCCACCACCTCTGAGACCGCAGCCGTCGCCAGCAACGCTGCCTCCCTGTGCGAGCTCCCCCGGGCAGTGACCAGCGTGTCATCCGCATAACACGTCAGATCTACGCCCAGTTGGAGCTCACCCCTCAGCACCCAGTCGTACCCGATGTTCCACAGGAGCGGGCCTAGGACCGAGCCCTGCGGAACACCGCACGACATGCGGCGCTGGTTTCCGCCATCACGTCCCACGTAGGTGACACACCTCTCTGACAAATAAGCCCCAACGATGTGGCGGAGGTAGGGAGGCACCCGATGATAGCGCAGTGCCTCCCGAATACAACTCCAGGGCAGGGTGTTGAAGGCGTTGGAGATGTCCAAGGACACCGCCAACATCACCCCGCCCCGGGACACCGCTTCCTCTGCCAGGACTCTCACCCGCGACACAGCGTGGATGGTGGAGCGCCCATGCCGAAAACCAAACTGGCTGTCGTCCAGGTCCGGCCCCTCTCTGCACAAGTGGCCGACGAGGCGGGCTGCGATAATACGCTCAAACAGCTTGCCCACCTCGTCTAGCAGCACTATGGGCCGGTACGCGGACGGCGAGTCGGCAGGGCGCCCCGCCTTCCTGAGCAGGACCAGACGACCAGATTTCCACAAAGTGGGAAACTGGCCCCGCTCAAGACACGCTGTGTAGAGTCCTCTCAGTTGGGGCTCAAGCTCCTTCAGAGCGAGGGCTAACACGCAGCCGTGGATCCCGTCGGGCCCCGGAGCCACGTTCTTGGCCCGGAGCCGCATCACGGCTGCAACCTTTTTTTTTTTTTTTTTTTTTTTTTTTTTTTTTTTTGTCGCTGAGAAATGACATTACGCATCTCCGCTCGTCGGGGGACGAGACGGGGTATGTGGGACTCCCTGCCAGAGTGGCAGTATACCCACTAAAACTCAGCGGTGTTCCCGCGACGCCGTGATGGGAGGGCTATGGGAAATTGGCTCAGCCTCTGCTTCCACAGCCCTCCCGGCGTATGCCCGCCTAGCTGGCGGGCCCCGCATGCCCCCCAGTCTGGGGGGTCACGGCTGCAACCTTTTTTTTTTTTTTTTTTTTTTTTTTTTTTTTTTTTTTTTTTTTTTTTTTTTTTTTTGTCGCTGAGAAATGCTTTATGCATCCCCGCTCGTGGGGGACGAGACGGGGTATGTGGGACTCCTGTCGAAAACCGCACTCGACAGTATACCCACTAAAACTCAGCGGTGTTCCCACAACGCCGTGATGGGAGGGCTATGGGAAATTGGCTCAGCCTCTGCTTCCACAGCCCTCCCGGCGTATGCCCGCCTACTTGGCGGGCCCCGCATGCCCCCCATTCAACTGGGGGGCTACGGGAATGGCCGGGAACACCCGGCCACTCCCGTCCGACACTGGTGGAGGCCCGTGCAATACAGGCAATGGGCGCCCCCGCACCCACCGCCTGCTGGCCTCCACCCGGGAGGAGCCGGAGGTGACTACCAGACCGGCGTCTTCCTCGACCCCTCCCCTCTCGGAGCGGCGCCGCGCGAGAGAATCATCCCCCGCGCGCGCGCCGCTGCCTCCCTCCGAGACACGACCGCCTGTTCCGCATCGGCGGCCCTGCCCAGTCTACGCCCACTCACCTCCCTCTGTAAGCAGAGGAGGAGTGGGCGTACCCTCTGTAGCCCGGTTCCCTTCACCGACCATCAAGCATGATCGGCGATTGGAACCGTGACCTTTCCCCGCTTGTTGAAGATTAGCCGCCAGCCCCAATTGTCCCCCAAAACCGCACTGGGAGAAATTGGAGCCGACGTTGCCCAGGGTGCGCCACGAGGAGGCTCTTCAACGTGCACCCCTCACGGCTGCAACCTAACCTAACCTAACCCAACCCAGTCGCGCGGCTCCCCTCGCCGCGAGCAGATCGTTTTTTAAGTCGCTTCGCGCTCAAAAATTCTTTAAAAAAGTCAAAGTGCGAATTTGAATTCAAAATTAGTACCAAAGTGAGTGTATCAGTGAGCTCTATTAAAGGAGTGCAGCGTCTCGGTGAAAATCTCAGTAGTTTTCCTTGGAAATCCCGAAAACTGTGTTTTTGAGAGGTTAACTCCCAAAAACACGTGGACGAGACGATTTTTGGCGTGCGGCGTCGGATTCATCGCGTTAACCCCCCATTTTTATACTGCTGTTTGGAGGGGACCAACTTGCTGCACATCTTGGCAAAGTTTTGGATTTTTCCCGCCTCGCCCCTTACTGCTACGAGAGAAAAACCAAAAAACACGTGCAGCGTGACTTCAGATCCAGCGTACCCAGGACTACAGTAATCATTACATCTGGAAGAGGACCACGTAAGCCACATATTGCCCTTTTTTGCTTGACGATAAGTAGCCTGGGAGCGAATATAAAAATTTTTGAAGAATTTTCAAGAATCACCCATTTGGTGACAGCCCTAGCTCGAAAAAACCAGCGACGACACCTATTTTTTAATTTAGTTTTAGTCATGTTACCTTATTGACATTAACGTGCAAATTTTCAGATTTTTCTCACACATACTTGCTGAGTTATTAGTTTTCAAAAGTACCTATCGAAATACCTAAACTTTTCCTATTGTGTTGACAGAAGGGGGACGTAGGGGTACCGCTGACCCGGAACATAAAGGGCCAAGGAAGGAACACGGGTGGGTTTTAGTCAGTAAGAGTCTGACACGAGGAGTCATTTGATGATTTCCCATCCTCAAAAAAAAAAAAAAAAAACGCTATTCGATGCGCCATTAGTCCCTTATAATTTAAAAAATTATTACCGTCGGATAATATTCCCATTGATAAATTTAAAAAAAAAACCCTTTTTTGCGGTTGTTGGTTTTGTTAATTTGAATTTCAGATGGGTATTTTTCATAATTATTAAATATGTATAATTAAATTTAAATTTTAAATAAGTCAGTGGAATGTTTAATCAGCTTACCCAATAAAAAATTTCAAATTTTTTTGCAATTACTTTCTGAGTTATAAATTATTTATTGGAACACGGGCTGTCCTGAAAACCGCACGGTAACTGTGTTTTCAGTTTACAGGAAAACTAAGCGTCCTAGACGAATTCTGACCTTTTTTCCGGGGTCCTCCCCCCCACGGTTCGTACAGAAGACAAACCCTTTGAGCCCCCTCCGATCATTCGGACAAAGATTCATCCCCCTACCCCAAAATTTGGACTTTGACTTAGCCTCTGGGGATGAAATCTGCCTCTACAGATAATTCTGGCCATAACATTGAGACCTACCCTCAGTGGAAAATAGGCATAAGTGAATTTACATTGAATCATCGATTTTATCATATTTGAAAAGTACGTTTAAAGATACATACGCAATTTTTTTTTCATATTTTTCTTGTTTAATTTGACGAATTAATTCAAGAAAATAGTTTTGAGAATTTATATTCCATCACTTTTTTTCTTAAGGATTAGTAGATTATGTGATATAACGCAAATAATAAATTAAAAAATATGACATATTAATTAATAATATGTTTATACCTAAAATTTAATGTAGAAAATAAATAGTAACAAATATTATGATTTAAATGCGTTTGCTTTTTTTACATCGCTAGTCTTGTATACACGATTATCTTTTTATTCGTTATATTAACTAGGTAAGGAAATTATCTTAAATGCGCTTACTTAACCAAAAAGATAAACTTAAAAAATAAAAACAGCAGTATGACTGTTTACTTCTTATGAACTTAAAATAAATTACAATAATAACAATTACTGCTTTTTTCCACTAAAAACTTTCCTTTACGTCGAAACATAAGACTACAAACTGCAGCACGGCTGTAACATAAGAATTATTACTTCTTTCTTCCACTAGAATATTTTCATTGCACCGGGACGTAAGATTTGATACAGCGGCGCGGGAGTAGACAGCGGGAACATAAGCGTGAATACGTCGATGCAGGGGGGAGGGGGCGGTGCGTATCCACGCGCTTGACAGTCAGTGCCCGTTTCTAGGTCAAGGTAATAGCTGCGTTTACGCATTTGCGAAAACAAAACAACAACAATTGAGTGGTTTTTCTTCTTATTTTAAAGTAAAGTGACCTGAAAATGTATAACCGGACACAGCACAGTAGGGCGAGAAGAATTTTGAAGTTAATAGGTAAGTACATTTAGATTTAATTCTTATAAAAGCTAAAAATAAATTATTCCACAATGACGTGTTTACTGTATAATCAATAACATTGAGCGACTGTCGTCCGACCTTTGTAACCGGAACCAAAACAATATCGTGGTTACACATTCTGAATGAATGAAGGTGCAGTTTCCTCACGATGTTTTATCTTACCGCCAGCTAGTGGTTCAAGTAGTATGTAAGTGCGCTAGACAATTACAGCAATCGTCTGGTCTCAAACTAGGGGAACCTATATGAATGATTCGCTGTCTATTATTATAAAATTAATTTCTGTTACTAACGTGTAATTTTATTTCTAATTTGTAAAGACATACCATAGATGTTATAACAAAATGTGTATTTGTAAATATTTATATTAGGTACATGATACTTTCAAAATCGTTAACTAGGTATTATTGTTTAATCTATACTAATATTATAGAGAGGTAATATTTTTTTGTTTGTTTGTTTGTAATAAATAGGCTCCGAAACTACAGGACCGATTTTAAAAGTTCTTTCACCATTCGAAAGCTACGTTATCCACGAGTAACATAAGCTACTTTTTATCCCCGTAAGTAGGTACCACGCGGGCGGAGCCGCGGGCGGAAGCTAGTATATTTATATAAAAGTAATCGATCTGTGTCCGAAAAAACCGACACAAAGTTTGTTCAACCCGGGAATTATACCACTAAACTAACGAGGCGTTATATTTATATACTTGCATCTAAAAATCTCAGCCATATCACTTTAATTACCTGGTCTTAAACTAAGGATTCTGTAAAGGATTTGGCAAGGGGTACGTACACTCAGACCCAAGTCAGTTTAGTAAAGTTTGTTTGTTTGTCCGACCGGGAATCGAACCCGGAGCCTTTCGTCCTATAGACACTAATAATTGTGGCATCGAGGATGTCAGACAAAGAATAATGTCTTACCTTAACTTACCTTATTTTGTGAGCAAGACGTCTTTAGTAACAACTTAATATGATATTATTTATATTACATTTTATAATAAAATAATTTATTTACAGACGACGACACAGAAGCAGAACAAACATCTGGAAATTATGAAGTCAGTCGTGGTGATATTATGTACACCGCGCCGTCAACAAGTCGAAGTAGCAGACGACAATCTACAGTAAATTACAGAATTAGTGAGTCTTCGAATGAAGAGCCATTTTCACCACCGGTATCTGAATATTTACCAAGTTCGAGTCCTAGTCCGATAGCAGACTTAGGCAATACTTTACCATCTTCAATATTGAATGACTTCGATTTTAGTTTGAGAAATTGCTTAGGTAATTCTACACTTTTCTCTTCTCCAATTTCCACCACTCATAATAATTTAATTTTTATAGCGTCACCTACTGTCGTTTTTATATCTAATCCTCAAAAAACAATTTCTATGGGTAACAAAGACAGTTATGAAAATTTAGCGGTATCATCAGGAAATTACATAGAAGGAGTTTATCCTTTGCCGAATGATGCCGATCTTGAACCCGTATCCACGTTCTGGTATAATGCACCACTTCCTGAAAAGAGCATAACTGCCGCAGAACCTGAAACAGAACCTACATTTACTAGCCCTACAAGAACTCTGCTGACTCTTGAAAGTACTACGGTCATGCTTCGTGAAGCAGAGCCTGCATCCATAGCATGTCGCGACGAATTTCCGTTAGTTGAACATAATACTGCCGCAGAACCTGAAAAAGAACTTACATCTACAAGTCTTGCAAAAACTCCACAGACTCTTGAAAATACCCCGGCTATACTACCTGAAGCAGAACCTACATCCATAACATGTTATAACGACGAAACTCTTCCAGTTGGACATAATACTCTCACAGAACCTGAAACAGAACCTATATCTACAAGCCCTGATAGAACTCCACCGGTCTCTTCAATTGCCACAGCTATAGTTCCTCACTCAGACCCTCCAATCATAGCCTGCCACGTTGAAACTCTACCAGCTGGATATAATTCCACCACAGAACCTGAAGCAACGAATTCTCGTCCAGTGTTAGTAACTGAAGCTAATACAAATCCTAGAAAAAGAAAGCGTAATCCCGAAAAATGGTCTCAAACACAAAAAAAAATCAAATTAAATACAGGTCAACAGCCTCAAAAACAGATGCAAGAGCCTTGCAAGTGTAAGCTTAAATGCTTTGAAAAAATACCCAGCGACAGGAGGTTGGTAATATTTAAGCAATTTTGGTCTTGTGGTAACCATGAAACTCAATGGCAATTCATTTTGAAAAACACTGAGATTATAGAACCTAAAGTTATGAAAATTCAGCGTAAGCGTGAACGAAATCGTACACTGGTTTATTATTTGCCGTCAAAAAACGATGTATGCCTTGTGACTAATTTGAAAGTGTGCAAAACTATGTTTCTTAATACGCTAGGTATTAAAGAAAGAACAGTTTACACTGCCATTGATAAATATGCTAATGGGGACCAAATAACAGACCTTCGAGGAAAACATACCAATAGACCTCATAGAACAGCCAGCGAAACAGAACAGAGTGCAATTCAACATATTCAGTCCTTTCCTTGTATCGAATCTCACTATCTTAGACAAAATTCCAGCCGTCAATATTTGTCACAAGACTTAAATATCTCAAAAATGCATCGTTTGTACAAAGATTGGATATCAGAAAATGAAAACTTTCGTAATACTAAAGTGGCAAGCGAATATCAATATAATCAAATATTTAATACACATTTTAACCTTTCTTTTTTCCGGCCGAAGAAGGATTTGTGCAATTTATGTAGCAAATACGACAATTCAACTGAAGAAGGTAAATTACAACTGAAAGAGGATTATGACAGTCATATAAAAAATAAAAACATCATACGAAATATGAAGGATAGTGAAAAAGAATCAGCAGATCCTAATGTGAAAACTGTAGCTGTTTTTGACTTGGAAAAGGTTCTTAGTTTACCGCAATCTAATGTGAATATTTTCCATTATAAAAGGAAATACCCCGCATACAATTTCACTGTGTACAATTTAATATCCCGTCAAGGGTTTTGTTATCTATGGCATGCACAAATTGCAAAAAGGGGTGCGAATGAAATCGCTAGTTGCTTATTACACTTCATTAAATCTGAAGTTAACAGGGGTATAAAGTCAATTTCACTGTATTCAGATAATTGTTCGGGCCAGAACAGAAATCGGTTCATATTCGCGATGTATATTTATGTATCACGTGTATTGAACGTAGAAGTTACACACAGGTTTTTACAAACTGGCCACACTCAGAACGAAGGCGACTCAATGCATGCCTGCATCGAGAAAAATATGAAAAATAAGACATTGTACTCGCCTGACCAACTGTACGAAGTAATCATGAATTCAAAAGTACAAAATAAGTTTGTAATTAAAGAAATGAATCAAAATGACTTTTACAACCTAAAAAGTCAAGTCACGACAAGCAAGAATTGGTCACAAGACACAAACGGGCATAAAGTATTTTTCTCAAAAATTAAAGAAATCAAAACAAGTCCCGATGCACCAAATAAATTATTATTTAAATATGATTTCGAAAGTGAATATTTGGTACTAGACACTACAAATCGTACGACGACGACGCGCACACGCAAATCAAATAATGCCAATGCTGTAGATGTTAATGAACTTCCACTTGCATATGCTCAATTGTTACCTATTTCTGACGCGTTGTTCAAAGACTTAATTAGCCTGTGTAATACAAATGCTATACCTCTACATTACCAAACATTCTATAGAAATTTGTTACCAGCGACTGAATCTCCAAATTTGGAGGTATTTGATTCATCTGAAGAAGAATAACTTTACTAGTTCCCGTATTTTTGATCTCATTATTATTTTAATTTGAATTTTGTTGAATTTTTATATTCATACGTATAAACATATTGATTATTAATAATTTTAAAACAAAAGGTACTGTGAAAGTATCAAAGGTCTTATTTTGTTAACAAATTATGCATGTCATGTTACCATAGATTTGTATTGAGAAAATAATAATATTTTGTTACATTTATATCCCTTCATTACCAAACATTCTATAGCCTAGAATGTTTGGTAATGAAGGAATTCGTAGAACGAAGATAACGTAGAAGGGAACAAGAATTTTTTGATTTATTGCTTAAAGAAGGTTTTTTTTTGTATTTTTATTTGTTGATTATTTTAAAACAAAAGGTACTGGCAATGTGTAAAGTACCTTGATTTGTTAATAATTTTTGCTTGTTATCTTAGATTTTTATTGAGAGAACATAATATTTTGTTGTACGGAGCCAAGAAAGAAGTTATTTCGTTAATTGTTACAAATCTTAACAAATGATCTACTGATTAGTTAATCATTTAAAAAAAAGTCATTAGTGGTAGTAATCTTCACCGAAACTCCACATTGCTGAATTATTACTGTCAAATTTTATTGTTGATAGTACGAACTTTAATTGTAGCCAAAACTATAATTATAATTTGCCTGAAATAAAAAAATAATGAACACAAAAAATGCATTTCCTTTTTTTCCCTTTAGTCATAAATATTAACTCTAAGTAATATGTGTTAATATGCAGCTAACTTTTCTTTAACATAATAATGGAATAAGTAATTATCTTTGTTTATTTAAGTTACCTTAGCAAGCCCCTAAATTGAAAAATGGGGTAAGTATTGCTAATACATTTCAAACATAATTGTAATAAAGGAAATAATGTAGTAATCTTACTTATACTAGCATAAATGTTTGTATTTACAAGTTCATTACTGCTTTAATACAACATACTTTTTGAAATATTTTTTCTTTTCTGGCAAAGTCTGGCATACATTTTGATACTCAGAATCCTGTATTTCATTACATTTTGAAAAATAGCATAATATTTTTTTTTTACAATTCCTAATAAACTATAAACATTAGTACTAACTTAAATACAACACGCAGTGCAACTTTTTTTTCTCCTTTTTTTGATACAAGAATAATTCTTCTTCGTTTGAAAATAAAGTAAATATGCCCATAAATTCAATTTTTTCGCCATACTGAAAAATCACCATTTTCGTCTTATGCCTTTTTTCCACTGGGGGTACGACCTGTTGTCCGAATCGGGTGGGGTTTTTTGTGTGGGATAGAGCAGACTCTAGGCTTTCTACAGAGAGGGAGAGTCTCTAGGTAGAGTCTATAAAACATTAAATAGAGTGGGAGGAAATAATTTCTTGACTCGGTTTCTGTATAGCTGGACCGATATTATTGCAATATATTAGGATTAATTAGAATAGACTCTAGGTAGATTGGTCTATTATATTATAATTTAACCTTATTTTATATATGTTTTATTTCTGTGATATAGGTGAGAATCACAATTATTTTATATATAAATCCCTGGAACCCCTGTCACGGTAACCAGTGTGACCTCCGCGACCCCCTCCCCACTTTTTGCCTCGTGCCCCCTGCCCCTTTCGGGCTTCTTCCCCCCTTCCGGGCTACCCTCTCCCTTTCCCCCTTATCCCCCCTCACTCCCCCCCATTTTTCTTTATTTTTTATTATATTTAAAATAAATTAGACCGTCGTTCGGACCGGACAGGACGGAAGACCAGAACGACACCGGATCAAGGGCTGGAACATATTCGGGCAGAGCAACACTCTAAAAAAATATTTCTTTTATTTCTTATCGACCTGAGTGGAATCACTCAAATTTGTTTTAATATATTATATTTTTATATATCTGGCTGATCCCCCGTTTACAGGGATTCAGTCAGTAATTGATAGTGTCCTCTGACAGGTCCATTGCATGAAGTGGACCTTCACAAAAACCACCAACATGATCCGCACACTGGCCAAGAAGGACGTGAGCTCGCCGGGTTCCGGAGGCTCTCCGCGTTCGACTGAGAAGGCTGGACCCTCGCTTCCCAGCGGAAGGCGTAGTATCGGGGAATGGGAGGCTGGGAATGCAGAGCCCAAGGCTAAGCCACCGGTCATCCTAAAACCTGCTGTAACTCTCGTGCGGCAACTCGAGGTGAATAGCACTCTGCTAAGAGAAAATCTTAGTAAAATGGAGTTGCTGCAAGATGCCTTGGCGACAAGGGACTTTGTTGGAGAGAAAACGTATGCGTCTGTGGTTGCTGCGCACATTCAAACCGGGGCTCAGGCCCTGGGGCGAGCAACGCTGCACTCCGTGGTTGTCTCTTCAACAAAAGAAACAGAAACAGGAGAAGAGGTTCTGGAAAGGGTAAGGAAAGCAGTCGAATGCGAAGGAGGGTTGGGTGCAGGTGGAGAGGGTAAGAAAAGCGAAGGATAGGAAGGTTATATTGGGGTTTCGCTCAAAAGAGGAGAGAAACAAAATTAAGGAAAGACTAGAAGCAGTTGGGCAGGGCCTCGTTGTTGAAGAAGTGACTAACCGGGACCCGCTTTTGATTCTAAGGGACGTGTTGCTGATTCACAGCGACGACGAAGTCCTAAAGGCCCTAAAGAATCAAAATCGGGAACTCTTTCACGGTCTTGGAGACGAGGACCAAAGGATGGGTATAAAATTCCGAAGGAGGACGCGCAACCCCCATTTGAACCACATTGTGATTAGTGTGTCCCCATTAATCTGGAGGAGGGCCATCGAAGGTGGAAAACTTAGAATCGACCTCCAGAATGTGCGCGTCGAAGATCAGACGCCACTGGTGCAGTGTACCCACTGCTTGGGCTATGGACATAGCAAACGGTTTTGCAAGCAGTCAACCGATTTGTGCAGTCACTGTGGCGGCTCGCACTTTAGAGCGGACTGCCCGGACAGGCTGATGGCCGAAGCGACGGTGTGCGTAAACTGCACCAAGGCAAAAGTGGGGAACACTGAGCACAATGCTTTCAGCACCGAATGCCCCGTAAGGAGAAAGTGGGATGCACTCGCTCGAGCCTCAATAGCGTATTGCTAAGGTGGTCCTCGATACCCACCAGTACAAAATAGTCCAGGCCAACCTGCAACGAAGTCAGCTGGCCACAAACGAGCTGTTGCTGGAGGCTGACAAATGCAAACTTGCCGTAGCGCTGCTCCAGGAGCCCTATGTGGGTGGGGTGAGAAGGATGAAGGGCTACCGGGGCGTTAGGGTCTTCCAGAGCTCTGACGGAGGAGAGGGGACTGTAAAGGCAGCAATAGCTGTCTTTGACAAAAATTTGGACATCATAAAGTACCCGCAACTCACCGCAAACAACATCGTTGTGGTGGGAGTCCGAACCAGAGCCTGGACGATCACGCTGGTGTCCTTCTACTTCGAGCCCGACAAGCCCCTAGAGCCATACCTGGGGCACCTCAAACGAGTAGAGCAAGAGATGGGCCCTAGCAGATTGGTTATTGGAGGAGACGCAAACGCAAAAAGTACATGGTGGGGTAGCGGCAACGAGGACTCCAGAGGAGAGCAGATGTGTGGAGCACTTGGGGTCGTTCAACCCAAAAAAGACCCCCGGAGCTGAAGGCCTCACTGCCGACATCTGCTCTCAGGCCATTGAATGCGATCCTGAATTCTTCCTGTCGCTGTTGAATAAATGCCTGGCGCACCACCACTTCCCGAAGTCCTGGAAAGAAGCAACGGTGGTTGTGCTTAGAAAGCCAGGCAAAGATTCATACACCGTCCCGAAATCGTACAGGCCGATTGGGCTCTTGCCTGTCCTAGGAAAGGTGTTCGAGAAGATGCTGGTTGCTCGTCTCAAGTTTTACCTGCTCCCCAGGATTAGTACTTGCCAATACGGCTTTATGCCCCAAAAGGGCACCGAAGACTCCCTCTATACTCTCGTGCATTATATCCGCACAAAGCTGGCACAGAAAAAGATAATAACGCTTGTGTCGCTGGATATAGAGGGAGCCTTCGACAGTGCGTGGTGGCCCGCCATCAAGGTACGGTTGGCTGAGGAAAAGTGTCCTGTAAAGAGACGAGTAGTCGACAGCTATCTCAGTGACAGGGTGGTCAGCGTGAGATACGCGGGTGAGGATAGAGGCTACTATTGCCAGGCATTCGCCGACGACGTCGTAATGGTGTTCATCGGCGAATCGGCAGTGGAAATCGAGGGACGGGCCAATGCCGCTCTCGAACATGTTCGAGCGTGGGGTGTCAGAAATAAGCTCAAATTCGCGCCGCACAAAACCTGTGCCATGGTGCTAACGCGGCGGCTGAAGTACGACACACCGCGCTTAAGCATGGGGGGGATCGACATTGGCATGTCCCATGAGATAAAAATCCTGGGCCTCACCGTGTACTCTAAGCTCACATTTAATCAGCACATAGCTGTCGCCTGTAAGAAGGCGATAGCTATCTACAAGCAGCTGGCCAGGGCAGCCCGAGTGAGCTGGGGTTTGCACCCGGAAGTCATCCGGGTTATTTACACTGCAGCAGTTGAGCCAACGTTGCTGTATGCCGCAAGTGCGTGGGCGCCAGCCGCGAACAAACTAGGGGTCATTAAGCAGCTAAACGTGGTCCAAAGAGGGTTCGCGCAAAAGCTGTGCAGAGCCTACCGCACGGTCTCCCTAAACTCGGCACTGGTGCTGGCTGGGATACTCCCAATCGATTGGCGCATTCGCGAGGCGGCTGCTCTGTACGAGGCCAAGAGGGGGATGGCCCAGTCAGTACTAAGAGACAGGGAGGTGGAGCGGATGGCTCCAGCGTTAGAATCCCCGCACACCGCAGAGCAGACTACACTGCAGTTCGGCAGCCTGATAGACGAGGAACAATACCGGAACCACAGCGATTTCGCTGTGCGTATTTTTACAGACGGCAGTAAGATTGAGGGCAGGGTCGGTGCGGCGCTATCCTTGTGGAATAGCGCCACTGAAGTAAAGGCCCTCAAACTTGCTTTGCCGTCTTACTGCGCCGTCTACCAGGCGGAGCTACTGGCCCTACAAAGAGCGGCTAGTGAAGCGCTCAAACGAAGAGAAGACACGTTCGGCATTTTCAGCGACTCCATGGCGGCTCTCCAGTCGGTGGGCAATGCCAAGTTCCTCCCATCCCCTGGCAGTGGAAACCAGAGACACCCTTCGCCACTGTAAGCTCCTGAACAAGAGTGTCTCCTTGTTCTGGATCAAGGCCCACGCAGGATTGGAGGGAAACGAGCGAGCGGACCAACTCGCAAAGGAAGCCGCCCTGGGGTCGAAGAAGAAGCCGGACTACGATCTGTGCCCCGTTTCATTCGTCAAACGGCAGATTCGTATGGGATCGCTTGACGAGTGGAACGGGAGATATAAGTCCGGGGAAACCGCCTGCGGCACAAAAATATTCTTCCCTGACGCTGTTGCGGTGTACAGGGTGGTGCGGAAGTTTGAACCTACAAGTCTCACCATGCAAATTCTCACGGGGCACGGTGGGTTCTCTGCATACCTGAAACGCTTCAAGTGTAAGGAGAACGCATCGTGCGCCTGTGAGCCGGGCAAGGACGAGACGGTTCTGCATGTGCTCTTGGAGTGCCCGATAACGGAAAAAGCGCGGTACGAAGCTGAGCAATACCTCAAAGAGCGACTTTCAGTAGACAAATTACCAAATCGGGTAAGCGGAAAGAAAAGAAATAAGTTTTTAGAGTATTGTCTAAAATAGCTTTATTAGTAAACAATAGAAATAAGATAGCATAAGTAAACTAGGATACTTACATAATTATTGTATAATAGGTTATATAGTTTAAGTATCCAAAACAACATGCGAAAAAAAAAAAAAGGAAGACGACAATATTCTAAAATAAAACAAGAAAAACAATTAAAAATAAAACAACAGAAGAAAAGACAAAAAAGGTGGTAATAAGTAAAAAAAAAAAAATTAAATATTGAAAAAAAATATATACATATTATAATATATATTTAAATATCTAAACGAATAAGAAATAGTATTAATAAGTAAACGTTACTCACCTGCTGAATAGATTAAATGTATGTGTGAATGTGAATGTATGTTAGAATGGTTGTCTAGCAAAAGAAATAAATATCCCTGTGTTTGATGTTGCATATGATTTTGAGCTCAATTATTATCGTCAAAACGCAAAACAATGGCTCTGATCATGTCAGAGGGACACTAGACAAGGCAGGAGTGGGTTTTAGCCGGTAAGAGTCCGGCACTGCCCAGACTGGCTCACAAGTGAGGTAGTCTGGGCGTCCATGAGGATTTCCCCTCCTGCCAAACAAAAAAAAAAACCTAACCTAACCCTTTTTTTTTTTGTCGCTGATAAATGCTTTATGCATCCCCGCTCGTGGGGGACGAGACGGGATATGTAGGACTCCAGTCGAAATCCGCAACCGACAGTATACCGACTAAAACTCAGCGGTGTTCCCACAACGCCGTGATGGGAGGGCTATGGGAAATCGGCTCAGCCTGTACTTCCACAGCCCTCCCGGCGTATGCCCGCCTAGTTGGCGGGCCCCGCATGCCCCCCATTCAACTGGGGGGCTACGGGAATGGCCGGGAACACCCGGCCACTCCCGTCCGACACTGGTGGAGGCCCGTGCAATACAGGCAAAGGGCGCCCCCGCAAACACCGCCTGCAGGCCTCTACCCGGGAGGAGCCGGAGGTGACTACCAGACCGGCGTCTTCCTCGACCCCTCCCCTCGCCGGAGCGGCGCCGCGCGAGAGAATCATCCCCCCGCGCGTGCGCCGCTGCCTCCCTCCGGGACACGACCGCCTATTCCGCAGCGGCGGCCGTGCCCAGTGTAGACTGGGCACGGCCCACTCACCTCCCTCTGTAAGCAGATGAGGAGTAGGCGTATCTGCCTGTACGGTGTACGTACATGGTTGAAATATGTATTTTTGATGCAATAAGTTAGTTATTAGGGTCGCGTATTTGCACTTTGATCGCGCCCTACATTTAACAGTGCATTGACATACGGCGGAGCCGAAATGATGCATTTTTGTACATAATTTAGTTAGTGTTCAATTAGACGTGGTTTGAGTCGGATAACTTGCATTTTTATTTAGATTCATCCCGTTGAGCATTCATTGACATTTTCTGCATTTAAGTTTAAGTTTGACATTTTACATCTGCATTGACATTACTTATGTTAGGGAACACCCTACATAGTTTTTTTTTGGTCCTTCGAAACCTTTGCAAGTACCGTGCAGTCCGATACATCGGTCGGTAATACGTCGCGTGTGATCTGTGTCGTGTCGTGTCATACCGTGCAACGTGTGTTGCCGTGCAGGAGCATTCGGGGAGGTAGCAGCGATCCAGGTTCCGGAGCGACGCTTGGCATTACGAAAAAAGGGAGAGTTCGTGAAGTTCAAGTAAGATCGTTCATTTTTTACTTACCACTTTGACAATGGAACCGTTAATCGTGCGTCAGGCTGAGATTCTCGAGGAGGTGAAGAGAATTCATTCTAATTTTAAGAAGGATTCAGCGAGCAGGAAGACCTCTGACTACATTCGACAAAGGCTTGAGCGATTAGATCAGCTATGGGCGGAATGTGAAGAAAAGAACCAGGAGCTGAGCACAGCAGAAGATAAAAATCACCAATATTTCACCAATAACATTTATGAGGTGATCAAAAGTTGGTACCTAGGAGCTCGTCAGGAGTTAGCAGCATACGAGATCAAGCCGCAGAGCGGACGTATCAGCGCCAGCACCAGTAAGGCAAGCGTTGAGTTTGACAAGACCCTTTTTGATAATTCTCCAAAAGCAGAGGACAAGCTACTCGAGTTACAGCAGTTGCAACAAGCTAATTTCCGTGCATTTAATAGGTTAGTGGCGAGTAGGAGCATTGACGACGTTAAGGAAAAATGGGAGATTGAGGATATGCTAAAGACTTTAGGGTCTCGCTGGGATGCAATTGACAAGTTACATTTACAGATTGATGGCATACTAGAAGGCACACCTGACGATTATTATGACGATTTTTGTCGTCATGAAATGGCTTTCTCAAAATTAAAACGGGCGTTAAACATGAACCTAAACGCTTCTGTGCATCAACAGCAAACTTTGCCTAAAATTGACATACCAAGTTTTAGCGGAAATTATACATCATGGCCTACTTTTATGGATCTGTATGTAGAAACGGTTCATAACAACCCTGCTATTGCAAAAACCCAAAAAATGCAACATTTAAAGGGAAGGTTGCGCGGTGAAGCGGAAAAGCTCGTACAGCATTTACACATTGCACCCGAAAATTATGACACGTGCTGGGAAATATTAAACCATAGATATAATAACAAATTTCTGCTATTCACCAAGAATTTTCAAGTATTTATGCGTCAACCGAATTTACAAAAACAATCTGCATTTGACCTGAAGCGGTTATATGACACTAGCAATGAAACCATAAACGCCATACATAACTTGGGCGTAGATACAAGCTCTTGGGACCCCGTACTGGTTTACGTGTTATGCGAAAAACTTGATGCCGAAACTTACGCTGAATACATGCAGTCCAGGACAGATCCGCGGCAGATACCTACATTCAACCATTTTATGGACTTCGTTGAAAACAAATTTATGGCATTAGAACCTTTGCATAGGAAAAAGCCAGAAAGCGGCGATAAACCTGCACAAAAACCACAATTCAATAAGGCGTCACATCCCTTCAACAAAAACTATTCGCGACCTAATAGGAGTTCATCAAACCAGTCTCGTAACTTCCATGCATGCAACGCTGGTCGATTTAACAAGATCGTGTGCTCATTGTGCAATACCAATCACGCATTATTCCAATGTTCCAAATTCACCGACATGGCAAGTTCGGAAAAGTTACAATTTATTAAGGACAATAAGATATGCAAAAATTGTCTGGTTGTGCATACTAAGGGCTACTGTGCGTCACAAAAAAGATGCAGAGAGTGCAACGAATCACACAACACATTATTGCACAACGATATTGCCAAGTCACCGCAAACGCCCTCAGCAACACACACTTTGCCTAAATCGTCGTCACCAACGACAACCAGGTCATCAAAAACAGTGCAAAATAACTTCGCCTCGGATAATGATGACGAGATACTATTGGCAACTGCATTAATACAAGTAGCGACAGCTAGTGGCGACTATATTACACTACGGGCATTAATTGATCAAGGCTCACAAATAACCCTGATCACCGAGAACGCGACTCAAAGACTGGGTATACAGCGTCAGCAGTTGAGCGCAAGCATAAGTGGTATTGGAACTTTATCCAACAGGAGTAAAGGAAAGGTCCAGTTATTCTGCAAATCTTTACACAATGATTTCCGGTTTACAACAGAAGCATTAGTCATGACAAGGGTGGTAAAGAATCTGCCTAACGTTACATTCGCAAAGAAGCCTTGGGCTCACGTGACAGACATAACATTAGCCGATCCAGACTACAACATGTCCAGGCCAATTGACATACTTCTGGATGCACACGTATTTTCTGAGATTTTAATGAATGGCTTGGTAAAGGGGGAAGTTAACGAACCTATAGCTCAACAGACACATTTAGGGTGGATTCTGTCAGGCAACGTCAACAAAACTTTAAACTGCAACGTCGTTATAAATCATGTTGATGATTTCACGAAGTACTGGGAAGTGGAAGACATTAACGGGGATACATGCAATTCAATGACGTCAGGAGAAATATATTGCGAGGAGTTTTTCATTGCAACAACAAAACGCTTACGAAATGGCCAATATGAAGTTCGTTTACCGATGAAGCCTAACTTTAACCAGTTGCTGGGCAAATCAAAACCACGTGCAGTAGCTCAATTCATGGGATTAGAACGGAAACTGTCCAGGGATGACAAATTATCAGTAAGCTACGTTAGGTTCATGCAGGAATATTTGGAGATGGGACACATGAAAGAGAGTACGAATGACAACAACCCGACATGCTACTTACCTCATCATGGAGTCCTTAAACAGGACTCAGTGACAACGAAACTCAGAGTAGTTTTCAACGCCTCGCAGAAGACTGACACCGGGTACAGCTTGAACGATTTAATGGAGTGTGGTCCTAAGCTTCATCAAGACCTATTGACACTACTACTAGGATGGCGGCTATACAAGTACGTGTTTACAGCAGACTGTGAGAAGATGTACCGTATGATCCTAGTACAGAAAGAAGACCAACATTTACAGAAGATCATGTGGAGAGAAACAAACCAATGTCCACTAAAGGAGTACCAGTTATGCACAGTGACTTATGGTACTAAGGCGGCACCATTTCTAGCACTTCGAACACTGAAACAGCTAGCGAATGATGACACAGAGAAATATCCGTTGGCAGCAAACGTCATTACAAACGAAATGTACGTTGATGACGTACTAAGTGGTAGCAATTCCATCGAACGAGCCCAAGAAACCCAAAATCAACTCATCAACATGCTGAGAGGAGCTGGTCTAACTTTACGGAAGTGGTCGAGCAACGACCCGACCTTGATCGAAAGCTTATCATCATCAGACCTCAACCAGACTACCATGCACTTTACAAATGACGGAACTACAAAAGCCCTGGGTGTACAGTGGAATCCTACAACTGACACATTTACATTCACAAACAAAATAAAATTCGATGACAACAAACAACTGACAAAAAGAAAGCTACTGTCCGAAATATCAAAAATCTTCGACCCACTCGGCTGGCTTACACCTCTGACAGTAAAAGCAAAACTTATGTTTCAAAGCGTTTGGCTGTCAGGATGTGATTGGGATGAAACCTTACCCATCAGCGTACAAGAAGAATGGAAGCAATTTACAAGTGACTTGCTTATCATAACCCAATATGAGATACCGAGATGGCTGGGGGATACTACAAAACCCTACCAAGTTCATGGGTTCTGCGACGCGTCAGAAAAAGCTTACGCGTGCGCTATCTACCTACTGACATTAGATGACAAAAACGAGCCCGTGATTAGACTTATAGCTGCAAAGTCTAGGCTATCACCAATCAATAAAAAATTGACATTACCACGGCTTGAATTATGTGGGGCTGTACTGCTTTCACGACTGATGAAAAAGGTCGTAAAATCTTTCAAATGGGACAGTGTTGACAAAAACACATACGCTTGGACGGATTCTATGATTGTATTAAGCTGGCTGCATGGTGACGTCACAAAATGGAAATCGTTCGTGAGCAACAGAATACAGCAAGTGCTTGAAATTATACCAAAACAACATTGGAGTTACGTCAAATCTGAGGACAACGCTGCAGACTGTGCATCACGTGGCATTAGTTGTTCCCAGTTGCTACAACATGCTTTGTGGTGGCAAGGACCAGAATGGGTGAAAAATTACAATGACAAAACAGCTGACAAAGTTGCAATCACATCGACAACATGCGAATCGAAACAAAAACAAACGAAAGCGTGTGTTGTGAAATCTGAACCTTCCTCAATTATAATTGAGTTATTTGACAGACACAGCGATATGACTCGTATGTCAAGGGTCATGGCGTGGCTAAAACGCTTCATCAACAACTGCTCAAATATCAAAACAAATACAACTGCATATTTGACTTCGACGGAAATACGAAACGCCGAAAACCTCATAGTGAAAGAAATTCAACTGCATGCTTTCCAGGACGATATTATGAGATTGAAGGAAAATAAAAGTTTGAGCACCAAAAGTAACCTCCTAAGTTTAAACCCATTCCTTGACAAGGATGAAATCTTACGAGTGGGGGGAAGGTTACATAACTCGAAATTAAACGAAAACACCAAACACCCAATGTTGCTACCACATGACCACAAACTGACAGAATTATTGATCTGGCAAGCGCACAAAAGGACATTACATGGAGGTCCCAAGCTAACCCTAACACATTTACGACAAAGATTGTGGATTGTGGGAGGATATCGCGCCGTTAAAAAGGTTCTACATAAATGCACAACATGTCGCCGATTTAATGCAAAACCTCTTAATCAGATTATGGCAGATTTACCAGAGCCTAGAGTGACCGTGTCTCGCCCGTTCACACATACAGGGGTCGATTTCACTGGTCACGTCGAGATCAAGGCTAGTAAGGGCCGAGGAGTAAAAACATTGCTGGCCTACATTGCCGTATTCGTCTGTCTAGCAACAAAAGCTATCCACTTGGAACTGGTCACAGAGTTGACCAGCACAGCATTTTTATCGGCTTTCAAACGCTTTTGTGCTCGTCGAGGCACGCCACGGGATATGTACAGCGACAACGGCACGAATTTTGTGGGAGCAAATCGGATCCTATCGCAACAATATAAATGCATTGTAGAAACTATTGACAACTTCTTCTTGGGCAAGGTATCAGAGATGGGAGTCAAGTGGCACTTCAATGCCCCTGTTTGGCCGAGCGCAGGCGGGCTGTGGGAAGCTGCTGTAAAAAGCATGAAGTACCATTTGAAACGTGTCATTGGAGAGCAGCGCCTAACTTACGAAGAATTCACCACTCTGTTATGCCAGATTGAAGCATGCTTGAACTCACGACCACTATGCACTGTAACAGAGAACGTGGACGAAATCAACTGCTTGACACCTGGACATTTTCTAACAGGCACATCCCTCATGACAATTCCAGAACCGGACATTGACAACACTTACCACGTAAGCAAAAGATGGCAAACTGTGCAGAAGCTGAGTAAGGATTTCTGGAAGAAATGGTCACAAGAATACCTGCAACAACTACAAGCAAGATTAAAATGGAAACGACAGAATACCGACCCACGAGAAAATGACATTGTGTGCATCAAAGATGAAAGGTTACCTGCAGGAAAATGGGCACTGGGACGTGTAGTGAAGTTACACCCTGGAAAAGACGGCCACACTAGAGTTGTCACATTACAAACTGCAAAAGGTGAAGCTAAACGACCGATTACAAAATTAGTACCAATAGTTGAGGCTGAAGAAAACGGCACTGACAATGACAAACCAACGAAAAACAGGCGCAACAGATCTAATAAACTCACCTGGAAGAGCTTGGTTTGTTACACATTGATGCTAGTTATAACATTAATAACACCCACTGTCCAACAAGATATGAAATTGACACCACTGACAAAAAACCAAACAATTTATTTTGACAAGATAGCGGACCTGCAAGAAATTAGAGATGAATGGAGATTAGTGTTTTATTATAATATGACGAATTACTGGCGAAACGTCGACACACTGCAACAATTCGTGTCACACATAAAACAATTTCGTTGCGATGAGTGGTTGATGCAATTTCATGTCATAATCAACCAACTTGAACAAACCACAAATGAACTAAACTACTACAATGAGATACTGAAATCCCAGCGATTAATTCAACACAGGTTTAAAAGGGGATTAATCGACGGAGTGGGATATGTTGCAAACTCATTATTTGGCGTACTAGATCAGCGTTTTGCAGATAAATACGAACTTGATATTCATACAATTAAACACAATGAGAATCACTTACTACAATTGCTGAAAAACCAGACTAGTATTTTGGAAACCGAGAACAACATTGTACAGCGCAACGAAGCGACTATGATAAAGCAGTTTACCTTGATAAACAATCACCTTCGTACTTTAGAAAATAAAACCTTACAGGACAAAGCTGACACTGCAAACGCCTTCTACATAATAACATCGGCAATGGCTGCCGAAAGAATGGCTCAAAATCTGAAGGACATCCAACAAACCCTTATCAACACATTGACAAATATGCACCAGGGATATATGGACGTCCACTTACTATCACCAAATCAAATGCAAAGTGAATTAGATAAAGTAGCTCGACAACTGCCTCGCGACTCGGCGCTACCGGAAGTACAGAATGACGTAACAGAAATCTACAGGCTGTTCAGAATACATGCACGCATTACACAGCAATACCTATTGATGGAAATAAAAATACCGATCCTTAATGATGCACTATACGAGCTAAATAAATTAATCAGCATTCCTCAACGTATCGACGCTACTCGTGTGACGTACGTCATTCCAAACTCTGAATTAATTGCATTTAACCCTAACCAATACTCGTTTATACCTCTAGAACAATCCGATATTCAAGAATGCCAGAAGATCCATGATAAAACCCTGATGTGCAAACTAAACCATCCTATATACAGCACTGGCGATCGACGCAAGTCCATTTGCGAAGTACAGCTGATTCGAGACAACGAAGAACACAGTGTATATTGTCATACTGAAATAAAAGTATGCGCTGACAAGTGGGAAAAATTACATAAGCAAAACACATGGTTTTATTATTGTTGTGACACGTGCGAAGTGCAACTAGTGTGCGGAGGTCAAATGACATCGGAGACGCTACGTCACTCGGGTCTGATAACACTTAAACGAGGTTGTAACCTGCAAGGTGATTCATTCATGCTTCACGCATACATGGAACACACAAGCGACATTTTTGTTAATGAACCATATGCCATGGTAATACCCACGATTTCACCAATCAACAATATCATCAATACCTCTGTCCGTAACTCGTCATTGCATATCGAAACGCATGAAGAGACTTTTAAGAAGATTGACACTGAACTGCGCTCGATTAAAGAACAATCGAAGCTAGAAACCCTATCTCCTCATGACATTCATCACTACATCGCGATCTATGTGATCATTATTATTAGCATTGCACTGTTTGTAACATCGGTGTATTTTTGGCGAAAGATGACAACCGAAAGACAGGGGGAGGGTCCTCAAGCTGTGAGAAGCAGAGGAAGACGACAAGAAGAAGATGACACCGAGGACGGGTACAGTACGGTCAACAAACGGGAATCAAAAGTGCATAGTGAAGTGAACACGGTAATAAGGGTTAAACCCTCCTCTAGTGAAGTGAAATTTGACACTGAGAGACATAGTGACGTGTGCTAATTAAGTGTGACATTTATTTAGGGATTTTAGTTTACATTCTTACATATATTATTCATTGACACATTATTTTACATCTATTGCTGCTCTGCAGTTTTTTATATTGTTTTGTATTGTTTTTTCTACGCTTTGTAATTGTTTACATGTCTTGCATTTAGTTACTGTCACCATTCCTTGTGGTGGCAATATGTACGGTGTACGTACATGGTTGAAATATGTATTTTTGATGCAATAAGTTAGTTATTAGGGTCGCGTATTTGCACTTTGATCGCGCCCTACATTTAACAGTGCATTGACATACGGCGGAGCCGAAATGATGCATTTTTGTACATAATTTAGTTAGTGTTCAATTAGACGTGGTTTGAGTCGGATAACTTGCATTTCTATTTAGATTCATCCCGTTGAGCATTCATTGACATTTTCTGCATTTAAGTTTAAGTTTGACATTTTACATCTGCATTGACATTACTTATGTTAGGGAACACCCTACACTGCCCTCTGTAGCCCGGTTCCCTTCACCGACCATCAAGCATGATCGGCGATTGGAACCGTGACCTTTCCCCGCTTGTTGAAGATTAGCCGCCAGCCCCAATTGTCCACCAAAACCGCACTGGAAGAAGTTGGAGCCAACGTTGCCCAGGGTGCGCCACGAGGAGGCTCTTCAACATGCATCCCAACCTTTTTTTTTTCCGGGGTGGAAAATCCTCATGGATGTCCGCCGCCCTGGGGCGGGTGGCGGGGTTTGTCAGACTCTTACTGACTAAAAACCACCCCAGTGTTCCATGCCTCTGCGGGCCTCTTCGGGTCTGGGGGGGGAGTGAGGTGTTTGACTCGCCACGCGACGTCTAAGAGGGGCGCGCGTGGACTCGACTACGGCCGGCAGCGACAAGTCACTGCCTACTTCTGAGATGAGGGCACGGCGCGGCTCCTTCCAAGCGGCACACTCTGCCAGCGTATGCCGCGCCGTGTCCTCCCGGACCCCAACCTAAACTAACCTAACCTTTTTTTTTTTTTTTGTCGCTGAGGTGGGGTTCTGGGAGGGCGCCGGTCTGGTGGTCGCCTCCGGCTCCTCCCGGGTGGAGGCCAGCAGGCGGTGGGTGCGGGGGCGCCCTTTGCCTGTATTGCACGGGCCTCCACCAGTATCGGACGGGAGTGGCCGGGTGTTCCCAGCCATTCCCGTAGCCCCCCAGTTAAATGGGGGGCATGCGGGGCCCGCCATCTAGGCAGGCATACGCCGGGAGGGCTGTGGAAGTAAAGGCTGAGCCGTTTTCCCATAGCCCTCCCATCACGGCGTTGTGGGAACACCGCTGAGTTTTAGTGGGTATACTGCCACTCTGGCAGGGAGTCCCACATACTCCATCTCGTCCCCCGACGAGCGGAGATGCGTAATGTCATTTCTCAGCGGCAAAAAAAAGGTAGGTTTTTTTTTTTTTTTTCTACCTCCAACGTAATCGGAGCCTATGCCTGCCAGCTGTACGTTCATACTAGTTCTCGCATTTTCTACCTCTCGTAATTTCATCCAACATACTTGGTCTTTCTTTCATTCAAAATAGAACAACAAAACTTAAATTAAAAATACGATTGTTGGAATTAAAGAGATCAGATTAATAAAATATAAAATCTTCATTACCGTGTTTGTTTTCATATTAAGTTTAAAAAAAAAAAAAAACGCTTTTATTAAAGTTTTTGATACTGTATACAACGTTATAAATAGTATAATATGCGAAACCTGAATATAGTTTGTTCAGAATAAGTAACTGAATCGATTCCAATAATTTTTATACCATGTTATATTTTGTCCCAAAAATATTTAAAATAGGTTACAAGTTGGACACCGAGCGGCACTTAGTACCTATCCGCAATAATACGCGCAAAACACAGGTCACGGCAGGTCGTAGCGGCATTAGGCGGTAGGCAGCGCGGGCGCACAGCGGCGCGGGGGTAAAACAACCCCTTCAGTCGCCCGGATGCTACAGGCTGACGCGCACGTGTTGCGCTCCCCGCTCCCGTTTGCGAGCGCGCGGTCGCCGTGCGTACAGTTGTGTTATTGTGTTTCGCTTAATCGGGTGTGAAAAGTATCATTTAACCATGTCTTTTCAATTCACAAACGTCCAGTATACAGAGATGGTACGTACACTAGCGGTTTGTGGTGATAACGTGTCGTTGGCAGTGCGGCGGTACGAGGAGCAATTTGGCATCGGAGTGTCGTGGAATACAATGCTTTCCGCCACACAAAGATCAAGGGAGTACGGTACCTTTCGGCCTCCGACAGCCGTTGATAGAGGAGTGAGTCGAATTCCTACCACAGTGCAAGAAGGAATTTTGAACTACATCGCCAGCAATCCCGAGAGCAGCACAACACGGGCCGGCACGATATTTAACGTCAGCCAACCTTACGCATGGCGCACGTTGCGAGATGATGGACAATATCCATATCATTACCGACGTGCCCAAGAATTATCACCAGTTAATTACAATACAATTGCCGTGGGGTTAGGTACCTACTACCAAACCATTATCAATGAGCGCAAGACGGCCTTGGAGGCGCGCGCGCGCGGGGGCGCCGCGCGGTGACCATGTTTTTGTACGGACAACCAGGTAACAAAACAAGCTTATAACTTTGTGATTTTTCATGGTACAGTTTTGAAATTTTGTACATAGATTCTTTTCATAAAAATACTAGACAGGTGTTTCGGGTTTCGCATATACTAATTATAAATAAATAAATAAAATCATTTATTTCAGGTAGGTTACACCCATTGCCATACACAATAAAATAAATATATATTAATAATAAAATATTAATTATTATTATTTTATATTTATTTATATTATTATTATTATATAATATTATTGTATATTCTTGCTTAATGTCTAGCAGATAACTTAAAAAACTAACGACATATCAGGATTAAAAATTTTAGTGCCACGGCGATGAAACATACGTGCACGGCAATGAAACAAACGTCCACGGCAATGAAAGAACTGTGCCATGGCAATGAAAGAATCAATCCACGGAAATGAAAAAATATTTTATTTAATGAGATAGACAGATCTAATAGATGAGCTTGTCGCCAAGTGAGTTTTTCATATAAGTAGTGCGGCTTATGGGTTGTTACAATCCCAAACATCAAATTCGCCAAATGAAGTTTCCGCCTGGCAGCCATTTTTAGTGTCTTGAGTTGATTTATGTATGGCGTCACATGATGCCTGCGAGGGACACAAACACAGAAACGAACACAGGCATTCTGGATTCACTGAATTGACCTATCTGTCCTACCAAGCAGGCAGGGCCCATAGACAGTGTCACAGTAATTGAGCTTAGATAGGATCAGACTGTCAACCAGTTGTTTTCTAAGTGGTACGCTAAGAAAATTTCGTATACCATAATAATACCTTAAGCCTATAAAAACAATTCCTGAATACGTTTTTTAAATGAGCCTCGAAACGCAGCTCTGGATCCAGGATTAGTCCCAGACTACATGCCTGTTCTACTCGCTCAATTATCTCACCCTTAATCAGAATCTCTGGTTTGGCAGACAGTATTGCAGCAACTTGTTTTTTTGTACCCAGCACCATGAACTTGGACTTCAGGGGGTTCAGAACCAAAGAGTTTTCTTCAGACCAGGTCACCACTCTATGCAGGTCCTCATTTAACTTTTGCACTGCCAACGCTGTATCATCCCCTTTAAAGGATATGTACAACTGGATATCATCAGCATACATGTGATACTTGCAGTTTACAAAGGATCCGGTAACATCAGCACTGTAGAAGATGTACAGCAAAGGGCCCAAAATCGATCCCTGAGGGACTCCCCTAGACACCTGGAGTGGAGGGGATGACACAGTCGATCCGTCTTCCTTGTGAATCTGCACGTACTGCGACCTGCTAGTCAAATAGCTATTAAACCATTCCACAGCATCAGGGTCAAAGCCATAGTACGTTAGCTTAGACAGCAGTAGACTGATATTAATAGCATCGAAAGCCCGTGAGAAATCCAGCAGGACCAGGATCGACCCCTCCCCTCTATCACGCGCCTCCAGGAAATTGCCCACTACATCTATCAGAGCCGTTGCAGTGCCTCTTCCCTTACGGAAACCTGACTGAATTTCAGGGAGAATGTTGTTAGCCTCCATGTATTCAATTATCTGTAGATACACTACACGCTCCAGAATCTTTGACAGGCAGGGCAGTATACTAATTGGCCTGAGATCTTTCAAATTGGCCGGATCACTAATTTTAGGGATAGGGCGAACAATTTCATAATATGTCTCCGGTAGTTATTCTTCAAGATAACTTCGTCCATAATTGCACAGACGAAACCTTCAGTTTCACCGAAAAGGTTACCAAAACGTAGCCAGGATTCGGACGCTAAGAAGTCTACACCGGGTTGGTGAAGAGCCCGGTAGAAGCGCCCGTGAAGCTCCTTGCTTTGCCATACCTCCCTGCGGTCATCGGTAGTAAGTACTACAGGTTTGCGCCAGTTCTCTTTAGCCATGGAGAGCGGGGTGAGTCCCTTGTCCACTGCTACCACATCACGGTGCATACCCATTTCAGCTTTAAAAAAATATTCCCTGAGACTGCAGACCTCGCGGTTGTGGAGGGTCTTCGCATTTAAAAAGCCTCGACCCCCGCACTTCCGCGGGATGTACAGTCTCATCACCGAAGAACGTGGGTGATGCATCCGATTTGCGGTCAGTAGTGTACGGACCCTCCTATCCAGGGCGTCGAGTTCAGTCTGAGTCCATTTGAGTATGCCGAAAGAGTACATCAAAACCGGCATGACCCAACCGTTGAAGGCACGCACCTTGTTTCCGCCTGAAAGAAGACTAAGTAATATCTTCTTCAGGCGACCGAAGAAGCGCTCCTTCAACGATTGCTTCATGTCAGCAACGTTGATGCCTAACGCTTCCGACATACCCAAATATTTATAGCTTTCGGATGAGGAGAGGTATCTAAGGTGTATGGAATCCGAAAGATGAATTCCTTCGGATTACTTACTGAGCAACTGGTTATACTGCAGATACGTTTTATGACACCTGTAGTAATAGATTTAATTTTTACCAAGTACATGTTAAACATTAAAGATGTGAGGTTTTATTTTTGATTTAGCTTTCTTCAAGATCCAGTGAGGTTTGAAGAATGGATATCAGTTATAGCACATCAAATATCCGAAGAATTGTTCAAGTCCTATTCTTATAATTACACTAAACAAAAAACATTTCGGACAGTTCGACTCCACTTATTCCTTGTCCTAGCGGCGAGCAGCGGTCGAAAAATTTTATTGCTTTTTTTGACGTGACAACGTCTTATAATTCGATGGAGCCGGCTGCACGCACGAAAAAACATGACTCATGCGGCGTTACCTCGCTCTGAGGCGTTCCATTTAAGGCTTAAAGTGCAAGCGACAGCGCGGAACGAGCGACAAAGAGGCACAATCGGCCTCCGCGTTCGGCAGCGTTCGACATCTGTCTCTCTCCTACTTGAGTGAGCGATGCGTCTGCGTGGACAGCTGCTATACAATAATACATTTACATGTTTTCGTCAAATATGAAGTGCAGTGAAAAGTGAATGTGGTGTCAATTGTTTATAGCAACGATAATTGCGGCGATAAAGGTAAAAATTGACATAATTGTATTTATGCGTACAAATAAATGTAACTTGATCAATTCAATTGTGATTTCCATTTACCTCCTTCTCTATATCCATACAAAATATCAATCAAACAAATAAAATTAAAATTTTCTTTTGAAAAATGCAACCATTCCATCAGTATTTTCTTATGACGTTGTCACGTTCAACTATCGTCAGTAAACCGACTTTACAGACAACCGATTTTTGTCACTTTGTAATTCTGACTTTAAGACATGCTAGTAAAGTTGAATTTACATTAATGTATACTAATATTTCAACTAAAATTACGTAAACACATCTTATGCAGGGGATTGTGTATCTAGTTCTTTATTAGTGATCGATAAGAAGTAGTCACAATAAAATCTATAATGCATAAAATACAAATGTCAAATATCAATTAAGGTTATGCTTAAATTATATAGCACGACGACGGCGTCGCGGACTTACATTCGCGCATCGCTACTAACGCCGTAAATAGTGGCCGTGTAGCCGTTAATAGTTAATAGTTATTAGTCGGTGCAGTGCGTGAGTAGTATTACACGATGCATGACAAATATTTACGTGTAAGTGTAACGACTGGTTGTTACGGACTAGGTCCGCACTCCACAGTGTGTTTAGTAGTCAACACTGCACGGGCGCGGGCGAGATAGACCTTCTTATCGGTAATGAGATCAGTATCATATTATAAGGCAGAGGCCAGCACTAGCACAAATACTTCTGATGACATCGTATACCTTCCACGTCGTTCTCGAGTGTTCAACAAAGGCCCGTCGCCGTGCCCCGTCGAGTGGTGCCCTGTGCTCTGTCGCGTGGGTACCTACTTACCTATGTACTGTCTAGAACAAACGGCTTTTTTCAGTCCCGGCTCGTCCAAATCCTAACTTTCAATTTAAATGTAAATGTCGAGTTCATAAAACTGTCATCAGTGAGTTCACAGTCAGTATCCGCCGCCGCGGAGCCACCGGCCGCCCCACTGGAGGGGGGGGCTCACCCTCACTCCCGCACACAGAGCCTTCTCGACGCCAATTTCCACGGAATATAAAACAATTTGTTCTGCTCACAAAAGGACTCGGCGGGACTTCTGTTCACTATCCGCTCGCATTAGCATAATAACTCGCCGGACGCTGATTTCATAATAATATAATATTCCAAACTGAGCGGACGTGTCCTTCGACCGTTCGCACTCCACAGGCATACAGCTACATTGGAGATGCAACTCGTTTATTTTGTTAAATGTTTCGAAGGACCTAAGTTGCCGTTTTAACGCATTTGGAAACATCTTGTCACTTGAGAACGTAACGTGCGCTGGCCTCACTATTACCTACTTCGTGTAGCGTCTAACAACATTACAGTCAGTGTTCACAGTCAGACGCTGTGAAAGAGAACTCATTGTAATGAGCGTGAAGCCCGCAGGAGGCGCGCGGGTCATTAAGTTCTCGTGGCTTTCGCGCGGATCCTGCAGGATCACAATTTATGACGAGACTCATCTTAATTTATTAAAAACATCTTCGTTCGTGGACACTCCGTCATTTCCGTGTCATCTTTTTTCGTGGACACTCCGACAAGTGCAATCACGTGAGAAAAATGTAAGAGGCAGTCGGCCTCTCTCACTCAGGCCGCGGGCGCGGGGATAGCGCGTAGGTAAGTATAGCAATTTATTTATTTCTATTTAGGTATTTATTTTATTTCGGGATAAAAAACATGAGTAGGTACAATTAAATGCTTTAGGTACATACTATCTTACTAATTAAACAAAGTACTTATTATACTACTAGCAACATTATGCACTTATTACTAATTTGTTGATTGTTAATGCTACGTGAGATAAAAATAATAATAGTTAGAAAAATTCGCTTTTGTAGATAACCCAACTAAAATGTAGAAAATAATTTTCAATAAAATTAAAATAAGAATACAGTGATTACCCAAAAAATATATTGTATTGTGAAAAAGCGTGGGTGCTTGATTTCAACTGACGTAAATTTTGTGAGTATTTGTAAAATTAGCGTCATCATGAAAATATCTGATAAAGCACCCCACGCTTTTTTGTGAGTATTTGTAAAATTAGCGTCATCATGAAAATATCTGATAAAGCACCCCACGCTTTTTTGTGAGTATTTGTAAAATTAGCGTCATCATGAAAATATCTGATAAAGCACCCCGCGCTTTTTTACAATAAAATGTTTTTTTTTTTTGTTAATCACTATTCTCATTTTAAACCTATTGAAAATTATTTTCTACTTTTTAGTTTGGTTATCGACAAAAGCGTGGATGTGATAACATCTGTAATGCAGAGCTCTTAGGAATTTACGTTGAGCAGTGTCAAGTGAGTCAAGATATTTTGCGTAATAGGGATTCCATAATTATGATAGTAGCAAACTCCAGACAAGCCCTAACTAGCGATTTACATATAAGTATCTATAAGTTGATGGACGCTTGAAATCTTTGCTGTTGCGCATAACAAAACCGTACATTTTAAGGGTTTTGTTGATAATTTTGTCTACATGGATATTAAAGTGAAGTTTATAGTCTCGTACCAGAGCGAGGTCACGCAATGAGTCCCTATACTCTTTTAAATTGTGTATTTAGCAAGTGATAGCTACAGGTGTGCTGCTTTTTGTTTTTAGTGAATGTAATCGATTTACATTTGGATAAGCTCAATGAGAGTTTATTCAAGGTGCAGTAGCTAGACAGTTGATCTAGGTCACTTCGAAGCTCAGATCATACCTATATGATCTGTGATTTGAAACATCAAACAGTCGTCATTACTTTTTATAGTTTTGTAGACTTTTAAGTCATCCGCATAACGAGTAGTAAAAGTTCGTATGCTTATAACAAGCGCTAACATAATTTACAAATTAATTTGTGGAAGCAACACTAATATGGTAGAGTCTGCTGCTTTCTCAGTCTATTCTATCAATATAACAGTTTTAAACGTGGAATCGTAATTGAATATAGCGATTATGATTCGTAACTTTTTTAAATATTATTCTTTAGTCAACATATTTCTATAAAAAAAATGTGTTATTATTTATGTAATCCAGTTTGAAATCCTAGGTTTTCTGGAATGGAAACTTTTATAGAAGAAAGCATAGTCGGTATTAATGCATAGAATTGGCATAAGTAATCAAATATAAAAAAAAAATACCAAATAGTATTTAATATTACACAATAAACCTTTTATGATCACTTAATCGCTCACACTTGTCATACTGAAACTGTAAATTGCACGTGTCCGTCATTATCTTCCGTGGATTCTATGAAATATTTAGGTTTTATATTTGACAAAAACTTGAACTTTAGAAATCATATAATTAATCTCTCAAACAGAATTAAAAAACTTATCTATGTATTAAAAAAAATCAGACACTCAGCCAATACTAACTTACTAAAAATTATTTACTATTCTTTGTGCCAAGCCGTTATAACTTATTGCATCACTATCTGGGGCGGTGCTGCCAAAACGCATAACTTAATTGTTGAACGCGCTCAAAGAGTTTCAAGCCCAGGTATTTTTCTACCACTGAGCTGTACAGGATTAGTGAAATACTTACGGTTCGCATACTTTTTGTACTATAATTAGTTATGAGACAACATTCCAGTGTCTGGCTTAACACCCTGACTGAAAAAGAAAATACAGGGAGAAGGCGGTTAGAATTGTGTAAATCTGTGCCTTGTAGAACAACTTTTGCACAAAGATTTAACTTGTTCCTGGGCCCGAGACTGTATAACATAGCTAACAAAAAAAATGTAATTTTCTCTATGACAAAGAGAGCGATCAGCTGGCTTCTATCACTTACATATGACGAAACTGAAAAGCTGTTTCATATCCCTGCATAAATACTTCGTGAGTTTCAAGTATTTTATATGGTTAACGCCATAAATACATCTCTTACATTGACAAACCTCACACCGCACACACACCACATACATCTTGACCCTCACCCCCACGTTCACATCCACCTCCACTCACACACACATACCCTAACACACCCCACTCACACACACACACCCCTAACACACTCCACTCACACACAACACAACACGCAATTGCAATCATACCTACATTATTTTCAGGCTCTTAAATAATGCCTTATTAGTGATAAGTACTTACCGCAATCATAATTGTTGTTATTTATATTTTATTTTTATTTATTTTTCTTTTCAAATTATAAAATGTCTTATTCACCTACTTGGTTTATTTTGTACCCAGTATGCTTCTTTTCTTGTCAATTGTAAAACGGGAATTTAAATTATAAAACTCTAAGTATAAAATTTTAGCTTTCTGGCTCTAATGTATATTAATATTATGTAATGCAAATGAGGATGGGCGCTGATATCTATAACACAAGATATTAAGTTAAGTAGCAACTCTTACATGTATAGTAATGTAACTACCTTTTGGCCTATTTTATTGTAAAACTGTTTCCTTAAGTCAATTTTGAAGCTGCAAATAAACTTTTATTTTATTTTTTATTCATTTATTTTATTTATGATCACAAAAGCTTATAGACATATTATTTTTTTTGTTTTAGGCTTTCCTACTATTCTGTAATAAAATAAATATTCTGCAAAAATATTCAAGTATGAAATACGTTTTTTCCTAGTTGATCCCGGGATAAACCACCTATTTTGAAAAAAAATCCGCTTTTTTTCACTCTCAGCTTGCAATAGATAGACTTTACCAATAAGTGCTCGAATGTTTTAATCAAGAGCACGTCAGTCAGGAGGGTAGCCTACCAGCTAGCCGGGATAACTTTTTTGCAAGATGTTTTCTACTGGTCTTGTGTCTTGCGTCACTGCGTCAGCGACGCGCACTTGGCGGCCGCCACCGCCGGCGCCGCCGCCGCCGCGCCGCGCCGGCCGGTGCTCAGCGTGTTCAGCGTTTAGTATGGTGGCTGCACGCGGCCGCGCGGTGACGCGGCGGCGGCGGTGCGTGTGTATGTGAGTGTGCAGCGCGCGTGTGAGTGCTCCACAAAGCACTCGGAGCAACTTTTTATTGGCAAAGTTTAGCGGAAGAAGGCGTCCGCCGAGGAAAACTAAACAGAGATGCGTTGATGAAGTTTTTTAATCAACGACGCTTACCGAAACGTTTGAAACTGTGCGAACCGCCGCCGCACGCCACCGCCACGCCAGCGCCACACAGCTCTGTGCCGTGAAACATTGCATGCTTAAAACAGTACAATACAAATAAGTACATGCTACACAAATGTTCTCTTCGTTGTGTTAAGAACGGTGACACATCTTACCACTGTATTCAGCACTGAAACGATTGTTCACCATCATCGTTTAAAGAGTACAATTAGTTTTATAGCAAAGCTGACACCTTTCAAAGATAGCATAAGAAGAAGAAGACCAGGAAGATAATTCCTAGCTGCATGGTTTAGAGCATAGAAATCAGAATGAATATATTAATTATGAATGATTATAATTATATTGGTTCCTTTGATTTATCACTACATCAAGAAAAAAATGCCACTTTTGATAACCGCTCCACAGACCATTGTCGCGTGGAACGTACGCCAGTATCAGAACACATGACATCTGTGTCGTAGAGGGATGACGACACACAACACTTGACTGATTGGTTCCGTCATTAGTGTTGCCGAGTGTCGATATAGAGCGAGTGTTTACCTGTCGTGTGTCGTGCGATCGACGCCAATACTTGTTGCTACTTTGTTGGAGATAACTTTTTTAGGCGAAGTAAGAGTGAGATGTAATTTTGTCTATTACAGTAATAATGATGACCATGAGGACCATGAGGAGACTGGCATGCTGATGTGATGCCACTTCTCAGTAGCATACAGGAAACTAAACATTGTTTTGTCCTTGTCACTCACAATACTATTTAATGGCAGTAGGTATCTAATATCATGAAGTCGCGGAGATAGCGCGAATTTATTTATAGCGTGGTACCGCGCCATGCGCCACCCCGCGCGCCGCCGCGCCGCCGCGCCGGCGCGCAGCATCGCACTCATTCTGTGCTCAAGAAGGAGGCTCGTCACTTCAACACTTTATCTTTTATGATGTAAATTATAATTCTAAACTTCGCAAACTTTTTGCGAGATAGTAAAATGTAACGCATCGGGCGACTTGCCATAGCGCCACGCCAGCGAGTCAGAGAGCAGTCAGATAGCCAGAGAGCCAGAGAGCCAGCGAGTCACTGGACCACATGACGAGTAAAAAATTATCACTCTGTATACACCCTGTTGCATTGAGCAATCGTGTTGCGACCAAATCTTCCTAAGAATGATAGAAGTCAAAGGACATGGTTTTTCCAATTTCTCGTAACGCTCCTTGTCCGCGGGCGGCGTGGCTTCGCATCGCGCGGCAACTTTTAATTGTAAAACTTGAATCATTGGTGGACTTTGCACGTTTTATCTCATCGCCGCTAATTGCCCCCCACCTCCCCCGTCCTGGGCCGACCGCGTCTTCTTCACGCAGCTCGCAGCCTCACTGTGGTTACAAATCACTTTTTCTGTTATTCTGTGACGTGTGATTTCTGACGTGATGACTCATTGCCTACAAGTATTACATTGCTGCGCTCATTGCTTACAAGAATTACATTTCTGCGGTGTCAGCGCGCTTCACATCCAGCTTAATACTACGAGCACATGAACCATAACTGATCGTGGGTATGTCTTTCATTACCCATTACTTAGTAGGTGTTCTATTGGTATAATGGTACAGAAAGCACAATATGGTCACAGCACCACACTACTTGTCAGTGAGGCCGAGTGTCGACTCGCGACAAAGTTTCGCGGATCATTTCAACAGATCCCAATAAAAGTGTGTGATCGCAGAGATGCGGGCCTCGGGGGCGATGTGCGGGGCGCGGGGAGGGTACAGGGATACATACGGTGTTCGTGTTTGAGCCCAATCAGGGGCCGGCGCGGCGGCGGCGCCCCTATTTGCATATCTTTTGTCGCATCGTTCTGCTGACGCAGCTCGCCCCGTGCGGTGCTCGAGGGCTCGTGTGAACCGCTGCTGTCTGTATGTCTGTGTGTTTGTGAGTCGCTCGATGTAACAACACATACTGGTCACACTTTCGATAGTTCACAGCTTCCAGCTGTTGTAGCGACATCTATCATGTAAAGCATAATACATCGGGGTTTCCTCTAAAATGGACTATCGTTACAGTGCCAAGTTATTGCGACAAAGACCTAGTCTGTTCAGCATTAAGTGGTTATATTTTACTTAAGTAAGTATTATGTCACAATCGATTTTGATTGACGCGTAATTGCGTATCTTTAAACGCGTGCTGGCTTGTTCATCAACATCGACATCTCTTAACATCAGCCAGTCGCACCGTCTTTGTCACCTCACTTCTCTCTTATCAGCACGAACCGTGTGAGGTACTCATGCAATGGTAAAAATGTTAGCCAATGAGCTCGCTGGTAGTGAGGCTGATCGTCCTCAGTTCCTCACTGACGAACGATACAGTGCCGAGTTATGGCCCCAGTACCCGCAGTGCGACGCTCGGGGGCCCTCTGGAACAACAGCAGAGCGGTGCGCGTCCCGCCAACACTCTTTACCATACAGTTGAATCGAGCTCATTGAATCAAATCATTTACTCAGCAAATATGCCACCGCGGAGTTTTCTTTTTATTTAGTCAAAAAGTTTTATTATTCAAATCCATGGGGAGCTAAACAAGATGCCATTTACCGAGTTACAACTTGCGACGCGTCGCGACGCCAAACAGACTAACTAACGAAGCCGGACGACGCTAAATTGAATACGCAAACTGAAAAAATTGTGCCGTCCGCAGTACCACGCCATGCTGCGTCGTGCCGAGCCGTGCTGCACCGTGCCGCGCCGTGCCATACCGTACCGAGCCGGGGCACGCCGTGATACGTATCTCATGACTCCGTTGTTCCATACACCACGGATATCAGCCAGTTTGATGTGTTGGCGTACACATGGCCGCCAGCCGCCTGGGCATCCGTCAACTGTTCACGAGTAGTTCACCCTCCACGCCTGCACCACACCCTCGCCACGCCCGCGGCGTCAGCGCCCGCACCCGGGCTCTCACGGGATGTAATTATCGGCCTCCGCCACTTCTTTTTGAAGACGGTTTTTTGTGGGAATCTTATTGGACGAGATAAGGTTGAGAACGTTTCTATTGTTTCACGTAATGAATAAAAGGAAGCGGACTGACTCTACGGCCCGCCGCCGCGCCGGGCGGCGAGACGCGGTGCGGAGCGGAGCGGTGCAGTGCGATGCGGTGCGGTTGTATAATTCATTCGCGAAGTTTTTATTCAATTATTCGTTGTGAGTCATGCAGCCTCGTTGTAACTGAGAATTTTAACGGAAATGAATTATCAGACGACTCACTGCTATTCCAATACACCCTCGGCTCAGGGGTTCTATTTAACCCTAGGTATTACCTATTGTTATAGTGCCTATTCTGCAATTGTCGCCAAGACAAAACCGGCTGTGTCGCCAAAGAAACGACCAGCAGATAAATCAAATGGGAGAAAGCAGAGTCGCTCGGCACCGAGCGCAACTAAATGTGCTGTGGTGAACCACGAGCAGGTGGTTCAGCCGAAGAACACACGCGATGAGGACAGCTTATTCAAGGTGGTGAGAAAGAAGAGGAAGCGTAGTACTTATCGCAACCAGTGTGGGACGGCGTTGGCAGGAGCAAACATACTGCTGCGTCCTGCAGTAGCGGCGACGCTGCTATACGTGTCCCGTTTGTACCACTCTACGAAGGCTCAGGACATCGTAGAGTACATACGGGTGAAGGCCAACTGAACCTTGAGGGTGGAGAAGTTGGAGGGGCGCCATGACACTAATTTCAAGTCGTTCGTGGTGCGCGTTCCTACTGACAATTTGATGACCTTCCTCAAGGAAGAGTTTTGGCCGAAAGGTGTGCTGTATCGGCGTTTCCGCGGCCGGCTACGCGACACCTCGCAGTGTAACTCGACGCCGTCACTTCGTGTGCAGTAGTCTTTACTTTTAGATATACAGTATTAGTTTATAGTTATTGTTATAATATGCTAATATATGTATTGTGTTTTATGGGCCTTAGTTGCCTGAAATAAAGGATTATTATTATTACATAATGTACGTAATATTATCTTTTTTCTTTTTTTTTTAAAAACGTTGCCCCACACTAGGAATTTCTCCTGTATCGTGGGTGCGTTTACAAACATTTAAACTCACATACACAAACAGCCAGACCCGGAACAACTACTTGCAGGTCATACAAATATTTGTTCCGTGCGGGAATCGAACCCGCGGCACGCAGCGCAGCAGTCAATCGCTTAACCACTGCGCCAACCGTGTCGTCTAAATCTATCTTCTATCGACTTTACAGAAGACCGTTCCAGATCACGAAGATTACCCGCAGGTGTCGGGGTGCGATGCGGTGCGGCGCAATGCTGTGCTTGCGGAGTAGCATGAGGACGAGGCCGCGAGGTGAGCTCGTATCTAACACATTTAAATATGTCGATTTTTTTCTTGTCGTTAATCCGTCATTAGTATGCGGCGCCACGCGGAGACCCGCGCGCCCGCTTTAATTAAATTGAGAGTCCGCGACTGTGGCGCTGTGGTGACCTCCTTCTGCACACTGTGTCAACACAATGGGGCCCACTGCGACACGCTGACACAGTGCGACACACGCGCGACACTAGGAGGTGTCGTGTGTCACTCCGCAGGGAGTTGTTATTTATTTCGCGGAGCGGGCGAAGCCGGCGGCGACTAAATTGGATTTCAATATTGCGTCTGTATAATACGGAGGAAGATCCATTTATTGATAAAGTCGATTAGTAAGTTCTCGCTTGCAGCTGCCTTAACCGCGTCGCACCAAGCGCACCGAGCGCATCGCTCACGCGGATGCCGTTTTAAAATTACTTTAATATCGAAAATAATTCGATTGTTAGTGCAGATTGCAGATTGCACAGGCGCCTGCGATGTTCTCACTTTCTTTGTTCTCATGAATTTATTTTTGTCTCAGTCTTTGAATTGCTATCATTGTAATATAGCACTGATGGAAGTTGTTTTTAAATGCCTGTGACTGAAGTAGCATAACGTTGCTGTACAGCGACAACCCCGCGTGGTCACTCGTGGAGGTCCAAATGTAATTTAATTCGTAATACCGTCCACTCTTTAACACGAAAACTTGTTCAGTAGCTTCGTCTGAAATGAATAAGTGCGCAACTTTGTGCGGCTGATAATAAACCGCCGCAACTTTTAATTGTGAAACTGCTATCTGTTTGAGGCGCACCGCTAATTGCGAACACTCATCGAGTTCCCACGCCGCGCCGCCGCCGCGCCGCACTGCCCGCTCCACCACGCCACCACCGCGCCGCCAGCCGCACTGCCACACCGCCGCACCGCCCCGTTATTTATGTATTTATTTATACAGGCAACATGCCTCCTCTATGCACGTGAAGGAGCGCTAATCACCACGCTCGCTCATTTGCGTGTTGCCAACAATTCCATCACTATAAGTCTCGGTATCCTCACGGTGTTTTCCTTCACGTTTAGTTCAGGTTATAAAGTCTACAACACTATACACTACTTTCATACACACCTTACAAACAAAATCCATGGAAGCTCTCGTGTATTTTACAGCTTTCCAACAACTTTGTTCATACGTTCACTACTATTCACATCATATTTGTCAATTTCCGCTAAATGCAATGACTTAATTGATTTATCTGTGGATATTGATGGAGTAAAGGTATTGAAATCGCAAACAGCAGACATCGACGAGTGCCATAAAATAATTTCTCTACCCTCTGAACAGCACCTCATAATGCTTACGCAGAACATACGCAGCATCAGCTGTAATTTGCCAGAATTGGAAGTACTATTAACGAGAATGCAACTCAAATGTGATATACTTATACTGACGGAATGTTGGCTTTCTTGTACGTCAGTTATCCCAAACCTTGCAGGATATGGTCATGCGGGAACTAGAACTAACCCCAAGCAAAATGATGGCGTGGTAATCTACTACGATGAAAACCTTAGTCTAACTACATACATATATATGAACCTGATATGCAGGAATGCAATTGTCTGGTGGCTGTGATTGACAACCGTATTGCTATAATTGCTTTGTATCGCTCACCATCCTATAAAAATATAGAAGTATTTCTATCATCACTAGATAAACTACTACAGACATTATTCATTTATAGACCATTTCAGACACCAATCTACATGGTCCTCAAAGATTATGTCCGAACTTTTATATAGACATTGACATTGATGAATTTTATACATACAATGACGTGAGTATTTTTATAGTACTAGCAAACCCGGCGAACTCCGTTTCGCCACCAGAGGGGCAATTCCCGTATTTTTAAGACCGTTCGCATTCTAATCTCAGTCTCAATCTGTCAAAATTACAATCAATTTACATACATTTTTGACAGGTTTTTGACATTGATTGTCGCTGAGATGAGATTGCGACTTGAATTTGAACGTTTCTTAAGTACGAGAATTGGCCTAGATGGCTTCGTTTTATGTAACATTTCGTTTGGTGATTAAAAGAAGAAGAAAATTTTTTTTTTGTTTTATATTTGAAAAGGAAAAATTTTATTTCATTTCACAACAGTAATGAATTCATTTCGATTACAAAAATGAAGTGTTTTTTAGTTGAACTTCTCTAAGTAAATGAAAGTGAATCCAAAGTAAATACTGAATCGAAGCGTTATACCCGTGGTTATACGTGTCCGCAAATTATCCGTTCCATTGAAATGCTCTTTGGTAAACCACATTTTTGTTTTTTGGTCTGACGTTAACACAAACAAAGCGGATGGTTTCCCAACTCGTGAACACGCAACGTATAACTGCCCATGTGAAAAACAATGATTTTCTAAATTTATCCCGCAAACACTAAGCGATTGGCATTGCGACTTGTTAATTGTCATTGCGAACGCCAGGCGAACTGGAAATTGCACTCGTTTGAAGTCAAACGGAAGATCAGTCGGAATCATTGGTATTCGAGGAATACATACATTTTCACCTGCGTACTTTCCGTTAATAATGGTTGCCTCAATCAAATTCGGCATAAGTCTTTTTACCGAAAGTCGAGTACCGTTGCAAAGTCGCGGTGGATTCAAATTACGCAATATCATAATAACTGTACCAACTTTGAGTTGCAAGTTATGTGGTGGAAATCCTGGTAACTCCAGAGAGTTCAAAAACTCCGTTAGATAATTTACTACATCATCGGGATTTGTTATGGAATCAACGGATTTGTATGTCACCAAATCGCCAGCAATTTATACAGTTCACCTTACCACTTTAAAGACAAAATAATGCCTGCTGTTGAAATTGAATAAAAATTTGCAAAAATTTACACGTGATTGATTTGATGGTTTCCAGTTGTAATGTTAGGAAACGAATAACTTCAAAATTCAAAATTCAAATTCAAATTTATTTATTTATTTTTTTTACTTTTTTTTCACAATATCACAGTGAACACAATACCGGTTTGTCACATGAAATTAACTGAGCAGAGAACAACGATTAGCTGTCAAACAATGTATCACGCACCGGCGCCATCTACTTAAAATATTGGTTTGTAGTACATGCTACCTATCAGAGATGGCGCTGTATGTGAAAAAAGATTTTACTGCTTTTCTGTTGAAATTTTTCCTGAATTTTCTTTGCTATAAACCTCACGGAGCCCAAGACCTTTCCAACGAATGCAAAACCGTGGAAATCGGTTGGTGCGTTCTGGAGTTATAGCGTCAGGAAGGAAAACCCGACTTATTTTTATATAGTTGAAAATTATATTATTTTAATTATTGTGAATGTGATGATTAAGTGGTTTATTACTTTTTTTTTTTCTTAGTTAGTTTCACGATCTGGCAGCTTGAGTAATTTATGCGGCCTACCCAAATGTCCTTTCTTTGGTATTGTTCGTCGAATCGTTGTGCTCCTTAAGTTCTGAGTTGAGCGGCAAGATTACTGACAAATGCGTGCACTGACTGGACAGGTCCGCTCAATCTGTATGGTTTTTCCTCAAAAGACCGTTTCAGACACCAATCTACATGGTCTTCACATGATCTGACAAAGATTATGTCTGGACTTTAAAAGAGACTGAGACCTCTGAGTTTGTTTCGGCCTTTCTTCTCAGAGTAGTCAGATAGGAAACGTCGACCTCATCTAGTTTTTAAAATATGATTGACGTGTAAAAGTGTTTGTACAAACCTACTTACAGAAATAAAATCATTTATCAGCCCTTGAACACATTATTGTATTGAGGGACATAAATATAGATATAAACCCTAACAAAATCAACATGGGTGGGGAGCGCTATTTAACATTAGCTGCTGTATATGGCCTTTTACCAGCACACACTTTAAAACACGTAGTGGAAGTGACACTTGCTTAGATCATGCTTTAATAAAAACAAACTACCCCATCACCACTGTAGTACCATGCACAACATTAACAGATCATCACCCGGTTCTAGTGAGTATGAATTTTAAGAAAACACGCAATATGGCAGTAACTTCAATAACTAAAGTTGACAACATAGGCTTGGAACGAGACCTTAAAGAGATCGATTTTGGCCCAATTTACCCCACAGCCGACCCAAATGTATCCATAAACTACCTTACTCAACGTCTACAATCCGCAATTGCTAATAACACCAGACATACTACCCTCCCTAAGCGTCATAGAATCATAAAACCCTGGATAACACAAGGGTTGTTGTCATGTATTAGAAATAGAGACAAGTTACATAAAAAATTAAGAACAAATCCGGAAAATGATATTTTAAAACTGACATATACTGGCTATAGAAATTTCTGCAATGCGATACTAAAAAGAGTAAGGCTGAGAGCAGACTATAGTCACGACAGTCTCAAGACAGACTATGGTATAATAAAAAGTACTAAACAAAACGTCTCATAGTCAAAGCTGTCCAATGCATACAACAACTGCACGGCAACAACTCTGACTAACGACTATCGTGTCTCTAGTGTGCGATGGCCCTAAAAGGATCTTTTGAAAAAAACCTACTTAAGTCTGCAAACAAAGACTACAAAACACTGTGGAAAGCAATAGAAGAGATCACTAACACATCTGGAAAAAAATATCATGCCAAAGAACTGCGAACGATATCAACCTCTACAGAGACAGCACTTAACGAAGTGAATAATTACTTTGTAAATGTAGGAAGTTCATTAGCTAACAAGAATTAAGTACCATAAAAATGCGCATGCGTCTAATACCACACAAATAACCAATACCGTTTCGAGTATCGTCAACTCGTTTGTCCTAACAGATACATCAAATGAAGAAGTAGAACATCTCATCCTAGACCTAAAACCCGATTGTGCCAGTGGTTAGGACAATATGAGCTCCAATTTTCTTAAAACGTTTAAAGACTTGCTTGTACCACTCCTGACAAAAATCTTCAGCGATTGTCTGCACAATGGAGTTTTTCCTGACGTCCTAAAAAAGCAGAAGTGTGCCCAATAAATAAGAATGGTGACAGAAAGCGTGTCGAAAACTATAGGCCCATTTGTATTTTACCATCCTTGTCAAAAATGCTGGAAAGAATTATAAAAGTCCAAAAGTCAAAGTATTTATTTCAAATAGGCACATAAAAGGCACTTTTGAACGTCAACATTTACATTTAAATAGAATTGATTCTAGTCGCCCCTTCCAAAAGGTAGTTTCGTATGGAGAAGAATGGGCAAGAAACTCCACCGTTACTCTTTTAAAATGTGTTACAATATTTTGTATACATTAATTATATGTGAAGACGATGCACCTTTAATACAAATTACCCTACCACAATAGGTAAAAAGAACTTAATAAACGCAGCAATGAAAAACAAGTCAATCAAGTGATAGATACATGGTGTTCACATATTTACAAACATTGTAAAAGTATACGATTTCCCAAATTATGTAAACAATTAATATGTCAGTGCCTGAGTTAAAGTAATCACAGAATGTAAATCAATGTCATAAAAATAATAAACTATACAATTAAAGTTGCAACGAGTTTAAATTTGTCTAGACCCTAGATTGTCCTTTGGAGCTGGACCAGCATGTTTCCAAGCATTCTTATCTTGGATATAATCCTCTAATTTGTAATATGCTTGTTTACACAGTGAACTTTTTATATGAGTTTTAAATTTTCTTTCATTTAATTGCAATATATTACAAGGTATTTTGTTGTAGCATTTAACACAGTACCCCTTAAAAGATGTATGTACTTTAACTAATCTGAAAAATGGTTGATCTATTTTATCTTTATTTCTTGTATTTAAATAATGTCTATCACTTATTTTATTAAAAAGATGTAGATTTTTTCTTACGTACATAATATTTTCATAAATGAATTGGCAAGGTACCGTCATAATATTAATCCTTTTAAATTGTTCCCTGAGAGATTCGCGTTGACGTAGATTATAAATGGCTCTGACAGCTCTCTTTTGCAAAATAAAGATGGATTCAATGTCAGCAGCCCGACCCCACAGTAAAATGCCATACGACATAATGCTGTGGAAGTAGCTAAAATAGACCAAACGCGCGGTTTCTACATCTGTTAACTGTCTTATCTTTCTAACAGCATAAGCGGCCGAGCTTAGCCGCCCTTCAAGAGTTGTTATATGAGGTCCCCATTGTAATTTCTCGTCTAGTGTGATTCCCAGGAAAACCGTGTGATTAATTAATTCCAGTTTTTCTCCATTCAACATGATGTCACACTCGCTACTTCTTACATTCGGTAATTAAAATTTAATGCATTTGGTTTTTTTACCATTTAGTACCAAATTATTTACCGTAAACTAATCGTGGACCTGAAGAATAAAGCTATTCATGTCGTCAAGATTTTCTGACCGTCGGTCTATATTAAATATCAATATGTGTCATCTGCAAATAACACCATCTTCGGTTGATTTTGAAGTAATTGGGGTAAATCATTAATATAAACTAAAAAGAGGAATGGACCCAATATCGAACCTTGAGGAACGCCCATTGCCATTTCTGACCCCAATGAGTTTATGCCGTTTACTTGAACAGTAACTTTTCTATCTTTCAGGTATGATCTTAGTAAATCAAGAGCTGTATTTCTAATCCCATAGTGCTCTAGTTTCAGCAGAAGTGTCTGATGGTTTACGCAATCGAACGCCTTAGAGAGGTCGCAAAAAATTCCAATGGCATCTTGTGCTTCTTCCCAGGCGTTAAAAATGTTCTTTATTAGGGTGAAACCAGCGTCAGTGGTACAACGCCCTTTGGTGAAACCGTACTGTTGTTCATAAAAGATGGAAATTTTATTAAAGTGACGTAACATTTGATTGAGCATCAACTTTTCAAACACCTTACTGAGAACTGGCAGAATTGACATAGGCCTATAATTGTTGGGTTCTTTACTCTTGAAATGAAAAACGACCGTTCACGTGGATGAGAAATAGACTGGTTTATTTTTTAATACCACAGACACAATACATAATTGCACATTACATAGTATGACAATAGGTGGCGCTAAGGTGACGTTTATTTTGATATAAAACCAATACCTTCGCTATAGCAAAATAAACTAAACATTACAATAAATTTGACAGAACTACACACAGTTAAATTATGATTGCAGACCCATTAACATCATGAAATTATAATGCTTTACAGAATTTAATGCTTTTGTTAACAAGTCAGCGGTCATATTCACTGTTGACATATATTCGACTTTAACTATTTGATTAGTAATATATTCTCTACAAAAATGGTATCGTATATCTATATGTTTTGTTCTATTATGAAATACTGGATTCTGTAACAATTTTTGAGCACTTTGATTGTCATTAAAAATACTAATACAATATGAATCACTAGTTATTTCTTTATGCAAATTCCTTAAATAAATCGCCTCCTTACAACTTTCAGAGATCCCGACATATTCGGCTTCTGTAGTTAAAAGGCTCACACTTTTTTGTTTTTTACTTGCCCAGGAAATTACACCCCCTGACAAATTGAAACAATACCCCGTGTATGATTTCCTGTCTATGCAGTCACTGCCCCAATCTGCATCGACATATTCCACTATTTCCTTATTACCATCATTGCCATTATACTGAATACAATAGTCTTTAGTTTTCTTAAGATACCTTAATATACGTTTGCAATGATTCCAATGCTCTTTATCGTAACAATTATTGAACTGGCTAAGATATCCTACTGAATACATTATAATCAGGCCGAGTTAAAATGGCAATTTAGATCAAACAACCAATTAACTGCTGATAAGGTAAGCTTTTATCACATTTTTCACTTTTCGATAACTTTAATCCATTTTCCATAGGAGTATCTACTGTTTTACAGTTAGTTAAATTGAATTTTTCAAGTAAGTGTTCAATATATTCACTTTGACTTAAAGTTAGCAGTCTTTTTTCTTTATTATAACGAACTGACATTCCAAGGCACTGTCTGATTTGACCTAAGTCCTTTATTTTAAATTGAGATTCTAATATATTTTTTAGATTACTAATTTCCTTGTTATCATTTGAGAACACAAAGAAATCATCAACATACAATGCCACTATTGTACACTTATTTTTTATATATAGGCACGGTTCATACTTTGACTTTACATACCCATTTTTAGTTAAACATTCATCCACCTTTTGGTACCACATTCTTGAAGATTGCTTCAATCCATAAATTGCTTTATTTAATTTAAGTACTTTATTTTTATCTGAACATTCAAAGCCTTCAGGTTTCTGCATAAAAATATTTTCATGCAGATCACCATTCAAGAATGCAGTTGTCACATCCAGGTGAATGATTTCAAAATTAAGTTTTACAGCTAATGCGAAAAGTAATCTTAAGGTACTATGTCTAACTACCGGCGAAAAGGTTTTTTTTTTTTTTTTTTTTAAAAACGTTGCCCCACACTAGGAATTTCTCCTGTATCGTGGGTGCGTTTACAAACATTTAAACTCACATACACAAACAGCCAGACCCGGAACAACTACTTGCAGGTCATACAAATATTTGTTCCGTGCGGGAATCGAACCCGCGACACCACATTTCCACGTTTCCACATAGTCTACACCAGGCTGCTGTGTAAACCCTTTAGCCACCAAACGAGCGCGATAACGCAATTTATTGTCTGGTCCAATTTTCTTTTTTAGTACACACTTACACTGCACAATGGTACCACTAGTGGGAATATCTACCACTTCCCACGCACTATTTTCTTCGAAACACTTGAGCTCTTCTCGGACTGCCTCTAACTACTGGTCTCTTTCAGGCCCTTTCAAAGCTTCTTCTAATGTTAGCTCCATAGTGCTGTCCATAATCTGGTTGTTGGTGAAGAACACACCACCAAATCCGTATCTATCTGGTGCTCGACGTTGTCTGACTGGTCTAGCTGCTTCCTTAGGAGTGTCCTCGATGACTGCCATATCCGATGAGTCCTCGTATTCACTAGGAATATACTCGCTCGATAAGTCTGCTGCTGACTCATCTGTCAGTGTTGATTCTGTGGTTTCCTCTTCCTCTGAATCCTGCAGTGTCTGGTCTTTTACTTTATCTTCATCTGTGTGCTCATTTATAATGATTTTTTCAGAAACTTCCATCACACTAACTGAGTCAGTCTCTTTTTCCATTATTATGACATCTCTGCTTGTCAATATTTTCTTAGTTACAGGATGGTATATCCTATATCCCTTTACATTGTCAGGATATCCCACTAAGATGCACTCATGTGATTTCTTATCCCATTTTGTTCGCTTCTGTTTATCTATGTGAACCATTACTGGTGAACCAAATATTCTCAAATTGCTTAAATCAGGTTTCACCCCCGTCCACAATGCATATGGTGTTCTACCACTAAGTACCGATGATACAGTGCGGTTATGTAGATAAACAGCTGAATGACAGGCTTCAGCCCAAAACTTCTTGCCGAGATTGGCATCATACATCATACATTTTGCTTTCTCGATTATCGTTCGGTTCTGACGTTCACACAGGCCATTTTGTTGTGGTGTGTATGGGTTACTCTTTTGATGAAGTATCCCGTTTTCCTTTAAATAGGCGTCGAAGCTTGAGTTACAAAACTCTTTTCCATTATCGCTGCGAAGAATTTTCAACTTTCTATCTGTTTGATTTTCTGCCAAAGCTTTGAACTCCTAAAAACATCTCAGAGCCTCATTTTTGTGCTTTAATGAATATATAAATGTCATTCGGCTAAAATCATCAACAAATAACTGAAAGTATACTGAACCTCCTAGTGAAGCCACCTCCATTGGTCCACATAAGTCGGTGTGCACCAAATTCAGTAATTCACTGCTTCGTTTACCTACATGCTTGAAAGGTAACCGGCATTGCTTGCCTTCGCAACATGTCTTGCATGATGACTTGCTAATTTCGACTTTTTCATTCAGGTCCATCCCTTCCACTGCACTGTTAGTTTTCATTAAGCAATCACTGTTTACATGTCCTAATCTGCGATGCCATATTTCACCCGGCGTAGTCACTGCCGCGGCCAGTCGCTCAGGAGCCGTATTCAACTTGTAAACACCGTTCATTAGTGATGCTGTAGCCACTAAATCGCCTTTGTTATTGAACATTTGACATCCATTATTGGTAAATGATAAATGATTTTATTTCTGTAAGTAGGTTTGAACAAACACTTTTACACGTCAATCATATTTTTTTTAAACTAGATGGGGTCGGCGTTTCCTATCTGACTACTCTGAGAAGAAAGGCCGAAACAAACTCAGAGGTCACAGTCTCTTTTAAAGTCCAGACAAAATCTTGGTCAGGTCATGTGAAAGCTATGTAGATCGGTGTCTGCAATGGTCTTTTGAGGAAAGAACCACACAGATTGAGTGGACCTGTCCAGTCAGTGCACGCAATTGTCAGTAATCGTGCAGCTCAACTTAGACTCAAGGAGCTCAACGATTCGACGAACAATACCAAAGAAAGGACATTTGAGTAGGCCGCATAAATTACTCAAACTGCCAGATCATGATTACGTTGAGAAAAATACAAAAATAAATATAAATAAATCAATGACCGACATAGTTCTCACATTCACAATAATTAGAATAATATTATAATAATCTTTGAGGACCATGTAGATTTGTGTCTGAAATGGTCTTTTGAGGAAAGAACCACACAGATTGAGTGGACCTGTCCAGTCAGTGCACGCATTTGTCAGTACCCGTGTAGCTCAACTCAGAACTTAAGGAGCTCAACGATTCGACGAACAATACCAAAGAAAGGACATTTGGGTAGGCCGCATCAGCTACTCAAACTGCCAGAACATGATTAAAACTGCAACAAAAACACACATAGTCCTCACATTCACAATAATTTAAAATAATATAATACTTTATACAGTAAATATTAGTGTCATTGTATATGTAAACAAGTATAGATACTTATAGCAAAGATTAAAAGTAAAAATAGTTAGCGAAATAAAATAAATTAACATTGCCTGTGCTTTATTGGAGCAACTCAATCCCAAGCCTTTTTGTCCTCAATATAGTCTTTGACAGTATAATAGGCATTCTGGCATAGTTTCCTTTTTATAAAAGATTTGAATTTATTAAGGCTTAGTGCTTGAATGTGGCTAGGAAGTTTATTATAAAAACGTATACATTGGCATCTAAACGAGCCACCTATTTTCTTGAGCCTGGTAGTAGGAACAACAAATTTGTGCTTGTTCCTAGTAAAGTTCACTTTATTTCCTTTTTCGATTAGTTTACTGACCGAAAGCAGGTTGGTTGTCAAATTCGGTACACAAAGTACATCCTCGATGTTTATCTCGTATTCACAGCCATTCACTGATGTTACGATCTCGATATCACCAGAACACGTAACGGAAACAGTTTCTTGGTTTGCAACAACGATTTCTTCGTTAGATACACGATAATTACGGCTTATCCAATGTTTATTTGCCGTAAGATGGACCGATGCTCCAGAGTCTATATAGAAATCATTTTTACTGAAACTTTTGCTTAAAAACACAGCTGAGAATGCGTTCGTTTGTTTTCGGTCTTCATTTTTATTGTTTTTCGAATTATACGGGCACTGCGTACGATAATGTCCAACTTGTTTACATCGATAGCATTTGACAATCTTGACATTGGCCTTTGACTTAACGCCGTCTTGAAATGAAAAACGACCGTTTTTGCTTCCGGCGGCCATTTGTCTATTTCGGTGTTGCCAGTTTTTAGAAGCGGCAAATGCGCTATCGCCTTCAATATCGTTGACATAAGTTCCGGTTTCCATGTCGATAAGTTTGGTTTTAATGGTGTCCGCTGTCACTTTAATTCCCGAATGTTCGATGGCCATGATCATAGGCGCGAACTTCTCTGGTAATCCAGCCAGGAGCAACGAGCCGATCCACTCGTCATTAATTGCAAATCCTGTTCCACACAATTTCTGTCCTGTTTCGATGATTTGTGTAACATACGTTGTCATGGAACTGCAATTATCCAATCGAATCGAAATTAAGCTTCTCAAAAGGCTTATTCTTCTTGTGAAGCCGGAATCATCGAATAACGATTTTAGCTTATCCCACAGTGCTTTTGTACTTGTCACGGTCTTAATATGTACGTACAATGACGAATCAATGGTGAGAATCAATTTCGCCTTTGTCTTCTCGTCATCTGCGGCCGGTACAGGAATTACTGCGCCGTTAGCATCTTTTTCTGGCTTGATGCACTTCATCATTCCTTCCAGAACTAAGAAATTTTCTGCCGCGAACACCCATTCGTCGTAGTTTTCCCTTCCCCTCAGTTTCGGCACATTGACTATATAATTCGCACTCATTATTGTTTTTCACAGTCACACGCGATTTATCACAGTCAATCTAGGAGAATACTATCACTATTGTACGTTCGTAGTAAGTCTATTAGTCTAATAAGCACAGTTTTTTACAGCTGGGGTCATAACCTCTTGAAATGAAAAACGACCGTTCACGTGGATGAGAAATAGACTGGTTTATTTTTTAATACCACAGACACAATACATAATTGCACATTACATAGTATGACAATAGGTGGCGCTAAGGTGACGTTTATTTTGATATAAAACCAATATTTACTATCACCGGATTTGAACAAAGGAACTATTTTACTATGTTTCATGAGATCCGGAAAGACTACTTGGTCTACACTGGTGTTAAATATGAATGCTAAATAGGGCGCTATGGTTTCAATGATAGATCTACAGACTTTTACAGACATTCCCCAGAGATCTTCAGTGGATTTAATTTTTAGACCTTTATAGGCTTTTTAACAGCCTGGGGGTTTGTATGCTGAAACCTAAACTCCAAAGGGCATGCCTTTATATTCTTTCTAAGTAAGACAAATACAAGACATATATTATTAAGAGAAAAATAAATTGCTTTCTGTTAACCAATATGGCTTTCGGCAAGGGAAGTCCACTGAACAAGCCGTAAATAAACTAACAGATAGCATTACTTCCATTTTGGATAAAAATAAAAATGCCTCACCATCTTCTTAGATCTGGCCAAGGCATTCGATACAATCTCTGTCTCACTCCTATTGGACAAGCTCGAGAGGCTGGGTATAAGAGGTGTAGGGAGTACAGGCAGCAATAGTGCTAGCGCTGCAAAATGTAATGTTCCCCCGCGCTTTTGGTTTAGCGGCCAGTCGTTTGCGCCGCGCCGAAACAGTAACTTGTATAGCACTTATTATGTTCTGTGTATGTGAATGTTGAATAGACTGGGTTTACGGACTTGTGCATTTTATTTACTCTCCTTACTACAACCATATTTTTTTTATATTTTATTATTTTTGGAAAACTTACAGCTAATCAGACACAGTGGTTACAAATATAATAACAAAATGATGGCCAATTACAAGTTTTCACATGTAGAAATAACAATCAACTATGATGTACTAGGTAGCAGACAGTGTTCTGTTTATTCGTATATAATGCAAGGACTATGTTATTTTATCGAAGAAGTGATTGCAAAGAGCCTTCTTCAATTTAGGCACACTGGTATGGAAAAGATCTATTTCAACTTCCTGGCAGGTTTCATTATACATGCGGCTCGCCCTAATCATGTAGGAATTTTGTCTGTAGATTATTCATGTTATTGGTACGTGCAACAAACGAGGCTTACGCAAAAATGTAGAACATACACGCAGCCCAACTTTGCTCAGAAGCTCAGGGATGTCGTTGGATCCGTTTGCAATTTTAAATAAAAATGCTAAATCAGAATTTTTTCTTCTTTCACAAAGTGGAAGAACATGAATTTTTTTACACCGCAAGTTGTAGTTAGACAGGTATGTTTTAGAACGAAATTGAATGTACCTAAGGAATTTTCTTTGTATGCCCTCTAAACGATCGATATAAGTATTATAGTTGGGGTTCCAGACTTGAGAGGCATACTCGAGGTGACTACGAACCAAGGAGCAATATAATATCTTAAGAGTCTTGATACGTCTAAAATCAGACGAGACCCTGCAAATAAAGCCTAGTGCTTTCGACGCTTTGTTGACAATACTATTAATGTGGGTGTCAAAAATAAGCTTTGTGTCAAAAGTAACCCCGAGGTCTTTGATAGCATTGACCCTGGTAATTGGGGTATCTAAGAGTTTGTAAGGAAAATGGAGAGGGTGAGGTTTGCGACTGAAAGAGCACACATAGCATTTAGAAACGTTTAGGTCCAACTTATTAATATTGCAGTAGGATTGAAAGGTGTCAAGATCCTCCTGCAGTAAGAGAGCATCTGCATGGGTAGAAACCTGTTTCATGATCTTCATGTCATCAGCATAAAGTAGTAGTTTAGAATGACTAAAACAGGAAATCACGTCATTAATAAAAAATATTAAATAATAGAGGCCCCAGTAACGACCCCTGGGGAACTCCCGAGGGAATACGCATAGCTCTAGACGAGTAGCCGTTCAGCACCACAGTTTGACATCTACCCTCAACATATGACGCGAACCACCTGAATAGGTTACCCCGGATACCCATGGATAAAAGTTTACGCATTAAGATTACATGGTCAATTCGATCGAAACATTTGCTATAATCGGTATATACTCGTATAACGTAGACCTGGGACCGAAGGGACATGGACTCTGATAAAAAATCACTACAGATAACTAGGTTGGAAGTGGTAAACCGACCTCTTAAGAAACTGTGCTGATGATCGCTGAGACTGTGTTTGACAGCCGAATAAACTTGTTTATAAACGATTTTTTCCAGTATTTTTGCAAACACACACAATTTGGAGATCGGTCTGTAATTTTCGACGGAAGTCTTTGGCCCCTTTTTGTGTATCGGCGTTATATATACCGACTTCCAGATCGTGGGTGCCACATCCGTAGAAAGTGATTTTTTGAATTGTATCGAGAGCGGGACAGCAAGACTATTAGCGCAGTTCGCGATGAAAACCGGCGGAATGTTGTCCGGCCCCGCAGACTTAAGGTAAATGCACCGTATTCCGAGGGGTTCTAAAAATGGCATCATATTCCGATGTATTTAGAAAAACAGTTTTTTAAAGCAATTTACTAGTTATTTATGGTCTGCATGATAAAATAATGAATTAATAATTATCTGTTCATATTTATTTATACAAAGGAGAGTTTAGTATGGTCACACTGTAAAATAATCGGTCATTTTGCCGCGGGGAGCGGCGTCGAAAGCACACTTCATACATTTGGGACCTTATGCACGTGAGTATTACGATTTGCCAAATAGTGTTTTACGTAATAATTTTATACAACGCGAGTTTTCGTTTAGGTTGAAATATTGAAAGGATAATATTTTTTATCGAAAACACTTAAGATTTGAGTATTTTATTTGCAAATTAGCAAGAAAATAAGTGTTTAAAATACCGCGGCATTAGGTGCAAAATATTTTAGTGTGTTCCTAAAAGCCGATGTATACCACGGAAAAACAAATTTAAAGACATTTAGTTTTTTTAAATTTCGGTGTCTGTTTTATGATTATAAACTTTAATGTGTTAGTTCTGACTTAATGAATAACTCATACATTTAATAATCTATTTCCGAGGTACACCGTGGCGTCGCATTTACTAATTATAGCAGGTCAAAAATTGTTTGTACAGGTACTTTATTAATACGTTGTATAGAAGATTTTAGTGAAGACATTAGGTTTTATAAGTGTTCTGTTACTATATGTATGTACTTTATATTTGTTTTCCTTTCATATTGTAACTATACATTATTTTATTTGCATAATATTAAAAAATCTTTTACTTTTTAGTACTCGGAATTAGAAACTTTGATTTAGCATCATAAAACGCTATTCCGATGTATTTACGTCGGAATAAGGTTACATGAGTACCTAACTCCGATGTATTTACGTCGGAATAAGATTACATGAGAACCTAATTCCGAAGTTAGTTAAGACCCTGTTTAAATACAGAGTGTTCATTATTTTATGTGCTTAGTAGATACGCGTTTAGTAACTGAAAGAATACTAATCATCTATACAAATACATAAAATTGGAGTGTGTGTTTGTAAAAAAATATAATAAAATTATTTTTTTTACGTTTAGTTTTTTTTTAATTGCATGTATTTTATTTATTTTATTATATTAAAGAAAATGACTTTAGAAGACTCTTAAGAATATTCATATTAGGTATTTTCCCTTTTTACCGGTGCTACTACGGGTCGTAGCACAGGTAAAAATAATTATTACCTGTGGTACTACTTACATTAACTTACTTGTGTTGTTGTAGGATAATGAACGCAAAAAAGAAATATACGGTCGAGGATCTTGAAAGTGCGCTTATTGCAATTAATAATGGCAGTAGCGTCTATAAGGCTTCCCGAGAATACAACATTCCAGAAACGACATTGAGAGACAAACGTGACCAAAAATATAGTGGCCATATAGCCGGTCGCAAAACGGTACTCTCAAAATCGGAGGAAACAAAAATTGTTGACTGGATCCATTATCTAGGAAAACATGGTTTCCCAGTTTCTAAAGAGCAGTTGAAGCAAGGAGTGGCAAAGCTAGTTGAAAATTTAAACCGTCCAAATACTTTCAAAGATGGTATGCCTGGTAAGCACTGGCTTGCCAATTTTTTGTCAAGACACCCAACTGTAGCAAAGAGAGTAGCACAAACTTTACCAACTCATCGAAACAAAATTAATGAACAAGATGTGCGCAACTGGTTTGATAGAGTCAAAAGTTATTTTGAAACTAATAATTTATTAGGTGTGCTTGAGGATGAATCAAGAGTGTATAACTGTGACGAAACGGCCTTTTTTCTCTGCCCCAAAGAAAAAGATGTCTTAGTAAAAAAGGGCAGCAAGCGTGTGTACAATAGAGTTGCTAATGATGAGAAAGAGTGCCTAACAGTTTTAGTCAATGTGTCTGCTGGAGATAAAATAGCTCCACCTATGGTATTGTATCCATACAAACGCCTGCCTAAAAACTTGCCTCTGACGGTGCCACCAACGTGGGGTATAGGATGTACGGAATCAGGGTGGATGAATATGGAGGCTTTTTATGAATATGTCGCAAATGTATTTTACAAGTGGTTACTAGAAAATAAAATAACACTGCCAATTGCCCTGTTCATGGATGGACATACCTCACACATTTCGTTGCCATTAAGTCTTTTCTGCAAAGAAAAGGGAATCATACTAGTTGCGTTATTACCAAATTCGACACACCTTCTTCAACCACTTGACGTTGGAGTTTTTCGACCTGTTAAGGGTACATGGAAAAACGTAGTACACGACTTCAGAGTAAATAATAATTATGCCAAATTAAAACGTACAGATTTCGCCATGGAAGTAAAAAAATGTTTCGATATAAGTATTAAAGTAGATACAATAAAAAATAGCTTTAGAAGCGCTGGAATCTTTCCATTTGACACCAATAATATTGACTTCTCAAAGGTAATGCCACGGGACTCACGGGAAGCTACTGCTATTAATTCACAGGACCAGTTATATACAAAGGAAAAGAATAGTTTTTTTGAGAAGTTTGAGCAACGACTGGCCCCAGAAGTTCTTCAACTATTTGTCGAATCTGGAAATGAGTGGGAAGGTGAGGAAAAGTATAGATGTTTATTTGGGTTCTGGAAGAAAATACAACAAGAAGAACCTCCTCCTATCTTCAACGATACTACAATTGCGAACAACATACGTGATTGTGATATATCAGATGTTGTTTCGAATATAGAAATAGGTCCAAACGGTAGTATCATACTTCCTTTGAGCCTAAGTCCTAGATCAATCATGAGCCACGATATTCCCCAACTTGATATGGATCAGACATTGACACCAGGAAATAACCATTCAAGGCGATATTCTTCTGATTCTATTTTGCAAATAGAAACCTCACTTGGTCATAATATAACTGAAGATGAGCCTCAACCTTGTTGTTCAAGAACTCAAATACTTCCTTTGAGTCTAAGTCCTAGATCAATCATGAGCCATGATATTCCCCAACTTGATATGGATCAGACATTGACACCAGGAAATAATCATTCAAGACGATATTCATCTGATTCTATTTTGCAAATAGAATCACTTGGGCATATAACTGAAGATGTGCCGCAACCTTGCTGTTCAAGAACTCAACATTTTCAATCATCACCACCAATGTCACGGCAGTCAAGCAGTGATCCAACGCTGGATATTTTTCACCCTGCTGATAACACTAATAACGCCAACCAAAGTACAAATAATATAATAGCAGTTAAAAGTACATGTACGATGCACGTACATGGTTTTTAAAATTATTTGTTAAGTAGTTAGTTGTGCAATAAGTAAGCAGAAATCTTTGCACTCACATGCGCGACCTACATTAGGAAGCGTGAAAATCAGGCAGCTGAGGCGTGTATAGCATGGACGATGTTTTCTGTACCAATAATTTATTTAGTGTTCAATTAGACGCGGTTTGAGTCGGACAACTTGCATTTTTATTTCCTGATTCTAGCCCGTTGGCACTCATTTACAATTTGCATTTACATATTACAATTAATGTTAGGTGTGCTTGCATTTGCACCCTACATTATTTTTTTGGTCCTTCGAATTTATTGCAAGTACCGTGCAGTCCGATTTATCGATCAATATCACGTCGCGTGTGACCGGTATCTAGAACGAGAATTGCCGTGCAGAAGCAGTAGCAGCGATCCAGGTTCCGGAGCGACACGTTGCATCACCGTAAAGGGAGAGTTCCTGAGTTTCAAGTAAGATCGTTCATTATTTGCTTACTACCTAAACGATGGAGGGTTTAATCGCGCGTCAGGCAGAGATTTTGGGGGAGATTAAGAGCATTCATGCCAACTTTAAGAAGGATTCCACGAGCAGGAAGACCTCCGATTACATCAAACAGAGGCTTGAGCGGTTAGATCAGCTGTGGGCGGAATGTAAAGAGAAACATCAGGAGTTGAGTGTGTTAGAAGACAAGACGCATCAGTACTTCACCGGCAATGTTCACGAGGTAATGAGAGATTGGTACCACGGCGTGCGGGAGGAGCTTACAGCATGCGGGACCACGCTGCAGGGTGGACCCAGCAACGCCGGCTCTAGCAAGGGAAACGTGGAGTTTGACAGAACCCCGTTCGGGGGCTCCGCGACAACAGAAGGCAGGTTACTCGGACTACAGCAGCTGCAGAACGCCAACTTCCGTGCGTTCGATAGGTTAGTGACGAGTAAAATCATTGGAGAGGCCATCGAGAAATGGGAGATAGGAGATGCTTTACAGACGTTGGGGTCTCGATGGTCAGCAATTGACAACATGCATTTGCAAATCGATGGCTTGTTAGAGGGGGCGCCTAATGAGTACTATGACGAGTTTTGTCGACACGAAAGCACATTTGTAAAAACAAAGCGGGCGTTGAACTTAAAATTGAACGCCTCAGTACATCAGCAACAATCCGTTCCCAAAATAGATATACCTATTTTCAACGGGAACTATTCACTATGGCCTACATTCATGGACCTCTTCGTGGAGGCAATACATAATAATCCTGTAATTGCAAAGGCACAGAAAATGCAGCATTTAAAGGGGAGATTGCGCGGCGAAGCGGAAAAACTCGTACAACATCTGCACATTGCACCGGAAAATTATGACACGTGTTGGGAAATCCTGAATCATAGGTATAACAACAAGTTTCTGTTATTTACCAAAAACTTCCAGAGTTTCATGCGTCAACCACATCTGCAAAAACAATCTGCATTCGACTTAAAGCGGTTATATGACACGAGCAATGAAACTATAAATGCAATACATAACTTGGGCGTAGATACAGCGTCATGGGATCCTATCTTAGTCCATTTATTATGCGAAAAGCTAGATTCCGAAACCTACGCGGAATACATGCAGGCAAGGTCGGACCCGCGAGAGATACCTACATTTAACCACTTCATGGATTTCATTGAGAGCAAGTTTATGGCATTAGAACCTTTACACAGGAAAAAACCAGAAAACAATAACAAGCCTCCTGCAGAACCACAACCCAGCGCGTCTCATCCCTTCAACAAAAACCAAAAGTCAGCAAACTCTCGAAACTTCCATGCATACAACGCTGGGCGATTTCGAAAGATTATTTGCCCATTGTGCAATGTTAATCACGCGTTGTTCCAGTGTTCCAAATTCACTGCCATGACGAGTTCGGAAAAACTAGAATTCATCGAAAGTAACAACATTTGCAAGAATTGTCTGTATGTGCACAGCAAGGGCTACTGTGCGTCACAGAAAAGATGCAGAGATTGCAATGGCCCACATAATACGCTACTGCACAGCGACATCGCCAAGTCAGCGCAAGTTCCGTCAGCAACACGAAACGAGCCTAAACCGTCGACATCAACTGCAACTAGGTCATCTAAGACTGTGCAAAATAATTTCGCATCAAATAGTGATGACGAGATATTATTGGCCACTGCATTATTACAAGTAGCAACAGCTGACGGCAACTACGTCACATTACGGGCGTTAATTGATCAAGGCTCCCAAATATCCCTGATCACTGAGAATGCAGCTCAGAGGTTAGGTGTACAGCGTCAACAGCTGAATGCGAGCATAAATGGGATTGGTACCCTATCCAACAGGAGCAAAGGAAAGGTGAATCTGTTCTGTAAGTCCGTGCAGAACGACTTCCAGTTTGCTACGGAAGCATTGGTCATGCCACGAGTGGTAAATAATCTACCTAACGCCACATTCACAAAAAGAACTTGGTCCCACATAACAGACATCACTCTAGCCGATCCGGAGTACAACATATCGAGGCCCGTTGACATACTTTTAGATGCACAGGTATTCTCTGAGATCTTGATGAATGGCCTAGTTAAGGGAGAGACCACCGAACCTTTAGCCCAACAGACTCGCTTAGGGTGGATTTTGTCAGGCAACGTCACCAAGTCATTCAACTGCAACGTTGTGATAAACCAAGTGGGTGACTTAACAAAATACTGGGAAGTGGAAGACATCAGTGGGGATGCGTGCAGTTCAATGACGTCAGCGGAAAGATATTGCGAGGAGTTCTTTACTGCAACAACAAAACGATTGAAAAATGGCAAATATGCAGTTCGTTTGCCAATGAAGCCTAACTACGATCAGTTACTGGGGAAATCGAAGCCACGTGCAGTGGCACAATTTATGCAACTAGAAAGGAGACTTTGCAGGGATGACAAACTGTCAGAAAACTACACCAAATTCATGCAAGAGTACCTGGAAATGGGACACATGACAGAGAGTAAGCCCGATTGCAAGCCGTCATGTTACTTACCTCACCATGGAGTCCTTAAACAGGATTCATTGACAACCAAACTGAGGGTGGTTTTCAACGCTTCACAGAAGACTGACACAGGTTACAGCCTGAACGACTTGATGGAGTGTGGCCCTAAGCTCCATCAAGGTCTCCTGACATTACTCTTGGGATGGCGACGATACAAGTACGTGTTTACAGCAGACTGTGAAAAAATGTACCGCATGATCTTAGTACACGAAGAAGATCAACAATTGCAGAAGATAGTGTGGAGAGAAAGCAGTCAAGGTCTCCTAAAAGAGTACAAGCTATGCACAGTGACATATGGAACTAAGGCGGCACCATTTCTAGCCCATAAGTCGACTAGTAGCTGCAAAATCTAGGCTATCGCCAATCAATAAAAAATTGACAATACCACGGCTTGAACTATGCGGAGCTTTATTACTTTCCCGTCTGATGAAAAAGGTCCTGAAAGCATTGAAGTGGGACAACATTGACAAAAACACGTACGCCTGGACAGACTCCATGATTGTACTAGCCTGGCTGCATGGGGACGACGTCTCGAAATGGAAGTCGTTTGTGAGTAACAGAGTACAACAAGTACATGAAGTCATACCTAAACAACACTGGAGCTACGTCAAATCAGAGGAAAACGCTGCAGATTGTGCATCACGCGGCACCAGTTGTTCCGAGCTAGTGCAACATCCTTTGTGGTGGCAAGGACCTGAATGGATGAAAAATTACAATGAAAGAACAGCTGATAAAGTTGCAATCATACCGACAACATGCGAATCAAAACAAAAACAAATGCAAGCGTATGTTGTGAAATTTGAGCCGTCCTCAATTGTAATTGAGTTAGTAGATCGACACAGTGACATGGCTCACATTACAAGGGTCATAGCGTGGATAAAACGATTCATAAACAATTGTTCAAATTCCAAAATAAATACAGCTGCTTATTTGACATCTACAGAATTACAAAATGCTGAAAATCTTCTACTGAAACAGATTCAACTACATACCTTCAAAGACGAGATTATGAGGCTGAAAGAAAATAAGGGTTTAAGCAACAAAAGTAACCTTCTGATTTAACTGAAGACAGCAAACATCCAATTCTGCTACCACATGACCACAAACTGACAGAGTTATTAATTTGGCAAGCACACACTAGAACATTACATGGAGGCCCTAAGTTAACCCTAACACATCTACGACAAAGAGTATGGATTGTAGGAGGACATCGCGCCGTTAAGAAGGTCCTACACAAATGCGTAACATGTCGCCGATTTCATGCAAAAACCTCAAACCAGATTATGGCAGACCTGCCAGAGCCGAGAGTGACAGTATCTCGCCCTTTTACACACACAGGGGTCGATTTTACTGGCCACGTTGAGATCAAGGCAAATAAAGGCCGAGGCGTCAGAACACTGCTGGCGTACGTTGCCGTATTCGTTTGTCTGGCAACAAAAGCTATTCATCTGGAACTTGTGTCAGAGCTGTCCAGTACAGCGTTTTTATCAGCCTTCAAGCGCTTCTGTGCTCGTCGAGGCACTCCACGTGACATGTACAGCGATAACGGCACGAATTTTGTGGGTGCTAACCGGATTTTATTGAAACAATATAAATGCATTGTAGACACAATTGACAGTCATTTCTTGGGAAAAATATCAGAGATGGGAATTAAGTGGCACTTCAACGCCCCTGTTTGGCCAAGCGCAGGCGGACTATGGGAAGCCGCTGTGAAGAGCATGAAGTATCATCTAAAACGGGTCATTGGAGATCAGCGACTAACGTACGAAGAATTTACCACTCTACTGTGTCAGATTGAAGCTTGCTTGAATTCACGACCTCTATGCACCGTAACAGAGAACGCCGAAGAAATTGACTGCTTAACGCCTGGACACTTCCTAACCGGCACATCGCTTATGACTATTCCAGAACCGGACATTGACAACACATATAATTTAGGCAAGAGATGGCAAAATGTGCAGCAGTTAAGTAAGGGTTTCTGGAAAAAATGGTCGCAAGAATACCTACAACAACTCCAAACAAGGCTGAAATGGAAACGACAGACTACCGATCCACGAGAAAATGACATTGTATGCATCAAGGATGAAAGACTACCTGCAGGGAAATGGGCACTGGGTCGTGTAGCAGAGCTACATACTGGAAAGGACGGCCACACGAGAGTCGTCACACTACAAACTGCAAAAGGAGAAGTCAAACGGCCGATCACAAAAGTAATACCACTAGTTGAGATTGAAGAAAAAAGACTTGGTGACACTGACAAATCAACTAAAAACAGGAGGAGCAGACCGAACAAGCTTACTTGGAACAGCTTGGTATGCTATACATTGATGTTGACTATGACATTCATAACGCCAACTGTTCAACAAGACCTGAAGCTTACCCCACTGACAAAAAACCAAACGATTTACTTTGACAAGATTGCAGACTTACAAGAAATACGAGATGAATGGAAATTAGTATTCTACTACAACATGACAAATTACTGGCGAAATGTTGACACTCTACAAAAATTCGTGTCTCATATAAAAGAATCTCGTTGCGAGGACTGGATGATGCAATTCCACATCTTAGTCAACCAACTCGAACAGAGTATGAACGAATTAGACTATTACAATAGTCTACTGAAGTCCCAGCGATTAATTCAACACAGATTCAAAAGAGGATTAATCGACAGAGTGGGATATGTTGCAAATTCACTATTTGGAGTACTAGATCAGCATTTCGCAGAGAAGTACGAACAGGACATCAATTCCATTCAACACAATGAAAACCATTTATTACATCTTCTCAAAAATCAGACAAGCATTTTGGAAACAGAGCATAATATCGTACAACGCAACGAGGCGACAATGGTTAAGCAGTTCACCTTGATAAACGACCATTTAAGTAATTTGGAAAATCAAACAGAACGGAATAAACATGACACCGCAACCGCATTTTACATCATAACATCGACAATCGCTGCAGAAAAAATGGCTCAAAATCTAAAGGATATCCAACAAACCCTCATCAACACGTTGACAAATATGTACCAGGGACATATGGACGTACACCTATTATCACCAACTCAACTGCAAAGCGAGTTAGATAGAGTAGCTCGACAGCTACCTCGTGACGCTACGCTTCCGGAAGTCCAGAATGACGTAAGAGATATCTACAGACTGTTCAGAATACATGCACGCATTACACAGAACTATTTACTCATGGAAGTAAAAATACCTATTTTGAACGATGTCTTATATGAGCTGAGCAAACTTATTAGCATACCTCAACGAATCGGCATCAATCGGGTGATGTACGTCATCCCGAACTCTGAACTAATAGCATTCAACGCCAACCAAAACTCGTTCATACCCCTCGAACAATCTGACGTGCAAGAATGCCAAAAGATCCAGGACAAAACCTTAATGTGCAAACTAAATCACCCTATTTATAGCACCGGTGACCGACGCAAGTCAATTTGCAATGTACAGCTGATCAGAGACAACGAAGAACATAGTGTGTACTGCCACACTGAAATAAAGAAATGCGCTGACAAGTGGGTCAAATTGCACAAACAAAACACATGGTTTTATTATTGTTGTGGCACGTGCGAAGTACAATTAGTTTGCGGCGCTCTAATGACATCGGAGACGTTACATCACTCGGGTCTGATTACACTTAAACGAGGATGTAACCTGCAGGGTGACTCATTCACATTGCACGCATACATGGAACATAAAAGTGACGTTTTAGTCAACGAACCATTCGCCATAATAGCACCCACGATCTCTCCCATCAACAACATCATAAACACGTCGATCCGTAACTCGTCATTGCTTATCGAAACGCACGAAGAGATGTTCCAGAAAATAGACTCACAACTGCGCTCGATCAAAGAGCAATCAAACCTGGAAACCTTATCCCCCCACGACATGCACCACTACATCGCAATCTACGTTGCAATAACGATCAGCATAGCATTGTTTACAACATCGGTGTACTTTTGGAGAAAGGTGAGCACCAAAAGACAGGGGGAGGGTTCGCGAGATGCGAAAAGCAGAAGAGGACGAGAAGAAGAAGATGACATCGAGGACGGGTGTAGCAAGTGCAACAAACGGGATTCAAAAGTGAACGAAGTGACAAGTGTTGACCCCGCCTTAAGTGAAGTGAAATTTGACACTGCAAAACATAGTGACGTGTGTGAATAGGGAACTTGACAATTATATTTACGGATTTTAAGTGCATTTACATAACATTTTACATTAGCCATATACATATTATACCTATTACTTATTACATTCGTGCTTTGCATTAGTTTACATTTTTTCTTGTCTTAAGTTGTTTATTAGATTAATGTTTATTTCAGTAGTTGTTATCATTCTTTGTGGTGGCAATATGTACGATGCACGTACATGGTTTTTAAAATTATTTGTTAAGTAGTTAGTTGTGCAATAAGTAAGCAGAAATCTTTGCACTCACATGCGCGACCTACATTAGGAAGCGTGAAAATCAGGCAGCTGAGGCGTGTATAGCATGGACGATGTTTTCTGTACCAATAATTTATTTAGTGTTCAATTAGACGCGGTTTGAGTCGGACAACTTGCATTTTTATTTCCTGATTCTAGCCCGTTGGCACTCATTTACAATTTGCATTTACATATTACAATTAATGTTAGGTATGCTTGCATTTGCACCCTACAGTACACCTAACAAGAAACCAAATTTTCCTACTCCGTTCAAAACAGCGTTTTATTTTCCACAATCTCCAAAGAAAACAATGACTAGAAAAACTAAAAAACAAACACCAACGGTGGCAACTGCTGACGACTTTATAGAATATCAACGTAGAATAGCAAAAGAAAAGGAGGAAAAAGCGGAGGGCATTCTTAAGAGACGAGCAGATAGATTAAAAAAACAAGAAGAAAGGAAATCTAAAAAAAATAAAACCATACAGAAGAGGAAAACAGTACGAAAGACAAACAACCTGGACAAAATAAATGAAAGACAAGAAACTGAGGGAAATATAGAAGACGACAATATACATATAGACTTACGACATCGAAGAAATAATCCATTTTCATTAAACTCTGAATCATCCAGCAACGATGAAGACTTTACGTTGACCATGAGAAATAAAACGGCTAATAGGGTTAAGAAAACTTACACAACGTTGTTCGGTGAATCAACATCAGATAGTTCAATGTGATGTGCCATGTATTCCTTTTTTAGATATTATTAATTATGTTATTTTACTACATTGTTGAACTTTAGTTCCTAAGAATTGTTTCTGATCTCGTAATACGATCTAATTTTGATAATGATTATAGCAATTGTTATACTTTTAAGTTTTACATTATTTTTGTAATGATACAATTAGATTTTAATGTCGATTTTGTTAATTCATTTTTAGAAGATTAAGGAATAATATTAATAAAAAACAGAGTTTAGAATAAAACTAGAATAAACAAAAAAAAGAACTGATTTCATATAAAAAATAAACAAATTTGGATCTCGTAATAGGCTCTAATTTTGATATGATTATAGCAATTGTTATACTTTTAACTTGTAAGTACAAAAATAATGTAATTATTTTTGTAATGCAACAATTAGATTTTAATGTTGATATTGTTAATTCATTTTTATATTTTTATAAGATTAAGGAATAATATTAATAAAAAACAGGGTTTAGAATAAAACTAGAATAAACAAAAAAAGAACTGATTTCATATAAAAAATAAACAAATTTGGATCTCGTAATAGGCTCTAATTTTGATATGATTATAGCAATTGTTATACTTTTAACTTGTAAGTACAAAAATAATAATAATGTAATTATTTTTGTAATGCAACAATTAGATTTTAATGTTGATATTGTTAATTCATTTTTATATTTTTATAAGATTAAGGAATAATATTAATAAAAAACAGGGTTTAGAATAAAACTAGAATAAACAAAAACAGAATTGATTTAATATAAAAAATAAACAGATTTGACTTTTAAACATCATGTATAATTCTCCCTACATAGTTCCCTTTCTATTTTTATACTCGGAATTAGGAACCAAATGCATCGGAATTACGATTTTTAAATCGGAATAAGGTACCTCGGACTTTTTTATATTTTTATTTATTTTATCAGCTTCAATAACCTTCTACTGACAAACTGCAAATATTTTTCAAAAATTTGATAGCTAACACTTCTGATAAAAATATAAAATTGTACACAAAGGTCCGATAAATACTTAATTTATAATGTTCTTTCGTGTTATGTTAAAAACAGCGCGGAATTAGGTGCCTTTACCTTATTTAAGTCGATTTGTTTTAGTAGCGTGTGAACCTCATCCACACTAATTTCAACAGAACTAATATCAGCTGTGCACTGAGCGGCACTGCTATGGTCCACATCATATGAAATAGGACCATCACTAGCACCAGTGCCTAAAAGAAAATTGGAGTGAAAATAGTCGCCAAACATGTTGCAAATTACGTCACCGTCGCTAGAAGACAGCTGCTCAAAGTGTAGAACCGAGGGATATGAGTTTGATTGTTTCCTTGCTTTAACATAACCCCAAAAGGCCCGAGGATTATGAATTTATGTCTGACTCAATTCTTGTTATATAGTCGTCAAACATAACCTTTTCTAGGTCTTAAACCCGCGCTCTCAATAAAACAAAACATTCTAAATCTGCTAAATTCCCGTATTTTTTAAATTTAGTATGATACTTAGCCTTTTCTTTAATAATTTTAATCGACGGGGTTCTGTACCAAGGCGGATACTTTGATTGAGAGATTACTGTTTTTGTTGGTATATGGGTATTACGTAGCCTGTCAATAACAGTGTAAAAGTATGCGAGGGCGTCTTCTAACGGCTGACAGTATAAGTCGCTCTGCCAATCCACCAGATTAAGTTCGTCACTTAGTGCATTGTAGTCACCCAAGTGATACAAAAATTTTACGTACGAAGACGAACAGGAAGACTATGCAATTGAACAAAGTCCGCAGTAACGCATAATGCTTTGTGATGCAAGTCCTCAGGTACTAGTGGATCACCACACCACGTGACAATAACTTGGCCATTAGATAGCACTAGGTCCAGAATCCTATCATTGTCATTTGAATGACAGTTATACTGCGAGAGGTTACAGGTATTGAAGTCATCAATTAGGTTCGTTTGGACAGCGCCCTGCAGGTTAGTAGGGCGTAAAGCATACCCGTCGGCAGTCGGCAGCCACTATGTTCGGATTAAAATCACCCAGACTATCAAACTTATCGGCAGAATGCTGAAGGACAATATCCGATAAGTTATTTGAGAAATTACCAAGCTGAACTGCTAAAGAATTGCCTAGGTTCTGGCTACAAATGTAAGTTACGCAAATGTGCATTTTATAAGATATTCTTGGTTTCTTTCGCACTAGTGACTGTGTAACCCACAAGTCCTCGGCACTCGAGCACCATTCACTGCGAGCATCGGCCACAAGTTCACGCCTAACCGCAATTAAGACACCTCCTTCCATAACTTGATTAGTGTTAGCATAGTCACGGTCCCGCCTCCATACGAGATATCGGTCGTCAAACACTTCAGAATTAGAGATCCCGTCTAATAACCATGACTCCGTCAAACAAATAATATCAAAGCTATTGATACATACATTTCTAAAGAAAACTCCTGTTTTGGTTCGTAATCCTCTCACATTTTGATAATATAAGCTAAGGGACGCCATCAGAAATGATCGAAAACGTAAACACAGCATGAATAGCAGAAGTGTAAGAAAAGAAAAGAAAGAAAAGAAAACGTGTTTATTGCGACTCGTACAGGAAGTGCACAAACTAAATTATAAAAGGTAACGGTACATTCAATTCGCGGAAACTGATATTGTTTCTAAAAGCAAGGTTAATTTCTATGAGTAAGGAAGATAGGACTTTAACAACATGTACATAAAGTACAATTAGCATACTGCAACAAAAGGTGCCGTAAAAAATAATATGGTCACAAAAAACATGGTATTTATAATATAATAAAAAGCTAAATGGATCCTTAGGTGTAGGAAGATAGCAATTAAAAACGTAATGCAAAAATAATGCGAACCGGCCGACACCGAGCGATAAGCAAAAAATAGGCCGGCGAGAATGGAATGCGTAGAAAAAACCAGTGCATGTGTTTCTCAATCTTAATGAGCCGATACAATAGATATACTACCTGCCAGAATGATGAATAGGTAGCGTTAATATAAAAACTTCTTTAGATCATGTTCAGACTTGATGTGGAGTTTTGGAGACGCGGTGTTTTGGCGTAGCATAATTTTGCATCCCCTGACCCAAACATACTCAAAACCACGTTCTTTGGCTCTGGCTTTGGTCTTATTCAGAAGTATTTCGTTTTCGAATGTTAGGTGGTCGTTAACGTAGACCCTATTTTCACCACGTAGCCCCAAGTCACCAGCATTCAGGGTCTTGTGCTTTCTCGCAGCAGCCACAAATGCGTTTTTCAGGTAGCTGTTGTGCACCGAACAGATTATGTTTTTATTTTGCTTGTCGTTGTGCATCGGCACCCTTTCCACATATTTAATCTGTTCTTTTGGAATATGACAGCCAACGACATACCCGATCTTGGCTATTACTAAAAATAGGTTTTCATCGCTGGACAACGGTACTCCCTTGATCTCAATGTTATTTAACCGGGATCTCTGCTCACTCTCACTTTGTTGATTCTCAAGCTTCTCCACATGGCTCTGCAGAAAAAGAACATCTTCCTTAGTCTTCTTCATGACCTCAATATATTAGCAACCTCAACAAGAGGTATTCAAACTCAAAGCATTTATTTCAAATAAACCAATTACAGGCACTTTTGAATTGTCAAGGGGTCGGTCAGTCAGAAAGATGAAACTAGTTGCCCATTCCAAAGCGTAGTAGGTACCTATGGAGAAGAACGGGCAAGAAACTCCATGGACACTCTTCTAAATCAAAATATTGTTACAAAATAGTGGTTGTATAACATGTTGACATTATACATGTGAGAACGATGTAGAAAGACGTGCACGTTGAAAGCGTCCGTAATAAAAATATAAAACAATTCAGGAATCAAAATAAGCCGTGGCAGCTAAGACATGACCAGTGCCTACTGACGGCGAATGTTCACGAACATGACGTATGCATCAGCACCATTCAGCTCAACCATTTTGAAGGGAACTCAATGATCCAATACACACGCCACTACCAGCGACACATTTGAGTGAGCATGACATACTCTCAGCCGCCAGGGCACATTCAAGTCAATGAAAGATGAACCCAGTAATCTTTATAGTAGGTACATAGTGCTCACACATGTGTTATGCAATTATACAATACTAAGAGATTGAATTTATACAATGCAAAGATAGATTGTACAACCTTCATCAGCTCCAACAATATCTTCGAATGCTAATTAATTAGTTTACGCGCCCTTGTGGAGCAGGACCAGGCCTTTTATATATTTTTTTTGTTTCCGGGGTGGAAAATCCTCATGGATGTCCGCCGCCCTCGGACGGGCGGTGGGGTCTGTCGTCCACCTCTGCTGCTTCGATGTCTTCACGCATGTCGTCAGCCTTGAGCCCAAACCGTTCTTTTCAGAGCATCTTCTTATTTCTTAACGGAGTCACGTACGTCCTTTTCAGGGCGGTCTTTTTCTCTTTTTTTTTTAACTAATTTGTCAAACAACGCAGGGTAGGTATCGGTTATGTTAAGCAGGTGGTACGGTACTGAAGGTAAAGGTATGGGTTGGTTCTGGTACTGGAGGTAAGTGACTGGCTCTTTGTCACTACACGTCTCTGCGCATCGGTCGCTACTAAAGTGGTTGCCCATACGCCAGCGCAGAGAGCAAAGGGCGCTGACTACCTTGTTTTCATTTCTTGATTCTCCCTCTTCCCCTGGTTATCTAGCCCCCCACTTTCAGTACATTTGCGCCAATCACAATATCATTCTACGTTCTTCACACAATCGTCTTCTTCAATGCCCCACTCACCGCACAGACTTCATTCACTCTTCCTTCTTTGTTCAATCTATCTCTCTGTGGAATGCAATCCCCCAGGAAATCAAGATGGCAACCAACCGATTATCCTTTAAAACTAAAGTTCGCGATCACGACGTAAGAAGCTGGCAGTATCATCACAGCGGTAATGTTTTCTCATTGTTGGTCCTATTTGTTTTTAGCATATTCGTGTATTTATGTACATTTATTTGTGCTTATATTTATATATAATTTGGTATATGTATTATATGTATTTATAAACTAAATAAGTTTATACGTGTCTATATATTTAAAATTATTTAATCCTAAAATATCATTATAAATTGCACCTGCCACTGTTTGTCTCTGCATCACCCAAAGGTTGACTGGTAGAAAATGCCTATGGCATTAAGTCCGCCTCTGAACATTTGTGTGCTTAAAGTGTTAAATAAATAAACACACTTTCAGTGATTTCGTCCTTTTTGACCTTAGCACTATTACCTACAAATACAGTAATAGTGGTTTTAAGATTAAATACTGTTGACGCTCTTGTGTAGAGCAGATTTGCTGGCGGGATGTTCTTGAGGAGGTGCGTAGAGGTGTACGTCGGTGCAGTGATTAAATAACACTTCTTCAGGGCGAATAAAACACTATTTCTTCAGATAGAGGGTTTCTTCTTTATTTTTCTTGTTGCTCGTAACACTGCTGGATTCGGAATGCCTGACCACGGAAAATGCACCCTTTTTATAGGTGGGTTCTGTAGTGCCTGACTAATCAGACCCCTACAGTTCGTATTAATGCCCCGCCCCTTGACCAATCAGGGCGCAGGTGACTTTGTATGGGAAACTTAATTTGCGTGTTTTCCGTGGTAGGACATCCCTTACATTATTTTCTTATGTATCTAACCCTAGATATGGTTTGCCTTTATTATATACATAAGAATCAGTCTCGAAAACCTTAATTAATACCTTAAAATAATTAAAATACGGAAACGGTCCTCGTTGAGGTAAAGTTCCTTAGTAACTAAGCTAAAATATTGATCATGGTACAAGAGGCGCCTCTAGCGGCCGGAATGTACAACATATTATCGACAATTTTATAAGAGAAATATCGCAACGAAAGACAACTTAATTAATATAGTTAGACATGAAACACTTAACTAACAATTACATATTATCGTTGCCAACATTCTCCCCCACGGTGCGTAGCACTGCATCCTCTGGAGGCGACGATGCCGCAGGAACCAGCACGATGACCCGTCGAGTTGGGCGGCGAAGTGTTCCTCCCGATGTCCGCACGTCCAGCACTCTGGTTCTTCCGTCTGGTCCAGGATACGTCTTGACAACTTCTCCGCGGGGCCATGAATTTCGTGGCAATGTAGCGTCTACTATTAGCACGATATCTCCTTCTCTTGGGTCTTTGGTTTCTTTGCCTTCAATTTTCCTTGGCATTAAGAGTGGTAAGTATTCTCTGATCCACCTTTTCCAGAAGTGGTCCGCGAGTCTCTGGGTGGTTCTCCAGTTGGCCTTCCCGATTAGCTCTGAGTCGTCGAATTCTCCCGGCGCCATGGCTCCGCACGACCTCCCCAGTAGGAAATGGTTTGGTGTCAGGCCCTCTTCGTCTTCTGGATCCATGCTGACTGAGGTGAGAGGTCTAGAATTGACGATGTGTTCGACCTCGGTCATCAGAGTGTGAAGCACTTCTTCGGGTGGGCTTCTTTCGTTGAGAACCACTGCCAAAGCTGTCTTGACTGATCGCACGAGTCTCTCCCAGGCGCCTCCCATGTTTGGAGTCCCCGGGGGGATGAACTTCCACTTGATGCCCTTTTCTTGTGCGGCCTCTTCTAGCTCTCTTTTGGCCCCAATAAAGTTGGTCCCGTTGTCGCTGAATATGGTTTTTGGGGTTCCTCTTCTAGCTGCCATTCGTCGGAGTGCCATGATCATTGAGCTAGTGCTAAGAGAGGGCACTAACTCGAGATGTACAGCCCTGGTGGTGAGACAGGTGAACAATGCCCCCCAGCGCTTCTCATTTCTTCTCCCGATGGTGACTTGCATAGGCCCGAAGTAGTCTACGGCCGTGCAAGAGAACGGGAACTGATGATGCTGCAGTCTCTCGCTCGGTAGGTCTCCCATCGGTGGTATCTCCGGTAAACTCTTCTTTGTCTTGCACCATTGACAGCTGTGTGCGACTGCCTTCAGAGTTGCTCTTAGGCCCAGGATCCAGTACCTTTGTCGAATCTCGTTCATTACTGTAGCAGTATTTCCGTGAAGGAATTTCTTGTGGTAATGTTGTATGATGAGACGCGTTATCTTCTGTTTCCCATCTAGGATGATGGGATTCATCTTCCTGTCGCTTTTGTCGTGGAACTTCGTTGTCCTGCTTCTTAGTTTGATAATTCCGTCGGCCCCTATATAAACGTCGATCTTCTTGAGCCGACTTGCGCTTTCTAGAGGTTTTTCCGTCGTCAGGTTCTTTATATCTGACGCGAAACTATCGTTCTGGCTCATCTTCATCAGTAACTCTTCGGCCTTCTTTAAGTGTTCTTCTTCCAGGGGTAGGTACTGTCGCTTGTTTTCGTTTCTGTTGGCAGCTTGATTCGAGTTTCTAGCGTCTTTCTTCTGGGTTTTCTTCTGGGGTTTCCAGGAGTCGTCGTCCCGGCGCATGGCAGTGGTAGTTGCTTTGCGAGCCTTCAATAAATGGTATGTGAAGGCAACCACTCTGGCTGTAGTGCGTAGTAGTCGCTCCCAGCTCGAGAACCTCTCTGGATCCAGAAGAACGTCTTCTGCAGCTTTTATTGCCATCACCTTTTGCTTGCTCTTCTCTTCTGGCATGGTACCCTCTGGTTTGAAGTCGTGAAACGGCCACTCTTCTTCTGGTTGACGGAGAAATGACGGGCCTTTGAACCACCTGGCATTGTGGTCGAACTCGACTGGGACGCCCCTCGTGGCGTCGTCAGCTGGGTTTTCTTTGGTCGGCACCCATCTCCAGTCTTCTGGCTTGGACTTTTCTTCGATTTCTGCTAGTCGGTTGGCCACGAAAGTTTTGAACTTTCTTGGTTCCGCCTTTATCCACTGCAGTACTGTGCTAGAGTCGGTCCAGTAGACTTTCTTCGATATTTCAAGCTCTGACTCTTCTTCGATTGTGGCAGCTAGTCTGCAGCCAAGCAACGCCGCTTGTAACTCCAGCCTCGGAATTGATACTGGTTTTGTTGGCGTTACTCTAGCCTTGCCGGCGATCATGGAGATGTGGACTTTTCCCTCGGGCTCGACTGTCCTCCAGTAGACTACTGCTGCGTAGGCTTCTTCGCTCGCGTCGGTGAATGTGTGCAGCTGCCCTTTTCTGCCACGGGGCGAGACGCACCTTGGGATCTTCAATCTTGCTAGCGCCGACACTTCTTCTATGTAGTTCGTCCAGGCTTCCTTTTGGGATTCGTTAATTACTTCGTCCCAGTCTACTTTTGACCGCCAGATGTCTTGAATTAGCTTCTTTCCTTGTATTAAGACTGGTGTTGCAAAACCCATCGGGTCAAATGTAGACATCACGGCGCTCGTGACTTCCCTTTTTGTTGGAGTTCTTTTACCCTCTTGAAGATCTTTCGACGTGTTGCGCAACCCAACATTGAAAGCTAGTGTATCTTCTTTAACCAGCCATCTTAGCCCCAGAGTCTTCTCTTCCTTTGTCAGTTGCAGGGAATCTTCTTTATTGGTGTCTTCTACTTCCGATAGTACCCCCGAATTGTTACTAGCCCACCCCTTCAGATGAAAGTTTGCCTTTGCATGAATATCTTTGACTTCTTTCGATATCTTCTTTGCTTCGGTCGTAGATGCGAAGCTCTGTAGATAGTCATCCATGTAATGGTTTCTGTTTATTGCTTTTACTGCTTCGGGATGAGTCTTCTTGAATTCGTCTGCGTTCTTGTTCATTACATATATCGCTGTCGCTGGCGATGACGCTGCTCCGAAGATAATTGACGACATTCTATACTCTTCGGGCTTGCCTGTTCTTCGGTTTCCGCGCCACAGGAACCTGAGACTATCTCGGTCATCTTCTCTGACCTTGACTCTAAGAAACATATCCTGGATGTCAGCCATGACAGCCACGGGTCCTTCTCTGAAGCGTAGTAGCACGCCAAACAATGACTGTAGTAGGTCAGGGCCGGAGAGCAAGGCGTCGTTGAGGCTCTTCCCTCCGAACTTGGCGGCTGCGTCGAAAACTATTCTTAGCTTCTTCTTAATTGGATGTACGACGGCGAAGTGGGGTAAGTAGAATGTTCTTTCTTTGTTTGAAGTTTCTGGGGCCTTCTCTGCATATCCCTTTTCGATTAGACTCTGGATCTGAGTCTCGTAGTTCTCTTTAGCTTCTTGGTCTCGATCTAATTTCTTTTCGATGTTGACTAGTCGACGGATTGCTTGATTGTAATTGTTGGGTAGGGCTTCGTTTTCTTTCTTCCACAGGAGTCCCGTTTCATATTGACCACATGGCAGTTTCTTCGTAGTTTTCTTGAGGATTTCTAATGCTCTTCTATCGCTGTCATTGGTTGGTGACCGATTCTGAATCCCAAGAGATTCTAACTGGAAGTGTTCTCGGACGATTTCTTCTATGCTTTCTTCATCCGTGGTCGATCTGCCATAGTGAGTGAAGTTTACTAAGGCAGTTGCCCCTGTTTCGCATCCGTGTAGCACCCACCCTAGGTTGGTGAGTGAGGCTACAGGATCGGATGGTTTGCCCTTCTTTAGTCTTCTTGTTACTATCAGCCCCCAGTTGTCTTGGCCTATTAGTAGTTTGGGCCTTTCGGTGACGTAGAGGAGTTGATCTTCAATTGCCCTTAGGTGCTGGCAATTCTGCACGGTGCCCTTATTGATGTGTTGTTCTGACAGCTTCAGGTCGTCGATGGTTCTTGCGACGATAGTTCTTTTATCTCTTCTATGAGCCCCTTTTATTTTGAACTCTATCTTCTGTGAACTATCTTTTCTTAACACCTTCCCGCCGACGGTTTCGATTGTGAGTTTTTCTTGCTTCCCTTCAACTCCAATTTTCTCAGCAACTGATGCGTCCAGGAGTGTGATGGTTGATCCCTCGTCCAGCAGTGCGAGTACGCGGACTTGACCTTTCGGACCAAATAGATCCACTGGGATAATCTTCAGGTACGCCTTCTCTTCTCCTTTTGTGTTGTGGATTGAGGCGATTTTCTCTCCTGAAGTGCTTTTCTGGTCTTCTTTGTTTACTTCTTTCTCTGCTGGGACTGGCGGCTTGTCGGTGTGCAAGATGGTATGGTGCCATCTCTTACACTGCTTGCAGACTGGAGCTTTACAGTTGATTCTTGAGTGCTTGAACTTAAGACACTTGAAGCATATTTTTGCCTTCTTGATCATTTCCCATTTTTCGTTTATATTAGCTTCTTTGAACTTCTTGCATTCCATTGGGAAATGTTCTTCATCACAGAATGGACACGACTTCTTGTATCTTTCTTGTGACCTTTCTTGTGATGTTTCTTGTACTGAATGTATGGGTCTTCTTATAGTCTTCTTTTGCTCCGAAGACACTTCAGGTGGAGCAAAGTCCCCACACATGTCAGCTTCTGTTTCTAAAAATGCTTCGACGTTTAGTAGTTCTTGAGTTTCTTCATCTCTTCTGCTTCTGTGATAAGCGTACCAACGAAATTTCATGGATGTTGGCATTTTGTCGACTATAATCCTCAGTGTTTCGGGAGAACTGAGATATTGCGGTTTCTTCAGGGCCTTGATGGTTTCAACAGCATTCTTCACTTTGCTTGCAAAAATGCAGATGTCGCTTGGGTTCTCGCCGAATTTTGACAGGTTCTTCATCTTTTCTAGTTCTGCCAGTGCCAGTGCTCCAGGTCTACCAAATCTTGCTTCCAGTCCCTTGATTATTTCGCGTGGGTCTTCAGCGGTGAACAGCAGGCATTGGACGGCTTCTCTTGCTTTTCCTTGGATCGCGATTCTGAGGCGCGCTAGGTTCTGATTGTTATTGAAGGAAGCGGCCGTGTCTTCGTATGATCTCTTGAAAGCTAACCATTCTTCACAGGACCCGTTGAAGTGAGGGAGTTCGAGATGCTTCGATGACACGTTGTCACGTGACTTCTCGGATAGCTTAAGTATGACTGAAGCTAACTCCTGGATGTCGCTCTTCTTTTCTTCTATTGCGATCGGCCTCTGATCCTTAGGCCTTTCCCCGGATCGGATGAACCACTGCTCGACTTCTTGAGTTTGTTCGTACAATTCTTCTTCTCCATCTGACCCGGCGGCGAGAAGCTCTAGTTCAGCTTGAGCGACTTTCGATCGTGCTTTTGCCAGTTCTAATTCCCGTAGTGCCACTGTCATTCTTGCTTGCGCTTCTGCTCTCTTCCTATGCGACGAGCTAACGGAATGGGTGTCCGGATCGCGGGTCGTCTTCTTAGGGTGAGGCCGCTGCAGACTCTCTTCTCTGGACGTTGGTATGCTTTCATTGTCCAGACGTGTTTTCACGGCGACACTTCTTTCTTGAATCTGCGGCGATGGGTGACTCTCTTCTTGGCGAGGGAGAATTGACGCTTCAATAGTGTGGGTCGGTGGGGTGGTATGAGCCACCTTCCCTGGTGTTGATTCTTCTCCAGCGGTGACCTTAGGCTGAGGTACGGGTTGCCGACTTCCGTGGACGCTGCTCGGCGGCGATCTTCTTGTTAGTGTCGATCGATTTGAAATCGACGTGTCTGTCGCGCTTGCAGATTCGCTTGGAGTATTCATACTCCAATCCGTCGTACCGGAACCCGACGTGCCGGTGCCCGTAGTATCTGTTGCGTTGCTTTCGCTCCTTATAGTCCTCGACTGCACTGATCTTGCTCTTGTGTTCGTAGGCATCTCCCAGTTTTCTTGAACCCGATCCGGCTTCTCGAAGGACCAATGTTGACGCTCTTGTGTAGAGCAGATTTGCTGGCGGGATGTTCTTGAGGAGGTGCGTAGAGGTGTACGTCGGTGCAGTGATTAAATAACACTTCTTCAGGGCGAATAAAACACTATTTCTTCAGATAGAGGGTTTCTTCTTTATTTTTCTTGTTGCTCGTAACACTGCTGGATTCGGAATGCCTGACCACGGAAAATGCACCCTTTTTATAGGTGGGTTCTGTAGTGCCTGACTAATCAGACCCCTACAGTTCGTATTAATGCCCCGCCCCTTGACCAATCAGGGCGCAGGTGACTTTGTATGGGAAACTTAATTTGCGTGTTTTCCGTGGTAGGACATCCCTTACATTATTTTCTTATGTATCTAACCCTAGATATGGTTTGCCTTTATTATATACATAAGAACCAGTCTCGAAAACCTTAATTAATACCTTAAAATAATTAAAATACGGAAACGGTCCTCGTTGAGGTAAAGTTCCTTAGTACCTAAGCTAAAATATTGATCATGGTACAAGAGGCGCCTCTAGCGGCCGGAATGTACAACATAATATATTATCGACAATTTTATAAGAGAAATATCGCAACGAAAGACAACTTAATTAATATAGTTAGACATGAAACACTTAACTAACAATTACATATTATCGTTGCCAACAAATACATTTCCAGTTACTGATGTCATTATTCGTTTGTAGGTTGGCCCTGGCATACAATAATTATTGTGGGTAGAATAACTCTGGTTGTTACTAAATAATTTACCTAAACCTCTTCCTATACTATCTGAGAACATAACTGAATGATAACAATCATGACTACTGAAAGCTGGACAACTACCAATCTCAGGCTGTAGCACTTGGGGTAGATGTTGTACTATATCTGGTATATCTTGGTTGAGAGTAGTCTTTTTTTTTTGTTTTTTTTTTTGTGGGTGGGAAATTATTAAATAACTTCTCCCGCTCTGGACAGAGCAGGAGGGCGTGTCAGACTCTTACTGACTAAAACCCACCCGTGTTCCTTCAGTTGCCTGTGCCAGGGGCCACGGTAACCCTCTTGGACTTTTCCGCAACCCTAGCAGGCATCGGTCCTAGCAAACCCCGTCATTGGTGCTGACATCTCTTTGAGGCGCGCGTGGAGAGTACAGTCTTGAGACATACTCTCAGTCTGGGACGGGACCTCCGTTACCTCAGGCTGGACAGCATCAGGGTTTGAAACCTTCTGACAAGTGCACTGACACATAACTAACTCATTAGCAGCAAGAATATGTTCTTTTATTTGGTTCTGAGAACCCACATATTTAATGTAAAGGGAACTGAGTCTACCCTCAAGTACCTGTATGTCAGACTGCAAGCGCTGTGTATCAATTTCATAGACTTTTTTGCTGTCTTTTAATTTGATTTGTTAATTGTTTAATTTATAGATTAGTTCAAAACGTTCTTTTCTCAGTGGAATATTTTTGGAAAAGAATTTTCGTTGTTTCCTAACTTGGTTAAATTTTTTCATTATTCTATTTTTTTATTTTCTTATGACTAACTTTGTGATTATAATTCTGTTTCAGCAAGGAATCTTCAGTTAGGTCAACAGTTATTATAGAATGAGGGTTACAGTTACTATTTATCAATTAATTATACAAATGGTTAGTTTCTTTAACCTGGGTATATTCTATTTCTTTCTCTAACTGGATAATACGACTATTAGCATAAATTATTTCATCTTCTAGGTCCCTCACTTTGCCTCTCATCTTAAATCATCATCTGCATCTTAAAGCCTCCTCATACAAATTACTACAGTTGTTGAAACCATCCGTGACCACCTTCAATTGATCGCGTTCATCAACAACATCCTGATATTGCTGATCTAGGTCTACTAACTCCCGTTTAAGGCTTGAGTTTTTGACAACAATCTTCTTGACTTCCTCCTCACTTTCATCATTCTCCTGTAACAATTGTTGACATTGGAGTTGCGATGCTTCAAGTTTTTGGAGGGCCGTTCTCAATTTAAGCTTCATAACCTGAGCAGTAGCCTTACGGGTCATCACAGGCATGGTTTCAGGATGTGTTACTGAAATTACAATAAAGAAACGGTGCCAACAAGTAGGACAGACAAATTAAAATAAAGTTGGAAATGAAACGGAAAATGGGAGAAAATAGTGTAGTTCAGTGGAGGAATGAAGTTGGGTTTTGAATTGGCTTGAGGGGTTATTATCAAAGCTTTGTTATCAAACTGAATGTTACAATTTTGATGCTTTTATTGAATTCGGATTTTACTTTTACCTATTTGGGTAGGTTGCCTAGATTTTAAAGTTATTATTTGTTAATACACTATAGCAACAATGCAAAAATAACGATCATTAAAGTTTTTATTGTTGAATATATTATTAATGATCGAATTGAGACTAATAACATCTTCACTAATTTTCGTTTTCTAGGATGTAAACAATGCGATTTAGTGAAAATGTCAATTAAATTCGATTCAATTCATTTACTTATTGTTTGTCACAGGTAAATAGAGAGATCTTACAATAGTATTCATGTATCCCTGTAACATACCCATGGGGTGTACAATATTTATATTAAAAAGTAGGTAGGTATGTCAATGTTATTGGTTATGTTAAAATAAAGAATAATAATAAATTACACTCATAATTGGTTGGTGGTTGTTATCCATTGCATCGGCTGTTTTAGTCAACCTCATTTTACATTAATTCTTACACAATTATTAGGGACATACAATATAGTTTAATAAGTCAAAAAATAAGTTTACCATGTCAATTTTGCGTCAACCTCATCAGACATTATTAATAGACATAATTATTTTGGTCTTGCGATTTACATTAACTATGTACAAAAAAGTAAATTAAAATAAAATAACTTTAACATGTCAAGTTTTAGTCAACCTCATACAAACATTAATTAGAAGTCATAATTATTACGGTCATAAAATTCACATTAAATAAGTCAACAACAAGTTTAGTTAATAATTCGGTCTGTTAGAAATTCATTAATTGAATAATACGTTTTACTTAGGAGAAATTCTTTTAACTATAATCTCAAATCTTGAAAGGATTATTTAGTTCAAGCGTGTTCCGGCGAACCATGACATCGGCAAATCTTGGTATCGGCCAACCATTCATTCTATGTAGCGTTATTCGGCGAAACGTGCTGTCGCTAAATAATGGTATCGACTAATAGTTTTCTCGTATTACCGTTCGTCGGTGAACCATGCTTTCTGTAGAGAGTTATATCGTTCAAGGGTAATTCGATATACCGTACGGGACTCCGCATAAACAGGGAGCCGGACGCCCGGTGTCACCACTGCGTCGACTGCCGGGAGGACACGGCGTGGCATACGCTGGCAGAGTGTGCCACTTGGGAGGAGCCGCGCCGTGCCCTCATCTCAGAAGTAGGCAGTGACTTGTCGCTGCTGGCCGTAGTCGAATCGATGGTCAGCAGCGCCGAGTCCTGGGACGCGGTGGTCTCCTTCTGCGAAACAGTCGTCTCGCAGAAGGAGGCTGCGGAAAGGGAGAGGGAGATCTCATCCACTCACCCGGCCCGCAGAAGGCGCACCGGGCGTCGGCGGAGGGCGGACAACGCCCTCTTCCAGCCCCCCTAAATGGGTCCAGGGGCGACGGACACGGGGACGTCCGTCGCTACCCACACACCAGGACCCGAGGTGGCGGCGCGTAGTGTTCCACGCGCGCCCCTCTTAGGCGTCACGGGGGGAGTCAAACACCTCACTCCCCCCCCCCCCCCCCCAGACCCGAAGAGGCCCGCAGTGGCGGGCCGGCACCAGTCGGGGGTTGCGGAAGGATCGTACGTTCCCGCGACCCCCGGCGTAGGTGTGAGATGGAACACCGGGGTGGTTTTTAGTCAGTAAGAGTCTGACAGACCCCGCCACCCGCCCCAGGGCGGCGGACATCCATGAGGATTTTCCACCCCGGAAACAAAAAAAAAAAAAAAAAGGGAGGCACTCCGGTATCACCGGATGCCGACCTGCCTCTGTCGTGTGGTCGAGGCCTATTTGACGGACAGGGCCGTCATCTACCCCGGTCACCAGGGAGTATGGAACCGGCAAGAGATGTCGTGCGCCGACCTCCCTAGCGGCGTCAGCGTGGTTTGTTACGCTGACGACACGCTGGTCCTGGCGCACGGGAGGTCGCACGAGGCGGCGGCCGAACTAGCGACACGCGGGGTTGCGACAATCGTCGAGTGGATCCGGCAATTGGGACTCGAGGTGGCCCTGCACAAGTCCGAGGCCATGTGTTTTCATGGTCCTCGGAACACGCCACCGTCGGGTTCCCAAATAACGGTAGGAGGGGTTCACATCGGCGTCGAGTCGACGATGAAGTACCTGGGACTCGTCCTCGACAGCCGGTGGAACTTCGTGGAGCATTTCCGACGTTTGGCTCCCAGACTGGAAAGAACCGGGGCTGCCTTAAAGCGGCTCCTGCCCAATCTAGGGGGGCCAAACGCCTCCTGCCGGAGGCTCTACGCGGGGGTCGTGCGGTCCATGGCCCTTTACGGGGCACCGGTATGGGCGCGTTCCTTGAGGCGGCGGCCAGCCCGCTGGTTGAACGCGCCCCAAAGGGTCATGGCCACCCGGCTGGTCCGGGGATACCGTACGGTCTCCGGTGAGGCGGCGAGCCTCCTTGCCGGATTACCGCCCTGGGATCTGTTCCGGATAAGGCGGGAGGAAACGCCCGGGTGTCACCATTGTGTGGATCGCCCGGAGGACACGGTGGAGCATACGGTGGAGGTCTGCCCGGCTTGGGCGGAGCACCGCCGTGTCCTCGTGGAGGCGATTGGCGGTGGCGATCTCTCGCGTCCGGCCTTGGTCCAGGCCATGGTACGGAGCGAGAGAGCTTGGGAAGCCGTCACCTCCTTCTGCGAAGCAGTAATGTTCGCGAAGGAGGAGGCGGAACGCGTGAGGGAGAGGCAAAATTTGCGCCCTCACGCCCCTAGCCGCCGCAGGAGACGCCCTGGGCGTCGGGAATCGCAGGCCGATTCCCGGGCACCGTAGGCGCGGGCTTGCGAACGGCGAGCAATGGGCAGCTCGCCGTTCGATAAGGACCAGGCCCGGGTCGACGGCACGTTGTGTTCCACGCGCGCCTCAAAGAGATGTCAGCACCAATGACGGGGTTTGCTAGGACCGATGCCTGCTAGGGTTGCGGAAAAGTCCAAGAGGGTTACCGTGGCCCCTGGCACAGGCAACTGAAGGAACACGGGTGGGTTTTAGTCAGTAAGAGTCTGACACGCCCGCCTGCTCTGCCCAGAGCGGGAGAAGTTATTTGATGATTTCCCACCCAAAAAAAAAAATAAGGCTTAGAATCAGCACTTTTTGAACGTCAAAATCACATAAGACAGTCCCCCCAAAGCGCCCACCCTTCACCACTTCCTAGTGCTTTAGCTGGGAAGAAGAAGTGGCGGAACAAACTCCCCAGCAGCACTGCTGTCTGTTCAGTTAGAAGAACTGGATTCTATACATATATAGTAATAAGTAATTAACATTACGAAACACAAAAATATTAAAATTATTTGCCATATGTCAGCTAGCACACGCCAATATTTAAAACTATACTCAAGCAGAAATAAATAATAAAAACAAAAACGCAAACAGAACTTAATACATAATAAAAAGCCTCCTGGCATAAAGGGCGTGCCCGCTTACATATGCAATGCTGCATTATGTTTATATGTATATAGCTATAGCAATGCCAAAAAAGGTGTCTGAATATTAACAAAATCTAAATTATGAAGAGACCGAACTTCTGCTGCATATAGCACAATTATCACGTTTGCATTAACTTGTTTGTGATTGATATTTATAAAATTCACACAGATCACACGCTTATACTTCCAAATGTTTAACTTTATCATGAACTACACAAACTTACACACCCTCTCTCAATTCACACACTCACACTTCATTCCACACGATGAGAGGTCACGCATTCACATTCTACATATTATAATAGAATATAATAAGATGTGTAAAATAACACTACTGTTTATAATTATCTTATGAAAACTAATTTTAATGGCTACGATAAATGTAAAATTATCCGAGGGGCAATCCCCTCGGATAATTTTGCCAATGCGCTGATAGCCGAAATACAGATTTTGCCTAGTTCGGCTACAGATGCTTAACTCATTTGTATTTAAAGCTAGCCTATGTTTAATTTGTAAAACAATCTAGATAACAAAAAAAAAATACATCTCGACTTAGATAGATCATCAATGCCACCCTGAACATATTCAATAAATCGACTTCAATATTCAGTTATAGTTTCTTATAAATGTTCATGAGCTGCTAATCATTGCCACGAGCTGCTGAAAATTAAGGAAAATAATAGATTGTGACAAATCGCGGCGTAATTTTAATTAGAGCGTGTAATGTGGCAACATTACGCTGATATCGAGAAGTGTCGCTCGTCCTAGAAACGGACAGATTAATGAGCCCCCTGCCCTCCTCTCCTCACGGATACTTTTAATATTCTTCAACTGTAGACGAACACGGAAACATTATTTCAAATTGTCAGCAGTTAAGTAAGTCGTTAATTTATTCCCGGAGCGGAACTGTTCGGTTCGTTTCATTACGAGCTGAACTTCGATGAGAGTGGTGCCGCATGCCGTGGTGGCAACAGTTAATGCGATTCGCGTTTTCGACACGAATCCTGATGACGTGAATCCTAAATTTTGACACGAACGCCATCTACTGTCACCAATAACTATGTGTCCTACCCATGGTCTACCAAAGCTCCCGCGAGCTACCACGAGATGGCATTTGTGTTGACAATAAATAAATTTATTACATATTGTAAGGGACATCGACGCGCAAACTGTTACCCATAATTCTAGCCACTCCAGCGTAGAAGTTTTGCAATTATTATTATTCCGTTTATTTATTTTCATACATATAAATACATTTGTAAATAATTTGATAAAAAACATTAAAAAAAAACATTTAAAAATATAAAAATAGTGGTCCGCCAGTATCAGGAGCAGGGTCCAAGCTGCCGGTGGTTAGGGCTCCAGAGACAGGAACCTTCTCACGATACGAGCCGTATCGAGGAGTACTGCCTTCTGAATCAGGCCCTTGATCCAACCGCCTAACGAGAGCCTCGAAAGATGTTGATCGAGGCTTTCGGCCATCAGGCCATTGGCCGATACGACAATCGGCACAATGACAGCTGAGTTCACATTCCACATGTCAACAACCTCGTGTGCTAAGTCAAAATATTTAATTTGTTTCTCTTTCTCAGTTTTCACGAGGTTCTCGTCATGTGGAATGGTAACATCGATAATCATTGTGCGGCGCGTTAATCGATCTATCACCACTATATCAGGCTTATTGGCGACAATAGTCCTGTCAGTAATGACAGACCGATCCCAGTACAACGTGACTTGGTCATTTTCGAGAACTGGGTCGGGCGCATACTTGTAATACGGTACCTCGGTATCCACAAGTTTATATTTTAAAGCAAGTTGCTGGTGAATAATCCTGGCTACTTGGTTATGCCTGTGCAAGTAATCGCCGTTAGCCAGACGAGAACAACCAGAGATAATATGTCTGGTGGATTCACCTGGACGGTGGCATGCCCGACACACGTCAGCCGTCCCGTCTTTCATAATATGTCTCCGGTAGTTATTCGTCAAGATAACTTCGTCCATAATTGCACAGACGAAACCTTCAGTTTCCCCGAAAAGGTTACCAAAACGTAGCCAGGATACGGACGCTAAGAAGTCTACACCGGGTTGATGAAGAGCCCGGTAGAAGCGCCCGTGAAGCTCCTTGCTTTGCCATACCTCTCTACCGGTCATCGGTAGTAAGTACTAAAGGTTTGCGCCAGTTCTCTTTAGCCATGGATAGCAGAGTGAGTCCCTTGTCTACTGCTACCACATCACGGTGCATACCCATTTCAGCTTTAAAAAAATATTCCCTGAGACTGCAGATCTCGCGGTTGTGGAGGGTCTTCGCATTTTGAAAAGCCTTGACCCCCGCACTTCCGCGGGATGTACAGTCTCATCACCGAAGAACGTGGGTGATGCATCCGATTTGCTGTCAGTAGTGTACGGACCCTCCTATCCAGGGCGTCGAGTTCAGTCTGAGTCCATTTGAGTATGCCGAAAGAGTACATCAAAACCGGCATGACCCAACCGTTGAAGGCACGCACCTTGTTTCCGCCTGAAAGAAGACTAAGTAATATCTTCTTCAGGCGACCGAAGAAGCGCTCCTTCAACGATTGCTTCATGTCAGCAACGTTGATGCCTAACGCTTCCGATATACCCAAATATTTATAGCTTTCGGATGAGGAGAGGTATCTAAGGTGTATAGAATCCGAAAGATGAATTCCTTCGGATTCCATAATTTCACCTCGCTTTACATGCATGACTGCACATTTGTCCACACCAAATTCCATCCTGATGGCGCTACTGAAAGTTGGTGTAGAGGAGGTGAGATATGACCTGACCACCTCTCCTCAACCGATAACCTAGACCTGAATCCTCCAGTAGTGTACTTAGAGGATTCAGGGCTAAGCAGAACCAAAGTGGACTCAAACTGTCGCCCTGGAATATTCCCCGTTTAATCCATACAGGCTCATCATTCCCCTGGATCTGTCGACATCCTGGATAGCGAAGAACCGTCCTCCATTGCCCCATACACGACTCTAGGAAGGTGCGTAGAGTTGCATCAATCTTGTACAACTCCAGCACCCTCATGAGCCATGTATGTGGCACCGAGTCGTAGGCCTTCTTATATCCAGCATGTCGACAGATCCTTGCGGGATCGACGAACCTGTTGGCTAATGGCCATGTCGATGAGGAGTAGCTCCTTAGTACCGCGGGACCCGTTTTTACATCCATTTTGAGAGGCAGACATAATCATATTACTGCCAATGTGCGTATTAATTTTTGCTCTCAGAATGGATGTAAGAAGTTTATAGACCGTCGATAAACACGTAATTGGTCTATAATTCTTGGGTTCCGTGGGACTACATGACTTATGGAGCAGGTGGGTAACGCCTGTTGTTAGAAACTGTGGTAGCGACCCAGACTCTAAGGATGACTGGATCTGAGATGCCAGGCAAATGTGTGAACTAATTAGCCATTTTAACCAAACGTTGTGCAATCCGTCCGGTCCCGGAGATTTCCAGTTCGGTAACGGACGGACCGCTCTGGCAACGTCTAATGGTGTAATTAGGACTGCTCCCATTTTTGGTATAGTTTCACACACTCGCTCGACCACTCGTATCCAGCCAGCCACAGCGTGACAGACGGATACCGACCAGATGTTGCACCAGAATGATCTCGTGGCGGCGTCATCCGGGCGGCACACGTCTGTCACATTTTGTTCAGGTCGCTCCCAAGCTCTGTACACCCACCTCTCATCGCTCTGGAACATGCGATTTTGCGTGTATCGATCAACCCGTCGCTTATACCGCCGAATACGGCTCGCCCATGCACAAACTTTCTGCTTCAGGAAGTCGATGCGCTCTGTGACACGGGACATGTATTCTCGAGGGCTGATTCCAGTCCCCGCGAATGCCCGTCTTACAAAGCGCATCACTCGTGGTCGTGTATTGCCCTCCCTGAAGCAGTATAGTTTGCCGATAAGTACCCTGGTCCCATCGATACGACGCTCGATCCTGCACTGCCAGGCTGGTACAGCTGGTTTTGGTCGAGTAGCTCCGTCATAGTTTGGAAACTTGACATTAGCTAAACGACATGCCGCAACAGCCGCACAATACAGAATCGAGTGTGTATCAACGAGATCCTTGCTGCTCTCGAACACATTCATCAGCTGCGAGTCGAGGGCACATACCAGCGCCCAATTTTTTTTGTGCATAGGTAGGCATGGTAATCGGGGTCTAAGTTCGATCGAAGTGGATCTATACTCGCGAAACGCATCCTCCAGTGCGCTCCTCAATCGGGCGCTGTACTGGCTACTTACTGTGGTAACCCTATCATCGTCTTCTTCAACACCATGATTGGACCGCGGCGGGACTGCATCAATGGTTGAAGCTTGTACCGTGGTCTGTGCCGGAGCCGAGACGATATGGTTGCACAGCTCTGAGCGCAGCCTATCAAGTGCAGCATCGTCCAACCTATGATTACTTTGGATGACCCGCACCTGATCCGACAATCGTTGGGCCGAGACGTTGACGGTTGGCTCTAGTTCCTGAAATAGAGACAGCATCCTATCACGGTACGCAGTGAGGTTAGTTCCCCCCTCTGTAGACCTGTAATATGCGCGCATGACGTGCTCGTTCATAGATTGAGTCCATCTCATGCGCTGCACACAACCACCGGCAGCTGGGACCCGGCTCGGGGGCGGATGGCCCCTAAGTCCCAAGCTCCTCGGTGGCCGGCCTCTCCCCTCCCGACGTACAGGTGTTGGCGACGTCAGCGGAGAAAAATACTCGTCGCTCGAGCTCGACGCAACTACCGCGGCCGGTGTCGTCACAGCGCTCACGGTGGAGCTGGGTACCGGCGGCGGCGAGGCGGAGCCGAGCGAAGAGTCCGGAGGTGGTAGGCGTGCTCGTCTTGAAGCTGACCTCGTCAACATTTTTTCAGGTTTCATGCAAGTAATTTGAATTATTATTGTAAGGCATTTTCGGAGGTGGCATGACAGATGTCACTTCAGATTCGGTAGTTTTTGACGAAAGTTTATAGAATTCTGGTTAATTTTGCTTTTCTTGAATTATTTGTGGGGAGTATTTATTCTGTTTTTCAGGCTTGTTGTATGGTTTCTCATAAAATATAAAAAACAATATAAAAACTGCGTCTAAAATAATTATAACTGAAAAATTTCGTGACGTGTTGACGTTGGTGTTGTCAGCTTATTTTTATTATTTCAATTATTATTTATTTTCGGAGAACAATGATCCAACGTGTTAGTAAACAATAATATGGCTTATCCGGTACAAAGAAAAAAAGCGCGGGAACAATAATCTAGTGGGATGAATGCCAGATGCGTCACCGGCGCGCCGGGGCGCCGCTCGGCCGCCCGATAATGTAAACAAAGCATTTTTACGACTTGGGTTTCGTTGAATGGTGCTAACACTTGTGTTTTTTGTTATGGTAAGGAACGGGGCTTTAAGATAGCGGAGTTTCGTTTGAAATAGGATAGTATTTACGTAAACACTTGAAGCGTTGGAGTTATCGTAACTACTGTCAGGAACAAAAACTCACTAACACTTTCAATAAAAATTTATTAAGAGGTCGTAAGTACAAAAGCCCGTCATTATTCTTATTCCTGTTTATGGAGGTAGGCGCGTCAAGTACTATCCTGGCTTGCGCGTAGCTGTAGGGACGCTGGAGCCGAGGAGCTGGGCGCAGGACCCGCAGGGTTGATGGTAGCTGTGCTGGGAGCCCGATGCCAGAAGTGGCGTCGGATGCTAGATGCCAGCAGCGGTGACCCGTGTCTGTGGTGTGCGTCGTGACCAAGTGACGCAACAACGGTTTCCACGGGTAAATACCCGTTCGTGAAAACCCGAACTTTGATCCCTGGAATTACGTCCAGTATGTAAATTGTCCTCTGCTTATCCTCTCCTGATGGTGACCACGGCAGCGTAAGCACAAGCGTATGGATAGGGTACTATCGCGCTTAAGGCGAATGTGTGTAAAGGTCACCTTCAGAAGCGGAGTTTACAGAGTTTTAGGAAGAATGAAAGGAGTGTGAAGCAACTTTTAAATTAATTACTACGTACATAAATAATGATGTAAAACAAAGGTTGAAAGAAAAGATAGAAATGGTGTGTAAAGGAAAAGATGATAAAATAATTTTGAAAATCATAGACCACCAAGATACATTATAAAAGCACTGCGTGAATTGTCAACACTTACCCAATATGGGGTTTATGAAGCACCGATACTATTCCTTAGTTGAACTTTTTAAATAATTATAGTTAATTAAGTTTGCTTTATGTCGAACTTCTAGAGGTCTATTACGTGAGGCTGCGCGTGTAACGTCACGCACAAGTGTAATGTACGTGAGCGCAAAACTCGACTGACCCCTGTAGGTTCGACTCTCGCTCGTCGCTCGCGGCGCGCTTCGTCACGATTGGAGTGGGAAGAAACTGGACTTAACACCGAGAGCGAGCGAGATAAAATGCAGGCGTATCAGGTGATGCGATCGGTTGGAACGATATTACAATGACTAACGGTTTCGTATGATTACTATGATTACCCTTTAGCTAATTAAATAGTTAACAACGTTACAATACCCCCGCGCGCAATCAAGGATTTTTGTCATCTCTAAAATGAATTAAAATCCGCATTAAGAACTAAAGTTTCTCTATAGGTTTACCTTTTATAACTCATCTTTCATACTTCTCGCTAACATTAACTAGCAGCAGTTATTGTATATAACCGATACAGACATAACTGACGCACTCTAACCGAAATATAGGTATCTTGTTTTTCTCTAACTGGATACCTTACCAATAGACGGTCCAATAGAAGGTGGAATATATGCGAGAGGGAATGCAAATCGTGATTCGTAAAAACATAACTTAATGTGAATAATTATCATATCCGCTCGGTCGCAGAGCGCGGGAAAAATAATCGAGCCAGATGAATGCCAGATGCGTCACCGGCGCGCGCGGCGCGGCGGGGCGCCGCTCGGCCGCCCGATAATGTAAATAAAGCATTTTTACGACTTGGGTTTGTTTGAATGGTGCTAACACTTGTGTTTTTTGTTATGGTAAGGAACGGGGCTTTAAGATAGCGGAGTTTCGTTTGAAATAGGATAGTATTTACGCAAACACTACGTACGATACGTACGTACGATAGTATTTACGTAACTTTGTTTTCAAATAAATGGTTATAGTTCGAAAAAACGAGCGTTGACCTATATTGTTTAAGGTTTTAAATACATTATGTGTATATACTTAACGCAAAACACTAATAAAACCACATAGCATTAGTACAATATGTACTATTTACGAGCGTGCAAAGTTGAAAATATTTGCCGACGGCAAAAAAATAACAATGGCCGCCAAGACAATGGAAACAAAATGTTGTTTTATAAATATAAATCTGATACGTAGAATAAAAATATTGGTACCTGTGGAAAGCTTATTTAATGCTTCAACTTTGTTATAAAAGTAGTGGTATTAGAATAACACACTGTACTAAAATAAGGATCTGAAAACACATACACGTAATAACAATAAACATGAATCGGTCAGCGCCGGTTGTGGAATAAAACCGAAATTACGTAATATTTTTTCACTCACCGACCTTGAAATCCTGCAGTAATTCACTTCACTATAATATTTATCACACACTTAACAGGCCATAGCACTTCAAACACTTGAAAACCCACTTAAAACACAAATTATTTATCATGTAAACAAAACACGCGCGAGTCCGTACGTCACTGACAAGACGCCATATTTTTTTAATTATTTGATTTTTTTGGTTGAACGCTTGTAGTGCTGTCATACATCTGAATACGCGGCTTTTAAGCACGAAATCGACTAAGCAATCGGATACAGTGTGCCACAGATCTTTTAAAAATGAAAAATTGAATAAAGTTTATCGGATTTCGATTAATTAAAAGGTTACGCGAGTGGACGCTAACGTGTGGCGCCACTTTCTATGCGGCGACTTTGGTCACCTCATCCACTCCAGCGGATTTAAACAAAATATAACAACAATTTTATGCTATTATTTATTTTTACCGACTAGTTTCAGATCTTTGATATGCCAAGAACCTAAATTTTTGCCAGACATGTCTTGTAACACATACACGAGAGGTGACCTTTTCTCAATAATCTTGGCTTTAATAAATTTTGGTGCCAGCTTCTTTGAGAATCTGCTCTCTTTGTCACTCAGAAAGTAGGCGCGTTTCATGACTACGTCTCCGATATCAAATTCGGCAAACTTGCGTCTCAAATTATAATGCGAAGTATTCTTTACATGGGCTTGCCATAACTTCGCCTGCACGTCATTAAGGATAGAAGACAAACATCCTAAGTTTTCTGCATATACGTCTCGTGGCAGGAATAGTATTTCGTCACCGAGGTCATTGTCAGTATAATGCGACCCACATGTAACAAGCTCACGACCGAAAACTAAAAATGAAGGTGAGAATCCTGTTGCCTCGTTTACAGAGTTATTAATAGCAAACTGCACCTTAGGAATGAATGTGTCCCATGATCTATGATCATTATCCACGTAGGTAGAAATGCAAGTGATAATGGTTCTGTTATATCGCTCTACTAAATTTACCTGAGGGGTATACTTAGGTGTATAATGAATATTTGGGATATTATATTTCTTAAATAATGCCTCTGTTACCTTGCCAGTAAACTGAGTACCGTTATCCATTAACACGGTTTGAGGTATGCCGTGAGTTAAGAATACTGATTCTTCCAAAATTTTTGTAATTATATCCGCATTAGCCTTTTTAATTGGAAATATTAAACAAAATTTAGAAAAACAGCAAGTTACGACAAATATATAATTACTCTGCTTTTTTGAAGTAGGAAGAGGTCCCATGAGATCAATAGAGATCATTTGGAAAGGTCGCGAGCAATGTTTAGGACGACCCATCTCTCCTAAAATTTGATGATTTTGGGACTTGTAAGCTAAGCATTTTTCGCAAGAACCAATAAATTTTACGACGTCTTGGTACATGCCAGGCCAGCAGTACCGCAAAGCGAGACGTCGGTAAGTTTTGAAAATTCCCATATGTCCAGCCGTAGGCTCGGAATGATTTTCAATTATAATGGTCTCGCGGTGTTCCATAGGTACGACCTCTTTCCACGAGAATTCAGAAGTTAGTTCGTGTTTATTTTTAGATAACCTATATAATGAATCGTTTTTAATAATATAATTTGGAAATTTGGAAGGATCATTTAGACAACCGTTATATATATTTTTGTACCAGGAGTCTTTAGTAACTGAATATGAGTTTGAAATATTGGTGGCATCAACCGGAACGATTCTGGACAGCGCGTCAGGAATAACGTTATCAACGCCTCGTCGGTGTTTAATGAAGAAGTTAAAGGCTGAAAGACGTACGCCCCATCGAGCTAGTCGACCAGTAGGGTTACTTAAGGATAAGAACCACTTAAGAGCGCTGTGATCCGTGTAAACAGTAAACTGTTGACCGTTTTCAATGTAGCAACGCCAATGTTCGAGAGCATTAATTACGGCTAAGGATTCGCGTTCCGTTATGCTATAATTCTTCTCAGCAGCGGTTAGTGACTTACTCATGTAAGCAATTGGGTGTTCTTTGCCATCTAACGACTGAGTAAGCATTGCACCGATGCCGTAACTGCTAGCATCCGTATGCACTTCAAAGGGCCGAGTATAGTCTGGACAAGACAGTACTGGTGCTGAAATTAAGCATTCTTTTAAGTTTTGAAACGCAGCGTCAGCTTCAGGAGTCCATTTAAAAGAAGGGGTGCCCTTCTTAGATGAAGTCAACTTATTAAGAGGACCTGCGACAGTGCTAAAGTTGGGAACGAAACGTCTGTACCAAGTCGCAGTTCCTAAAAAGCGTTTGAGGTCCTTACGGCATTTAGGTGTCGGATAATTAAGTATAGCCTCAACCTTGGCTGGATCCGTACGTAAGCCAGAACCATCAACGACATACCCTAGATACTTTAACTGTGAGCTAAAAAAATTTGACTTTTCAAGGTTAATTGTTAGGTTAGCTTCTTTCAACTTGTCAAGTACACGTAAAAGTAGTGTCACGTGAGAATTAAAGTCTTCAGATATGATGATAATGTCATCCAAATAAGCAAACACCTTGAGATCAAATTTAGAAAAAAGTAAGTCAACCAATCGCTGCTGAGTAGCTGGTGCATTTGTGAGGCCAAAAGCAGTACGTTTGAAACGAAATGTGCCTCTGCCAGGAACGTAGAACGCAGTTTTATCGCGATCCTCAGAAGCAATAGGAATCTGCCAAAATGCTTTGGAAAGATCAATACTGGTTAAATAGCGAGCATCTCGTAAATTGTCCAGGATCTCGGAAATATAAGGAAGATTGTAAGCATCTCGTTTTGTGACGGAATTTAGTTTACGGCTGTCCAGGCAAAAACGAGGTTGGCCGTTCTTCTTTGCCACTATCAGAACGGGAGATGACCAAGCACTCTCGCAAGGCTCGATTACGTCAAGTGAAAGCATCTCGTCAACCTGTTCCGTCAGGATACGCTGCTTCTCCGGAGACAATCGATAGTATCGCTGACGAATTGGTTCCGAGTCACCTGTGTCTATGCGATGCGTGATAAGACTTGTCACGCCCAAACCCTTGCTCTGATATGAAATATCCTTGAACTGTCCAATAACACTATCAGCCAGTTGTTTTTGCGTCTGATCAAGGTTATCATAACCTTGTATGAAGGTTGAATGAGATGTAACCAAAGAACAATCATTGGACTTCGCCATGGTAATGCTGCCAATAAGTTTTGGACATAGTTTAAATTTACGCCAAAAATCTATACCCAAAATGAGATTACGTTTTATTTCTGGAATAACGAAAGCTCTTAAAATATGAAATTGATTTTCAAAATGAATTGGAATATTGATATAACCTAAACTCTTTAAGTTCTGACCTCCCGCAGCTGTCACTGATATACGATCAGATTCAACAAGTGGCAAGCCATGAGCAACTAGCACTGAATGAGCACCGTTGCCTAAAATAGTGACAGCTGAGCCTGAATCTAGTAGTCCTGAAACATTGAGTTCGTTAATCTTAACAGATACGTAAGGTCTATCATCGAGATCGCCTTTATCATAAAGAATTGCGTTGATGTTATACGATTTGAAAAATAGTTCAATAGTTTGTAACCAGTTTTTCCAGTCTTCACTATCAAATTTCTTATTTTCACAATTCTCTTTGATTAGTTTTTTGGATTGTTTTTACCACATTTTGGACAGTCTGGTACTTTTACACCTTTGTGGCCACATTTAAAACACACCAACTCATCTTTGCTAGCAGTACACTGCCTCAGATTATGTGTATTATTACGACAACGGGGACAGTAAAGCTGTCTTGTGTTAGACTTAGAGTTATCAACTGTATGAACCATCGTAGGTTCCGTATTGTTACTAGAATTAGGTTTATTTTGATAATTATTTGGTTTAGAGTAGTTTTTATTATAAGAGTTATTGGTATATTTAGAGTAAGTCTTACTGTTAGACTGTCCCGAATATGCGAATTCAGGTGCAAGGGTATCTGAGGACGGCTTAGGAGGTTCTCTAAATTGAGTAAATCGTGATTGAACAGCTTCATAATTTCGGCACAAGGTTCGCAATTCATCTATGGATTTGACGGCTGATACAGAAGAGAGGGTGTTAGCGTAGATAGGACGAATGTTATGGAGTAAGATTTCCAATTTATCTTCTTCTGATAATTTTTTCGTTAGGCGTGAAAAAAGTCCAGACATAATGGAAAGGTAAATAATAATGTTTTCCGATTCTCCCTGTGTACGAGCCCTAATTTCTGTTAGCAATCTGTAATCATAATCAGATTGATCGAAATCACGTCTCAAAGACACTGCAAGATCGCTCCAACCAGAAACCGTATCCCTAATACTCCTGTACCAATGTAGTGCGTCACCGCTAAATATGTCGGTAGCGTATGTCAAAATCTTATCGTGTGAGATATTTCTAGCGACACAAACTTCCTCACAACGTTGAATGAACGCCCGGACGCAGGACTTGCCGTCGAATTTTAATTTCGCAAACTTGTTAATGTTACCATCACAAGTAACGGTGACATTAACCGGTGTCAATAGAGTAGGTGATATGCAATCACTACTAGTAGTAGCTAAGAGATCTGAAGCTGAATCACTAAGTGACGTAAGCCTTATTGTGGCCTTCTTGAAAAGGGTAACACATTGCTCATAGTCTTCCTTTAATTTATCATCACATGTAATGCGGTTTAGCCGGTGATATAAATGATTAAGCAAATTTTGAGTACGCAGCAACGTGTTCTTATCTAAAGACGTTGATTCTAAAGTGACGTTAACCTTTTCAAGAACATCCAGCACACCATTTAGGTCATCCGTTGGATCGAAAGGACTAGTGAGAATATCCTCTGAAGGAAATAATGGCCCACACTTAGCTATTTGTTTGCGCAACTCCTGCACTGTGGCAGCTGGTGATTCACCCCTAACAGCAACTTCATACTCAAGCTCAGACTTTTGAAGCGACATGAACTTCACGGGATAAGCCATTATAACAATAATTTAAATCAATAGAAAATATTAAAAATATTTCAAAATGGTGGGTAAATGTTGAACAATTCCGTATAGTGAAAAAACTAATAAGTACTAAATACTCCGTCTGTTACAATTTTAGTTAATATTCAACGTCTTGTTGTTTTTTTCACTTAAATGAAGCTAGCAAAAAAAAACTAACTAAAAATAAAATATTAAAAAAAACGCTAAATAAAATAATATTCAGCCAAGATACCAAAAAAATAAGCGTTTCTAAAAAAATTAACATAAAATGTTTTGCAAGTGGTATGAAGAGTAGGAAGGAAATTTAAAGGAAAGAAAAAAAACGAAAGTAATTAAGATGGCCAGCATAAAAAAAACACCAGGGTATTAAAAAATTGAGTGTAGTACCTCCCCCGGGCGAGCCGTTACTATAGGCACTACTACTACGGTAACGTTTAACACGCGGTATTCACAAAAAAAAAAAAAAATAACAAATATATAATAAATGTTGAGCACCCGGTATATAAAAAAAATATGACGTAAATATGAAAAAACACCCTGTATTACAGTAAAATACTAATATAATAAACTAATACATATTTTATGTTAACCACCTTGTATAACAAAAAAATGTTGTTGAACACCCGGTATAATAGAAAAATAACAGTTCACCCTCAATTTACGAAACGTTTAAACAAACAAAAAAAACAACTAAATGAAACGAACTATCTTACTCTCCACACCAGTTACTGCACACAAAAAAAAACAAAGCGTTTTACAACAGAAAAACAAAACACAAAACACACAAAACACCGAAAACACTACTACCTCCATAAAAACAGAAAAAAAAATGACCATTAAAACCACGATAAGGGCGCCAATGAAGCGTTGGAGTTATCGTAACTACTGTCAGGAACAAAAACTCACTAACACTTTCAATAAAAATTTATTAAGAGGTCGTAAGTACAAAAGCCCGTCATTATTCTTATTCCTGTTTATGGAGGTAGGCGCGTCAAGTACTATCCTGGCTTGCGCGTAGCTGTAGGGACGCTGGAGCCGAGGAGCTGGGCGCAGGACCCGCAGGGTTGATGGTAGCTGTGCTGGGAGCCCGATGCCAGAAGTGGCGTCGGATGCTAGATGCCAGCAGCGGTGACCCGTGTCTGTGGTGTGCGTCGTCACCAAGTGACGCAACAACGGTTTCCACGGGTAAATACCCGTTCGTGAAAACCCGAACTTTGATCCCTGGAATTACGTCCAGTATGTAAATTGTCCTCTGCTTATCCTCTCCTGACGGTGACCACGGCAGCGTAAGCACAAGCGTATGGATAGGGTACTATCGCGCTTAAGGCGAATGTGTGTAAAGGTCACCTTCAGAAGCGGAGTTTACAGAGTTTTAGGAAGAATGAAAGGAGTGTGAAGCAACTTTTAAATTAATTACTACGTACATAAATAATGATGTAAAACAAAGGTTGAAAGAAAAGATAGAAATGGTGTGTAAAGGAAAAGATGATAAAATAATTTTGAAAATCATAGACCACCAAGATACATTATAAAAGCACTGCGTGAATTGTCAACACTTACCCAATATGGGGTTTATGAAGCACCGATACTATTCCTTAGTTGAACTTTTTAAATAATTATAGTTAATTAAGTTTGCTTTATGTCGAACTTCTAGAGGTCTATTACGTGAGGCTGCGCGTGTAACGTCACGCACAAGTGTAATGTACGTGAGCGCAAAACTCGACTGACCCCTGTAGGTTCGACTCTCGCTCGTCGCTCGCGGCGCGCTTCGTCACGATTGGAGTGGGAAGAAACTGGACTTAACACCGAGAGCGAGCGAGATAAAATGCAGGCGTATCAGGTGATGCGATCGGTTGGAACGATATTACAATGACTAACGGTTTCGTATGATTACTATGATTACCCTTTAGCTAATTAAATAGTTAACAACGTTACACACTACGTACGATACGTACGTACGATAGTATTTACGTAACTTTTTTTTCAAATAAATGGTTATAGTTCGAAAAAACGAGCGTTGACCTATATTGTTCAAGGTTTTAAATACATTATGTGTATATACTTAACGCAAAACACTAATAAAACCACATAGCATTAGTACAATATGTACTATTTACGAGCGTCCAAAGTTGAAAAAATTTGCCGACGGCAAAAAAATAACAATGGCCGCCAAGACAATGGAAACAAAATGTTGTTTTATAAATATAAATCTGATACGTAGAATAAAAATATTGGTACCTGTGGAAAGCTTATTTAATGCTTCAACTTTGTTATAAAAGTAGTGGTATTAGAATAACACACTGTACTAAAATAAGGATCTGAAAACACATACACGTAATAAAAATAAACATGAATCGGTCAGCGCCGGTTGTGGAATAAAACCGAAATTACGTAATATTTTTTCACTCACCGACATTGAAATCCTGCAGTAATTCACTTCACTATAATATTTATCACACACTTAAACAGGCCATAGCACTTAAAACACTTGAAAAGCCACTTAAAACACAAATTATTTATCATGTAAACAAAACACGCGCGAATCCGTACGTCACTGACAAGACGCCATATTTTTTTAATTATTTGATTTTTTTGGTTGAACGCTTGTAGTGTTGTCATACATTTGAATACGCGGCTTTTAAGCACGAAATCGACTAAGCAATCGGATACAGTGTGCCAAAGATCTTTTAAAAATGAAAAATTGAATAAAGTTTATCGGATTTCGATTAATTAAAAGGTTACTTAGGTGAGAGCAAACATGCGGCGCCACTTTCTATGCGGCTACTTTTTATGCCTCTTGCGTTCTAGCGGTTAGTAGTTAAAATAAAATAGAGAAAAAGACAGAATAAATAGTATTGTGAAAAGGACACCCCCAAATTAATGTTTAGTGATTGTCCTTCTCTCAAAACTTTTAATAATCGGAGAGTCAATACTCTCCGCCGTAGTTTATAGAATGCTGTTGCTACTCGCCCGCAACCTTGACAATAGCGACGCGTTTTCTTGTGAATGACGGCGTGGGAGCCGTCAATTCGGTTCCCAATATATATATATAAATAATAGTAACACTTCCTTCACCCTTCCTTCCACACTTCAGTGACTGGGCCACCATTGGTATAGTATGTATACCAATGGTGGCCCAGTAGAAAACGACTTTATGAATTGTATGATGAACGAACTTGTAAAAACACTGCTGAATTTAATTTATATGTTAAGAATTATTCTAAATTATTTAAAAAAGTTTGTAGTATGGCCAAATCACGTTATTTGAGTTCAAAAATTAAAAATAGTAGTAATGTAATAAAAATGACATGGAGTATCATTAATAGCGAAACGGGAAGGTCATGCAACCGATGTAGTGATTACATACACTTGCTATTGATGACAATATAATTAAATCTGATTCTCACGTCGCCGCGGCCTTTGAAAATTTCTTTGCAGAGATTCCCGTATCGACTACTAAATCTCTAAACTCTTCACCCACTGCTGCAGAGTCTTTACTTAAAGAAAACATTCCAGTTTGTGATTCTGAATTTCATTTCGAATATGTCACTTTTAAAGATATAATTAAAACCTTTCACACGTTAAATGTCAAAAAGACTGCAGATTTATGGGGTAATTCGGTGGACGTTGCTAAGTCTAAAATTGTACTCGACAGGTTGTATGAGAGTATTGTGCGCATTATGAGTGACGCCGCTGTTGGGTCTAGCGGGAAGCGCGGCAACAAGCGAAACAAAAGCAGGCACTTATGCGGTTGGAATAAAAATGTGCGTGAAGCTCATCGAGCGGCCAGGCTTAAGTTTGAAATCTGGGTATCATGTAAACGGCCTACTGCTGGCATCATTTATGACGAAATGATTGAAACGCGTGAAATTTTTAAAAGTCGTCTGAAGTGGTGTCAATCCAATCAAGAACAACTTAAAATGGACATTCTAGCCAAACACAGGTCGGCAAAAGAATTCAGTAAATTCTGGAAGGCTACTGGAAAGCATGATATTAGGCCTGGCCTCCCGGTGAGTGTGAATGGAAATAGCGAACCGGTACATATTGCCAATATGTTCAAGGAGCATTTTAAGGTGCGGTCCCCGCTGTGCCCTTCAGCGTCATCTCTTGGTTTTAAGTCCGGATGTGAGGGAGAGCCGTCTGTACATTTTACTGCTAGTCAGGTAAGATGTGTCTTGAAAAAAATGGCAGGTGGTAAATCTCCCGGTCATGACGGGCTTAGTGTTGAGCATTTGCGGCACGCTGGGGTTCACCTGCCGAGGGTCCTGGCCATGTTCTTTACAATGTGCATGAGTCACTCTTACCTACCACACGACTTAATGAAAACCATCGTAGTGCCTATTGTGAAGAACAGGACCGGGGATATCTCGGACAAGGGGAATTACCGCCCCATATCGCTAGCAACAACGATTGCGAAGGTATTGGACAGTTTGCTTGATTCCTATTTGGATAAATATATAATGTTGCATGACGCTCAGTTCGGGTTTCGGCCCGGGCTATCCACTGAAAGCGCTATCTTAAGTCTCAAGCATACTGTCCAATACTATGCTGACCGCAGGACAACGGTATATGCCTGTTTCCTTGATCTCTCCAGGGCGTTTGATCTCGTGTCGTACGATGTGCTCTGGGGAAAGCTGGGGGACAGGGGTGTGCCGGAGGACGTGCTCAATTTATTAAAATATTGGTATGCAAACCAAACCAATTTTGTGAGGTGGGCTAATACACTCTCTGAAGCATATAGGTTGGAGAGCGGGGTGAGACAGGGGGGTTTGACATCTCCCAAGCTCTTCAACCTATATGTAAATGACCTCATCGTCGAGCTCAGTAGCAAGCGCGTCGGTTGCTCGATAGATGGCGTTTGTATCAACAACATAAGCTACGCAGATGATATGGCGCTACTGAGCCCGACGGCGGGAGGTCTTAGAGAGTTGTTAAAAGTATGTGAGACCTATGCCGGTGTACATGGTCTTTTATATAATGTACAGAAGAGTGAATACATGGACTTCAGGGCCGCTGGTAGATGTCCCGATTTTTCACATAACATTACCCTAAATGGCTTGAACGTAAACCGCGTCGCGAAATTTAAATATCTGGGGCATTTCCTTACCGATGGCCTTGAGGACGATGTAGACATTGAGAGGGAGCGCAGGGCTCTAGCGGTCAGAGGTAACATGCTGGCCCGTAGATTCTACCGTTGCTCTGAGCAGGTAAAGATCACGCTTTTTAAGGCATATTGTCAGACTGTGGGTCAAGCATACCAAAAGGTCGCTGGATGGCCTGCGCGTCCAGTATAACAATATCTTCAGGATGTTGCTGGGGCTTAGGCGCGGGCCTGCGAACGGCGAGCAATGGGCAGCTCGCCGTTCGATAAGGACCAGGCCCGGGTCGACGGCGCGTTGTGTTCCACGCGCGCCTCAAAGAGATGTCAGCACCAATGACGGGGTTTGCTAGGACCGATGCCTGCTAGGGTGGCGGAAAAGTCCAAGAGGGTTACCGTGGCCCCTGGCACAGGCAACTGAAGGAACACGGGTGGGTTTTAGTCAGTAAGAGTCTGACGCGCCCTCCTGCTCTGCCCAGAGCGGGAGAAGTTATTTGATGATTTCCCACCCACAAAAAAAAAAAAAAAAAAAGGATGTTGCTGGGGCTGCCTCGATTCTGTAGTGCATCGGGGATGTTTGCGCTACACCGTACGGACGGCTTTCACGCCATAGTTCGCAAAAAAACGGCATCCCTGATCTGCAGAATGCGTGGCAGCCGCAATAAAATCTTGAAGACTGTGTCGGGTAGGATCTCGTCACCAATTTGGAGGTCGTTATGCCTACGGGTAATTTGATTTTATTTATTTATTTTTTTGTATTTTCTTTTTTGTGTTGTTCTAATTTTTATGATAATTATGTACTATCGAATTGCTATGGATCTTGATGTCCGAAATAAATGATTTTTATTTTATTTTTATTATTTTAAGTCAATTATAAATATTGTAGCACCTACTTTAGCTGTTATTTTCAATAATTGTATTGACCGTGGTGAGTTTCCTGATCTTATGAAAAACAGTAAAATAATACCGTTGTTTAAATCGGGTAGTACATCAGACCCAACTAATTATAGACCTATTTCAGTGCTACCTATATTTAGTAAAATTTTTGAAAAACTTATTTTAAATCAAATGCAAAGATTTTTTAATGTACATAAATTACTGCATAACAAACAGTTCGGTTTTACAAGGGGTCGTTTAACTACTGATGCCGGAGTTGAACTTCTAGGGCATGTATATAATGCATGGGAGGACAAATGCGATGCGTTGGGCATCCGGGCATCTTTTGCGATTTGTCCAAGGCATTCGATTGTGTTCTTCATGAAACATTAATCAGGAAACTGCACCACTACGGAATCCGGAACGCCTCTCTGGATCTTCTTACTTCTTATTTAAGTGATAGGATTCAGAGAGTTGATGTTAACGGGAAAAGATCTCCCGGATCGGTAGTAAGAATGGGGGTCCCTCAAGGCTCAATTCTAGGTCCATTTTTTTTTTCTTATTTATATAAATGACTTGCCTTACCTCATAAAGGATGAACATGATATAGTGCTGTTTGCAGACGACACTTCACTTTTATTTTAACTCAAACGTCAGCAGCTGGTTACTGACAATGTAAATTGTGCCCTTGCAAAAGTAGTTAACTGGTTTAATGTTAATAACCTTCTTCTTAACGAGAAAAAAACGAAACGTATTAAGTTTACGATATTTCATGTTAGACAAGTAGAAACAAGTATTCTCATAAAGGGTGAAGAGTTGAAACCCGAAAATACCACAGTATTCTTAGACATAACTTTGGATGCCAAGCTTCAATGGGGCCCCCATATAGATAAATTGTCAAAGAAGCTTAGCTCTGCAGCATACGCCGTTAGGAAAATTCGTGGTTTAACTGATTTAGAGACAGCCCGTTTAGTATACTTTAGTTATTTTCATAGTGTAATGTCGTACGGTATTCTGTTGTGTGGAAATGCCGCCGATATTCAGACGATTTTTTGTTTTACAAAAAAGGGCAATTCGTTCAATTTATAAATTAAGTCCCAGACACTCCCTCAGAGAAAAATATATAATGACTGTGCCTTCTCAGTATATTTATGAAAATCTTTTGTATGCACATAAAAATATTAATCTGTTTAAAAAGTACAGTGATATCCATAATTTAAATACTAGGAACAAGCACAAATTTGTTGTTCCTACTACCAGGCTCAAGAAAATAGGTGGCTCGTTTAGATGCCAATGTATACGTTTTTATAATAAACTTCCTAGCCACATTCAAGCACTAAGCCTTAATAAATTCAAATCTTTTATAAAAAGGAAACTATGCCAGAATGCCTATTATACTGTCAAAGACTATATTGAGGACAAAAAGGCTTGGGATTGAGTTGCTCCAATAAAGCACAGGCAATGTTAATTTATTTTATTTCGCTAACTATTTTTACTTTTAATCTTTGCTATAAGTATCTATACTTACGAGTATTTACATATACAATGACACTAATATTTACTGTATAAAGTATTATATTATTTTAAATTATTGTGAATGTGAGGACTATGTGTGTTTTTGTTGCAGTTTTAATCATGTTCTGGCAGTTTGAGTAGCCGATGCGGCCTACCCAAATGTCCTTTCTTTGGTATTGTTCGTCGAATCGTTTAGCTCCTTAAGTTCTGAGTTGAGCTACATGGGTACTGACAAATGCGTGCACTGACTGGACAGGTCCACTCAATCTGTGTGGTTCTTTCCTCAAAAGACCATTTCAGACACAAATCTACATGGTCCTCAAAGATTATTATAATATTATTCTAATTATTGTGAATGTGAGAACTATGTCGGTCATTGATTTATTTATATTTATTTTTGTATTTTTCTCAACGTAATCATGATCTGGCAGTTTGAGTAATTTATGCGGCCTACTCAAATGCCCTTTCTTTGGTATTGTTCGTCGAATCGTTGAGCTCCTTGAGTCTATGTTGAGCTGCACGATTACTGACAATTGCGTGCACTGACTGGACAGGTCCACTCAATCTGTGTGGTTCTTTCCTCAAAAGACCATTGCAGACACCGATCTACATAGCTTTCACATGACCTGACCAATATTTTGTCTGGACTTTAAAAGAGACTGTGACCTCTGAGTTTGTTTCGGCCTTTCTTCTCAGAGTAGTCAGATAGGAAACGCCGACCCCATCTAGTTTAAAAAAAATATGATTGACGTGTAAAAGTGTTTGTTCAAACCTACTTACAGAAATAAAATCATTTATCATTTAATACCGTACAAGCCTTGGGCATTCATCAACCCTCCTTTTTTTTTTTGTTTCCGGTGTGAAAAATCCTCATGGATGTCCGCCGCCCTGGGGCGACATCGACATCGACGCAGCTCCATGTGTCGCTGCATCGGTCCTTCGCCCCGCGCCACCGATACAATGACGCTTCATCAATTCTCCTAGCTTATCTAGCCTGGAATATACGTCCGCACCTTAAAGCGGTCTTAAAACCCACTCTCAAATGGTTCACTCGCGAGCGGTTGTACGGAGCGGACAAGTGTTTATTATTTAGCGACCTACCTCCAACGGTAAAATGCCTAAATGCGATAATTGTGATAAAAAAATCACCTGGGCTTGAGTGTAATAAATGTGGCAAAATAGTTCACGCAAATCAAGTATGCACTGGCCTATCTTCGAAGCAGCTGTCAGCACTGCGGAATGCAGAAAATCTGGAGTGGACTTGCGAAGAATGTCACAAGGAGTCTCCTCACCGCAAGTCCTTCGTAATTCCGGAAGATGATGAAAATGAGGATGATAATGCTAGTGAGCTGGATGGGAACAGTGCTGCGGTGAATAAATTGCTACGTGATATTTCAGTCGAGGTTAAGAAAGCAGTGAAGAAAGAACTGGCATCAGTGAATGAGTCGCTTAGCACTTGTTGCCTGAAAATGAATGCGATAAATTCGACGCTGGAAATTCTTGCCGAGAAAGTCTGTTAAAGACATGGAGAAGAAAAACACATACCTCACAAATCAAAACACTCACTTGGAATTAAAAGTTGATGTATTGGAACAACACATTAGAAACGTTGAGCAAGAAACGTTGGCCAATGTACTGGAAGTCACTGGTATTCCTGATAATGAGAACGAGAACCTGGACATTCTCTCAACTAAAATAGCTTCGAAGCTTAATATTGAGAAACGCCAAGTTACAATGGTCAAAAGACTTATAGGCAGGAATGGTAAAGAAGGAGTTATTCAGGTGATGTTGCAACATGAGGAGCAGGTGAATCAGTGTATCCGTACAGCGCGGAAGGAAACAATTGTTGTTCATGATTATAATCCCCGAGGTTGGTGCTGAATTGGCTAAGTCAAAAGTTTTGTTTCGATACGCTCTCACAAAAGCTTTGTGAGACTTTGTACTTGTTAGGGGATATCAACATTGATTTAAAACTGAATGACAACATGCGAAATTACTACATAAGTTGTTTGGCTGAGTGTGGCCTTACGAGCGCAATTTCAGATTACACAAGAATCGAAAAACGTAATGATATTATCACTAAAAGTTGTATTGATCATATTTTTGTAAGATTGCGCTCGTTAGACTTTTACTCAGCGGCGCTCGGAACGGTTTTGGCAGATCATCGCACGATCGTGTTGTCTTGTATTGGAGGGGGAGTAAAAAATGCTGTACAGGATGTTGCAATAGTAAAGGAATTAATTGATTACAATAAATTAAGACCAAAGTTGGACGCCATAGATTGGAATTTAGTTGATAGTATGCAATGCCCGGTAGAGATATATAACTACATTAACACGTTCGTGGACGGTCTCAGTTTAAATTGTGTTCTATAATGACACAATAAATTGCCATACAATTATATTTGACGTTTAAATGCGTTGTGTTATATGTTATTAGATGTTTAAAAGTCAATATGACAGAAACGTTCTATCACGTCATCGTTTGCATACGTTGTGTCACTAATAGTACAACTGATATAGCGTATGATAGACACAACGTGTAATGTCGTTCAACGTAACCATACGTTCTGGCAGGACGTATAGTATAGATGAATAGTAGTCGCATCACAACGTCATTATACGTCGAACGTGAAGTAACGTTCTGTCACTTTCGGTGTTATTGTAATGTGTAATATGGTCAGAACGTATTATACCGTTTGACGTATTTATACGTTTTGTCATATCATAAATGCCAAAATAGAGTACCCGAATCACAACGTGGTTATACGTCCAACGTATACAATATATTTTTTGCCATATTGCATGGTGTAATTATATATTGAGTGTGGCATAACGCCACTGACGTTAAAAGGACTTTAAAAAAAAACAGGAGTTGTACGTAAATCAGAACTTTAATTATTTGACAATCATTTATCAGTCTTAGGAATCGTAAACTCTAATTATTCACCTAATCACAACCATAATATTGTAGTATCAATTGCTATCAAAAGGATATGTGACAATTTTCGTATGACAAAAATAACTTAATCAACAATTACTAGGTATTAGTCTTCACAAACATCAACTTGCATATTTATAATCATATCACAAAAACAATTGCAACTTCTGCACATAGTAAACAAAAAAAATATAACAAATCAACAAAATAAATCTTAGTCATCTTAGTAAAAAAGTAATCTTAGTAAAAAATTAAACAAATCAACAAAATAAATCTTAGCCATCTTAGTAAAAAAGTAATCTTAGTAAAAAATTAAACAAATCAACAAAATAAATCTTTGGGACTTGTAATTAAATGATCAGTCTTATGCCATTCTTCAAAGCACAATGCACAAAGTGCTGGTTTTTCTTTGCGACCCTTACATTTCAAACCAGTTTCTTTACGATGTTTATTTTTTGCACACATTTTGCATTTAAGGTAGTTAGAAGTCTTTTTAGAGCCAAGAGGAAGCGGAATTTTTTCAGGATAATTTTTAGGTACAAATATAGGGTGGTAGTATAAACTATCTGATAATGTAAATAGCTTTCGTTTTTGAGGTACGTTGACTTGACAACTTAGCAGGCATAATCCTAAAAATTTCAGCACCTCGTTACGATCTCTGGTTTTTGGTCTATTAGTTTGACACAAGATTCTGTCTGGACTTTAAAAGAGACTGTGACCTCTGAGTTTGTTTCGGCCTTTCTTCTCAGAGTAGTCAGATAGGAAACGCCGACCTCATCTAGTTAAAAAAAAGAAATATGATTGACGTGTAAAAGTGTTTGTAAAAACCTACTTACAGAAATAAAGTCATTTATCATTTATCATATATTTTGAGGCATATGCATTTGTGCAATCTACTAAATAGTCAAGAATGATGGATAGAAACAAGTGATGAAATACATCAGACACGATTGTGTTATCGTCTATGGAAAACTTTACCCCCACAGAATCAGCGTCAAAATTAAAGTCTGGTATGGATGTTGTTGTTTGTACCCAATCTTCTTCATGAGACGTTGTCTCAGTGGGATGAGACGATCCTCCAGGCCTGTTTTATAACGCACTGGGTGAAGAAGGGAGCTCACCAGACCACCTACGCTCTTTCTGGTCTACCCCATGTTGGCAGTTTTCAGCCACACCATGATAAATCGGTATTAAATTTGATAAATTCAATGTTCCATTTTGAGACGCGTCGAATAAAGGTGGTAGTTTGTCAAGAGACCGGAATCCTCTTTCATGATCGCAGTTTTCAGCAAGGACATTGGAAATTAGTGAGAGGGTTGACAAAGTTCCATTTTGAGAAGCGGTAGGTGAAGCCGGTAGTAGGTTTTCTTGAGTCGTCTCATCAGATGTCGCTTGTAATAGATTTGACGTATTCAATACCATATTCTGAGACAAGTTTTGTGAAAATGATAGTTCATTTATATCAGGTACAGAAGAGCATCCAGGTATTTCCTGAATGGTCTCATGATGGCTTTCAGTTATAGTTGGAGCTTTTGATTTTTTAATCGTTTAGCTAGGGGGAAAATTTCTTCTGAGGAACTCGAGTCATCTGTACCCTCCTCTTGAGTACGTCGGGTACAGTCACTTTTAGTCGATTGTGTATCGTTATCATCATCACTAGTGTCAGAACTAAAATCGGTGTTAGGTTTCTGAGTCGACATCCCAACAGATTTTGAATGTGTTTTAGCAGAGGTTTTTGACGAATTCTGGCGATAAAAAATACGACAACTTTCACTACCTGATGTATCCTCTTGAGGGTCAAAATCTTTGTCAGATCCAAAGTCACCATCACGATCCTGGAATGGGTCAGCCTCGGTTGAGTCATCGGAATCCTCAAAAATTCTCATCAGATTTCTCTTGCGCTTATCCATCTAAAACAAACAAAATAACTCATGACATACAATTTTCATACAATACACTTATAATTGAATTAGTTTACAACCTAGTAATAATAAGATAATAGCATATTATAAATACTTACGATGTTTATTTGTCTGCAAATATTACGATGCGCCACTCCCGCGCTGATGGAACGCGCGCACCTCGCTAGCGTGACACTGCCGCACTGAGTGTAGGGACGCGAGGGGCGCGGGAGACGTATAAACACGGTGTGCTTGTGTGTGCAGTGTCACCGCACATTATCAACAGCACATTTTTGAAACGGTTACAAACAAAGTTCACGTGACAGTAAAGTTTTGAGTTTTTGATATGTTGTGACACAGGGTACAATATAACGAATTTTTGCTTTAAAATTCACCGGGTATCAACGTCCTGCCGTAAATAATATTCTGTTTTTGAACGTCATCATACGTTGTGCCGTAGCTAAATCTCCAATCATGACGTCTAATTACGTTCTGTCCGCGAAAGTATTAAAAATAGCTTTCAGTGTTGTTACGAGCAATCAAAGTATCCGGTCGTATGAACCCGCGCGCGAAAAAAAAAAGACTGGGCTGAATGCCAGATGCGTCACCGGCGCGGCGGGGCGCCGCTCGGCCGCCCGATAATGTAAACAAAGCATTTTTACGACTTGGGTTTATTTGAATGGTGCTAACACTTGTGTTTTTTGTTATGGTAAGGAACGGGGCTTTAAGATAGCGGAGTTTCGTTTGAAATAGGATAGTATTCATGTAATCAAATCGTTCGTTAGTATGACGCAACCATAAATCATAACTTTGTTTTCAAATAAATGGTTATAGTTCGAAAAAACGAGCGATGACCTATATTGTTTAAGGTTTTAAATACATTATGTGTATATACTTAACGCAAAACTAATAAAACCACATAGCATTAGTACAATATGTACTATTTACGAGCGCCCAAAGTTGAAAAAATTTGCCGACGGCAAAAAAATAACAATGGCCGCCAAGACAATGGAAACAAAATGTTGTTTTATAAATATAAATCTGATACGTAGAATAAAAATATTGGTACCTGTGAAAAGCTTATTTAATGCTTCAACTTTGTTATAAAAGTAGTGGTATTAGAATAACACACTGTACTAAAATAAGGATCTGAAAACACATACACGTAATAACAATAAACATGAATCGGTCAGCGCCGGTTGTGGAATAAAACCGAAATTACGTAATATTTTTTCACTCACCGATCTTGAAATCCTGCAGTAATTCACTTCACTATAATATTTTTCACATACTTAAACAGGCCATAGCACTTAAAACACTTGAAAACCCACTTAAAACACAAATTATTTATCACGTAAACAACACACGCGCGAGTCGTACGCCACTGACAAGACGTCATATTTTTTTAATTATTTGATTTTTTTGGTTGAAAGCTTGTAGTGTTGTCATACATCCTAGTACGCGGCACAGAGTCAAGAAATCAACTAAATACACGGAATGTGTGTGTCCGACCTTATAGTAAAGCAATAAAGGTTGAAATAAAATAAAATAAAATTAAATTTAAAGGGAACTCGCGTTCACTCGTTCGTTAAACTTAATTGTTGGAGGGGGGCCGACGTGACCAGAGTACGTTCAAGCGGGTATTCGAAAACCATTAATACAAACAGCAAAAGGAATAAAGAGTTGTGGATAAACAGTAAAATTAATAATATGTGTCATAAAAGAGATTTACTTTTCAGTCAGTGGAAACAGGATATAAATAATAAAATACTTAGATTACAATTCAACAAACAAAGAAATAAAACAAAAAAAAAATTTTAGACAAATCCAGAAACCAATATTACTTTAACTTAATCAATGAAAATAAAATGAATAAAAAGAAAATGTGGGACATATTAATCACACTATCTGGTCGAATGTGTAAGTCAGTAGATAGACGAAGCGATTATCAAAGCTTTTAAGAAAAATAATTTAACTATAAGTACCATAGCTAATAATTTCAGTAGGGGATTTAGGGAAAACGTTAATAAAATATTACCCAAATGCAACATAAAACTAATTCCTGATTCGGAGTATATGTCGCCAATCAACAAATCCATGTTATTTAAAAAACCTTCTGTTCGTAATATTTCAACTATTATAAAAAATCTAAATATTAATAAATCTGCTGGTGTAGATGGCATTCGATGTATAGACGTGAAGGTTGTAAGTGATAAGACAGCACAGGTCATAGTTAAGCTAATTAGCACTAGTTTACAAGTTGGAAAATATCCTCAAGAATTAAAATCAGGTATCGTGCGACCAATTTATAAAAACGGATCGCATAGTAACTATGACAGTTATAGGCCCATTACAATATTACCAGTCATAGATAAGGTAGTAGAAAAATACGTATGTCAACAAATTCGGACTTTTTACGTTACAAACGATGTTTTATCGGGCTCTCAGTTTGGCTTTCAACCTAATAAATCAACTTCAATTCTGCTTTCTAAATTTACAGATGAAATAAACCAACACCTCAATGATAAAAATCACGTTATCCTGTTATTCATTGATTTTAGCAAAGCGTTTGATACTCTCAAGCATTATACACTTATAAACAAGCTTGACAATACAGGGGTTCGAGGCCCAATATTAAACTGGTGCAAAGACTATTTAAAAAACAGAACATGTCGTGTCAAAATCAGCAATGAACTCAGTGACGAAGCTTTAGTATCTACGGGAACAGCACAGGGCTCAGTTATAGGACCCTTGCATTATTTAGCCTACGTTAATGATATGGAGAATGTCATACACAATTGCTCAGTCTATCAATATGCGGATGACACCTGCCTCGTAGCAGCTGATAAAGACTTATCCAAGGCTGAACAAGCGATACAAAATGATTTTTATAATTTATGTAAGTGGTCTCATGATGCTAGATTAGTGCTTAATGCTGGTAAAACTAAAATTATCCACGTTCGTTCTAATCACTTACTCAACTCTGATAAGCCAATTAAAATAATTGCACACACTCACCAATGTTTGCATGAAGTACAATTATCTAGGCTTGCTTGTAAATGTGAACCATTGGAGCAGGTTACCAACTACAAATATTTGGGTTTAGTGGTTGATGACAGATTTAACTGGGGCTACCACATTGACTTAATTTGCGATAAACTGCGAGCAATGCTAGCCAAATTTGCAATAAGTAAATACAAAGTGCCTTTTAAAATATTACTCAACCTTTATAATGCTCTCGCAGAGTCAATAATTTCATATGGAATCACTAGCTACGGCAGAACATTTAAAACTTACATAGACAAAATATATAACCTACAACTTCGTTTATTAAAAATAATTATACCTAATAAAATGAGAAAAATGCTTTATGATGGTGATGACGTAACAGGTTTTTTAAAAATTTTGTAAAATACTGCCAATACACACTAAAATACGAAAGTGGTTATTAATCGAACAGTTCACCAACAAAGAGCTGCAAATCAAATTTAATCATGGCATAGCAACAAGAATGGCAGCTCAATCGAAACTGGTAGTACCGAGATATAAGAACTATTACGGGAAACGAACGAACGCTTATTTAATACCTACTCTAATTAATGAGGTTCCAACAAAAATCCAATCGGAAATAACAAACAGTAATTATAAAAATAAATACAAAAAAATCTTTGAATCTCTTTGAAATTGCATCATCCTGTTTAAATTTCATTCAATAGGTAATTAGTATCGTCGTTGTTTGTGTACTTACATAACATTAAAGCTGTTAACTTGTTATTTACTAACAACCTCACACTTTTTTTTATATAATACCTATCTAAACTTAAACTTTTTTATGTGTCGTGTGTATAATAACTAAGTACTACGCTAGTTGTAAGATTGCTCAGTGTGTCAACATCCGGACAAACCTATTGAGGTTTTTGTGATGTTTATGTTTATATTTTGTTTTGTTCTATAATTATGTGGCCTACCCAAATGTCCTTTCTTTGGTATTGTTCGTCGAATCGTTGAGCTCCTTAAGTTCTGAGTCGAGCTGCACGGTTACTGACAAATGCGTGCACTGTCTGGACAGGTCCACTCAATCTGTGTGGTTCTTTTCTCAAAAGTCCATTTCAGACACCAATCTGCATGGTCCTCAATGATTATGTCCGGATTTTATATACACATTGACATTAATGAATTTTATATACATATACTATGACAAGAGTATTTACTTTGTAAAGTATTATGCTATTATTTTAACTATTGTGAATGTGAGAACTATGTTGGTCATTGCTTTTTTTTTTGTATTTTTACTCTTAGTGTAATCATGATCTGGCAGTTTGAGTAACTTGTGCGGCCTACTCAAATGTCCTTTCTTTGGTATTGTTCGTCGAATCGTTGAGCTCCTTAAGTTCTGAGTTGAGCTGCACGATTGCTGACAATTGCGTGCACTGACTGGACAGGTCCACTCAATCTGTGTGGTTCTTTCCTCAAAAGACCATTTCAGACACCGATCTACATAACCTTCACATGATCTGACCAAGATTCTGTCTGGACTTTAAAAGAGACTGTGACCTCTGAGTTTATTTCGGCCTTTCTTCTCAGAGTAGTCAGATAGGAAACGCCGACCTCATCTAGTTTAAAAAAAGAAATATGATTGACGTGTAAAAGTGTTTGTAAAAACCTACTTACAGAAATAAAGTCATTTATCATTTATAATAAACAATAAAAAATAATAATAATAATAATAATCAGCCGCTCACTGCCGTAATGGACATCACTTCTTGGCATCCCTAAGTATCCGAACTTAAACTACCCTGCACTCTCGTGTCTGTCGCCTCTAGCAGCTTGAAATCAACAGTCTCCATATTTTCGTTATAACCCCCACCTCCTAACATCACCACGCTCAGCTTCCAGCCCGAGCCAAGTAAATGATAAATGATAAATGATTTTATTTCTGTAAGTAGGTTTTTACAAACACTTTTACACGTCAATCATATTTTTTTTTAAACTAGATGAGGTCGGCGTTTCCTATCTGACTACTCTGAGAAGAAAGGCCGAAACAAACTCAGAGGTCACAGTCTCTTTTAAAGTCCAGACAGAATCTTGGTCAGATCATGTGAAGGCTATGTAGATGTCTGAAATGGTCTTTTGAGGAAAGAACCCCACAGATTGAGTGGACCTGTCCAGTCAGTGCACGCAATTGTCAGCAATCGACAGCAAGTTTTTGTAACATAGACCCAAATTGCCGCACTTTCGCAGAATATGTTTATGCCCGTTTTTGTACAATTTCTCAATTGTTTTAAGGACCCGGTTGAGTATGTTATCGATGGCAGATGAGGCAATAGCAGAGTGAGTCAAAATTAGAAATCAGATATTTTACGCGTTTCTTTAGAACTTGTCAAATTATTGCATTCGACTTGTCCGCCCGAACTTGTCCCTAGTTTGTGTACGGTCTCGTCGCCGTACATTTTTCTGCTTACTCTGCATCTGTAACATACTTTAGGCCTACGATGCGCGTCATAATTTTGCGTAATAAAATAACATGACTAACGAATTGAAACATAGTGAACATATAACTGTGTAGCTATCAACAACTGAGAGAAATAATCGCCTTCCACTCTAGTACTGTTACTTACTCTTAATTTAAATAAACTTAACTACTTAGTGCATCTTAATGGAACGTGTTTCTCTATACTCACTGAACTTACGAACCTTCATGACAAATCAGTGTACGGAGTTAACCCATTAAATAGAGAAGTTCCTAAGAGGGCCAAACCATTTGCCGGTTTTAAAATAAATTAATTATATTTTGTTATTAAATAGGAATATGTGACGGACAGTCACAATGGCGTTTTAGGATTGTGAAGGAGGTTGAATAGCAGACACAATAATCGAGAGTTCTTGCGAAGTCGAATAGGAAGTCACTTGAGTATGTTGCGAAGGTTGGAAACGTGATCATACTTTTTAGGGTTAAAAACAAAGCGAATACAGATATTTTGCAGACGCTCATGTGTACTTAAAATCTCCTCGGTAGCATCCAAATAACAGCCATCGGCATAATCTATAATGGGCTGAATTAGAGTTTGAGTAAGAGAGATTTTGGTGTTCAAGGACAAGAAACTCTTGAGACATTTCAATGAATGGAACGGGTAGTGCACTTTGCGACTGACTTGAGCAACATGGGCAGTCCACGATAAATAGGAATCCATGGTCATCCCCAGGTTTTTAACCTTATGCGCGTATTCAATCAGAAATCCATTCAGACAGAGTGGAGAAAAAAATAAAATATGAATTAGGAGTGTGTTTCGTTTTGTGTTGATTTTTATTCTGTTTGTACAAGTTTAGTAGTTTACTTTATAATTTTGTAATTTTTGGATGCTTCCTGGTAAAATATGGCTGAATCTATTCCCTATAACACCATGTACTGTACCCATATTTACAAAATAAAATATCTTTAACAGCGACGAAACACCGAGCCTATTCCGCATATGTACCTACCGCCGATAATCGTGGCCTGGTTAGGGTTGATTTGCAGTCCAAAATAGCGCGACCACTCGCTAATCAAATCCAGGTCGCTGTTCATGGCAGACACGGCGGCTTCCGCATCTTCCCTTAAGAAAGCCTAAAAGGAGGCTCCAAACACAAATCATTGTATATGAAGCATTTTGTTTAAATAAAAATATTTTTCATTTTTTTCATTTTTTCATTCATTTAAATGATTGTAAAGCTGCAGATCGTCGGCATAGAGATGGAAGTGGGGAGAGGTGACACTAGTGACAGATTTAATGAAAATAGAAAAGAGAAGAGGAGAGAGAACGCCGCCCTGAGGCACTCATGCAGAGATCACCAATCAGAAGATGACTCATCGAGACGAACCCGCTGCGAGCGGCCCTTATGATAGGAATCAAAACAATCAATGGTGGATGAGGAGAAGGTGGAAGGATCCTTAGAAGGATGACGAAATCAACAGAGTTAAAGGCACCGCTAAAGTCGAGAAGTACAAGTAAAGTAAGAGATTTGTGGTCCTTAGCTCAGTGGATGTGATGACATCCACTGAGCTAAGGATCTACACGTCAATTTACTTATATGTTACTGATGAGTAACATAAGTAAATTGACGAGTAGAAATGTCTTAAAAGATCTACTTACAGCTTCGATCAATAATTATTGATCGAAGACTTACAGAGATAAACATTTCATTTCATTTTAACCTTCAAAAAGGCCGTTACTATGACCAGGTCGAAAAACAGATTGAAGAGGACTGCAGGGAAGGCAGAAAGTTGTTGATGAACGATTGGTTCAAAAACTTTAGTTAGAGAGATAATGGAGGATTAAAATGGGGCAAAAATCGGTGGTTGAGACCGGCTTAGGAATTTTGGGTAAGGGGATGATATGAGCTTGTTTCCAGGCCAGACGAACAGTACAAGAATACAAGCAGAAATTAAAAAGGTGGGTCAAGACGGGAAGTAGTGTGGATAGTAGAAATCATTATTGAACAAAGATTATCGTTACCACCTGCAGTAGAAGAGACAGCAGATGTTTTTTTTTAAATTAATATATAATTTCTTTTGGTATGTAATTCTTTGATTACTTTATTAGGGCCTTCTCTGTAGAGTACAAGCACTAGTGTTTATTAGACATTATCTAGCACGCACAATACGTTTTACGTACTGCGGCTGCGTCCCTGATACAGCCTAACCGATTTAAATTTTTAGAGCTGCCGATATTTGTTTGCGGAAACAGATTGCTCGGTGATGTCCCTTACACCCTGCACAACAGTGTATGGCAGCTTCCTCAGGCAGCCGCGTCGGCTGAAGCTTGTTTCCCGCCGACAATGATTTAATAATTGGAAAACGAAATGTCTCGCTTCAGGTGCGCGTCCGCGGTAGATTTATGGCGAAGTTTGTCAGCGAATGACCGCCGCCGCCGGCGCCGCCGCGCCACGTGCCGAGAATGATATGCGCTTATTATTTCTTTCTTTTCACATCCCGACTGCTATTGTGTGCTGATTTATCCCTTGAGGGGGATACGTTTGACACAGTGGATAGCTACCATTTTATTTTTAATAGTATAGTAGTTTGTATTTTTGTTAAAATACGCATTTCTTTATGTCGGTACAACATGTACTTACACACGGGTGTTTCGTGTTGCCAAATGTACACTACACTAGTATGCCTTTACGAATATCTAACGTACAATACCTTAGCGAGTCTGAGCACAGATCCCCCCCTTGCGCCGCGCGTGTGGCCGACAGCTCGAATAGCCGAAAAGCCTTTTGATTCTTAAACCCCTATATAAAAGTATCATTGTGTTCACATCATGTCATGCCGCCCCCTCCCGAAACGCGCAGGGGCCCGCTTCCGGGTGCGCACGGGGCGGCGTTCGGCTCACAAAGCCGTCTTGTGCCTCTTTTATTATATTCGCCATCCATCTTTTAACAGTGACGTCACATTAAAGCCTAAATAAAACGTGTCGTCGCGGAATAATGTCCTCAATCTCCATCACGCTTGTTGTGGTATCATTTGCGGCCCCCCATTGCCCCGCTCACTTACTGCGGGGTACTACGGAAAACTCCTGATTGTGTTGACCAGTACTCTAACAGTACGCACAGTTCTAGTGTCACCTCTAGCTAGATTAGCTGATTTTTACTAACATTACGTGGCAGAAGCTGTCCACAGACCTCAGCCATAATTAATTAAATATTAATTAAGTATTTTATCGAACCTCAAACGATTCCCATTTTAAGCTCCTGAAAATAGAGCACTCGAATTTTATGAACGTCAAAAAAATATCGAAAGTCATCTTTATTTTCATCACTTTTGATCCGCTGTTTAGGTGACTCAACGTCCGAAAAAATATCAGGTCGTCATCTGACGACTCCATCGTCGCGACAAATTTTAAAATTTTTCGTCATTGGTGTCGTTTTCATGGTTTTCGAAGGTGCTATAAAAGGCAAAGGCAAAGGTTGTTGGCAGTCTGTGAGGCCTATAATAATAATAATAATTTATTTATCAAACAGACTACAAAGGTCCACTGTGTTAGTAACAATATAACTTAGCCTATGTTAGTACTTAATAATAACAAACAAACACGATTAACAAACATTTACACAAGAAATACTTACAATACTAGAATGTTAGTAACAATAACGCTTATAAAAACTATGTTAGTACTTATATACTACTACAGATAAGGTGGTTTTAATTAGATGCCTCACTATGGGGCTTTCATCATGCCTATCAGCAATAGCGCTCAAGAGGACGTTGCTACTGCCACGCAATCTGGCGAGAAGAGACGCATTCTTCTTACGCACTACAGCTGAGAAGCTGTCCACTCTGGCTTGTGCAAACATTGCAGATGCACTGCAATATCGTGGCAGTCGCAACAGTGCCCTGAAAGCGTTATTGTATTGAACACGCAAAGCATTGGCTGCACGTTTAGTACAGTTGATCCATAGGGCGCTCGAGTACAGAGATGTGCAGTATCCTTTAAACAGCGTGATTTTGACCGCATCTGTACATCGAGCGAACCTACGGGCCAACATATTCGCCCGCACCGCCAATGCTCTGCGTTCCCGTTCAACATCCGCATCATCTTTAAGGTCGTCAGCAATGAAATGTCCAAGGTATTTGAAACGGTGTACCCGAAGAATCGGAACGTCATTAATTTTAATAGGTGGTACATCTTCTGGACATTTCTTACCAGCAGCCCCAAAGACCATGAGTTCTGACTTTGTTACATTATATTTTAGCCCATGGTTAGCAGCGTAGTTCTCACAAATCCCAACCAATTTTCTGAGTGCACTCACCGAGGGAGCCAGCAACACCATATCATCGGCGTAGCTGATGTTGTTAAAGCATAACCCGTCAATAAAGCAGCCCACATGCGTGCTGCTGAGTTCCTCGATCAATGCATTCAGATACAGATTAAAAAGATTTGGGGAGGTTAATCCCCCCTGCCTCACGCCACACTCCAACCTGTATGGTACAGACGACTCATTCCCCCACCTTACAACGTTTGTTTGGTTGTCGTACCAGTACTTAAAAACGTTCAGCAACTCGTTGGGGATACCTGTAGCCTTTAACTTATTCCAGAGAATGTCGTATGAGACCAGGTCGAAGGCCTTGGAGAGATCTAGGAACGCCCCGTAAACTGGTGTACTCCTGTCACTGTAGTACCTGACAGTGTGCTTAAGACAAGCTATTGCACTTTCGGTGGATAAACCAGGTCGAAAACCGAACTGTGCATCGTGCAGCCGCAAATGTTTTTCTAGCTGCACGTTTAGTACACTATGCAGAAGCACATGGACTTGTGTACAATGTACAAAAAAGTAAGTTTCTGGTGTTCAGAGTAAAGCACAAAAAACCAGCTTACGTTCCACCGGTCATGATCAAGGGTGTAGCCCTTGAGAGGGTGCTAGATTTTAAATACCTGGGGCACATTGTTACTGAGACTTTGAAGGATGACTCAGATATGGAAAGAGAACGGAGGGCGTTGGCTGTCCGATGCAATATGTTGGCGCGCAGGTTTGCACGCTGTACACCAAAAGTGAAAATAACACTATTCAAGGCATTTTGCCAATCGCTGTACACGTGCACCCTGTGGGTTCGATATACGCAAAGGGCATACAACGCTCTCAAAGTTCAATATAATAATGCCTTCAGGATGTTGTTGGGGCTCCCGCGTTACTGCAGCGCATCAGGAATGTTTGCCGAAGCACATATTGATGGTTTTAATGCCATCGTTAGAAAACGAGCAGCATCCATGATGCGCAGAGTGCGTGGGAGCGTCAACAGCATTCTGAGGGTCATTAGTGATAAACCGTGTTGCGCCACCTTGGCACACTGGGTGCGTGTACATGTGAATGTACCCGGTGTGTCAAGTGAGCGCAAAAGATATTTAAATTAAATTCAGTTTTTTTTTTGTTTTTTACTACCATAGTTTATTAAGTTTTGTCATTTGGACCACGGTCTGAAATAAAGTATTTTTTTTTTAATGTCAATAATGAAGTCAAAATAAAAATTCAAGATGTAAAAGTTTTAATTTTCCAAAAATGTGGAAATTGTAGCATCTTGGATTTTCATTTAAAGGGCAGACAACAGCTAAAGCCCGGTCACTGTTGGGCTCCATAGAAAAAAAAAAGAGAAGCGCGATGACACAAAGCTGGTAATATATTGCAAAATATGTAGCAATTCTCTATTTACAGAAAAACTTCAGTGATGAAAATTTCCGTGGTGGAATATCCTCATGTTTGTCCGCCGCCCTGGGGCGGGAGGTGGGGTATGTCAGACTCTTACTGACTAAAAACCACCACAGTGTTCCATCTCACACCTACGCTGGGGGTCGCGGGAACTTACGATCCTTCCGCAATCCCCGACTGGTGCCGGCCCGCCCCTTCGGGCCTTTTTGGATCAGGGGGGGAGCGAGGTGTTTGACTCCCCCGTGACGTCTAAGAGGGGCGCGCGTGGAACACTACGCGCCGCCACCTCGAGTTCCTGATGTGTTTGGGGGCGACAGACGTCCCTGACCCCGAGTCCGTCACCCCTGGACCCATTTAGGGGGGCTGGAAGAGGACGTTGTCCGCCCTCCGTTGACGCCCGATGCGCCTTCTACGGGCCGGGTGAGTGGAAGAGATCTCCCTCTCCCTTTCCGCAGCCTCCTTCTGCGAAACAGTCGTCTCGCAGAAGGAGACCACCGCGTCCCAGGACTTGGCGCTTCCGACCATCGACTCGACTTCGGCCGGCAGCGACCAGTCACTGCCTACTTCTGAGGTGAGGGCACGGCGCGGCTCCTCCCAAGCGGCACACTCTGCCAGCGTATGCCGCGCCGTGTCCTCCCAGCAGTCGACGCAGTGGTGACACCGGGCTGTCCGGCTCCCTGTTTTTATGTGACACAGGTACTTCCCGAAGCAACCATGCCCCGAGAGCACCTGCGTCACCCGAAACGACAGGGAGCCGTGCCTCCTCCCCCTCCCGAGCCAGCTTGCTTGGCAGCCCTTCTCTTCTTCTTGTTGGCGGGCGCGCCACAAGTCTTTCCACCTGCTCTATGCCCGGCGGGCCTCCCTGCAGCTGTACAGAGGCTACAGTTTGGCGCCGAGGAGCACTGGGCCGCCTTGTGGCCGGCCTGACCGCAGCGATAGCACTGCTCGCTGCGGTCTATTTCGGCGTTGCACCGTGCTCTGACATGCCCAATGTCGAAGCAACGGTAGCACCGCAAGGCCCTGGGTTGCAGCTGCTTCACCCTCGCTGCCACCCACCCCACCAACAGACGCCCAGCGTCGGCGACATTGTTCGCCGCCGCCACCGGGCACCGCACCCAGATCGCGCCGAGCCCGGAAGCGTCAACGCGAATCTCGCCCGTCCGCACGTCATCGGGCGGACATCCACCGACTCGGGCCATGAACGCCACGACCTCCGCCGGGGTCGTAGAGTCATCCAGGCCATCGACGCGCAGCTCAGCGGTCATCATCGGCCTGGACACCTGGACGTCTTCCGGGTTGAGGAGCTCTCGCAGCTTGGCAGCCAGGATGTCCACCTTTTCGCCGCTAGAGACACCCGACGCCTCAAGCAGTCGCGCCCCCGTAATCATTCAGAGGCCGGACGGTATGCCAAGGTCGGGGAACGCGACTTTGGCCCTCGTCTTCGTTAAGCCCGCCTTATATGAGACGCCCCTTTCGACGGTTCCGGGCTTCAGCGTAATTACTCAACTCAAACTCAAAGCATTTATTTCAAATAAACCATTTACAGGCACTTTTGAATAATTGTCAAGTAGTCGGTCAGTCAGAAATATGAAGCTAGTTGCCCATTCCAAAGCGTAGTAGGTACCTATGGAGAAGAACGGGCAAGAAACTCCATGGACACTCTTTTAAATCAAAATATTGTTTAGCGTTAGCGCAACCAGCGCTTCATAATTTATAATTCTTATATTTTATTACATCACCTTATGGCGATTGAGAGGCATTGGTTTAATAGTTCTAATGTATTAAATAAGTGTCACATATCGTTGGTTCGGTGATGTTCTATGTGGAAGTGCCACCGTCAACGCGTTGGAGCTGTTGACATCAGCCGGCTTCCTGAGTGTCGTCTTGACCACGGGATATTGCGCACGCGTCCTTTCGCATATGTCTCTATTTCGAATAGGTGTGCTCCATCTCGTCTTAAACCCTGAATTGAACCTACATCAAGTGTTACCTAGACTGTGTTATATATCGCTGGCCAGCATAGTGAACCTAGACTGAACTGTTCATCCTGAACGCGGCTTCCATGTGCTTCTGCTTAGGGATCGCTGGATCAAAGGTATGTGGCATGACTAGTAAATTGGACTTTATCCATTGCCTTTCGTCTCATTTGGGTTTTTTCTCCTTAAAGTTAGCATCGCTGAATCAGCAATTATAGCCTAGATTGCTCTAATAATTTAGGGTAATGTGTGTGATTTTAAACGTAAATTTTAAAAAATTGTAAACGCGTGTGATTTTATTAGTAATTTTCGAAATAATATTCAAATTCTAGAGGTTATACGCACCATTTTGGTCTTTCGAGCCGGATAAATTAATTTTGGGCCTATTTACGGCCTATTTTTGAGTTCTAAAAGTCTAACTTTAGGAAAATAAAAATCTCGTGTTTTCCATATATCAATTGCATATCATCACACAACTCTCATCTTTATTGCGTTAGGAATAAGGGTCAGACTGCCTTGCATGCAGTAGTTCTACCGGCAAATTAATTGTTAATTTAAATCATTAATTTCACTAATTACAAGTCTGGAATATACATATAATTGAATATCAACGTTGATTCTAAACTTTTGAAAAGAAAACCAAAAATATTTGTCCTAATTTTATTTTTAGTGACTGGGCAACTAGAGGTGTTAGGATAAGTAGGGAAAGACTGTTCGAGCTGTACGGCCTTAAGCCCTACATTAACACTGAAACTTTCAACAAGTATGTTGCTACATATTCAAATTTTTTTAGGAATACCTGCAAGATAGCTAAAGCCCAGTACATTAGCAACAACATTAAATCAGCAGAAAATAAAATAAAACAGTTTGGAAAGTTATAAATAACGAAACTAGTAGGAAAAAAATACGAAGCACAGATTATACATTGGAGACTTCACGTGGTGCCATAAGCTCTAACTTAGAAGTCGCTCAAGAATTTGTAAATTTCTTTACTAATATACCAGTTAAAACGACGGAAGCTTTAAATTCCTCACCTGATGTCTCGATTGATTTATTAAGAGCGAACGTTTTAGGCTGCCCGGTTGAATTTCAATTTAAACATATAAACCCTATGATAGTTATAAAAGCTTTTCGGCAAATAAAAATCAAATTGACCGAAGATCTATGGGGAATGTCTATCAAAGTTTGTACAGCAATAATCGAAACTATAGCACCATACTTAGCTTTAATATTTAATTTGTGTGTAGATCAAGGAGTCTTCCCGGATTTAATGAAATACAGTAAGGTTATACCACTTTTGAAATCTGGGGACAGCAAAGACACCAACAATTATAGACCAGTATCTGTGTTGCCAGTATTCAGCAAGGTGTTCGAAAAGGTAATGCTCAATCAAATGCTTAATCATTTTAACACCAACAAAATCTTACACGATCAGCAATATGGTTTCACCAAAGGACGTTGTACGACTGACGCCGGTGTCACTTTATTAAAACACATATTTACAGCGTGGGAGGAGGCCCAAGATGCCATAGGGATCTTTTGTGACCTCTCCAAGGCATTTGACTGCGTTGATCACGAAACCTTGCTCTTAAAACTTGAGCATTACGGACTAGGTAAACTCGCGCTTAGTTTAGTACAATCTTATTTAAATGATAGACAACAAAAAGTGCAAATAAATGGTATCAATTCACTTCATTTAAAAGTACAAATGGGTGTTCCACAAGGATCGATATTAGGTCCCTTCCTCTTTTTAGTATATATTAATGATCTACCCCATTTATTTAAAAACCAACCACAAATGGTATTATTTGCTGACGATACTTCTTTAATCTTTAAGATAAATAGACGTGCATCAAATCTTGACGACGTAAATAATGCCCTACTGCAGGTACATAATTGGTTCACTGCTAATAATTTAGTATAAAATGGGAAAAAAACAAAATGCATAAGATTTGCTTTACCGAATGTTAAAAGTAGTGATTGTGACATAGTATTGAATAACGAGAAACTAGAATTTGTCGATGAAACTGTTTTCCTGGGAATAACGCTAGACTCAAGGCTGCAATGGGGTCCTCATTTAACATCTCTTGCAGGACGGCTAAGTTCAGCAGCATATGCTGTAAGAAAAATCCGTCAATTTACTAATGTAGATACCGCGAGGCTAGTCTATTTCAGCTATTTTCATAGTATCATGTCTTACGGTATTTTATTATGGGGACGGGCTGCCGATAATGAGTCTATTTTTATTCTGCAGAAAAGAGCTATCAGAGCAATATACAGCCTCCGCAGGCGCGATTCTCTAAGGGAACTGTTTAAAGACATAAACATCATGACGGTACCTTGTCAATATATTTATGAAAACATCATGTACGTAAGGAAAAATTTAAATCTTTTCAGTAAAAGAGGTGAAAGACACAATTATAGGACTAGAAATAGGGACCAATTAGTTCAACCAGGTTTCAGACTGGCTAAAGTAGACTCATCCTTCATGGGGTACTGTTTAAAATGTTACAATAAAATACCTCCCCACATACTCCAACTGAATGAAACGAAATTTAAATCTTGTATAAAACGCACACTATACAGCCAAGCATATTATAAGTTGGGGGATTATATCGCTGACAAAAATGCTTGGCTCAGGGCTGGTCCTGCTCCACAAGGGCGCGTAAACTAATTAATTAGCATTCGAAAATAGTGTTGGAGCTGATGAAGATTGTGCAACCTATCTTTGCATTGTATAAATTCAATCTCTTAGTATTGTATAATTGCATAGCACATGTGTGAGCACTATGTACCCACTATAAAGCTTACTGGGTTCTTCTTTCATTGAGTTGAATGTGCCCTGGCGGCTGAGAGTATGTCATGCTCACTCAAATGTGTCGCTGGTGGTGGCGTGTGTATTGGATCATTGAGTTCCCTTCAAAATGGTTGAGCTGAATGGTGCTGATCCATACGTCATGTTCGTGAACGGGCACCGTCAGTAGGCACTGGTCATTTCTTAGCTGCCACGGCTTATTTTAATTCCATAATTGTTTTTATCTTTTTATTACGGACGCTTTTAACGTGCACGTCTTTCTACATCGTTCTCACATGTATAATTACAACATGATTCTGAAACATTTCTCCGACATTCGTTTCGCCGTTGATCGGTACACCGACAGAACGATTCACTTTTCATTTTTTCTCCGACAGAACTTTTCAATGACGAACGATTCGCCGACAGAACGATTCACTTTTCATTTTTTCTCCGACAGAACTTTTCAATGACGAACGATTCACCGACAGAACGATTCACTTTTGAAAATTACATCGACAGAACCTTTCACCGGCGATCGATTCGCCGACACAACTGTTCATCTGCCCCTGGGTATAAAACATAGGTATTCGACATGTGGACCTGTTTCCGTTTATTGTTTAGAAACACACAAATACACACAAAATACAATCAATAATACAATATAATACTAATACATAAAATTAAACTTTGCACTCATACTCATTCCGAAGGATTTTATAATTTCCGGCTAGCTTATCATTTAATTGCATATAATTCTAAATTAAATTCACAATGCAGGCTAGTATTATTGAGGTAATGATAGACATACATACTTGATATTTATTTCTAAACGAAAACAATTAAATATGAAAATGAGGGTAGTCTTCAGTTTTTTACCTGTCAGCGTCCCTCATTACGTTGTTATGTCTACCCGGAATTAATGTCCAACGTGTTAATGAAAAGGTTTAGATTTGTTGTTAAAAAATGAGTGATTGTGTAATGTTAAAGTCAAAACGTGGTAAAGATATATTGATTCACGAAGGATATTCATATCATCTAAATAGAATACGAAATACGAAGTTCCACTGGCGGTGTACGAGAAAAAATTCTACCCGGTGCAATGTTGCTATCACTTCAACAGTGTCTACGAATAATTCTCATATTGTTATTTCGAAAAATTTTAAACATGTTCATTTGCCGGCTCCCAATAAGCAGATTGAATTAACTGTAAAAGCTAACATCAAACAAAAAGCCCACCATTCAATGGATGCACCCTCACAAATTGTTCAACGGTGTATTCAAGATGTACCAAGTATTAGTGCTCCTTACATGCCGACTAAGGATGCCATGAGAATGATGGTTCATCGGGTAAGGAATAAGAATTTACCAAGTATTCCCAAAGATATACATGCTGTTGTGATTCCCGATGAATTAACCAAAATTAACAATGATGTCAACTTCCTTATCGGTCACTACACTCATAATGAAGAATCCGTAATCGTATTTGGCACAAATGAGAATTGCAGACTTTTAAGTGAAGCAAATTATTGGCTGATGGATGGAACATTTAACTGTTGCCCCACCCCGTTTCGAAAAATATATTCTATACATGCAATAGTCGGAATCCCGGACGGTACGCATAAAGTACTTCCTTTAATTTATGGTTTACTTTCACATAAAACTGTAAAATGTTATGAAATATTTTTAGAAATATTAAAACGACACACACTAAATACCTTGAATATCGATTTGTGCCCACAAATAATCCTCACCGATTTTGAACGCGCAGCAATGAAAGCTATAAAAATGGTGTTCCCGGACTGCTTAAATAAACTTTGCTTTTTTCATTTGAACCAAAGCATATGGCGTCACATTCAATCGGCTGGTCTCGCGAAACAATACAACAGCGATCCAGTATTTGCCCACAAAATGAGACATATTGCTGCACTGGCATTTTTAGAGCCAATAGAAATTCCCGATGCACTTGATATAATAAAAAACGAAATTATACCTGATGAAGCTAAGAGAGTGATGCGATGGTTTGAAAAATATTATGTCAGTGGATCAGCGATAATTAAAAAATCCATTAGCTCCAAAATTACAGTAAAGCGAAGTCCGCCAATATTTCCTCCAAGGATGTGGTCAGTACACGACAGCCAACTTTCACATGTACCATTATCACAAAATGCGCTGGAGTCGTGGCACAATAGGTGGAATACCTTATTAGGCCGGCGAAAATGGAACATTTTCAAAACAATAGTGGAGTTCCAGAAAGAACAAAAGCACACAGAATGCACTATCGAACTCATTAATTCGTCGGAGCCAACGCTTAAGAGAAAAATATCAAAATATCAAGAGACGATTACTCAGCATTTGTCAGAAAAGGATGATATGGACATAAAAACCTACTTAAGTGGCTGGGCTCATATTTCTCATTTATGTAATACAAAATAAGTATCCTATGAAGTTTAAAATTGTTTTTGTTAATCATAATTGATTTGTTATGTTTTTGTTTTGGTTTTAATCATGTTAGTTAGCTATTTGTTAATAATAAAAATTATTTTCATTTGCAAATATATTTCAGCTCCCCTTACAAAACGTATGTATAACCATAACATGTACGATACATGTATTGACGTTGAAGCAAATACGTTTTTGTCACTTTTTTGGTTAGTTTTGTTCAAGTTTTGCATAAAACTTTAAGTTTCGTCTTCACAACTTGATTCAGTTGTAAACAACAAACGGAAACAGGTCTACATGTCGAATACCTATGTTTTATACCCAGGGGCAGATGAACAGTTGAACAGACAGAAAGGTTCTGTCGATGTAATTTTCAAAAGTGAATCGTTCTGTCGGCGAATCGTTCGTCATTGAAAAGTTCTGTCGGAGAAAAAATGAAAAGTGAATCGTTCTGTCGGCGAATCGTTCGTCATTGAAAAGTTCTGTCGAAGAAAAAATTAAAAGTGAATCGTTCTGTCGGTGAACCGATCAACGGCGAAACGAATGTCGGAGAAATGTTTCAGAATCTTACAACATGAATGATGTAACCACTCTATTGTAACAATATTTTGATTTAAAAGAGTGTCCATGGAGTTTCTTGCCCGTTCTTCTCCATAGGTACCTACTACGCTTTGGAATGGGCAACTAGCTTCATCTTTCTGACTGACCGACCCCTTGACATTTCAAAAGTGCCTGTAATTGGTTTATTTGAAATAAATGCTTTGAGTTTGAGATTGAGTTTGAGTTTGATTCATATCGCTAAATAATTTAATTGAACAAATTCGTTGATTATTTTTGTTCGTGTATGAAAAATGTCGGTAGTTGTATAAAATTCCTCAAGTTGGCCTACGTGACTGTGGAATTATCCAGATCTTTGTTCTCGTACGGCTAATTTTTATTTAGGTATTAGAAACTTTTATATATTTTTTTCTAATCGAGATTTGCTGAATGAATGATATTGATTGTTATTGTATGATACACTTGTACTGTTGGTTCATTAGGGGCATGCCTACAATATTCGTATTGCACGAGTAGGTACTTTTATACTATCGAGACTCCACCGCATTTGATTAATTATTGCAATTAATCATCTTAGACCATTCATTTGGCTAATTAATGCAATTAACCATCTTATCATCGCGTTGCTTGTTATTTTATTTTGTAAGGTAACTTGATCTTTTGATAGGAACCTTCAGGTAAAATAACAGATTTGTATAAACTTTACGCGTTAGTTCTCCTCATAGGAAACAGCCGTATATTTATACTTATCAACCCCGCACCTGACTTGGTAAACGTAGCACTTACTAGATAACTTATTTCAAACGGTCATCTACGCATTTACTTGTTAGGAATTTTATCGTTTCTTACGAAGGTATTTCGTTACGAATACATTCGCATCGCTTACGGTAATAAGTGTCTATACTTATTTCTAAGTTTCACACTTAACTTATTGTTGGTTAAGAATCTGTACTTGAGTAAGTTAATCTCATATAAATAGCAGTAGTGCAGAATAATTGTTATCGCATCACATCCAACATAAATGCTAATTATTGGTTTGTTGGAAGGTTGTAGGTATATCTAAGCTAATCATGAATATATGATATAGATAGGTACGTTCTTAAGGTATTAGGCGTGCTTACTATTTTAATTGTATTAGACTTTGTTACTTGCAATCTGTTAAGTTTTTGTTCGCTTTATATTTTGAAACCTTACAATTTATTATTGTTAGGGTTCGCGCGTACGGATAAGTGGTTCCGTACTATTATTTAATTAATTTATAAAATCGTTCGCTGAGTTATTTTTTTTTTGATATACCCCCTAATTTCACTCACACATTTTAAGGTTCCGTAGAAGTAATTTAGAGTTCGGTTGATTTAATTTAAAATTAATTTTTTGTCCGGTTTTAACTTCTGTTCACAATGAGTGACAAGGTTAAGCTTAGATTGTTTGAAAGTAAACGCGACTCGTATTTCGCACGGGTTCAGATTATTTTTAATTCAACAAAATCCTTAACAACCGAAAGATTACGTAAGACTTTTATTGCTCAGGCTAAACAAATTGATGGATTACGTAGTGAATTCAATGATATTATGGACGAGATAAATATGTTAAATTTGACATTAGATGCAACGTACGAAGTAACCTATAGTGCATTCACTTCATTTGATGAGTTGGTCTGCGAGATAAAAAATACTTTGGATTCATTAACTGAATCCAATGATTATAAGGAACCCGCTGCTGCTGCTTCGCTTAGCACGAAAGCGAGCCCTAATGCTTATCATATAAAGGTACCTAAAATCGAGCTGCCTACCTTTGACGGTGATATTCAGAGCTTTCCGTTCTTTTATGAGACTTTCAAACGTATTATACATACTAACATGGATTTATCAGATTCTGATCGCATTCATTATCTGTTGAGTTGTTTAAAAGGAAAGGCTAGGAATGTGGCAGTAGGTATTGTACCTTCTGGTGATAATTACCGCGTAGTCTGGGATGCGCTTATCGCAAAGTACCTAGATACTCGTGCGCTCGCCACTAATTATCGAAATCGGCTGTTCTCATTGAAGTCGTTCGGATCGACACCCGCTAATATTGAAAAAGGTCTCGACAAATTAACTGCTACGGTTGCGGGACTCAAACAATTGAAAATAGATAACTTGGATGATTTTATATTTATTCATTTGGGTCTTAAGTTAATAGACTCAGATATAGCAAAACATTTTGAAATGTCGCTTCGTAATCAACAAGAATTAGATTATGATTATTTCGTAAAGTTTGTTCGTGTTTGTTCGTTGATCTGTTTAAAAATACTAATTGTCTGCAGAAGTAAATAAAAACAAGTTAAACGATAAAGCAGTGACTAATGATTAAGTGACAGTGTTATCTACGAGTTTCATACACAAAGTGTGAAGATAAGATCAAAATACATAAAACAATAATAACATGAAAAATACAAACAAAAACAAATAAATAATAAATAGAAATCAAGTGAAGCGACACCCAAAAACAGTGATATTTAATAATAAGTGCAAATGACATGTATTAACAAAATATTAAACCCATAAAAATCTAAGCCATCTTCAAAAGGCGAACCAAAACAAACAACTGCGAAACATAATAGTGGTTAACAGATGTATAAGCATTTTCTAATACTCAAACAAAAAAAAAAAGTGCATAAATAGTGTAAAAACCTTTATGTTATAAAACAAAAACAAAGTAACCAGTGTTTGACAGTAAAAAAATTCCAATCGCATGAGTCATTTCAACCGTTTTTGTTTCGTTCAAATGTTGGAACCTATCAATGTGATGCATAATTTCAACACCCTATCCTAAGTTCAATTGGATCGATGGCATATAAGGCGACACCTCGCTACTAATCGAATGATCGCCGGTTCGAATCTCAGCGACGCCCTCGTCTCTTTTTGTGAATTCTAAAATCCTAATTATTTCACAAAATAACGATCAGACCAACATAGACAAACTACTGATCAATTTGAAGAATTATTCCTTCGATAATTTCACACGAGAGGGCGCTACTATAGCTTGGAGTAAAGATGGACTCCAGGCCCTGCAGTCTCGACATAGTTAGCAATTGTTTTCGGTTGCTAAGTCCTAACAATCCAGATGTAAATGTTGATGTAAATGTTTGGTAGTCTCGACACTCAAATTTATCGGTTGTTACCTACCGGTACCTACCTAAAATACCAGTAACAACCGATAAATTTGAGTGTGGAGACCACAAAATATCGTTACAATCTGGATTGTTAGGACTTAGCAACCGAAAACGATTGCTAACTATGTCGAGACTGCCGGCCCTGCAGTAACAACATTACCTACCGTAAACCTTGTAGATCAAGCTCGCTAACTGACATGACTAACAACAGCGATAAAACGATACTTGATACAACAATGATGAGCATTCCTGATAGTTTCCATGACACAATTGACGACATTCGTGAGTTAACTGAAGAAAACAAAATTCTTAAGAACCAATTATTAAGCGCACATAAAGAAATAGAGAATCTAAATACGGAGAACTTTCGTCTCAAATCAGATTTACAAAACATGATTAAGACTGCTGACACCTTTAAGAAAATATGCTCGACTCCTGAAAAAAAAGGTGCGACACCGACACGCAAAACCAAATCTTTGCATCGAATAAGCTCACCACAGTACAATGTCACGGAACATGAACCACAATCACATCGTATTGAGTGCGCGGCTAACAAACAAAATAAAGAGACGCAAACCATAACTTATACACCAAATAAAGCGAATGATATTATGCCTACCCAAACAGCACCTTCAAATGTAATATCGAAGCCGACGCAAATGAATAAACAACACTTACAAAAGGAAGGAAAGGAAAGGAAGGTTACTAGAGACGATACCAAGAATAAAAATAGAAACCTCTGCGTACTCAGTAACTACACACAACGAGGCATGCTACAAGCTATTGAAGAAAATTTTGCAAGGGTCTTTAATTATTGTAGTTACACTTCACCAAATTCAAACATTAAAATATTATTAGCGGGTATAAAATCAAAGTTAGAACATTTTACAATGAATGACTACTGTACAGGGTGGCCGGAACATTGACGTCCAAAAATAAAATTTCGGTCCCTCGTATCGTGGGGTATTCGAATCACCCCCATGTATGTTCCGCGACTTTTCATAGTTTTCGAGTTATGAATTTTTTTCTGAATGTTTGAAAATTTTCGACCTGACCAACCTAAAAAAAATCTAAAAAAAAAAGTAGAGGGTTTTATCGAGTTTCTTTTTTTGCAACTGAATTTTCATAAGTAGTACTTTTATGCATAAAATAATCAGCTTCGTAACTGTGATGAAAGTTATGAAAATGTTGATCTAAAGTGAAAAATTTACGTTCGGTAAATTATGACTCAAATTTTCAACTTTAAATTAAAAATCTTAACAGGTGACTTCATAATTCCTAAGTAGGCTTCAAGAATGCGCCAGACTCTCAGTTTTCATAATCATAAAAAAAATGAAGTACTTAATAGGGCTACTTTGTTTAAAATCGGCCTTCAAAGACAGCGAGGTGGAAAAATTCTTAAAATTACCCATCTGAGTAATTATTTTTTTTTGGCTATTTTCTCGTTCCTAAGGTTAATTAATGATAAGAATACTGAAAACTAACCAACAAATAGTTTCAGAGTTGGGTAAGAAAAGTTTTACGTAAAAAGTGGTTTTGAATAAAACACAGATGATAATGTGAAAAAAGTACTTAATTTATTTTTAACATTTAGAAAAGGTTTTCAAAGTGGCCACCACCAGCAGCAATACACATTCTACACCTACGTAAGAAATTGTCTGGCAATCGTCTAAAAGCGTCTCTGTTCTCTCTCACAACACGTTCAGCTTCTGCAATCAACTGCCTCAGCTCTTGTTCACTTGAACAGTCTCGGGCGTATGCTATTTCCTTGTAATAGCCCCAAATAAAGAAATCGATGGGGTTGAGATCAGGTGAGCGTGGAGGCCACCTAATTGGTCCGCTGCGTCCGATCCATCTGTTGGGGTATGTTTCATCTAAGTAATTTCGGACCTGGGTTGCATAGTGACACGGGGCGCCGTCATTTTGCAACACCATGGTTCGTCTGAGTTCGAGATTCACATCTGCCAGCAACAATGGAAGTTCATTTTCCAAAAAGTTTTTGTATGTTTCTCCATCAAGTCTGGACGGCAGTTCAAACGGACCAATTAGTTCGCCATTGAGAATACCAGACCACAAGTTAACGCTGAAGCGATGTTGAAATGTCGAAGCTCTCACTTCGAGTGGATTTTCATTCGCCCACGTGTGGTAATTATGAATATTGAATATTCCGGATCGCTCAAATCGTGACTCATCTGACCATAAAACTTTATTGAAAAATCCAGGATCCTCTTGCTCTTTTCGTAACATGGTTTGGCAAAAATCAACGCGCAATTGGTGATCTGTAGGCAGTAAAGCTTGGACTCGTCGGATGTGGAACGCGTGGTATTCTTCATCGTGAAGAATGTCTTGGATAGAAGTCCTTGGGATGTTCAGAGCACGAGCCATACTTCTCGTACTCGTAGACGGATTTCGCTGAACTTCTTCCAGCACCATTTCTCTGCGATCCGGGTTAGCTCTAGGGATTCCTTCATGACTGCCGCGTCGACCAGGAATGCGGCCTGCCATCAAAGTGTTGTGCGTGTTAATAAAAACACGATGGTCGGGATATCGCTCAGGTTGCGGCCCACCACGACGTTGAAGTTGTTCGCGATACAGTCGCGCTGCTTCATGGCCGTTTCCTTGTGCAACTCCATAAAAATAATGCATTTCTGCATATTCACTTAACGTGTAACTCATTTTTTACACTTCCACGTAAAAAAAGTCCAAATCAGAATGCAAAACACAGTCCAATAAACGAGCAAAGTAGTCAAACAAGTAGGCAGCGGAGTCCGTGGGCAAAGCGAGTGTGGTAAAGACAAAATGGCGACACGCGTATAGCAGTAAACACAATGTGAGTACGACTGAGGTACTTGTTTTGCGTTGGCTTCGGTTGCGCGCCTTGCGTGAGAGAGATAGCAATAATTCGGTCTCTTTTCCTCTCGGTCCATTGTTATTGCAGGTAAAAGAGTTGCACCCTCGTTTACAACCCATAGTCCACGAGAACGGATCGCGCAAAATTCATTAAACTAACATTTAAAAAAATCTCCGTGTTTAAATCTTAGCTTTCCTGCAGTCATTTTTGGTTAGCAAACTAAATAACCTTAGGAGCGAGAAAATGGAAAAAAAAAATTTATTAATCAGATAGCTAATTTTAAGAATTTTCCACTTCGCAGTCTTTGAAGGCCGATTAAGGCCAAAGTTAGCCCCATTAAGTCCTACGTTTTTTAATGATTATGAAAGCTGAGAGTCTGGCGCATTCTTGAAGCCTACTTGAGAACCATGAAGTCACCTGTTTAGATTTTTAATTTGAAGTTGAAAATTTAAGTCATAATTTACCGAACGTAAATTTTTCACTTTAGATCAACATTTTCATAACTTTCACCACAGTTACGAAGCTGATTATTTTATGCATAAAAGTACTACTTATGAAAATTCAGTTGCAAAAAAAGAAACTCGATAAAACCCTCTACTTTTTTTTTTGAATTTTTTTAGGTTGGTCAGGTCGAAAATTTTCAAACATTCAGAAAAAAATTCATAACTCGAAAACTATGAAAAGTCGCGGAACATACATGGGGGTGATTCGAATACCCCACGATACGAGGGACCGAAATTTTATTTTTGGACGTCAATGTTCCGGCCACCCTGTATAATTGTATTAGGGGCGGCTGACATTAAAGCCAACGATAACTTTATTGACCTAGTAAAACTAATAAGAGAATGCTTAATGAATGTAACACACACTAACATAATAATATGCGCACCCACATATATCCGTGGGGCACTCATTTATAATTATAAGGTTGAAATGTTCAATAACCTACTGTGTATGGACATTCAAAATAATAAGTATGCATATTTTTTTGACTCCAACTATGGATTAACATTTGACATGTTTTCGAATATATCAGGCAAATTAAATCAAAATGGATTACAATGCATATTTAGGGACATTATGAATAGAATTAAAACTGACATGGAATTGTTTCCTGATGACTTGACAAGTGACGCAAATGGACAAAAGTCACAGTTTTTTCTTTTATAATAATATACATATTCTCCACCAAAACATAGCAGGTCTCATAAATAAAGCTGAAATCTTGACGGTACATTTAGAGGAATTAGCACAAAATAATAAACCCATAGACGTTATCTGCATAACCGAACACTTTATGACGACCGACCAGGAAAACACACTTGACATACCTAACTTTCGCCTAGCAACAAGTTATTCCAGAGACGTAAAGAGAGGAGGGGCATGTATACTAACTAGAATTGGACATGAATATACACCACTTAAAACTAACTGTTCTATTAAAGGTGTTATAGAATGTACCGCCATAGAACTAAGTGAACATGGACTCATAATAGTTTGTATATACAGAGTGCCAAATACATGTATAAATCTATTTTACGATAATTTAGAGAAATTGTTACGCCAGATATGTGACAACACTAATAAGAAAATTGTTATATGCGGGGATTTTAATATAAATATACTCAAACGAAACCGCCATGCTCTAGACTTTGAGTATATTTTGGAAAGCCACAATTTAAAATTAGAAATTAGACATCCTACCAGGCTCAGCAGTAAGTCTTGTATTGACAACTTCGCACACAACTTTCCTAGATGCAAAAGTGAAATAATTGAATTTGGTATATCCGACCACACTGCTCAACTGTTACAATGCCCCGTCAAAAAAACCTGTGTGATAAAATCTTGGCGTATTAGAAGACGGGACTATAGTACTGAAAATCTTAGTAAATTTAAAAAATGCATAAATAAGTTGTCGTTTACGGACATTTACAATACAAATGACCCGAACGAAGCTTATAATTATTTTCTAGACCTTTTCTTATGTTTTTACAATTTATGTTTCCCTTACAAAATTATAACAAAATCGCTAACCAAAAAATGTAAATGGTTATCCAAAGGTCTTAGAAATTGTAGTAAAACTAAAAGAAAAATGTTATGGCAGTATAGGATACATCCAACAAAAAGAAATAAAAACTTATTTAAGCAATACGCAGCTAGATTTAAAAAAGTAATATCACTAACTCAAAAGTCACAAAACAACTATTACATAAATACATCACATAACAAAGCAAAAGCGACATGGTCAATTATAAACAAGTCGAAATTTAATTTTCCCAAAGAGCCTATTACAGAAATACTTAAAGATGACATCAAGATTACAGATCCTAAATCTATTGCGAATAATTTTAACGACTTCTTCATTGACCAAGCTTCAGAATCAGACCAAACAAAAAATTTAAGGAATGACAGTCAAAACAAAACCCGACCCTCAAATCATAAAATCAACACTAAAATCAATTCAATTTTTCTTACTCCCACAACACCTATAGAAGTAGACAGAGAAATAAAGCAACTGAAAAATACCCATAGCGTGGGCAACGATGGTGTCTGCACCAAAGTCATAAAATATGTATCCACAGATATTTCAGCTCATGTATGCTACATAATTAACTTATGCATTTCTAACGGAATATACCCAGAAAAACTTAAAACGTCAATTGTCATTCCACTACACAAAAAAGAAGACAAACGAAAAATGGGGAATTATAGACCCATAGCGTTGATTCCCATTTTTTCCAAATTATTTGAAAAAATCATATATAGCCGACTATACAGTTATTTAGAAAAATATAACATTTTGGTAGACGAACAGAAAGGCTTTCGCAAGGGGAAATCAATAAATATGGCCATTTATGACCTACTGAAAACGATTCTGGTCGCCATGGACAAAAAAGTACCAACATGTGCCATCTTTATGGATATGAGTAAAGCCTTTGACCGAGTTGACCATAGGATACTAATGCAAAAATTGAACATGTATGGCATAAGGGGTAAAGCGCTAGATCTCATCTCTTCATACCTACATAATAGGAAACAAATAGTAGAAATAATAGAAATATGTCAGAAAACACGAACCGAGATTAAACATAGGTCACGCTCGAAAACTGTAAAATTTGGAGTTCCGCAAGGAAGTGTCCTAGGCCCTCTATTATTCTTGATATATATAAATGATCTTCCTAACCATATCAATCAACCAATGGTCCTGTTTGCAGATGATAGCACAGTTATAATAAAAAGCGACAAAGAAAATGATTATGAGCACGTAGTGAACCAAACATTAAATTCGATAATACAATGGTTAACCGAAAATAATCTAAAAATAAATGTGGACAAAACGAAAATTATACACTTTCACCAGAGAACTCTACTGACAAATATAGATGTTAGTTACCAAGGCAAAATAGTACATCCTGTCACAGATACAAAGTTTCTAGGAATTATTATTGACAATAAATTGACATGGAAAACACATTTAGAATACGTCTGCAAAAGAATTAATAAATCCTCATTTGCTCTGTATAAACTCTCAAAAATTGTCAATAAAGAAGCCGTATTAGCTGCTTATCACGGACTCGTTGCATCTGTCCTAAGATATGGTATTATATCTTGGGGCAACTCAGTCGATAAGGAATATGTATTTAAAGCTCAAAAGAAATGCATTAGAGCAATATGTAATGTAGACAACACTACCAGCTGTCAACCCTACTTTAAAAGCCTAAAAATTCTGACACTGCCTTCATTATACATATATGAACTTAACGTTTTTGTGAAATTAAACCCTAATTATTATAAGACTGCTTTTAAAAGCTACTATAGACAATTACGTGACAAAAAAAGATTAGAAATTGATATACCTTACGGGAAAACAGCACTAATCAATAAAAGTATTTTTTGTATGGCATCATTGGTTTACAACAAGTTGCCTGATGATCTCAAAACGTTACCTGTTCACCAATTCAAGTCAAAGCTGCACAAATTCCTAGTAAATAAATGTTATTACAGTGTCAAGGAGTACTTACAGGATAAGAATATAGATAGATACCTATAGTAAGAGAACTTTATTGACATCGAATAATATGAAAATAAAAATAGTGTGACATGCAGTAATAATTTTATTTGACATTTATGTAATTTTATTTTAATTTTGACCAACATTTTAATTTATTTCATTGTAAAGTTTATGACATGAATTATAATTCATCTGACAATTTGTATTTTTAATCCTTTGAAATTTTTAATAGGTACTTATTTTGAATTTATTTTATTATTACTTATTATTAATATTTTTTTTATTGTTGAGTACCTATACCTAATAATTTTGTAATGTTATGTTAATAATTATAGAAATAGATTATTGATGACATAAGTATTTGCACATCTAATTAGGTAATGATACAGTGTACTTTATATTTCTTTGTAACATCTATTTATACCTACCTGTATTATTCAAATAAATAATTTGATTTGATTTGATTTGATTTGATTTGATTTGAACAAGTAAAAATCTTGTATCGCACCTCTTCTGCGGCAATTAAGCCCACCCCCGTAGGTAGCGCCAGTACCTCATCTATCGCAGGTGTTTGTGGCTACTGAATCTAAATGTTCGCTTTGTCATTCCACGCATAAAAATTTGTTTACGTGCAATGCGTTTCAAAAGTTGAGCGTGAATGATAGATTTAAGTTTGTAAAAGTCAATAACAGATGCGGTAACTGCCTAAGTAGCCAACATACCGTATCTAAGTGTATATCTAAGTCCAAATGTAAGAAATGTAACGGTAAGCATAATTCCTTATTGCATTTTGAGCAATCAACGCAAGCCCCTGCGCTTGCCCCAGCATTCGCCCCCGCCTCAACATCTGCGGCCGACCCTGTTACTCCTGATCATGTGGTGTTGTGTACGCATTCTTCTGCCCAAGTCCAGGCCACACGTAGTACCGAAGTACTGGCTACGGCCAAGGTGTTAGTGGCAGGTAGGAAGGGTAAGGACGTGGTGGTTAGATGTCTTTTGGACCCTGGGTCGCAAAAGAATTATATGACATCGCGTTGCTGCCGTATGCTCGGTCTAACTATACATACGGACTCGATAAATACCGTTCGTGGTATTGGTGGCACGTCGCAGCCCGTTCGCGGCTCGGTGAACCTAACGTTCAGCTCACGGTTTCGCTCGCAGCCTAGGTATGAAATTGACGCTTTAGTCTTGGATCAGATAACCGGCCAACTTCCTCTGTGTGCTATAAATATTGACGAACTGAATCATATTGATCCTAAACTACTCGCGGATGACACCTGGGGTGTGCCAGGTAATATTGACATGTTACTTGGGGTCAAGTTGTTCGCTAAGTTATTGCGACCAGGTCACGTGACCAGTGTAACCGGCTGCCCCGACGCATTGGAGACTGTGCTCGGCTACATACTTCTAGGAGAAGCACCTATTATCGAATCTCCAACTGATACTCTGTCTTTCTTTGCGAGTTCGTTCGATAACTTCGATCTTCGTAAGTTTTGGGAGATTGAAGATGTTACTGCCTCGTCCATTGGAAGTGTGGATGATAAACACTGTGAACAGTTTTATTGTACCACAATTACCCGCGCTCCAAATGGCAAGTATGTTGCAGCTTTACCACTGAAAACAGACGCGTCAGTGTTAGGAAATTCTTTTGATATAGCTCGTAAAAGATTCTATAGCCTCGAACGTAAACTTAAATCGCTTCCTAATCTCAAGCTTCTTTATGATGACGTCATACGGGATTATCTACAGAACAATTTTATTATATTTCTTTGGTGCAGAATATCGTACCTGAATGTATGTTGCCCAAACGAAATTGTAAGGAGCGAGAAACGGAATACTATATTCCTCACCATGCTGTTATTCGAGAGGATAAAGTGACCACTAAGTTGCGCGTGGTCCTAGATGCCAGTGCATGTACAGACAATGGTACCTCGCTCAATGATATCCTGTACGCAGGTCCAGTCCTTCAGGCTGACCTTTTTTCAATCTTGTTAAATTTTAGGCTTTTCAGCGTCGCTATTTCCGCAGATGTCAAATCTATGTACCTACGTATAGGTATACGCCCGCAAGATCATTCGCTTCAACGTATCTTATATCGGTTTAATGAAGAAGAAGAACTTCAGATCTATCAGTTTTCAGTGCTTCCCTTTGGATTAAAATGTTTATTTATTTATTTATTTATTCATCACAAACACAACTATCATTACAGGCGATGTAGTCCTTTTATAGCTATTCGCACTATCCAACAGCTATGTCAGGATGAAGGAACGCAGTTACCTCTCGCCAGGGACATTTTGCAGCGAGATATTTACATGGACCACATAGTTAGTTCGGTGATTTTCAGCTGACGAAGTGGTCGAGCAACAGTGTCGATGTTCTTCAGACTATCCCAGAGTCATTACGACTTTCACAGAGCGTGGACCTAAGTAAAGATCTGACACAGAAAATACTGGGACTGCGTTGGTTTCCTGATGAGGATTGTTTCGCTTTCCAGGTTAATCCTAATGATCGCCCTTGCACGAAACGGAACATCCTTTCTTGCATCGCACGTCTTTTCGACGTTCTAGGCCTCGTGGCACCGATAATTTTATACGCCAAGCTTCTTATGAAAGAGCTTTGGCTGGTCAAACTTGAGTGGGATGACGTCCCACCACCTCGCATTGTTCGTCTGTGGGAACAATTTCAAGCTGAACTGCCAGTTATCTCTGAATTGAGATTTTTGCGACATGTCGGCGTCGTAGAACGCTGTAGGCTCTCACTCGTCGGTTTTGCCGACGCTAGTGAGAAAGCTTACGGTGGTTCGGTCTACGCCCACGTTGTCAAACCCGACGGTAGTATCGTCGTTTCGCTGGTGTGTGCGAAATCTAAAGACGCACCACCGAAAGTCGTTTCGCTAGCTCGTCTCGAGTTATGCGCCGCCCTCCTCTTATCAACTATGATAAAGCGAGTACATAATCTTTTCGCAGCTCGGCACGCCATTGAGGTAGTCGTAGCTTTTTCGGATTCAACTGTAACTTTGAGTTGGATTCATTCCGCTCCGCATCGATGGCACACCTTCGTAGCCAATCGTATCGCGACGATTCATGAGAATCTTTCGGCAGATCACTTCTTCCACGTGAAAGGGTCTGAAAATCCCAGTGATTGTCTTTCTCGCGGCTTAACGCCTGCCCAATTAGTCCATCATCCGTTGTGGCTAAATGGACCGCCATGGCTTAAGCTTCTCCGCTCTGAATGGCCGATAAAACCATTCGTTTCAGGCGAGTCGCAAGAGCTTCCCGAAATGAAGCCCGTGGCTTTACCTGTGCTCTCACACGAATGCTCGGACGGAAGTCCACCTTCCGACGACATTTTATACGCTTGCTCCACCCGGTTTTCTTCCTGGTTGAAATATTTAAAAATTATTTGCTTCGTTTATAAGTTCATCAAACGGCTCCCTAGAGGGCCCATTACCGCGTCTGATCTAGAGTTAGCTGAATTTATTGTGTGGCGATCGGTAAAGAGAATTCATTTTGAAGCACATCTCGATCGCTTAGCCCGCAATGAGTTATGCTCTAAGCCAGTACAACGTCTAAGTCCCTTTCTCTACGAAGGACTCATCCACGTTGGAGGTCGCCTAGCAAACTCTGAGCTAGATTTTGACTCGCGTCATCAGATCCTCCTTCCGCGTCAAGATCATATAGTGGAACTTTTAGTTTCCCACTATCATGTGAAAAATTTCCACACAGGACCAAACTTGCTCGTATCTCTCTTACGACAGAAGTATTGGATCCTGTCCGCGCGACGTATTGCACGTCACATTATTTTTAATTGTAACATTTGCTTTCGAGCAAAGCCGCGACCTCTTTCCTATAATGGCGGATTTGCCACGTTCTCGCGTTGAGTCGGCTTCTAAGGCTTTCTCTGAAACAGGTTGCGACTACGCGGGACCTCTCTTGATTACGTCGGTTCGTGCTAGAGGCCAAAAAACGAGGAAAGCGTATATATGTCTCTTTACATGCCTGACAACTCGTGCTCTGCATCTTGAGATTGCCTCAGATCTTAGCACTGCAAGCTTTCTGTCAGCTTTTAAACGCTTCCTGGCGCGTAGAGGTCCGGTTCAGTGTCTTTATACAGATAACGCTACCAACTTTATTGGAGCCAAGTCCCATCTCCGAGATCTCTACAAATTCTTGGCTAAAGAGTATCACCCTTTATGGGAAAGAGAACTTGCAGAGCATCGAATTACACTTAAAAACATCCCCTGTAGAGCTCCACATTTTGGTGGTTGTTGGGAAAGTGAAGTAAAAAGTGTCAAAACGCATCTTTTCAAGGTCATCGGTCAGCAAATTCTCAGTTTTGATGAGCTTAACACTATACTAACTCAAATAGAAGCTTTATTAAACTCGAGGCCTCTGTATGCGATCAGCTCGGATCCGTCAGAGCCCACTTCATTATCGCCGGCGCACTTCTTGCATACGAAACCTCTTTTATTTCTTCCCGCCCGCAAAGTCAATGAAACGCGGTTACATCTTATTTCGCGATATGAATTGACTGATAAACTGGTCCAATCTTTTTGGAAGCGGTGGCGCCAAGAGTACTTGCATACCCTACAATCCAAACAGAAATGGAACACCCCTGCCAATCCAGTACGGGTCGGTATGGTTGTTGTCTCCATGCAGGACAATGTGATGCCTCTGCATTGGCCGTTAGGAGTAATTACAGAACTATTTCCAGATAAAAACGGAGTTTGTAGAGTCGCATGCGTAAAGACTAAAAGCGGGATCCTTCAGAGTCGCCCGGTAGTAAAGTTGTGCCCTTTGCCAACTCAATAAGTTTTTCCTGTTACATTAAGATTACGTCTTACCGTGCACCAATGTACTGTATTAGGTTTAGTTACCGCGTAGAATAGTTAGTTAAATATTCTTATTTTTTGTAATATAGAATCGCAACTTTAGAGTTCTTATAACTTTTGGTAGAGTTGTGATGATATGCAATTTTAGTTACCTTTCCTTTGCGTTTCAAAAGTAGGAACTTTCAAGCCGGGGAAAATGGTTGCGCTTCATAATTTATAATTCTTATATTTTATTACATCACCTTATGGCGATTGAGAGGCATTGGTTTAATAGTTCTAATATATTAAATAAGTGTCACATAATTATCGTTGGTTCGGTGATGTTCTATGTGGAAGTGCCACCGTCAACGCGTTGGAGCTGTTGACATCGGCCGGCTTCCTGAGTGTCGTCTTGACCACGGGATATTGCGCACGCGTCCTTTCGCATATGTCTCTATTTCGAATAGGTGTGCTCCATCTCGTCTTAAACCCTGAATTGAACCTACATCAAGTGTTACCTAGACTGTGTTATATATCGCTGGCCAGCATAGTGAACCTAGACTGAACTGTTCATCCTGGACGCGGCATCCATGTGCTTCTGCTTGGGGATCGCTGGATCAAAGGTATGTGGCATGACTAGTAAATTGGAGTTTATCCATTGCCTTTCGTCTCATTTGTGTTTTTTCTCCTTAAAGTTAGCATCGCTGAATCAGCAATTATAGCCTAGATTGCTCTAATAATTTAGGTTCCCGCGCGTGTGATTTTATTAGTAATTTTCGAATTAATATTCAAATTCTGGAGGTTATACGCACCACACTCTTTTAAATTATGTTGTTACATAAATATTAGTTACATCATTAATGTTGAATATACGTACGAGTAGGTATATTATATGTGAGAACGATGTAAATAAGACGTACACGTTAAGTGTCCAGTGTACAGCAAATATAAATTTAAACAAAACAATCCATAATTATAATAATTAAAATAAGCCGTGGTGGCTAAGAGATGACCAGTCCCAACTGACAGCGCCCTTTCACGAACATGACGCATGGATCAGCACCATTCAGCTCAACCATTTTGAAGGGAGCTAAATGATCCAACACACGCCCCACCGTCAGTGAGACATTTGAGTGAGCATGACATACAGGTTTTTACCTAGTTTGGGTTTCAGAGGCTTCATTGTTTTTGTAACTCTAATTTATTTCAATAAAGATTTTATTATTATTATTATCTATCAGCCGCCAACATTCAAGTCAATGAACCGCTTGAACGTACTCTGGTCACGTCGGCCCCGCTCCAACAATTCAGTTTAACGAACGAGTGACCGCGAGTTCCCTTTAAATTTAATTTTATTTTATTTTATTTCAACCTTTATTGCTTTACTATAAGGTCGGACACACACATTCCGTGTATTTAGTTGATTTCTTGACTCTGTGCCGCGTACTAGGATGTATGACAACACTACAAGCGTTCAACCAAAAAAATCAAATAATTAAAAAAATATGGCGTCTTGTCAGTGGCGTACGACTCGCGCGTGTGTTGTTTACGTGATAAATAATTTGTGTTTTAAGTGGGTTTTCAAGTGTTTTAAGTGCTATGGCCTGTTTAAGTATGTGATAAATATTATAGTGAAGTGAATTACTGCAGGATTTCAAGATCGGTGAGTGAAAAAATATTACGTAATTTCGGTTTTATTCCACAACCGGCGCTGACCGATTCATGTTTATTGTTATTACGTGTATGTGTTTTCAGATCCTTATTTTAGTACAGTGTGTTATTCTAATACCACTACTTTTATAACAAAGTTGAAGCATTAAATAAGCTTTCCACAGGTACCAATATTTTTATTCTACGTATCAGATTTATATTTATAAAACAACATTTTGTTTCCATTGTCTTGGCGGCCATTGTTATTTTTTTGCCGTCGGCAAATTTTTTCAACTTTGCACGCTCGTAAATAGTACATATTGTACTAATGCTATGTGGTTTTATTAGTGTTTTGCGTTAAGTATATACACATAATGTATTTAAAACCTTAAACAATATAGGTCAACGCTCGTTTTTTCGAACTATAACCATTTATTTGAAAACAAAGTTACGTACATACTATCGTACGTACGTATCGTACGTAGTGTTAACGTAAATACTATCCTATTTCAAACGAAACTCCGCTATCTTAAAGCCCCGTTCCTTACCATAACAAAAAACACAAGTGTTAGCACCATTCAAATAAACCCAAGTCGTAAAAATGCTTTGTTTACATTATCGGGCGGCCGAGCGGCGCCCCGCCGCGCCGGTGACGCATCTGGCATTCAGCCCTGTCTTTTTTTTTTCGCGCGCGGTTTCGACGACCGGTGAAAGACATTACCCGGTAAATGGTAGCTCGATAGTACATAGTACTCACACTTGTCCTATGCAATTATATAATACAAAGGAGATTGAGTTTATACAAAGCAAAGGTAGTCTTACAATCTTCAGCAGCTCCAACAGTATTTTCAAATGTTTTATTTTATTTTATTTATTAAGGGATAATAAACAACTACAACATATATAATACAACAGGTTAAACAAAACTTTAAATAGTAGGTAATGTTGCAGTCAACTGCATTATCCACAGATAAAACATTTAAAGACCATTGGTTGCCACTAGACGAGCATTACCAAAATTAACAAATATTTTGAAATAAATAAATATGTAACTATAAAGCTAGCTATAGCTACAAAACCAAATCAGATCACAAACAATTTCATTTAATTAAATTATGCAATAAATAAATATTAATAATAAGATTATAATTTAGATAATAATTTTATAATATTAGATTTAAATTTATTTTTCGAGCATGCAAATATATCAATATCAATGAAATTTGAATTATAGGATTCCAACATTCTATGAATAGGGCAGCGCAAGCCAGAGTTCGTACGACAAGAATTTAGCGCGAACCGAGTACGTGCACGAACCTGACGCACATGAACTGTACGGGGGACAGAATAACACAGCGCACTCGTTAGATCAATGGCATCAAAGTGATTGTGAACTATATCATGAAGCACGTTGGCCTCCAAGTATTTACGCCGGTTCTCCAAACTGATAAACTTATACTTATCAAGAAGTTGGGAGTATGACAGATGAGTCTTAGTCCCTTAACATCTGTAGTACATAGTACGGAGGTACTTGCGTTGGACCCTTTCTATACCAACTACGTACTTTTGATAGAAGGGGTTCCAAATAGGGACCGTATATTCTAACTGAGAGCGAATGAGCGTCTTATACAGAGAGATAGGTTGAGGTACGCTTAAATTCTGTTGAAGATCTCATTACAAATCCATACATTTTAAAAGCACTATTGACTATGGCTTCGATATGCTGGTTCAAGGACAGTTTGCCATCAAAGAGAACACCTAGATCCTTCACTATAGAAATATTATTTAAGGGGATACAGTTAAGGGAGTAATTGAAGTTGAAGATGAAACTATTCTTAGTAAAGTGTATATAGTGACACTTGGGGATACTAAGATGCAGCTTATTGGCAAAACCGTAGGCAGTCAGTCTGTCTAGGTCCATAGTACGTATAGTTTGAAACGCCCTCAAGTCATCAGCGTACATCAAGAATTTGGATTTTTTGAAACATTTCTTAATATCGTTAATATAGATAATGAATAATAGCGGTCCCAGAATTAAATAGAGCCCTGTGGAACTCCGGAAGTAATATTAACAGAGACAGACAGACTGATAACCATTAACCACAACCCTTTGTGACCGGTTTTCAAGATACGATACAAACCAACGCAATAAATTTCCGCGTATACCATTAAAAGCAATTTTACTCAGGAGAATTTCATGACCGACCCTGTCAAAAGCTTTTTTGAAATCAGTGTAGACCGCATCTATTTGCAATCGCCTATCAACGTTTTCAAAAAGGTAATTTGCAAATATTAACAAGTTCGATGTCGTAGATCGGCGCTTAACAAACCCATGTTGTTCAGGAATGATAACATTATGCAGAAGAGGGTAAATCTCGTTGTGAACAAGTCTTTCAAAAAGCTTTGACAAGGTCGGCAGAATCAAGATGGGTCTATATTGTTCAACGTCGTGCCTCGAGCCACCCTTATGCACTGGGGCAATGTTAGCTCGCTTCCACACCACCGGGAAAACACCTTCATGCAGACATCTATTAAAAAGGATATAGATCGTCTCACGAATACTATCAGCCGTAGCCCTAAAAAAGGCCGCTGGAAGACCATCAGGACCTGCCCCCTTAGAGGGGTCCAACCGTTTCAACTCACTGAGTATTTTTGATTTGTCGATAAACAAATTACTAATCAAGCTACCATTATCTGCGCACTGCTGTGGCGGACCCCACGTGTTGAGCGTCGGTGATATGGGCTCAAATACGGACAAGAAAAAGTCCGAAAACATAATTATTGCAGACAACATCAGGATCACTTGATTTGACATTCTGGTACTGCATCATGGACGGAATGCCTGACTTACTTTTACGGTTAGAAATAAAGGACCAAAAATGCTTTATGTTACAAGAGAGACTATCTTCAACCGAGTTAATATAACTGGAATAACAGGATTTACACTTAAGTTTAAAGATAGACCTATATTCGGAGAAGTCATTATAGTCTTTGACGTTATTGTATTTTTTCCACTTTATCCAAAGACGCTGCTTCTTTTTAAATATTTTAATTAATTGTGGCGTAAACCAGATTGGGAAGTCAAGTGATCTAGTCCTTGCAGGGGGGACTAGTGGGCTAATTATGTCATTCAACATACTATAGAAAGCCTCCACGGCCTCCTCCGATGATAGATTGTCGAACAGCGCTGACCAATTGACCTCGTCCATGTGTTTCTTGATGAGATCGTAATTAGCTTTACGGAAATTATATTTATTAATCGTTTTTCTCTTCATAACATGTGTAGATAGGCTAACAGGTGCGGTTACAACAAAAGGGGGGTGATGGGGGTCGACTGGTAATAACAGATCACTAAGATGGCCAGTCGAACAGGAAGTATTCGAGATAAACCAATTCAAGATCTTTCCTCCACTGTTAGGCGTACTGTTATATTGGTGAGCATCTAGCGAAGACATGAGATGCGTCAGATCAGAGCATATAGGGTGTGTACAAACACATGCCATACAGGCCTCACGCCCCACCGCTATCGTGCTCCACGTGACATTCGGAAGATTATAATCACCGACGATGTAAACATTCATGACGTTAGGTGCATTTAAGGTGTCAACAATTATAGGCCGCGATCCTGAGCCGTTTTTGTACCTATTTTGCGTCATTTGGTGCTACGTGCGATATGTAATAAACAATTTTAACGATTGACTCAAAAAGTAAAAATAAAATAAAAATGTTTATTTCTTCACTTAAGGATATAACTATGTTAGGTTTGGAGTCACCTTTTAAACAAAGATTTGCTTGTATTAGGTGGTTCCACTCTTCCAATTTACAATCATTCTACAGATGTGTGAGAAATTATCAAAAAGATTGATTTAAGACCAATTAACATTTTATAATTCTTATATCAGTAAGGGAGCGCACTGGGTGTAGATATGTTTGTGAGTGTGTGTATGTGTGTGGGTTCGTTTGTTTGTAAGTGTGTGTTTGTGTAGGTGTCGGGAACTCGGGATGTAGTGTGTGGGCATGTGTATGAGTTATGTGGTATGTGTAGCGCGATGATGTGTGGGTGTGGTGTGTATATGTGTACAAATTATATGTGTTTCTTAGTTATGTGATCTTGTGTAGGATATCTTCGGTTTCTTCGTAACTTTTACTCTTGAGCCATTCAGTTAGTGTTGTTTTGCAGGCGTGGTAAGTCATAGAGTAGATGGCACATTGTTCATTGAGAGCGTTATATATACGGGAAGATTGTTTAATAAATTGCCTTGTAGCAAATGTAGTATTCACTGGGCAATCTTCGGCTACTTTACTTTTCCTCCTAGAATGTATCTTGGAAGTAATGAAGGGAAGAGATTTGTGTTTTTTTAATGCAATCTGCAGGACGTAGAGTTTCCTAACTGACAAAAGGTTTGAGGTTGAGTATAAACTTTCCGTAGGGAATCTAATCGGTTTAAAGTACATGACTATTAGTAAAGCTCTCTGTGCCCTTTCCAGCTCCAAAAATTTTGTCTCAGACGCTCCGCCCCAAATTGGAAAACAGTACGTCAGTATAAAATTACCCAGGGAGACATAGATTTGCTGGTTAAGATCCTTAGTGGTCACGTGGCGAAGAGATTTGACCGGCCAAATCAATTTCCTAACTCTGTTCATTAATAGTTCTAGGTGCAAGTGCCACGATAGCCTTTGATCAAGCCTATCACCAAAGTATTTAGTACTGGATACTTTATTGATTCTTAAACAAGAGCAAGTGGTGTTAGTGGAGCTGGAGCAGGTATGGATTTTAATCTGAAGATCTTGTGATGGCTGGGAACAGTTAAATATTGAAAAGCAGATGTAATTTGTTTTTGAAATATTCAAAGTTAAAAGACCGATTCCGATCGAGCCAGGTAGCTAGTGTAGACAAACCACGTTCAGCGATGCGACCAACGCTGTCCCATGTTTCTCCCGAGAAAGCAATTGCTGTATCGTCAGCATAAGAGAATATGTGAGCACCTTCGATACTCATGTTACATAGGCTGTTTATATAAATGAGAAACAGCGGCGGCCCGAGCACACTACCTTGTCCTACTCCGTAAGTCACTATTTCTTCGGAACTAGTGACTGATCCTATTTTAACTACGTACCTGCGCTCACTCAGATAATCCGTGAAAAGTTGAAGTGGTACTCCTCTTATACCAATGTCTTCTAGCCTATGTAAAAGCGTGGGGACAAAGACTGTGTCGAAGGCTTTTTTGATGTCTAGAAAGACGGCCAGACACTTTTCTCGATTGTCCACTTTGTCAGTGACGATAGAGGTCAGCGCTAGGATCGCGTCTTCAGTACTTTCCCTGTCTAAAGCCAAACTGTGAGGGTGAAATTATTTTATGTTTTGTTAAATATGTATTTAATCGTTGGTTTATTAATCTTTCGACAATTTTAGACAGGGACGGGAGGACGGATATCGGCCTATAGTTAGACGGATCAGCTCTGTTACCACACTTATGCACAGGTGTTATTACAGCTTGTTTCAGGGCCGTGGGAAAGCATCCTTGTTCAAAACATAGGTTAATAAGGTGTGATATTATTGATGAAATAATGAACTTGGCAGATTTTAAAAAACTTACGGGGATTTTGTCCCAGCCAGTAGCACTGTCGGATTTTAGGCTCGTAATTACGGTTGCTACTTCTTCAGCGTCAGAGTTGAGCAGTACAAACGATGAGACGGTTTGGAACGCCCGTAGGTATGTTGGGGGCGTTGTTAGCCTGTCTCTCAGGATTATTTATTATTTCGTCAGCAAGATGCCTTCCAACGGTTGAGAAGTATTCATTTACTTTATTCACCGCCTCGAGAGGAGTAGCGGCTGATTCAGGTAATTCTATGTTTTGTGTCTTAGGTGGTTTTCGTTGGGAAATGTTGTTTATTGTTTGCCATAGCTTTTTTGAGTTTTTGTGTGTCTTATAAAGCTGCTCGCGATCGTATTTACGTTTTTGTTTCTTAATGGCACTGTTGCAGTAGTTCCTGTATCTCCTATAAGTGATTTTTAGTATCCTATGTGGCTCTAGTTTTAACTTTTTTTGCATATTGTTGCGGTTATGTATACAGCGCAACAAGCCTATGGTCATCCAAGGTTTGATTAAAATATTTTTAAGGGGGATTTTTATTACAAGTGTACCGGCAGTGAGACATTTTTGTAGTAAAGTTGTTAAGTTATTTATGTTAGGGTTAGTAAGGTCTAAGAGGTCGTGAATGTTGCTACTTTTTAAGAGCTCGAGTGAATGTTCGACGTTAATTGAGGTTTTATTTTTAAAAGATTTGTGTTTGTTCATCAATTCAGACAGTTTTAGGAAAATCATAGAGTGATCAGTGATAATAGTCTCGATAATTGCTATAAATGCTGATTTTTTATTAGGTCTAGGCTTGAGAATGAAATGATCTAGACAGCTTTTGTCGCGAGTGGAATGCTTATGTCCAGATAGTAGGCCGTGCATTGCTAACATGTTTAAATAATTAAGTCGATTCGATCTTTCGTATGATTGCTCTTCTTGCTTGTGTATTCAATTTATATTGATGTCACAAATCAAATCAAATCAAATTTATTCGTAAATGTAGGTTTCATTACAATAGGATATTATAATAAGATGGTCAGTTCGCTACATTTTACCCGAGAGTATACAAATAATAATAACGATAGTGGTGTCGAAACCACAGACACACATTTAAAATAAAATAATTACTTAATGTCAACATAATAATAATCTAAATATGAACAAGAAAATGCGAATACTTAGAATATACTTAAATCTAGATTTAAAACAAAAGAAACAGCCATTTCAAGAACATCCAAACCAATGAGGAGAATAACATCGTTAAATTAAGTGTAATATTGTATTAATCTAAATGTCAGTGGTGTCCTCCATAAATTCAGCTGTGGAGTAATAACATTTATGAATTAAAAATTGTTTCAGTTTCTTTTTAAACATATTATTATTAAGATTTCACCCGTAATAATGACATTTTTATTTGAAGAGAGGGTAGCTAAGTGTTAAGATAAGGAGTTTATGAAATCATCTGCATTTGTCTTTGATGGAGAGCGGTATATCCCTATGACCATGAGATCGGGTTTAATTTCAACCTGTAAACAAGAAGCGTGAGTTAATTTTATCTCTTTTATTTTAAATATGTACCTGTTACTAACAAAGACGACGACACCGTCAGCTTTATTTAAATGCTTCGTGGTGTAGCCTGCCGAGTAGTTTTGTAATTGAGGAATATTTTTATTTGGGTTTAGCCTGCATTCACTTAAAACAATAAGGTCAGTGCTAAAATTTTGTTCGGCTAGGTTCAGCTGTAAGTCTTTAAAATTTAGATAGATACTTCTGATATTTTTTGAGATATAATCGTAAAATTGGAGTTTTTAATCTTTACAGTAGTACCTACTAAAATTGCGAAGGGAAAGGTTTGATACTTGGGCTAATTCTGTGTTATCTATTTCAGTGATTGTTTCCAGTGTTCTATCCATAACTGTCTCTAACAGGGCTTAGGTACAAAAAAAAATTGTCTTTTAGGGTTTTGAGTGTATGTGCTTTTATGCGTAATATGTATGAAATGATCTGTATGAAAGGTTTAATAGTGGTATGTTTGATTGTGTGTGTGTGCGTTATAATTACAAACTTTGTACTCCTTAATCTAATTAGTAATATTACAATGATAACTAATTTTAACATATTAATAGTAACCTTATGGCTAATAGAATTTAACAAATAACAGTAAGAGAGATTATTATGCTTATATTTTATACATGTGACGTAGTGATCAATTAGGACTAGTCATATTTGTAGCATAAGCTTAGTAACTTGCATTTCCCTCTTTATTATTATTTTTGGCGAGGCATCATCTTTTTTGACGCAGACTTGGCCAAAGGAGGTCCAGCAGTATTTGTAGGCTTTGGATTTAACTAGATCGCGGGCGAGAAAATATAAGTGGGCACCTTTGGTGGTTAGCTGCTCGGATACGTAAATTGGGGTGTATTCATTAGAAGTGAATCCTAGATGTTTTGCGCATAAATTATCTTTGTTTCCTCTGTTGTACGTGCGGGCCGATTTCAAAAAGTCACTTTTTAATATTGATGATGCTAGTTCGACGACAATCGGTCCGTTTTTTACGTCACTGCGTTTGTTTGGGATTCGGAAAATGTCTTTGATTTCGTTTTGTTTGATAGGGCATTTAGTCTCATTTGACAAATGTGTAACCATTTTAAGTCACTTCTAGTTTCGTTTTCTATTTTTGGTACGTTTTTTACCTCTATCGTGGTTTTACGGCTTCCCCGCTGAAGATCTTCGATTTTATCTTCTAGTAAAACTCAAAACTCAAAGCATTTATTTCAAATAAACCAATTACAGGCACTTTTGAATTGTCAAGGGGTCGGTCAGTCAGAAAGATGAAGCTAGTTGCCCATTCCAAAGCGTAGTAGGTACCTAGTAGGATTATGTACTCCTCATCCTTCTTAGCCTTTATTTCGATTACCTCAATCTTCTTCCTTAGCTCTTCATTTTGAGAGGTGAGAAAGGACATAGAGCTTTCTATGCTAGTATTTGTAGCCCTTATTTCCAATAATGTAGAAGAGATTTTTTTATTTCCTCACTTTGTTTCGTGATCAACGATGATATGTGTGTTTGGACTTCTTCTTTGAAGTTGCTAAAGTCAGAGTCGTAGTCGTGTTCTCTCATTTGGTGCTACGTGCGATATAAGTAATAAACAATTTTAATGATTGAATCAAAAAGTGAATGGCGAGTGCTTTGAAGCTATCATAAGTAGAAGAATATCTTAATAGTAGCTATATATAACAATGAGTGTTACGTTAACTAGTGAAAATCCTGAACATTTTGTTCTTGCATCTGAAGCATTCAATCGTACTCAAAAAGATGAAAGTCGTCTCTGTGTTCGTCAAACGAATACTGCCTTAATGTATAAGAGTATTTTTCATATGGCACCTGTCGTTTATAATAAATTGCCAAAGGACCTAAAAAAGTATAATGTTAATTTGTTTAAGCAAAAATTAAAAACATTGCTATGTCAAAAATGTTATTATAGTATCTCAGCTTTTTTAACAGATAAATTTTGACATTATGTGAATAAATTTATTTAATATTATTTAAATAAATAGTTTTTAAATAATTCCAATTTGACTTCACGATAAAATTCTAAAATAATTAGGTCTACTATTACTGAAGTATTTATTTTGACATTGATTTTTTAGATTGTTTTTTTTTTTGAGAATTATTTTTTATTTACTGTTGACATTTTTGTGCTGGATTCACTTTAATTTAATACAACTTTTAATTAGGATTAGCGAACCTCCACGCAGCATTGATTTTCGGGTAAAACAACTGGCCACACTATAATTCTCAATAATTAATTAACATTTCAGAATCTTTTAACCAATGCTCAGATATACAAACAATGTCAAACATTGTTTTTTCCAAAAACAATTCAATTTCCAATTGTTTCGAAGAAAAACCTTGAATGTTTTTTGGATCATTGGGTTCCCTTCAAAATGGTTGAACTGATTGGTGCTGATGCATATGTCATGTTCGTGAACGGGCGCCGTCAGTAGGCACTGGTCATTTCTTAGCTGCCATTAATATTGATATTTATATTCTTGCTTATTTTAATTCCTGAATTGTTTTTATCTTTTTATTACGGACGCTTTTAACTTGCACGTCTTTCTACATCGTTCTCGCATGTATAATTTCAACATGAATGATGTAACCACTTTTTTGGAACAATATTTTGATTTTAAAGAGTGTCCCTGGAGTTTCTTGCTCGTTCTTCTCCATAGGTACCTATTACGCTTTGGAATTACTAGTTTAGAACTAGTTTCATCTTTGTGACTGACCGACCCATTGACAATTCAAAAGTGCCTGTAATTGGTTTATTTGAAATAAATGCTTTGAGTTTGACGTGGGCATCAGTCTGTGCCTGTTAGGTGTTCTGCAGGGCTTTATTCTAGGTATATATTTGTGGTGTTCATCGTTATCAACCTAGCTCATCGGTTCAACCGCCATCATACTGGTTCACGAAACAAGTTCGCGGATAACAGCAATTTGTTCGATAATATGCATAAATTGATGTGCGTTTATTAGAAGGAATGCGGTGGTGTAGAAGCTGATTAGATATCTGGCTACCACAATAATTATAACATTTTTCGTTGCAAGCAAAGGACTTCCCACATTCCCGCCACAATATAATACTCATCGTATTTCTTACAAGTTTTGTGACAAATGCTCGGCCAATGTTCGCGAGACGTTGACAAATATGACACGTCTCCCTCGTCGCTCACCGAGTCGCCGCACACACACCGAGGAAAAGCGCTTCTTTAAATCGAACTACTCTGACTGACTGCCGATTGATGAGCGCCAGTCGAGCTACTTGTGCGCACACCAAGCGCTATCTGAACGGGGCCGCGGGGCACCACAGACTGTAGACAGTTTCAGTTTAACTTCGTCCTACTGGATGTTTCACGTGTGGAGGGTAGTGCAAGCTTAACATTCTGTGGCAGGAACGAAATCGCGGGTATTCGTAAAACAAACTAGTAGTTAGTGAATAAAAAAATGCAAGCGTATCGGGCGCGGTACACCAATACCGCGTGTGTCGTCAAATATTTATGAAGCACTCAGTAATGTTGGAATCGGTTAGTGCGGCGCGGCGCGGCGCGGCGCGGCACGAGCGCGCTGCTTCGTACGCGTGCAGGCTGGCTCGATCACAACTCTGGTAGGTACTTACCTACTGACGTGTTAGTTTCGTATAAAATGTTCTATCCAATTGATGCTATTTCCATTTCAACAAGTATCAACCCTATACCAGAGACGATTGAGTTGATTTCAGAATGACTATTAATATTAAAAAAGTCATCAAATGCATGCATGCCGTTGTAACTCAAACTGATCTTTATGTGTGTGTATTAAAGTAAAATCACTTATACCTACCTACGTGTTGGTTTCTAGATGAGTTGAGAACTTCAAGTCCAGGCTACTACTCACTTGGTAATGATTGGTCGTTACTTTACAAATATCGCACGACGAATTTAGAATTTTAGGTACCTAACATGTCGACACTGTTTCTACTAAGTCAAGGCTTTTTTGTAAATTTTATAAGTAAGTTCCTGAATTTTCTTTTATTTTATTAAATAAAAGATGAAGGCATGGCTATGTACACAGACACAGACTTAAATTATTTTAAGTTCATTGGTGCCATTGTTTCAGGAGAAGTGGATCTTAGTCCGAGCGACGCGCGGCGTGCGGTGTCTTTGCAGCTTCGTTTGTTTGAGGGAGCGGGAGCGGGCGGTAAGGGGGGCGAGGTGACGATTATTCCGGAGCCAATTTTAATTTGATGGACCGCGAAGCCTTTTATGGTGTCGCTTTATTTCGATACGACTGAAGATCAGCGCGCGGCTGGGGTTAGGTTTCAATAAAACTCTATGAAAGATTTCTCCCCTTAGGCTGCACTGCGCCGCTGCAACAGACTGGTATTTAAATAAATAAATTGAATAAAGTCACGTTACATCGAGCCTCCATTAGCACGTTTCCCAACGATGACAATCTCCGTGAAACATTTAGCTGCGACGTCCGCGTCGCCGTCGTAACAGATAGTCGATGTTGTGATCGCGGCTCGCTCATGCCTAGTGAGTTGATGTTTGTCAGTACTTCAGTAGTCAGTAACCAATGTCGTGTTCTGGTCATGCGGCACTGGTGAACCTGTCAACAGTAGTCCCAAAGAGTGCTCGTGGGCGCCACCACTTATAGTAGCATCACTGCGCACTACGAGCCACGAGTACACAGCTGGTTTTGCTATTAATTTCACGGCGCATTACTCGCGGAGATGGCTCGCATTAATATCAACCATTTACTCTAAGTACATCGTTTGTTATCGAGTCTCAAAGTGAATGTAAGTAATTTCGTCACACTTCCCTGCCTCGCGCCTCGCCCGCGGCTGCTGTTCGAATATAGCGACGCACACGACACACACGCGGTGGTGGTACCTACCTAGAATATAGCGACGCACACGACACACACGCGGTGGTGGTACCTACCTAGAATCCGACCGATAACGGATTTTTTTTCGGCCGATTTGAATTTCCTGCCAAAATTGGTAGAATTAAAAGAAATGCAGTGACTATAATTGAATCGTTATATTTGACCAACGTCAATCACACGAAACTGAACTTTTCTCAAAAACATAATTGTTCAAAATAATTTTCAAACCATTATCATCATCGCTCTCCTGCCCTTATTCAATTTATTAGCGGTCGGCGCAACATGTTGCTATCATCCACATCTCTCTGTTAGTCGTCATCTCGGTAGTCACCCGCTACATAGCCAATCAATACATGATACTGACTCACTCGCTCACTGACGTATCAACGCCAAACCTAAACCCTTGGACCTGGAAAACTGAAATGCACAGAGGTTCCCTTTATGATGTAGACGGGACTAAGGCTGGATTTTGTCCCACAACACCCACGGGTGACTTCATCCACCCTACAGTATTAAGCTTCCTATAAACGCTTGTACGAGTATATCGTAGTGAGGGATCGATTACGTGCGTTACGACACTCTATCACGGCTACGTTCAGTTTCCTATATCTCCGCTTTACAAAATGGAAAAAATAGGGTCCGTTTCAATAAAATTCGTTTTATGTCTTCCTAAGTAAATATATTTGAAATCGAAGTTATTTCACGCCTTGCACCGCGTCGCGTTCGATTCTACTGTGGGTTGGTGTCGTTTGCACTTACACTGCGGGCCGGACTCGGCGCGTGCTCGGCGTCACTGGGTTCCAGCCGGCAATGGACATAGCGTGAGCCTGCCCGCACGACCACGCACAGTCTTTGAAGCGGCTATGCTCCGGTAAATGGAGGTAACTCGTAATATATTTTTTCACGTCGGTCATTTGTCTGACGCACGTGGGTTTTTGTAGACATTAAGTGCCTTAAAAAGGGCATTTACCTTCCTACGCTTTGGTGGGGTCTCGGGAAACGTTCAATTGTTTCCGCTGAACCAGGGCGACCAGCTGTGACATCACATGCCCGGCACGGTGGCCACAGAGGCCGCTGTTAGGCCTGGACTAGCTTCGGTTAGCTTCAGTGGATACGGTTGGGCAGAGAGGTGAGGAGATGTCTCATATTTGCTTAGTGCGAACAAAACAGAGATGTGAGCCGTGCCTCGCAAGCTGGCGACGACAGCGCGCAGCGGAGACGAGAGATGTGAGCGTCGTGTGGCGAGCGGCACCGCTAGTTTCGCCGCGGTGCACAACCCGCCGCATGCAGCTCAGCTCCGCTCTAGCCAGTACACATCTCTGCTTCAGTCTAGCCAGTACCTACCTACGCAACTCCGCACAGCTTCGGTGGATACACCCTAGCTGTTAAGCATCTCCTCTACTCTCCGCTTCGCACATCTCTGCCCATCTCCGCTTTGGCTCAGTCCGGGCCTTAGGCTCCACTGTACCCACTTTATCGCCCGTTCGTGCGAATCCTCACAATTGTATAGCGTATACATGTCTTTAAGTTAATCACTTTCGTAAAATATTACACTCCGTAAACGCCTAGGTTTTGACAAAAAAGTCCTAAAGTTTCAGAAAATTCAACTTTAATGATAAATGATAAATGACTTTATTTCTGTAAGTAGGTTTTTACAAACACTTTTACACGTCAATCATATTTTTTTTTAAACTAGATGAGGTCGGCGTTTCCAATCTGACTACTCTGAGAAGAAAGGCCGAAACAAACTCAGAGGTCACAGTCTCTTTTAAAGTCCAGACATAATCTTGGTCAGATCATGTGAAGGCTATTTAGATCGGTGTCTGAAATGGTCTTTTGAGGAAAGAACCACACAGATTGAGTGGACCTGTCCAGTCAGTGCACGCAATTGTCAGCAATCGTGCAGCTCAACTCAGAACTTAAGGAGCTCAACGATTCGACGAACAATACCAAAGAAAGGACATTTGAGTAGGCCGCACAAGTTACTCAAACTGCCAGATCATGATTACACTAAGAGTAAAAATACAAAAAAAAGCAATGACCAACATAGTTCTCACATTCACAATAGTTAAAATAATAGCATAATACTTTACAAAGTAAATACTCTTGTCATAGTACCTATATGTATATAAAATTCATTAATGTCAATGTGTATATAAAATCCGGACATAATCATTGAGGACCATGCAGATTGGTGTCTGAAATGGACTTTTGAGAAAAGAACCACACAGATTGAGTGGACCTGTCCAGACAGTGCACGCATTTGTCAGTAACCGTGCAGCTCGACTCAGAACTTAAGGAGCTCAACGATTCGACGAACAATACCAAAGAAAGGACATTTGGGTAGGCCACATAAACTACTCAAACTGCCAGAACATGATTCAAACTGGAACAATGATCCACATAGTCCTCCCATTCACAACAATTAAAATAATATAATACTTTATACAGTAAATATTCATGTCATTGTATATGTAAAACGTTATAAATACTTATAGCAAAGATTAAAAGTACAATAGTTAGCAAAAAAATAAATCAACGTTCCCTGTGTAAATTTATTGGAACAGCTCACTCCCAAGCCTTTTTGTCCTCAATAAAGTATTTGAAAGTATAATAGGCTTTCTGGCATAGTTTCCTTTTTATAAAAGATTTGAATTTATTAAGGCTTAGTTCTTGAATGTGGCTAGGAAGTTTATTATAAAAATGTATACATTGACATCTAAACGAGCCACCTATTTTCTTGAGCCTGGTTGTAGGAAAAACAAATTTGTGTTTGTTCCTAGTATTTATACTATGGATATCACTGTATTTTTTAAACAGATTAATATTTTTATGTGCATACAAAAGATTTTCATAAATATACTGAGAAGGCACAGTCATTATATTAATCTCTTTAATTTTTTCTCTGAGGGAGTGTCTGGGACTTAATTTATAAATTGAACGAATTGCCCTTTTTTGTAAAACAAAAATCGTCTGAATATCGGCGGCATTTCCCCACAGCAGAATACCGTACGACATTACACTATGAAAATAACTAAAGTATACTAAACGGGCTGTCTCTAAATCTGTTAAACCACGAATTTTTCTAACAGCGTATGCTGCAGAGCTAAGCTTTTTTGACATTTTATCTATATGGGGGCCCCATTGCAGCTTGGCGTCTAAAGTTATGCCTAAGAATACTGTGGTATTTTCGGGTTTCAACTCTTCCCCCTTTATGAGAACACTTGTTTCTACCTGTCTAACATGTGGTAACGTAAACTTAATACATTTAGTTTTTTTCTCGTTAAGATGAAGGTTATTAACGTTAAACCAGTTAACTACTTTTGCGAGGGCGCTATTGACATTGTCAGTAACCAGCTGCTGACGTTTGAGTTTAAATAAAAGTGAAGTGTCGTCTGCAAACAACACTATATCATGTTATTCTTTTATGAGGTAAGGCAAGTCATTTATATAAATAAGAAATAAAAATGGACCAAGAATTGAGCCTTGAGGGACCCCCATTCTTACTACCGATCCGGGTGATCTTTTTCCGTTAACATCAACTCTCTGAATCCTATCACTTAAGTAAGAAGTAAGAAGATCCAGAGAGGTGCCACGGATTCCGTAGTGGTGCAGTTTCCTGATTAATGTTTCATGAAGAACACAATCGAATGCCTTGGACAAATCGCAAAAGATACCCAACGCATCGCATTTGTCCTCCCATGCATTATACACATGCCCTAAAAGTTCAACTCCGGCATCGGTAGTTGAACGACCCCTTGTAAAACCGAACTGTTTGTTATGCAGTAATTTATGTACGTTAAAAAATCTTTGCATTTGATTTAGAATAAGCTTTTCAAAAATTTTACTAAAGGTAGGTAGCACTGATATAGGTCTATAATTAGTAGGGTCTGATGTACTACCCGATTTAAACAACGGTATTATTTTACTGTTTTTCATAAGATCAGGAAACTCACCACGGTCAATACAATTATTAAAAATAACAGCTAAAGTTGGTGCTACAATGTTTATAATCGACTTAACAATGTCCACAGAATTACCCCATAGATCTGCGGTCTTTTTAACATTTAACGTGTGAAAGGTTTTAATTATATCTTTACACGTGACATATTGGAAATAAAATTCAGAATCACAAACTGGAACGTTTTCTTTAAGTAAAGACTCTGAAGCAGTGGGTGAAGAGTTAAGAGATTTAGTAATCGATACGGGAATCTCTGCAAAGAAATTTTCAAAGGCCGCGGCGACTTGAGAATCTGATTTAATTATATTGTCATCAATAGCTAGGCTGTAGTCACTACATCGGTTGCATGACCTTCCCGTTTCGCTATTAATGATACTCCATGTCATTTTAATTACATTACCACTATTTTTAATTTTTGAACTCAAATAACGTGACTTGGCTATACTACAAACTTTTTTAAATAATTTAGAATAATTCTTGACATATAAATTAAATTCAGTAGTGTTTATACATGCCCGTTCATCATACAATTCATAAAGTCTTTTCCTACTTGTATGTATACCAATGGTGGCCCAGTCACTGAAGGAAGCGTTACTATTAACTGAGAACGTCTTTGGAATGAATGTGGTATTGAATTGTGTGCAATATATTTTAAAAAAATCATTATATTGTTGGTTAGGGTCATCATTAGTCAACAGAAGTGGTAATTTATTTAAAAGTTTAGATTTAAATGTTTCCAAGCGATTAGTAGTTTTAGGGTTAGCAGTGATATCTTTTTTAGTAACTCTTTTGTTTAAATTAGAAATAGTAATCAATTGTCCGCAATGATCTGAGTCTATCAAGTTAATAATTTCTTTGTGGGTTGGTATAACATCTGTATAAATGTTATCTAGGCATGTGACACTAGTGGAAGTTATTCTAGTGGGCTCCAAGAATTGGTTAGCAAGATTGTATGACTGAAATAGACTTATAATTTTAGTACTTAACCCAGATATTTCTAACAAATTAACATTAAAATCACCACAAGTGATGACAGATTTGTTTGAATTACAGATTTTGTGCAACACTTCATCCATAACCTTTTCAAAACAATCATACAATCCTGAAGGTGGTCTGTACACACTTAATATAATGAGCTGCTCCAATTCTACACAGGCTATTTCAATTGTCTGCTCAACAGAGAGGCTCACAATATCCTTGCGGTCTTTAAATTTAAGCTGTTTATTTACTAGAATTAAAGAGCCACCATGTACAGCATTTACTCTGCTGAACGAACTACCAACCTGGTGATTACTAAAATTGAACATGAACTGGTGGCTTTTAAGCCAATGTTCTGTCATACAAAGAATATCTATATTGCTACAATTCAGGAATAACTCTACTTCTAAATCTTTGTTCAAAAACCCTTGAATGTTTTGATGCACCAGGTTGATACTATTTACTTTTTGGACACTTTCATATGATTTATTATTTGCCTTAGTTATATTTTTGCAAGAGACTGACTCTTTTGTCTTAATTTCTAATTTAAATGATGACCATTGTCATTAATTTTGACCAAATTATTGGCAGAATAATTAAAAAGGTCATTGCATTGCTCAAAAGAAGCGCTCATGAAGATAATCGCGTCATTATAAGTTAACTTATTTAGGTACATAATATAATTAACATTTTAGCACAGATAATGCACGAATTTCACTCCTAGGCTGTTCCGTTTTATGTTCAAATAAAGTGACAGCGGATTTCAATGGCTTTTTGTATAATATTACAAGTTTTTAACTTTAATTAATTTTATATGATATACTGCCGTGTTATATTATTAAAGTAAAATAAATACTGTTGGAACTTGTGACGAATGTTTTATTTTACAATAGAATGACAAGAACAAAATAACGAAAAACAGTTGCTATGGAGACTGAAGGTACAGTCCTCCTAACATCCACTCCACTTTTATGATCTGAGGCCAAGAGCTTTAGTTAGCTTTTCCAGCCTGGGTGCATATAAGGGCTTTGTGAAACAATCGGCCAGTTGGTCCTCAGTTGTAACTTGCTTGACCTTTAGCATGCCAGCTGCTACACACTCTCTGACATAGAGATACCTCCGTTGTATGTGCTTGGTCCGACTATGTTGCTCGTATGGCGGATTGTACGCTAGCTTTATTGTTGACTCATTGTCAATGTAAAGAAGTGGTGGCTTTTCAGTTTTCGTGATTTCCTCCAACATCTGTTGTAGCCAAATCATTTCCCGTGCTGTCTCCGAAGCTGCCACTAGCTCCGCCTCCGTCGATGATAAAGCTATCGTCTTTTGTTTATTACTCCGCCAGCTGATTGGTCCATAATACAAACAAAGGATGCCGGACGTTGAGTGCGCTGCTGAAAAATCCGCATCGCTGTAGCAGATTAATTTATTATTGGCATTATTTGACGAACCGAATACTAGACTTTTATTAATTGTACCTTTCAGGTAGCGTAGTATTCTTTTTACTGCTAGAATGTCTGCCTTCGATGGATTATCAAGATTTCTCGAAGCGCAGCTGACGGCAAAATTGATGTCTGGCCTAGTCGCGACCATGAGGTAGGCTAAGGAACCCACAGCCTGTCTATAAGGGAAGATTAAATTATTTTCTTTTTCATTTGATGAATTCTCTATTTTAGCTGTCTCTTTTGTAATTGGTGTCTTGACTGGTTTGCACTCAGACATCTTGTACTTTTCTAGTACTTTCTTTGTATAAGCTTTTTGACTTAATGTTATGTTACCATTATCAGATCTTTCGATTTCCAAACCAAGAAAATATGAAGCTGGTTTTATTACAATTTTGAAGTGATTTTGTAGTTCCTTTATGAATTTCTTTCCATCATCCTCTGTAGTTGATGCAACTAACCCGTCATCAACGTAAAGTGCAATCAACACCTTAGATTTTCCATTCTGTCGAATATAAAGGCATGGATCAGAAGTACTCTGTGTGAAGTTGGAGCTAACAAGAAATTCATGTATACTGGTGGTCCAACATCTTGGAGCCTGCTTGAGGCCATAATAATATAAGCTCCTCTTCAGGCGGCACACTCTGTTTGTTCCATCACTATAACCATCGGGTTGTTTCATGTAGATTTCTTCTTCTACGTTACCGTTAAGAAATGCTGTCGACACATCGAACTGACAGAGAGATAATTTCTCTTTTACAGCTACTGCTAATAGGGCACGGACTGTAGTAAGGTGCACTACGGGGCTGAATGTCTTGTCATAGTCAACCCCTGGTTTCTGTGAGAATCCCTTTACTACCAATCTTGCTTTATGTCGTTCGACACTACCGTCTGGATTGGTCTTAACTTTAAATACCCACTTGCAAGGCACTGCTTTTCTGTTATTTGGTAAAGGAACAAGATCCCATGTTTGGTTCTCATTAAGGGAATATATTTGACTCAGCATCGCTCCTAACCACTTCTCTTTGTCTGTGCTTTCTAGAGCTTCGCGATAGGTTGCAGGTTCTCTATAGCTGTTAAACTCTTCAGTAGCAGCGAGGACAAATTCGTCAAACCTTTGTGGTTTTCTGAGAAGGCTGCGATCACGAAGTACTCGTTGTACCGGAGAAGTTTCATTGGTAGTGACTTCATCAGTTGGATTTATCTCGATAATAGTGTCATTAACATCTGTATCTGGGATAGATATTTGTTCATCAGCATTACCTTGTACTGATTCTTGTTCATCATTTTCTTGCACTGACTCATACTCACTTTCAACATCATCATCATCGTCAAAGAAGTTTATTTCGGCGTAATGTTTATAGTTATCCTTCAAAGATTTTGTAATTTCCGAGATTGAATTTTGTGTTTCGGTGTAGTAAAGTTTGTTAGTGAATCGAACATCTTTGGCAATCATGATTTTATGTTTTGAAGGAACCCAAATTCTATAAGCTTTGGAAGTATCTGAATAGCCTGCAAACATCCCAGGTATAGCTTTCGATTTGAATTTATCACGTTCTTTGCCATCTTTCAAAAGTATGAAGGCTTTTTTTCCTAACTGACGCAGATGGAAGATGCGAGGCTTTCTTTGTACCCATCTCTCATAAGGTGTAGTAACAGTACCAAAATGTGTCAAAATAGTTTTGTTGACACTCCGATTGGAAAGGTAGTTTGCAGTTTGAATAGCTTCTCCCCAAAGGCTTTGAGGTGCTTTGGATTCGATCATCATGCTCCTAGCCTTTTCCAGTAGAGTACGATTTTTGCGTTCTGCAACACCATTCTGGTGTGATGTATATGGTGCTGTTAATCGTCTTGTAATACCATGCTCTTTCAGATAGTTGTCAAAATTTTGATTGCAGTATTCCAAACCATTGTCAGACTGGAGACTGATAATTTTGTCACCTGTGAAATTTTCCATTTCTGCCTTGTAAAGTTTGAATTTGTCCAATACATCACTTTTTTGTTTTATACAATAGACTCGCCTGTATCTAGTATAGTCATATATGAAGGTTATGAAGTATTTCTCACCACCGAGGGTTTGAGTCATTAGACCACAGACGTCGCTGTGCACTATCTCGAGTCGTTTTGTCGTGCGTAATGTGTCACTGGGTTTACTAGGCAGTCTTTTAATCTTTGCTTGAATGCATATTTCACAATCTCCAAGTTTCTCATCTGGCTTGAAATCTAAACCGATAAGTGTCTCATTCTTCAATGCCAACTTCATATCACCTTCATTCATGTGACCTAAGCATTTAGGTATGCCATTTATGAATTTTCGTGTCTTCTGCCAAGTTACATTTATCTTTTTTGTTGTATGTAGTACACGATGCAGGATTTAAGTAGTATAGCCTATCTTTGCATTTTGGTGCATCGAGTATAATACCTTCTTCAGGATGTGTAATTGTGGCCTTTTTATTTGTGAATAAGACAGTCCATCCAGATTCTGTGGCTTTTCCAATGGATAGTAAATTCGAGGATAGGGTTGGCACATAAAGAGTATTTTTCAAAAACACCTCTTGAATTTTACTTTTGCCTCCAACTTTGACATCTAGCATAATATTGACTTGGCCTTTACCAGCAATATCAGCTGTCGCATCTTGGGAAGCTAGTTTTAGCAGTTGGAAGTTAGATTTATCGAGATTTTCGAAATAGTTTCTGTTATGAGACATGTGCGATGTACAACCGCTATCAATATCATGTATTATTTTCATAATCTGAACTCTTACTTTTGGAATGCATACATACACCGTGGGAAGTTTTAGGAACTTCTTCGTTTGTTTCTTTCTTCTTCTTATTCTCCAGCTTTCTGCATTCATTGATAACATGTCCTTTCTTCTTGCAAAACTTACATATTTTTACGAAATTCGACTCTTCTTCATGTTCATCTTTAGTTTTGTTGTTGGAACCATTATTAATTTGTCTGGCTTCTGATTCTTCTAAATTTTTTACCTTAAGTTCTTCAGGTTTCGGTAACGCGTCTCTGGATTCTATAGCTACACGAAAATTTTCGTAGTCAGATGGTAAGCTGTATAACATCATAACAGCGAGCAAATCCTCATGAATATGAATGTCCATATCCTGCAATTTGTCTACCACATCCATGAACTTATTTAAATGCTCTCGAATATTGCCATGTTCCATTTTGGACATTATTAACTGCTTTAAAAGTGAAGCCTTTCTAGCCGGCCCCTTGCTAGCATATATGGAATCAAGCATAGTCCAAATCTCATAAGCTGTTTTGCAGTTTTTTATTTGCTTTAATTCGGAAGGTGAAATCAGAAGTACTAATTCAGATTGAGCCAAAAGATCCTTCTCTTTCTTCACTTCATCAGCTTTCTCAAGATCCAGCGGCTTCTCAACAACACTCCATAATTTATTTTTGATGAGTACGGCCCTTGCTTGAATTCGCCATGTATCGAAATTTTCTTTATTCAAAGTCTCAATTTTAGTACTTGAGCCCGACGCCATCGTGATCAACGTATTTATAGCTTTATTTTTGCTCTGCTACCATATTAAAGTAAAATAAATACTGTTGGAACTTGTGACGAATGTTTTATTTTACAATAGAATGACAAGAACAAAATAACGAAAAACAGTTGCTATGGAGACTGAAGGTACAGTCCTCCTAACATATATGATATAATGAATTCATGATATAATATTAAATTAAAAATAATAAGGTTTTATTTGTACTCTTAAAAGATTGTGTATAACGAAACGTAGTTGAATGTTAGTGACACTAACGTTTGACTGACAGTGGTTTAATGCTCTAAGGACAGGACAGTTGTCATCAATGATACTAATCTCAGAATACTCGTAATTCATTGTATGTACTCACAGTCGAGAGTGTCTATCGTACTCATGTGTGCATCAACGATCGATTGACACCATGACGTCCCCAAAGTTCCCGAACCTGTTACACTACGCACCAAACCAACATATTATACAAAATAACCCATCTCGACTTAGTAAAATGGCATTGTTACTAAGAGAACTTACGATGCAACCGTGGGCGGCACGCGCCACGCCGCCGCCGCCGGCGCCACTTGCTGCTCGGCGCGCGGCGTAAGCTAAGCTAACATTTGTGAGATTTTAGGTCGACCCTTTTTTAGTGTTTCGTTTTGAAATGACAAGTTTATTCGATAGATCTACTAGTTTGAGTGAACTTTTCATAACCGTGCTTCAGTTTGCGTACCGTGCTTGCTTTGAGTAAATGTACTTACAACACTAAGTACGTTCCTACCTAAGTAGGTAACGTATTGTGCCTGGGGAGTGTGGTCAAAATGTAACTGAGAACTAAGAAGAAGAAGTGTGGTGTGATGGTGGGTATCGTGGCGGCCACTGAAGATCTGACAGCGCGCGAAGACGTGGGTTGTCGGCAATAAGAGGAAGATACAGTCGCTAGCTCCCCCCCCCCCCCCAACGCCTCTGTCTCCAACACTGGCGTGGCTAAACTAAACAAAAAAAAATTACAGATTTGGTTTAAAGAAAAGGCTCGCGGGATTTAATCGTAATTAGTGGCGCGGAGCACTCATAGCTACTGCATCAAATATTTTATTATGTATATAGTGTGCATCTGAACGCGTTGTTAGTGCGATTGTGTGCTAAGTGGCGATACACACTGAACTGAGATTGTGTCATCATATGCAATTATCCGCCCCAATTTGCTAACTGGATATTTCGGATACTTCCAGAACACTATACGGATAAAGGATAATGGGAAATGAATGTATGGAGTCTGGGCCCACCCTTCAATAGTAACATCTGATATACCGTTGGATAGGGCTTTTTAAGTGGAACATTAGTTACTAATATAACTATGGTCAAATGTTAGTACTTTCGGAGATACGACGTCTTAAAGTCGTCAGTCTAACATATTCTTTATGGATACTTATAAGGTAAAATAGTAATAATAAGTACACTTTAAAACAAAAGAGATTTATTATTCGTCTTGGACATCAAAGACAATTACATCATTTAAAAAACCCACGGGGGCCACGAATGGTTGATGTCTCCCAACTCCTAGGTACCAAATCAAAGAAATAGTGTGAGCGCAACTTCCTACAGTTCGCCGTCCGGTCAAGCAAGAGCAATAATATTGTGATATCGCGTTTCTTCCAACTTGGTTTCGATCAATTAATATATAGCAATAGTATATTCTTGCTCTTACGTGGCGTGACTGTATCCTACCACGCAGCAACCACACATTCTCTGCTGGTATATTATATTCTATTAAATCATGTAAATCGTTTTGTCTGTACATTTCTATAACGTATAAACCGTCTCGAAGATGTTCACTGCAATATGACTGATCGCCATTTGCAAATGCGCCCGGGCAAGCGGCGGGCGCAGCGGGTAGGGTGGGGGCGCAGGTAAGGAGCAAGCAGATAGGTGCCGTCCGTTTTGAGTCTGGCCATAGTTTATCTTATAACGAAGTAAACTACGGTCACTTTTATGGCAGTATAATAAGTAGTATAACTCCGAAAGTACTGACTTTTGACCTTAGTCGTAATAATAAGTTTTATTCTGCATAAACATACCTATTCATTTATGAGTGTCTTATTCCTATTGAGAGGTGGGCCCATCATTACTCATTCTCCTTTGGATAATATGGATATTTTGGACTCCCCAACAATAGCGTAAGGATACTTATCTTTTTAACGAATGATAACATTTTAAACCTTTTTTACACAACAATGTGGCAACACAACGAAGGCGAATTTTCTTAAATACAGGATCAAATTAAATTAGGTAGGAAAACTCCGCAAACGTGATGAGTATCGATATTTAGATATGAGAAAACAAGAAAAACATTGATTTGATGTTTTCTTTTTTGGGTTGTCCCTTGTTTTGTAGTTACTTCAATTAAGAGTTGAAAAAATCTTGTTTTTTTTTTTGTTTATCATTCAAATAGCAATACTCATCACGTCTGTGAAGTTTACCCAAAAAAAAAACATCAATATTTTGTATCGTGTTCTGATACCGATACCCGTCACGTCTGCGGAGGTTCGGTAACTAATTTAATTGGACTCTATACCTACCTATAGGGTTTCCCCAGATCGGTGTCCCGTGTTCCATTCGTCAAGCGAGTACATTTGGATTGGTCGCTTGACGATTGAAACCGGACACAGATCGTAGTCCGGTCTTAATTTTTTACCAATAGTTGCCTCCTTTACCAATTCGTCAGCTCCCTCGTCATTTCCCTCTAATCCTGAATGTGTCTTATCCAGAACAATTGAAGCGTTTTACAACAGTTATTAAGCTTGCTTATGTTCTTCTGGATTTTAAATGCCAGTGGTTGGGAGGAAATGCCTGGAGACACCGTTTCCGATTCCAGGGCTGACCTGGAGTTGCAATATACCTAGACAACTGGAGATATATGTTTTAAGGCCAGTTTGGAGGCCTTATACAGAGCTAATAGTTAGGCCTGATAAACGATGCAAAACAGGTCCAGCTTAAACTTTTGGGCTTTGATTTCCATCCCATTTCCCCAGAGGCACAGCGTCGCGCCGGCTTTGCTCTCAAATTTAGTACCGTCGGTGAATATCTTGGGGTTGCTGAGTCGTCACTGGTCCATTTCTGCACTGTTCACAACGCACTCGTAATCTATACCTATCTAGTCTGCAGTGTGTGGTATTTGGGTGTGTGGGACCGGTAACTCGATTACTCGGTCACCTGTCACTCTCCGCGATTATCCTCTTTTTTCTTCCACCAGGCACCCTCTATGTCCATTGTCCAACGATACGACTACGGTGATCTTTTTCTCCTTCAGTTTCTCTCGAGTGTGTTTTATCAGGTCATAGAGGGGGTCCTCGACGCTGCGCTGTGGCATGAACCCATACTGATTCCTGTTTGCCTTGGAAAGTAATAAATAATAATAATAATTATAAAAACGTTTAACCACCACTACATAACCACCGCCACCTAATGCGTCATTCCACCATCTTCTCCCAGATCTTACCCAGTACAGGCAGTAGCCCAATCGGCATGTATGATTTGGGGTGCGCGTAATCATCTTTTCCCGGTTTTCTGAGGGCTAAGACTACTGCCTCCTTCCCGAATGTGGAAATTGTGACTACATTGTTGTATTGGGTTCTCACCTGTAAAAACAAATGTAAGTGGTATTAGTAAATAAATAAATATAGTCGGGAAGTGGCACAGGCTAAGGCATATTTTCAATACTGACAAAAACAGTTGCGGGTTATGTGTTATATCGCCTTGCATAAGTCCGTCGATCCCAGGAGCGTTCTTAGGGTTAAAACTTGACGCGGCCTACTTTAGTTCTTCCGTCGTGAATAGAGGATCGAATACTTCACCATCCGTATTTTCGTTTTCTCCATTCGCTGACTCTATACCTTGCTTGTGGTCCTCATCGTCATCCTGCGTTTCATCCTCAGGATAAAACTTCTTTGCAAGCAGTCTGGCCAACTCCTCACAGCTGAGCACTATTTCCTTGCACCATTGGTGTGTCCTAATGCCTACTACATAGTTTCACGCTCCTGTTTTCCGCAAAACTCTTTCCAGCTCGCTGTCAGAGTGTCTTCCATCTTCTGCTTATACTCCTCCTTTGCTGCTAGATACAAGTCGACGACCAATGCTCGGCGTAACGGTGCTATGTAAGAGATTCTCTTCTTTTTCCTCTTGACGTCCTCTTTCATTCGTGTCAACTCCTCGGGCCACCAAGACCATCCTGTCTGCTGTTTTTTGTTGACAGTCGGTATGGTTCCTTCGCATGCCTCCCCTGTTGCGTGTACGTATGTTTCGGTCATCTTGTTCAAATCTTCTATTGAGTCTATCCTGTCTATTTCTGTTTTGTTTGTATTGTTATGTCCTAGATTTAGATTTTCATAAAATTGTACCCATTTTGCCTTTTTTGTATTATATTTTCCAGTTGTTAATTTTATGTCCATTCCTTTTGATTTTTTTTGTTTAAGTTCAAACAGGATTGCCCTGTGGTCCGAAGTGGTGACGTTTCCTGCTAATCACCAGTTTGCCATCCGTCCAAGCATGTCTTCTGTACATGTAGTTATATCCACACAGCTGCAGTATCTTTGACCTCCTCTATGACATCGAAGATGGGAGTTATTCCGAGATTCTGGATCTGCAGTCCCAACTCATCGAGCTTGTCCGCCAATTCCTCCCCCCTCTGGTCTACTTCTCTACTTAACCACCATGTGTTGTAAGCGTTGACACCCCCCCGTCTCAGTATAACGTCCTTGACTCTATCTCTTCCTTTCCTGATCTTATCTATTCTGACTTCTGCCTCTTTGGCGTTTACTGCTTTTCTTATTTTGTCGAACACCTGCTCTCCTGTGTCTTTCTCATCCTTCGAGGCGACTATCACCGAGTGTTTAGCCGTTGTCTAGCTACACTAGCGTAGTTACACTAGCGTAAGTCACTCTTTCCTCTGATACTGGGTGGTTGTGGAGGTCAGTGAGGCAGTCGTTTCATACAAAATAGACTAATAGGTTAGACTAGAAGCCGAACCCAACATACTCAACTCAACAACTCAAACTCAAATCATTTATTTCAAATAAACCAATTACAGGCACTTTTGAATTGTCAAGAGGTCGGTCAGTCAGAAAGATGATGCTAGTTGCCCCCAAGGCAAGGCCCCAAGGCGTAGTAGGTACTTATGGAGAAGAACGGGACAGAAACTCCATGGACACTCTTTTAAATCAAAATATTGTTACAAAAAAGTGGTTAAATCATTCATGTTGAAAGTATACATGTGAGAACGATGTAGAAAGACGTGCACGTTAAAAGCGTCCGTAATAAAAAGATAAAAATAATTCAGGTATTAAAATAAGCCGTGGCAGCTAATAAATGACCAGTGCCTACTGACGGCGCCCGTTCACAAACATGCCGTATGCATCAGCACCATTCAGCTCATCCATTTTAAAGGGAACTCAATGATCCAATACACACGCCACCACCAGCGATACATTTGATTGAGCATGACATACTCTCAGCCGCCAGGGCACATTCAAGTCAATGAAAGACGAAACCAGTAAGCTTTATAGTAGGTACATAGTGCTATGCAATTATATAATACTAAGAGATTGAATTTAAACAATGCAAAGATAGATTGTACAACCTTCATCAGCTCCAACAATATCTTCGAATGCTAATAAATTAGTTGACGTGCCCTTGTGGAGCAGGACCAGCCCTTTTTTTTTGTTTCCGGGGTGGAAAATCCTCATGGATGTGCGCCGCCCTAGGGCGGGCGGCGGGGTCTGTCAGACTCTTACTGACTAAAAACCACCCCGGTGTTCCATCTCACACCTACGCCGGGGGTCGCGGGAACGTACGATCCTTCCGCAACCCCCGACTGGTGCCGGCCCGCCACCGCGGGCCTCTTCGGGTCTGGGGGGGGGATTGAAGTGTTTGACTCCCCCCGTGACGTCTAAGAGGGGCGCGCGTGGAACACTGCGCGCCGCCTCCTCGGGTCCTGGTGTGTGCGTAGCGACGGACGAGTCCGTCGCCCCTGGACCCATTTAGGGGGGCTGGAAGAGGGCGTTGTCCGCCCTCCGCCGACGCCCGGTGCGCCTTCTGCGGGCCGGGTGAGTAGATAAGATCTCCCTCTCCCTTTCCGCAGCCTCCTTCTGCGAGACGACTGTTTCGCAGAAGGAGACCACCGCGTCCCAGGACTCGGCGCTGCCTACCATCGATTCGACTACGGCCGGCAGCGACAAGTCACTGCCTACTTCTGAGATGAGGGCACGGCGCGGCTCCTCCCAAGCGGCACACTCTGCCAGCGTATGCCACGCCGTGTCCTCCCGGCAGTCGGCAGTCGGCAGGACCAGCCCTGAGCCAAGCATTTTGTCAGTGATGTAATCCCCCAACTTATAATTATGCTTATTACTTTGTTTTTTTTTTTTTTATTGTTATTATTTTGAATTTTAAGCTGTCGGCCATTTTGTTTCTTTAACTTGTCGACATATTGATGAAATGTGACCTTATGATTTTTAAATGTTGTTTGCATCTATGAAGTTCAAATGTAATTTTTTTTATTTTAGTATGTCTACTGTAATTGTGTTTTTGTGTTCCAAACTCAAACTCAAAGCATTTATTTCAAATAAACCAATTACAGGCACTTTTGAATTGTCAAGGGGTTGGTCAGTCAGAAAGATGAAGCTAGTTGCCCATTCCAAAGCGTAGTAGGTACCTATGGAGAAGAACGGGCAAGAAACTCCATGGACACTCTTTTAAATCAAAATATTGTTACAATAAAGTGGTTACATCATTCATTTTGTAATGATACATGTGAGAACGATGTAGAAAGACGTGCACGTTAAAAGCGTCCGTAATAAAAAGATAAAAACAATTATGGAATTAAAATAAGCCGTGGCAGCTAAGTTACCAGTGCCTACTGACGGCGCCCGTTCACGAACATGCCGTGCTATGCAATTTAAATACAATACTAAGAGATTGAATTTATACAATGCAAAGATAGGTTGTACAATCTTCATCAGCTCCAACATTATTTTTGAATGCTAATTAATTAGTTTACGCGCCCTTGTGGAGCAGGACCAGCCCTGAGCCAAGCATTTTTGTCAGCGATATAATCCCCCAACTTATAATATGCTTGGCTGTATAGTGTGCGTTTTATACAAGATTTAAATTTCGTTTCATTCAGTTGGAGTATGTGGGGAGGTATTTTATTGTAACATTTTAAAGGATGAGTCTACTTTAGCCAGTCTGAAACCTGGTTGAACTAATTGGTCCCTATTTCTAGTCCTATAATTGTGTCTTTCAGATACAAAATTAGTTATTTGTTTATGAATGAATGACTAAATGAACTTGGCTGTATAGTGTGCGTTTTAGACAAGATTGAAATTTCGTTTCATTCAGTGGGAGTATGTGGGGAGGTTGTAACATTTAAAACAGTACCCCATGAAGAATGAGTCTACTTTAGCCAGTCTGAAACCTGGTTGAACTAATTGGTCCCTATTTCTAGTCCTATATTTGTGTCTTTCACCTCTATTACTGAAAAGATTTAATATTTTCCGTACGTACATGATATGATGTTTTCATAAATATATTGACAAGGTACCGTCATGATGTTAATGTCTTTAAACAGTTCCTTTAGAGAATCGCGCCTGCGGAGGCTGTATATTGCTCTGATGGTTCTTTTCTGCAAAATAAAAAGAGATTTAATATCGGCAACCCGTCCCCATAATAAAATACCGTAAGACATGATACTATGAAAATAACTGAAATAGACCAGCCTCGTCAGTCATTAGTAAATTGACGGATTTTTCTTACAGCATATGCTGCTGAACTTAGCCGTCCTGCAAGAGATGTCAAATGAGGACCCCATTGCAGCCTTGAGTCTAGCGTTATCCCCAGGATAACAATTTCATCGACAAATTCTAGTTTCTCTTTATGCAATACTATGTCACAATCACTACATTTAACATTCGGTAAAGCAAATCTTATGCATTTAGTTTTTTCCCATTTAATACTAAATTATTAGCATGAACCAATTGTGTACCTGCAGTAGGGCATTATTTACGTAGTCAAGGTTTGATGCACGTCTATTTATCTTAAAGATTCAAGAAGTATCGTTGGCAAAAAACACCATAAATGGTGTTTTTTGATAAAAAAAAATAAAAGAAAATTAAAAACCAACCACAAATTTGTGGTTGGTTTTTAAATAAATGGGGTAGATCATTAATATATTCTAAAAAGAGGAAGGGACCTAATATCAAGCCTTGTGGACAGAAAATATTCTCCACTTCTGCATTCTATCACAAGCTGAAGGGAAGGGAACTCTTCACGAACAGTACTCAGAGGTACTTCTCGTTACAAAAACAAACGACACTTCACTTTTATTTAAACTCAAACGTCAGCAGCTGGTTACTGACAGTGTAAATAGCGCCCTCGCAAAAGTAGTTAACTGGTTTAACGTTAATAACCTTCTTCTTAACGAGAAAAAAACTAAATGTATTAAGTTTACGTTACCACATGTTAGACAGGTAGAAACAAGTGTTCTCATAAAGGGGGAAGAGTTGAAACCCGAAAATACCACAGTATTCTTAGGCATAACTTTAGACGCCAAGCTGCAATGGGGCCCCCATATAGATAAAATGTCAAAAAAGCTTAGCTCTGCAGCATACGCTGTTAGAAAAATTCGTGGTTTAACAGATTTAGAGACAGCCCGTTTAGTATACTTTAGTTATTTTCATAGTGTAATGTCGTACGGTATTCTGCTGTGGGGAAATGCCGCCGATATTCAGACGATTTTTGTTTTACAAAAAAGGGCAATTCGTTCAATTTATAAATTAAGTCCCAGACACTCCCTCAGAGAAAAAATTAAAGAGATTAATATAATGACTGTGCCTTCTCAGTATATTTATGAAAATCTTTTGTATGCACATAAAAATATTAATCTGTTTAAAAAATACAGTGATATCCATAGTATAAATACTAGGAACAAACACAAATTTGTTGTTCCTACAACCAGGCTCAAGAAAATAGGTGGCTCGTTTAGATGTCAATGTATACGCTTTTATAATAAACTTCCTAGCCACATTCAAGAACTACTTAAGCCTTAATAAATTCAAATCTTTTATAAAAAGGAAACTATGCCAGAAAGCCTAATAGACTGTCAAATACTTTATTGAGGACAAAAAGGCTTGGGAGTGAGCTGTTCCAATAAATTTACACAGGGAACGTTGATTTATTTTTTTGTTTTTTTGCTAACTATTGTACTTTTAATCTTTGCTATAAGTATCTATAACTTTTTACATATACAATGACATGAATATTTACTGTATAAAGTATTATATTATTTTAATTGTTGTGAATGGGAGGACTATTTGGGTCATTGTTCCAGTTTGAATCATGTTCTGGCAGTTTGAGTAGTTTATGTGGCCTACCCAAATGTCCTTTCTTTGGTATTGTTCGTCCAATCGTTGAGCTCCTTAAGTTCTTAGTCGAGCTGCACGGTTACTGACAAATGCGTGCACTGTCTGGACAGGTTCACTCAATCTGTGTGGTTCTTTTCTCAAAAGTCCATTTCAGACACCAATCTGCATGGTCCTTAATGATTATGTCCGGATTTTATATACACATTGACATTAATGAATTTTATATATATATACTATGACAAGAGTATTTACTTTGTAAAGTATTATGCTATTATTTTAACTATTGTGAATGTGAGAACTATGTTGGTCATTGCTTTTTGTTGTATTTTTACTCTTAGTGTAATCATGATCTGGCAGTTTGAGTAACTTGTGCGGCCTACTCAAATGGCCTTTCTTTGGTATTGTTCGTCGAATCGTTGAGCTCCTTAAGTTCTGAGTTGAGCTGCACGATTGCTGACAATTGCGTGCACTGACTGGACAGGTCCACTCAATCTGTGTGGTTCTTTCCTCAAAAGACCATTTCAGACACCGATGTACATAGCCTTCACATGATCTGACCAAGATTCTGTCTGGACTTTAAAAGAGACTGTGACCTCTGAGTTTGTTTCGGCCTTTCTTCTCAGAGTAGTCAGATAGGAAAGGCCGACCTCATCTAGTTTTAAAAAAAAATATGATTGACGTGTAAAAGTGTTTGTAAAAACCTACTTACAGAAATAAAGTCATTTATCATTTATCAAATACTCCTCCCCGATTGCTCCTCAAACGACAAAAATACACAATTAGAGTTGTCTAATCAAACAAATGCGCCTTGACGAGCGCCGCCGAGCATCTCCGAGCACAGCCGAACGTTGCCAACATCTGAACGAAGGTAACTCAAAGCGTTTGAGTTCGAGATGGAAGAATAATGCAAATGAGCCAGCTTTGATTGTTAACTTGTACGACGACGAGACGACGTGGCACGGTGATGAGCGGAGCGGGCGCGGGGGCGTGGCCATCATATTAAACTTTATCTCTTGAACTGACATAGGCATAACTTTGACATCCTATCATAAATGTAAAATAAAATAGCTTTGTGTAAAAGAAAATTAACCATAAATAGGTATGTAACGGTAGAATGTAAAGGGGCCATTATTAGCCTACATCTAGATTATTGCTGAAATCATGGTAATAGTTTGCGCGTCCATGTACCCTGCAACCGTGTCTATTTGGTAAATAATACAATGAATAATAATATAATAAATAATAATACCAAAATTACTGCCCTACTGGACTTCGTCAAGAGATATCTCTATATTTCCATGATTTTCTTCGATATTAAAACAAAAAGTAACTTTTTTTGTTTAAAAATACAAAATTTTAGTCAAAATTTTGTCGCTGTTACCCGCGACTCGCTGCCCGGTGATCACTGACCGCAGATTGCTGCCTAGTGCCATCTAAATGCTGCTCACTGCCCACTGATCTCTGCCCGCTGAACGCTGGCCACATGTTCGAAGCCGCAGTGTCTATATCGAGCTTAATCACGTCATTAGGCTGCTCCCGATCTCCCGAGACAAAGAGAATCTATCCGCTCAAATAAAAACTTTATGAATAATGTAGTCGCGCCGCTCCGCAGTGGCCGGAGCGAGCGGAGCAGGCAGCGAGCAAGCAGACTCCTGTTCCACGTTCCTGATGTAGCCGCAGCTAACGAACGCATGCATAATGAGTTTATTTTGCGTGAAAATACCGCTTTCCAAACAAGTTAGGTATATGTTCTGTAGACCCTGCTACTGTAAGTACGTACTCGTACATCGTCTGACAGTACCAGAGACATGTCGTCACTTTCGGGAATGGACAACGAAGTCATGGAAGTGCATGTCGAGAGGATATCCGCGCAGGCTTCTGAGTATGTGCGCAGCTGAAGCAAGTGGAGCTTGCTTTATGGACCATACATAGGGACTTGTAGAATGTATTTTTAGCTAAAAAGTTAGAATGGTTAATCTTGATTTACATTATGTCGATGTGTATAACGTGATTGTATCCATCAACTAGTCAACAACACTCACTCGCCTAGTCCGATCCAACAGGATGGAGGGACGGGGTCAGAGCAATCAGTAATGTAAGGCACATGGACCCGCGAATTGGACACAGACGCACCGCACCGCGAGTCACGCGGGTCACGCGGGTTACTTGGGTTGCGACCTCATTAGTGAAGGCGCGTTAGTTGAGGCGCCACTCATTAACACTTTGTTGTATGTACAATGTACTGTTTGACCGCTAATCATAACTTATGACTGTCGACTTTTGGACTTGACTACTCCAAGTATTCAAACAGGGATCATGTCTCGTGGTTCACCTGCTTTAGAGCGAATAGCAGCAAAAAACTGAACGCCATTGGCACAAATTAGCCGCGTTCAAGAGCTGCCAGTGTCAGTATTCAACAACAATGTTGTCACTTACAGTTCTTGAGCTTGGTTTACGATTGACACGAATTAGCGGCGTTTAAGAGCTGTCAGAGTCAATACTCAACAACATTGTTGTCACTTACAGTTCTTGAGCTTGGTTTACGATTGACACGAATTAGCGGCGTTTAAGAGCTGTCAGAGTCAATATTCAACAACAATGTTGTCACTTACAGTTCTTGAGCTTGGTTTACGATTGGCACGAATTAGCGGCGTTTAAGAGCCGTCAGAGTCAATATTCAACAACAATGTTGTCACTTACAGTTCTTGAGCTTGGTTTACGATTGGCACGAATTGGCCGCGTTCAAGAGCTGTCAGTGTCAATATTCAAAAACAATGTTGTCACTTACAGTTCTTGAGCTTGGTTTACGATTGGCACGAATTAGCCGCGTTCAAGAGCTGTCAGTGTCAATATTCAACAACAATGTTGTCACTTACAGTTTCTGTGCTTGGTGTACGAGTAGATGTGCTGGTAATAGGGAATATGCACGTTATTTAAATTTGGTTTAAATATTTTTATTCAGAATCTTTATTGGCCGGACATTTTGAACTTGTAGGTGACTCACATTATATTATTAATATTTACATAATATATTTATACGCCCAACACTAATAAACACAAAGAAACAATAAACATTCATATTATAAGCATGACGGCGCATCCGTCAACGTCAGACGTCAGGTTGACTTTTAGCTGTCAAAGTCAGCCTAGCGAAGCGTCATTGTCGATGGTTGTGAGGGCGGCCATCTTGACTCACTTTTGTTCGAGACGGCGCCCGCGCACCACGCTTGTGACGAATCGCTTTGCATCCGAATGATAGTTCAATCTAGTGTTAAAATTAAGTTGGTATCGTGTTGCTTAGACTGTACATTGTTCATTTGACTGTGTATTTCGATTATTAAACCCTGTGCTGATTAAACAACGGTGATTGTAACAAGGACTTGTGATTTTTCTGCTCACGCCCACCTGCCTACCTACCTACCCACATACATCACACAAGATGAGTTCTGATGAAGGCCCTCCTGCCCCTTCATCAGAAGTGGGATTGGATGGGGCTAGAATTGAGCAAGGAACACCAAAATCGGATGCAGAAAAATTGCTGAATAACATGGAAATGCTTTTATCTCGGGTTCTCGCAACCCAGCCAACGCCAACTGTGAGTACTAACCAGGCAACACATTTCTTACCGTTTAATCCAGACGAACCAGACTGTGACATAGATGGTTGGTGCAATATTACCGAAGCGATCGTTCATAATAAGCGCTTAGAAGGAATAGAATTGCTCATGGCTCTTACTACCTCTTTAAAAGGACGAGCGGCTGCCTGTATCACTAAGCTAAACTTAGATGAAATGTTCTGGAGCGTTGTCAAACAGACACTGTTAGCTAAATTTTCAAAACCAAAGCTTCTTCAGGACTATTTCGACGAAATATTGCGATTTCAAATAGGAGCTAACCGCTCGGACGCAGAGCGCGGGAAAAATAATCGAGCCAGATGAATGCCAGATGCGTCACCGGCGCGCGCGGCGCGGCGGGGCGCCGCTCGGCCGCCCGATAATGTAAACAAAGCATTTTTACGACTTGGGTTTGTTTGAATGGTGCTAACACTTGTGTTTTTTGTTATGGTAAGGAACGGGGCTTTAAGATAGCGGAGTTTCGTTTGAAATAGGATAGTATTTACGCAAACACTACGTACGATACGTACGTACGATAGTATTTACGTAACTTTGTTTTCAAATAAATGGTTATAGTTCGAAAAAACGAGCGTTGACCTATATTGTTTAAGGTTTTAAATACATTATGTGTATATACTTAACGCAAAACACTAATAAAACCACATAGCATTAGTACAATATGTACTATTTACGAGCGTGCAAAGTTGAAAAAATTTGCCGACGGCAAAAAAATAACAATGGCCGCCAAGACAATGGAAACAAAATGTTGTTTTATAAATATAAATCTGATACGTAGAATAAAAATATTGGTACCTGTGGAAAGCTTATTTAATGCTTCAACTTTGTTATAAAAGTAGTGGTATTAGAATAACACACTGTACTAAAATAAGGATCTGAAAACACATACACGTAATAACAATAAACATGAATCGGTCAGCGCCGGTTGTGGAATAAAACCGAAATTACGTACTATTTTTTCACTCACCGACCTTGAAATCCTGCAGTAATTCACTTCACTATAATATTTATCACACACTTAACAGGCCATAGCACTTCAAACACTTGAAAACCCACTTAAAACACAAATTATTTATCATGTAAACAAAACACGCGCGAGTCCGTACGTCACTGACAAGACGCCATATTTTTTTAATTATTTGATTTTTTTGGTTGAACGCTTGTAGTTTTGTCATACATCTGAATACGCGGCTTTTAAGCACGAAATCGACTAAGCAATCGGATACAGTGTGCCACAGATCTTTTAAAAATGAAAAATTGAATAAAGTTTATCGGATTTCGATTAATTAAAAGGTTACGCGAGTGGACGCTAGCGTGCGGCGCCACTTTCTATGCGGCGACTTTGGTCACCTCATCCACTCCAGCGGCTAAGGAGACAGCTTCAGAAGCTGCTCTTCGTTTATGGAATTTAATCGAACGAATACCCAATACTGTGATGCCTGAAGAAGTGGTGACTGGATTCGTTATTTCTGTGCTTTGTCAGAAGGACAGCCTGAGGCGAAGCGTTTTCGTGCTACCGAAAGGTTCACTGGCAGATGTAACTTTTGCGGAATATCGGGTCATCGTTTTGCGGAATGCCGAAAACGTCGTGATTCGCTGGGATCCGTCGAGCCTCGAGATACTCCGAGTACTTCCCGTCCGTGGGAGAAGAAGACCGATGTAACGTGCTACACTTGTGGCCAAAAAGGTCATGTGACAACTAACTGTCCCGATAAAAGGAACGGTGGTAAAGCTGCGGCCAAGGAAGTCCACCATTGTGAACACCGTCCTTCAAGGGATATCTTGACAACATCTTCCGGTGAGTCTGTACCTTTTCTATTTGACAGCGGATCGTCCTGTTCTCTTGTGAAAGAAAGTTATCGTGGTAAACTCTTAGGTACTGTGTGTAAAGGTCTCGTCTATCTGAGCGGCATTGGAGGCGATGATATACAGTGTACGACTCAAATTCAGGCCAATGTTAAAATTGGTGAACGGTTGATTAGTTTACTCTTTCACGTGGTTTCCGGCAATAATATATCTGAGCCTATAATTATTGGTAGAGATATCTTTGATCAGGGGTTAAGTCTAGAAATTCATAATGATAATCTTGTTATATACTCTAAACAACAATCTAATCTTTGTGTCGCGATACCAGATCCCTATCCACCCTGAGTCAGTGGAGAAGACAGCTTTCGTGACAAACGAAGGGCAATACGAGTATCTCGCCATGCCGTTTGGTTTGCGAAATGCTCCTTCAGTCTTTCAGAGATGTATCACAAAGGCTCTTAGTCATTTACAAGATAAACCACTGATCTATATGGATGACGTGTTATGTCATTCTGCTAACATCTCCGAAGGACTGAAGCGCCTTGACTTTGTTTTAGGTGCGTTATCAGAGGCCGGGTTTACATTAAATGTAAATTTATGAAACAACGAATTGACTACCTAGGATATTCTGTACAATCCGGTGAGATTAGGCCCAATTCACGGAAGATTCAAGCATTGGCAGATGCTCCAGAACCTAAATCGGCTACTAATGTTCGCGAATTTCTCGGTCTAGCCTCCTACTTTCGAAAATTTATTCCTGAGTTCACACGGATAGCTGGTCCCCTGTACCCTCTTACAAAACTTAAAGGACGAATTACTTGGACTACCGAACATGAAAAGATACGGCGCAAAATTATAGGCATTCTCACGTCCAAACCGGTGCTAACTATATTCGACCCAGAACTTCCGGTTGAGCTACATACCGATGCTAGCTCAGAAGGATATGGAGCAATCCTTCTGTAAAAGAAAAATAATCTTCCGCACGTAGTAGAGTAATAGAGCCGCCGAACAGCAGACGCGGAATCTCGTTATCATTCATACGAGTTAGAAACTCTAGCGGTCGTCAGAGCTGTAGAGCATTTTCGCCATTATTTATATGGTAGGCGATTTGTTGTAGTTACCGACTGCAATTCACTCAAGGCATCGAAATCGAAGAAAGACCTAACACCCCGCGTTTACCGATGGTGGGCTTATTTACAAGCTTACGATTTCGATATTATATACCGCGAAGGAAGTAAAATGGAGCATGCTGACTACCTGTCCCGAATCCACTGTCAGATTCTGCTGTTCCTATCACTACTGTAAAGCCTAAGCCTAAAACTGTAAATTATGTTGAACTACATCAGGGCTGGCTGTCAGTTGAACAGAAACGTGACGCAGAAATTCAGGATCTTATCGCAAAACATAATAATAATAGCTTTCCCGAAACAGTAGGTCAAACATATGACGTTAGAGATGGCATACACTACAGGAAGATTACTCGTAACAAAGTGGTTTCATGGCTACCCGTAGTTCCACGATCTCTTATTTGGACACTCATTAATCATGTCCACAACGAATTGCAACATTTAGGCAGGGACAAAACTCTAGACAAGCTGTATGAAAAGTATTGGTTTCCCGATATGTCTAAATGTGTACGTAAATTTATAGATTCGTGTATCATTTGTAAGGCATCGAAAGGTCCATCGGGTGCTCAGCCTGTTCAGCTTCATTCGATTCCAAAAGTATCCGTGCCTTGGCACACGATTCACATAGATTTTTCGGGGAAGCTGAGCGGGAAGAGTGACCGAAAGGAGTATTGCTCGGTGATAATCGATGCCTTTACCAAATACGTTTTACTCGAACATACTTTGTCAGTCGATTCCAAGAGTGCAATATATGCCGTACAAAAAGCGGTGTGTCTTTTTGGAGCCCCGAAAAGAATCATCGCAGATCAGGGCCGTTGCTACATTAGCTCAGATTTTAAAAGCTTTTGTCAAGAGCATAAAATAGACCTCCATTTCATCGCGACTGGTACGAGTAGGGCAAACGGCCAAGTTGAACGAGTGATGCGTACTCTAAAGAGCCTCCTTACTATCATTGAAAACGACCCTAACAAAGCGTGGCGTGACGAATTAGGTAACATCCAACTTGCTCTCAATAGTTCTAAATCTTCCGTTACCAAATACTCACCGTCAGAACTAATGTTTGGAATTCGTTCTAATTCTTTAGGAATGTCTAAATTGAACGCCGATAATGATGATCATGAGGTTCGCTTAGATTTAGATTCGGTAAGAACTGATGCATCAGCTAACATTTGCTAAGCTGCTGAATCTGATACCCTTCGGTTTAATCGTGGCCGGGCTACAATAAGACCTTTCTCTAAAGGAGACTTCGTATTTATTAAAAATTGTGAACGGAATAAAACAAAATTGGATAGGAAGTTTCGAGGTCCATATGTTATAGTAGAAGTACTTGAAAACGATCGCTACGAACTTAAAAGATTAGGTGGTTCTCAGAGAACTTATAAATACTCTCACGAGAATTTGCGCGCAGTACCCCAGGGACATATCGGTTTGATCTAAATAGCTACTAGTCTTTTAAATTGTGAAGAGGCCGAGACGGCGTCGGAAGATGAAGAAAGTATAACTAATTCAAATCATGACAATGATAACTCTGACACCTTGACCGTATGGTCAAACACTGTTTCCGCCGATTCGAGGACGCTCACAGCAGGCTCAGACACTCTCAGTGCATGCTCAGATCCTGAGACTTGGGAAATGTTGCACGAAGCTGAAATTCATACAGAACGGGACGATTCATAGTCGAAGGTAAGGGGGGCGACCTGTAAGAATCTCTTTCCTGCCAAATAGACGAAATATGTCGTCCGAGTCAGTATCAGATTGACTTGTCTCTGTGCTTTCTTTCTATGAGACGAAATATGTCGTCTGAGTCAGAGCCCTTTAAGTTGGCTGACTTGTCTCTGTGCTTTCTTTCTATGAGACGAAATATGTCGTCTGAGTCAGAGCCCATAAAGTTGGCTGACTTGTCTCTGTGCTTTCTTTCTATGAGACGAAATATGTCGTCTGAGTCAGAGCCCTTTAAGTTGGCTGACTTGTCTCTGTGCTTTCTTTCTATGAGACGAAATATGTCGTCCGAGTCAGAGCCCTTTAAGTTGACTGACTTGTTCTGGATGTTTTGCAGCTTATGGTAAGACGAATATTGTCGTCCGGGTCACATCCACCAAAGGATTGACTTGTCTAATAGTACCAATTGTGAACAGTTAACCTACATGCTGTTTAGTGACGAGGCTGTGTCATCCAGCTTAAATGTTGCGAGACACTTGCCTTAAGTCTTAAGTATCATAGCGCATTGTGATAGTTGTAATTAGTCGTCCGTCAGGATGCCGAACGGACTATGTACGATTGCAACTCATTGTTTTAGAAAATCGCCCGAGGACGGTCGAGTGTCAGTCCGGCCGTGACGGCGCATCCGTCAACGTCAGACGTCAGGTTGACTTTTAGCTGTCAAAGTCAGCCTAGCGAAGCGTCATTGTCGATGGTTGTGAGGGCGGCCATCTTGACTCACTTTTGTTCGAGACGGCGCCCGCGCACCACGCTTATGACGAATCGCTTTGCATCCGAATGATAGTTCAATCTAGTGTTAAAATTAAGTTGGTATCGTGTTGCTTAGACTGTACATTGTTCATTTGACTGTGTATTTCGATTATTAAACCCTGTGCTGATTAAACAACGGTGATTGTAACAAGGACTTGTGATTTTTCTGCTCACGCCCACCTGCCTACCTACCTACCCACATACATCACACAAGATGAGTTCTGATGAAGGCCCTCCTGCCCCTTCAAGCATAAAACACAAAACAATATTTAGTAGCATTTATTATAAACACACTGTCCGTCATTAACAAATTATAGTACACTGGACACGCGCGTCGCCTGTTGAGTGCCTTAGTCTAAGACGCGTGAAGTTACACGTCGTGTGACGTATGCGCGCACACATTCCTTCGCCGCGCATTCGCAAATCGGAATCGCTAGTCACGATCTATCGCAGACGCTGTGCGCACGCTCGCTTACTTGATTCTTCTATATTTCTACCCGCGCTAAATCGCTGTGTAGCTGTGTTAACCCTTAAGCTTATTACTCGCTTGCTTTAACTGTGCCTTCTTAACGATATAGTATGTATAATTGAAAACATTATTGTGTATTGTGCGGATATAAAGTGTTGCACTACCAAGAGGACTTTATTTTCTTCAGACCCAGTCGGTCTTATTACAAAACAAGGTTTTTCTTTTGACATGGTTTAAACCATCGAGCCTGTTTTTGAAATAAGAACCTAACTGAAATCGAAATACAGTTCCTTTTACAAAACTGACAACTTAGTCCGGTCTTAGATTGTCAATTTTGTATTAAGAACTTTACTAAAGTCGGCATAAAGTTCCAAATACAAAAACTAAATCGAATGTGTAGGTTGGGGCTAAAGTTAGATCGTGTTTTGTAATAAGACGGAGTAAGTCTACCCTCACACACACGTACCACACAACCAAAAACTAAATCATTATTTTAGTAATTAATATCTGTTTAATTACTTAAAATTAATGAATATAAGTGCAAATTAAGCGAGGGCAATAAAAATTTGTAAAACGCAACACCATTGGTTAAAACAAAACGTGACGTAAAGTACTATTATGTCAATAAGTTCGTATTGCTTACATTTGTTTGTAGTTGCAGGCTTTTGATTAGAAAACATATTAATAACGTGTGCGTTGTGAATTCATTTATTCTTTATGTGTAATTTTTGTATACTAGTGAGATTAGAAATCATTTATGACAATGACTGAAGTGTTTTTGTCCATCATGATGTCGTATTATTTTCTTTCAAATCCAAAGGTTACGTCCCCGGAAGTAAAAGAAGTGAAAGCTGCAAGGTAATTGTTCTATAATCACACAATATTTACGTTATTTTAGCCATACTTATATACAATCCCAGATATATATTGAGGAGTAAACATAACCTATAATTTTTGATTCACAACAATGTAAACTAGTTATTGCCATCGACCACCAATAAAGTTCTTTATTGGTGATCGATGGCAATAACTTGCATTTATTATTGCAGATACTTCATCTCTTTTGATAACCTTATACCATTCCTTACGTATTTATGCACATAACGGGACTGGAAAAACACTTTATCCGGTGCATTTCTGATAGTGTTTTGCATTCATTGTGCCTGAATACTTATAAACTAGCTTCAGAGTTTTTTTCATGGTGAAATAAAAACCAGTAGTAAACAATGGACTGGACTGTCACTGGACATAGTATTTGACGTCATCAACAGCTCAAAATTATTCTCTATTTTAAATATTTTTTTAAACCTAATTACAGCATTTTTAAACAGTATATATAATTCTATTTTTTACTGTGTTCTACCGGTGTAAACAATTAATGAAAATTACCCTACAGGTGAAATTCGCCCTTAGTTATTTTGCGTCTCAAACAATTAATTTGTTTGTACGTAAGTACATAGGTGTTATTGAAATTAATTCTCAGTTCATAATATCTACTCGTGTAGGTACTTGTTTCGTGAAAAGTTAAAAGTTACAGATTCAAAGGTTTGCTAGGAGGAGTTTCGTTGGATTATGAAGGTGTAGGTACCTTCAAACATGAGAACATAATTATTCAGGTATCGAGTTCTTCATAAAGAGACTTTCACGAGAAAGTTGTAATTTCTTATTCCTTAGAGCCACATGTTTGTACAATCTGTCGTTCGAATGTTTTACTAATATCTGAGAACATAATTCATATATCCAAATTTAGCGAAACGCAATATTGTAAGCTTTTGGTGGACATCTGAAATTAAATAAAAATTGTGTCTTTCAACATCCTAAATTGGAAAATGAAATACTTTCAAGTTTTAACTAGAAGTGTATGCTTTGAAGTAACTTCTGCGTTGAATAACTAACTGTTGGTATTTGTAGGTTCCACAAGTTCACTTGATATACAGTCGCAGTTAAAATAGGCATTTTAAAAGCGTATTGCACAACACTGTACTGTACTGTATCTGAACCATAGAGTCCCCGAGGCTCTGTGGTTCAGATATACCCAAGGTGCAATGGTCTGCGTATCCAATATAACAATGCGTTCAGGGTGTTGTTGCGACGCCTCGCTTCTGCAGTGCGTCGGCGATGTTTGCCGACGCGAGGTCTGACAGCTTTGATGCAGTATGGCGCAAGAAATCTGCCTCGTTACTTCGCAGGTTGCGTGACAGTCCCAACATCATTCTGCACTCGATAGCCGCCTGCCGCCCGCGGGCAGATAGTCCGCTTCTGTGGGAGTTAGCCGATCGAACAATATCTGTTTTAGTTATTAAGACTGCGCCGGGCGAACACGGCGCGCGGATAATAGGTATTTACTGCGGCGCGCTAGTCGTGTGCGTCGTAACGCACACAATGACAAGTTCGCTCGGTGCCCGCTTGAGTTGCAAGGCAGAAGTTGATAACTCAGGATTTTTACAATTTGAGTGACTGAGTGTAACTTAGGGTTTTAAAAAAATTGAGTGTATTGAGTGACTTGAAAATACGAATACTGTTTATTTAGACGGTTCTGTGTAGGTACATAAATCCGATTAATAAAACTAATCCTACTAATATTAGGTATAAACGTGAAAGTTTGTTTAGATGAATGTTTGTTACTCTTTCACACGAAAACTACTTTTTATCCCGGTTTTCCCGTGGGATAATTTTCGAGTAATATCGGGTGAAACCGCTGGTAACACTATATATATATTTGTTTGTACTATAGTAATTCCCTTACTATTTATCGATTGCGATGAAATTTTGGCGTTGTGGAGTATACGCCCTGGAACTACACTGCGTAAGTAGGTTGGCTAGGTGAGTAAGTTGGTAATAAATATATGAGTAGGTTGTTATAATAAAACCAGTCTGTAATAAAAAAATCTATAATTACTAAGGTTCTTCACCAATGTATAGGCAAGGGTTCTTCACCAACGTGTTGGTGAGGCTCTTCATTGGTGTGCGTTTCCTAAAAAGTAATATAGTTATTGTATTTAAATAAAATGATTAAGTTGACGTAATTATCAGATGTATGACAAAAAAAAACCATACTTGCGAGCAATAAACTGGATTCACTTCATTACGGCTTGATACAATTTAATTTTTTTATAGTTTTATGCAATGAACTATGGGTTGTGATATATCATTTTAAATGTAATTTTACTAACTTTCAACCGCTTTTGATATCATAACGAAAAATTGTTTACTTTTGTCATGGAACGTAAAAACGAAAGATATACATTTTCGGAACGAAATATAAATTGTTTGGAACTCCTATAAAAACTGGACGTTTATGCAAATTTCTCATCAGTCCAATATTTCACGTCACTGGGAATACTCAAGTAATAAAAAAATGGAAACCACACCTACAGAAGCAAAATAAGGTCTGAAACAACCAGCGATTACGTGATTCCAGAGTATTGCCCTCAAGTATAGTTTAAAGAATACTTAATGACTAAGTCACTCACGTGGGCAAAATATTTAAGTATTTAGTTGCCAGCAAACGATAAAACGATAATAAAAATTTAACTTACGGCGTTGGAAGAATTTCCAGTTTAATTTTCTTTGTTTGCATCAGTAATGGATCTACAAAAAAAAATATTCATAATTATATCTTGTAATGACCAAAGTTTTCAATAAAGCAAATTCGCAATTTTAAGAAAAATATCGTTCCATCGTCGTGGAGTAATAAAAAAAAATATCGTCTGACATTGCACACAGCACCATCTAGTTCCAAATTAAGCACTTAACACGCGCTTTTTGGCTTGTGTTATGGATACCAGATGGTTGATACACTACTTAAATACATATTTTTTTTGTAAATACATACATATTATAAATATACATCCATGACTCGGGTACAAATGTCCATATTCATCATACAAACATTTGCCCCTACCGGGATCCGAACCCAGGACCATTTGGTTTCGCTGACTACACTTAGCCACTGTAGCCACTACACCAAACGTGTCGTCAAAATTACACCCTAAAAACCTATTACACGATAGCCATATCGAATGTTTGACAAAAAGTAGCATCCGCCATCTTGGATTTTAAAATTAATGTCAGATTTGCAATCGCCACCCCCAAAAACCTATTACACGATACCCATATCGAATGTTTCACAAAAACTAGCATCCGCCATCTTGAATGTTAAAATTAATGTCAGATTTGCAATCGCCACCCCCATAAACCTAATACACGATACCCATATCGAATGTTTGACAAAAACTAGCACCCGCCATCTTGGATTTTAAAATTAATGTCAGATTTGCAATCGCCACCCCCAAAAACCTATTACACGATACCCATATCGAATGTTTGACAAAAACTAGCATCCGCCATCTTGGATTTTAAAATTAATGTCAGATTTGCAATCGCCACCCCCAAAAACATATTACATGATACCCATATCGAATGTTTGAGAAAAAATTGAAGAAAAGATTACATCCGCCATTATGTTGGGTAAAAGGAAATAATATAACAAAAAAATAGAAATACGTACTTTCTGAGAGAACAGTTTTTTTTTTCGGAAATTAGCGCCAAATTTCTTCTTGTAATATATTTCCCTATGCTTTCCCATTTTACTAAAACAAAAATACTTACATAAAAAAAAATGTTACAAAAAAATGTACTGAAAAGTAAAAAAAAAATAAACGGTAAATATTAGATGTCATTAACAACTCAAAAAAACAAAAAATATGACTTACCTTATTCAACCGTTTGCGTTTGGCAAGGTATAAGTACACAATAGATCGCGAAGTATCGTTAGCGGCGTGTCGCTCCCCGATGAGACGTGACCACTCTCCGAGCTCTCGTGGACGACTGAACTTTCGACCGGTGGACGTTGCGTATGATTCAAAACAGCGCGCGCAGCGACTCAATTTTAAACAAAATAATGTGTAAAATAACCAAGCGACATTTTCGAAAATGTTAAAACGACAAATTGTAGTATGATTATTAAAGATTGATATGAATTAAAGTTTGTGAAAAAATTCAACGGTTTACTATCAAAAATCAACTAAATACGATCATGCTATTTTAAGATTTTTGTCCATCTTTACGTAATTTTGTTATTTAAACTAGACAATAATTATAATTTTTGCCAACGAAGAATTGTTAACACATTCATTGTGGTGCTCAAAACATATTTTTTATGGTAATTATGGTAATTAGTATTGATGATATCCCTTTAACCGTGGCGGCCGTTTCGTATTATTTTGCTCTACGCAGCCTTAAGTATTGACATAGGCTAAGTAAGATTGCTACTAAAACACTGGATCTCATTTGTAGTCTGAACAAATAAATGATAATAACCTCTTCTTTATATATATAGCCTCTGCACAGAATGACTGGTTTATCCCAGGTTTGACCAACACCTTTCGGCAAACCCCGGAATACGCCTGCCTTGTGCAATGTCTGCCTTTATCTGATGTATTTTTAGTACTTAACCTTTGAGTCAAACGTCGAAAGCTAAATAATCTGCTTCGGTGTTTGACTAGTCTATCCTGGAAGCAACTAAGGCTAATTCATCAAACTTCGATTTATACCGCACTTGTTGTATCTTGAAACAGGTTATGTTACTCTTTGCGGTCGTCAAATAAATTCATTTGTTGTACCATATTTGTACATTGAACGAGCGGGTGTGTAACTTAAAGATGAGTGAACCAAACTGTGTTGTGACTAAAAAGGTGGATAAAGAAGTTTGGAAAACCGAAGTTTACGCAGAACATTACTAATTTGACAAGATACATGTGTTCATTTCATATTGAGAATAAACGCAAATATGAGAATATTATCTGTGAGGTAGAATCTGCTAAAGTAGCTGTTAGGAAAACTTCTCTACAGTATCGCCATCTTTAACGTTACGACGTTGTGTGCTTCGGGGATGAAAACAATTGGATTATACCATTATCCGATACAAAAAATATCCAATACTAATTATAGACAGACGACGAGTTATTCGATAAGTGCTCATCACGAATTTGGTCATGGTGGTAGAGAATGTAGATCTCACAATTAAACCATCGAATAAAATAATGCAAATGTCAGAAATCTAATCAAATCAAATAATTTATTTGCCTAACACAGGTTCAGAGGATGTTACAACAGGTTCTTATGGTAGGTACACTGTATTATAACCATGTGAGGTGTGCAAATATATTAAGAGCATTATGACACAATTATTTTTAATAAGTATATAAGTTTTTTTTTATAAGTACCTACCTCTTCTAACAATCTTCTTCTACTCTGTCCTTCTCATACTTCTGACTTTGTTCATTCTTCCTTTCATATTCAGTCCATTCTTCTTTGGAATGCGCTTCCTCTTGATATCAGGACGGCTACTAGTCGGTATGCATTTAAGCGGAAATTGCAGAGTTATTTTCGAAACAAATAGAGTAAAGTCATCTCAACATCTCTCTTCCTGGAATTTGTATATATATATATATATATATTTATGTAAGTATATAGTATAGTAAATAGTATGTATGTGTATAGGACTTATTTATATATTTGTGTACGTTATTTTGATAGTTAATTTTATTTTATCATTGTTAAACATCGCTCAAATCAATGCTTTCCTTTCCTTTCAATTAAAGCACCTGCCATCTAATCTCTTCACCACCCTTGGTTGACTGGTAGAGAATGCCTAAGGCATTAAGTCCGCCTTTGTACCTTTTGTGCGAAAAGTTATAAATAAATAAATAAATAAATAAGTCTAACAAAATACCACATTCCTGTAGGTCCCAAATTTAGGTCTGACCCGTCAAACCCCGATTTGATCGTATTGAGTTTCGGTGTGTAACTATCCAAGTTGGTATCTCTTAGAATTAGACATAAATTCGTTAGTCAAAGGCCGAAACACGCAAAAACTTCTTGTCAGACCTGAGGTTTGACTAGCCAAACCTAGAAGCGCTGGAGCTCGATGTTTGACTATAACTTAAGTATATCAAAGCAGGATGTGTGAACAGCACACTGGCTCTTATGCAAACACAAGATCGGACGGTGTCTCCCAGTAGAAACAGTGTAGATGTCAGTGAGAGCCAGACGTCACGACTTTTCTCGCGATTTAACGAAATGTTTGCAAATGTATGCAGAAAGTTGTCACCCAGTGACACAACGACACGACACGGCGTGGAGCGACGCGGCACGGCACGCTCACCGCGCGATTGTAAATTTAAATTGTGTACAGTTTGATAATGACATCGTGCTTTGCATCCGTAGCATAATCTGCCACTGTAGGTGCCACTGTGTAGGAACTGCTTTTGTTAATTTATATATCGTTATATTAAGCATATATTTATGCACTATCCTCGAGCGCAGCGAGACCAATCATTTATCTATGGCACTATCGTTATTTATGCACTATCCGTATATTGACAGCCACAAACGCTCAGCTATTTATTGAGTTCGACGCTAATACACACATTACAAACTAGAGGGCGCTATTTTATAAATATCTCCAAATGTCATCTACGATTGTGTGTGCAGGATGTCAACAAAACCCACCAGACACGGGAATGCTTGTCTGTTTTTTTGAAATATGATCTACAATGTGCGAACACGACAATTGATCTCTTCAAGATCATGTCGCCAGAGAATAAAAATCATGGCAATGTCAGGCATGCCGCTGCAAGGCTCCGAAAACCGGCAATACAGACGCTATACGATCTCAAGACTACAAAAAAACCAATCAGTCAAATTCCCCCTTAGAAAATACTAGTTGGTAACAATAATATTACCATCAGAAAGAAGACCACACACAACAATCAGATATTTCAGAAAACTCGTGCTTTCTCGGTGATACTATACACCAAGAAGATACGGATATTACTATAAACACGGGTATACAAGCGACCTTTTCACTAGAAAATTTGAACAAAACTATATACTTACAGCATTTAAAAGAAATTAATAAATTTCTATTATCAGAACTACAAAATGAAATTGAAATAACTAAAGCAATTACCAAGCTCAAAGAGGATATTGAAGGAAAAACTGACTTCTTATATAAACAAAACGATAAAACAACTCATGAAATAGAAGAAATAAACAAACAAATAGAAAAGCTAAGCAAAGAAAATGACAACCTTAGTCACGAAATAAAAACTATAAAGCATGTATCACCAACAATAAATTTACAAGAGTCTAAATATTTATCCATTACATGAATCCAGTTGTAAGCAAAAAGTGACTGAATACTTGAAAACCCTTTGTAACGAAGACACAGCGAAACTGCTCCACACAATTAAATAAATTCAATCCCCCATTCCGCATCTTTGTTACGAATTTCGATATCGTATGCTCTTATGGCTCAATAATTCCAATTTCCAACGTTCACACAGACACTTTTATTCAAATAATTACCATTCACCTACACGTTCACCACCATTCACCTACACACTCACCACCATTGACCAACAGATTTTTTTTTAAAACGCAAATGCACGGCATTCAACACACACCCTTTTGACTGCTTTCTTTTGTTGTTTCTTTTATTTTTCTTTTAATTTTTTAAATTGCTTAGTAGAAATACACATTACCTGCGTGTTGATTTGTATGAGACCACTACGTCGGGCCTGGTGACCTGTAACACAGGTTTCGCCTAAATCTACATCAGGCACCAGCTCTCACAATGTGAATTTATTTAGTTCAAAACTGTTAAGTGAGAGAAAATAAATAAACTTATTAATAATCCGTTTATTTATTTTCATACTCTTATAAATACATTTTTAAATATTTTTTATAAAAAACATTTAAACATATAAGAATAATAGTCCGCCGGTATCGGGAGCAGGGTCCAAGGTACCGGTGGTTAGGGCTCCAGAGACAGGAACCTTCTCACGATACGAGCCGTATCGAGGTGTATTGCCTTCTGCATCAGGCCCTTAATCCAACCGCCTAACGAGAGCTTCGAGAGATGTTGATCGAAGCTTTCGGCGATCAGGCCATTGGCCGATACGACAATTGGCACAATGACAGCCGAGCTCACATTCCACATGTCAACAACCTCGTGTGTTAAATCGAGATATTTAATTTGTTTCTTTTTCTCAGCATTCACGAGGTTCTCGTCATGTGGAATGGTAACATCGATAAATCATTGTGCGGCGCGCTAATCGATCAATCACCACTATATCAGGCTTATTGGCGACAATAGTCCGGTCAGTAATGATAGACCGATCCCAGTACAACGTGACTTGGTCATTTTCGAGAACTGGGTCAGGCGCATACTTGTAATACGGTACCTACAAGTACGGTACAGTATCCACAAGTTTATATTTTAAAGCAAGTTCCTGGTGAATAATCCTGGCTACTTGGTTATGCCTGTGTAAGTACTCACCGTTAGCCAGACGAGAACAACCAGATATCAATCAATCAATCAAATTATTTATTTCGGGTTGCATAGACCCATAGATAAATACCTTAACCTAAGTATACATATTATTATCAACAATAAGTGTTAGTAAATAAAACTTAAGCCTATGTTAGTAACACTTCACTAGCACTGCACTACGTCTTTGTGCTGTCGTATGGAATAGGTCCGCGGAAGCGACGGAACACCACGTCCTGCGGCCAAAAGCTTTCTTCCAACACCAGGTTGAGGTAGCACGTCGGAATACGCACTACAAATGCCTTGAAGTTGACATTGCGGCGCGACTCTAACAGCTGCACCCTCGCCGTGTAGTTCAGCTTTCGGCGCACGTACTCAACGATGTCATCTGCCTCAGTGGTGTAGTGGAGGCGCGAGATATACACCGGAGTGTTCGGTTTTGCTGCACGCAGTTTAACGCTGGGCTCCAGAGGAGCCTGGCCGCAGCGGTTCTTACTGCTTCGTTGGCGGTATTTCCTCCGTTGCACCGTCACAAAGCCGTCATCAACAGCCCGATCCATTGCTCCATCCATCGGCAATCGGCGCCGGCGACAAAACTGCTGACGCGTAACTTGTAACCGATGTATCGAGGCAGGCTGCACCTCGGCACGTGTTCACGTTGCTTACACGCGCCGCGGGTGACCCAGTTAATGTCACCGAGTTGCGCAACTCGTCGAACACTGCGCGCAAATCCGCAACGGTGCTCTGAGATGCCTCCAACTTCCTCAGTACTTCAGCCAAACTTGCCTTCAAAAAGACGATGTCCTTCAGAAGGCTGGTTACGTCGACGTGGTCGAAAGTGACTGGGGGGAGCTTGCGCAAGTCCTTCGCCACAAACGTAGGCACGTCGTCTGATGGATTCACCTGGACGGCGGCAAGCCCGACACGTCAACCGTCCCGTCTTTCATAATATGTCTTCGGTAGTAATTATTCGTCAAGATAACTTCGTCCATAATTGCACAGATGAAACCTTCAGTTTCCTCGAAAAGGTCACCAAAACGTAGCTAGGATACGGAAGCTAAGAAGTCTACACCGGGCTGATGAAGAGCCCGGTAGAAGCGCCCGTGAAGCTCCTTGCTTTGCCATACCTCCTTGCGGTCACCGGTAGTAAGTACTACAGGTTTGCGCCAGTTCTTTTTAGCCATGGAGAGCCGGATGAGCCCCTTGTCTAAAGCGACCACATCACGGTGCATACACATTTCAGCGTTAAAAAAATATTCACCGAGACAGCAGACCTCGCTGTTGTGGAGGGTCTTCGCATTTAAAAAGCCTCAACCCCCGCACTTCCGCGAGATGTACAGTCTCATCACCGATGTACGTGCGTGATGCATCCGATTTGTGGTCAGTAGTGTACGGACCCTCCTATCCAGGGCGTCGAGTTCAGTCTGAGTACATTTGAGTATGCCGAAGAGTACATCAAAACCGGCATGACCCAACCGTTGAAGGCACGCACCTTGTTTCCGCCTGAAAGAAGACTAAGTAATATCTTCGTCAGTCGACCGAAGAAGTGCTCCTTCAACGATTGCTTCATGTCAGCAACGTTGATGCCTAACGCTTCCCACATACCCAAATATTTATAGCTATCGGATGAGGAGAGGTATCTAAGGTGTATGGAATCCGAAAGATGAATTCCTTCGGATTCCATAATCTCACCTCGCTATAAATGCATGCCTGCACATTTCTCCACAACAAATTTAATCTTGATAGCGCTACTAAAGAAAAGAAAGAAAAAATGTTTATTCTGCACAAACAAAACGCACATTACAAATAAAAATAATAATAAAAAAAAGACAAGTATACACATCCAACGTTATCAAAAGCCTCATATTCAAGCATACCTACATATTGCCGACAATTTTGTCCATTGCTTGATGTGTCAGTGCCAGAGACCAAAGACAAGACACCTTAGTTGACATCTCTAAGTAGTATGTGACATTGACAATACAAATCAATCCAGATGCGTCTGCGACACTGACAGTTGACAACAAAAGTTGCAAAACAATACAATCACAAACGAATCAAAACAAAATCAAAATGCCAATTGCAGAGTGGAAAAATAACTACTTTTGTAACAAAAAAAAACAACAATAATATAAGCAATTATGCCGTGCGTCGTATCTGTGCAAGAAAAGGTCGTTGCTCAGCAAAATGCTGTGACTTCGGACGAACTTATCGTCAACAGCGCTGATTTTCAGCAACTACCTCTCGAATGACGTAATGACGTCCCACCGTGTGACTGAATCGGGTAAGTAAGTCTAGCTTTCCGCAGAATTAAACTAGTGTGATTAAATCTGATTATAGTGTGTACTTTTATAGATAAAATAAAGATAAATATATAAATATCTGTATTTTTAGGTAACTTATAAAATTAATGAATACATAAATTATAAACATAACACAATTTTATAAAAAAGAAAAAACAAATGACAACAACTCTAAACGCTATGAACTGTACAGTGTGGTGTGGTGTGTTTTCTTATTTGCATGCTCTTAGTATTAATAACTTTGATGTTATTTAAAATAATATAAAATTTTTATTTTTTAGGGTGAATGCACCATGGGAAATTGGGATCGCGATGGCGGCCATTTGCATAACCGCCATGCACTTAGCTTAGCCATGACGCCGGCAAGACGACAACCATGCTTTTTCCGTCGTACCTACCCAAGGAATTTAAAACCATAGGTACAAGGCTCCATGATCTTAATGGTACGTATTATTAATACATTCAACCGAAAAAGTCTTACATTAAATAAAATTGGTCCTAATCCTTGTGACACTTCACTAAATATTCTACCTGTTGTTTAACTTAGGTAATGCAGCTTCAGAAAGACACCCAGCAAACACGCCCCTGATAACAGAGACCTATCATTCCCTTGTGACAATGACACAGACCGGACCTAACCAGGGAGGAATCAGACAGAGGTCACTCACACCATTGGAATGCCACATCCATTGCCCATAGGCCGTGACCCTTGAGGTGAGTACAAAAAGAGCAGCTATGGTTATTGATACAGGTCTCCAATCATGTGGATTGCTGTATCTGCATGAAATATTTCTTTAGAATACTCAAAAAATGCCTTCTTGTTCTCAGGACTCTTACTGGTGGAGGAAGGTTATTCCAACAGTGCGTGGCCGCATACCTGATGCTCCCCCTGAATGCTGCGGTTCTATGTGGTGTTGGACAAAGAGGTTCGGTAGAAAAACGTGGTTCGTATTTGCTCTGTCTCCAACTTAACTTCTCAAACAGATAGTGAGGTTTTCGTGTAGTGACTACTCCAAATAGTAAACCAGCCATATGTAACCTTCTCCTAGCAGCCATTTTCAAAATATTATTTTCATTTATAAAAGGTGTTACATGACTTCTACGAGGTATCTTTACACAGAACCGTGTACATGCATTTTGTATGCGCTGTATCAGCTTTTCTGTTCTTACTAACAAGCATGGGCCATACACGGTATCACAATAGTTAAGTCTTGATAATATTAGGCTATCTACTAATTGTTTACGAAGATCAACACTCAGGTAGTCTCTAATTGAATATAGTAGTTTCAATCTATAAAAACAATTCCTCATGCAGTTACTGATATGCTTTTCAAAACGTAGTTCTGGGTCCATGGTTAACCCAAGGTTGCATGCTATCTCTACCCTATCTATCTTTTCCCCCCTGATAACAACTTCTGGCTGGGCTGACAGTATAGTGCTGATCATTTTCCTACTTCCTAAAACCATAAATTTAGATTTTAGTGGGTTTAATACCAGTGAGTTATCGTCGGACCATGCTACCACTCTTTCAAGATCGTCATTGACGTTCTCCACTGCCTCCAATGTATCAGCTGGTTTAAAAGTTATGTATAACTGGATATCATCCGCATACATGTGGTACATGCAATGTTGGAATGACTTAATAATGTCTGCGCTGTAAAGGATATACAAGAGGGGCCCCAAAATTGATCCCTGAGGTACACCACGTGACACCTGGCGAGGGGGGGATGACAGCTTTGATCCATCCTCCTTCTGGATCTCAACGAACTGTGACCTATTTTGCAAGTAGCTAGCGAACCACTCTATTGTTTTCGTTGTGAAACCATAATAGGCTAGCTTGGAAAGTAATAGAGTGGTGTTTATTGCATCAAAAGCCCGCGAAAAATCAAGCAGTGCAAGGATTGTTCCTTCCCCCCTATCTCGTGCTTCTAGGATATTCCCTACTACATCAGAAAGAGCTGTGGCCGTCCCACGACCCCTCCTAAATCCAGACTGAAGGTCGGGGAGCATATTGTGTTCTTCTAAATATTCCAGCATTTGGTTATAGACCACCCTCTCTAATACTTTAGATAAACAAGGCAAAATGCTAACAGGACGTAGATCTTTGAAAGTATTAGGGTTACTGATTTTGGGTAGAGGGCGCACAATAGCACACTTCCATAAGTCAGGGAAAGTTTGTGTATCTAATGATTTATTTACTATTGTGGTGATAGCTTGAAGGGTGGTAGGTAATGTTAGCATTATCATATCCAGACTCACTCCATCCACCCCTTTAGCATTTGACCCTAAACTTTTAATAATTTTTAAAATTTCTTCCTCATTAACATTTCTTAATTCAAATTGCGTTTCACCAAATCTATTTGTGTCAAAGTATGTAACCTGCGATGTGGGCAGTATATTCTGTCCTGGTACATTCAGAAATGCCTTATTAATTTCATCTGGGTCATTAAATTGTCCGGGAAGCATACCTTCACTATGTTCCGCAAATACATCCGTTTTTAGATTTTTCCAAAGCTTTTTGGGGTTTTTTATCTGACTATTAATGTGCCCGTCAAAGTATACCTTCTTTTCCTGCGTTAATGATGTAATAGCTTGTTTTTTTAAGTCCAAATAATATTTTTTTGTTGTATCTAGCTTGTCCTTATGATAATTATTTTTTGCCTCGTCTCTCAGCCTAATCATTAATTTGATATTTTCTGTTATCCATGGTGTGGGACGGTCTCTAAAAATCTTACTCTTTATGGGGGCATGTAAATCAAATAATTGAGTGATACAGACATTAAAATGTTGAGTCATACTATTAACATCCGGCAGTGAGCTTATAACAAACCATGGCATTAATTTCATATCGACTATAAAGTAATCCATCAATATGTCCCTTAAAGGCCTATAAACAACCAGCCTAGGCCTGCTAGTGACCTTCTGGATGACTGTATCGCAAACAATAAAGGAATGTTGACCAAGTTCAATAATATGATTGACTAGTACATTACGAACACCCACGTCGGTACAAATCACGTCTATGAGAGTACTGCTATCCCCTACAAAATGAGTGGGCGACTGTACTACCTGATTAAGATTAGTATAATTTAAGAATTCCATCATATCCTTAGTTTTTGTGTTGCCTGTATCCAGTAGATTGACATTAAAATCTCCCAACAATACCAAGTGATCATAAGGTGCCAACGCGCTAATACTGTCAGTTATTCCATCCAGAAATGTTGCCAATTCAAACCAGGGCGGCCTGTATGCAGTGCCAATCAACAATTTTTTACCATTGACAGTTAGGTTTAACCACATTTGTTCTACATCAGACTGCTCTGAGTGCGGCCGTACGCGCGCCCGCACCCCCGTTTTGATGTAAAACGCTACTCCTCCGCCTCGCCCCCTACGTATAGTCGCAGGCCGCGGCACATGCTTCAACCTGTATCCCGGAACCTTAGGCGCACGACCCTCCTCCCCAGGTCTCAGCCACGTTTCGTTTATTGCCATTATATCTACTGAGTGTTGTGCCATGGCAACCAGAAACTCGTCCTGATTAGTTGCTAGAGAGCCCGCATTGAATAAACCAAACTTTAATAATTTTGTTTTAGTCATGTTATGTTAGGAGTAATGGCTGCATAGATGTATTTATATAGCAATGATAGTATTTTATTCCTGTATGTATTATCATAATTGTGTTTCTTTCTTATGAATAAGTCATTTTTGTACTTAAGTTTTAACTGTGATAGTTTATCAATAAGTGTGTTACATTCATTATGAGTTAAAAATAATATATATGTATTGTTTGTAAATAATCTTGTTATTAGTGTGTAAATGTTAATATGTGTACATATGTATATATATATGTTCCTCGTTTTATTGTAGTACTCACTTTCATATTCCCACCTCCCCAGATCACAACAGAAACGGCACACGGACACCATGAATGACAAAAAATTATTATTTAAAAAACTATAAACTAGAGAGAAAAAAAAACGTAGCATAGAACAAAAGCTTATTTGTTATTGTCTGTGTATGGGCCAATAAACTGCTGTATGTCTTCCTCAGACGCAATCCTGTGAGTGGAGTCGCCAGGCTTTTGCCGGACCAAGATACGACCGCGCTTCGTCCATACGAATCGCCACCCATGCATACCCGCAGCGGCCCTGGTTTGACGAAACAACTGCTGGTTCAGTTTAGTCAGCCTCTCATTTACAACGAAGCGCACTGGTTTTCCAGAGACTCCCAGATTCTCTGTCGTAGCTTCACGTCGCACGCGGGCTCCGTTCAATACGGCGTCACGCTGGTCACGTCGAGCGAGGCGCACCATGATAGCACGCGGGCGAGGCTCTGTAGAAGCTGTGGGGCTCGTAGCTTTTATATGTCTGCCCCCGACTCGTTCCGCGCTCACAATGTCTCGGTCCTCTAATGCGACTCCAAGCTTTGTGGCAATCAGCTGTACCAGGTGTGCTGGGTTCTCTGCTTGCGACTTAGGTACATTTGCTATTACCAGATCGTTTGCCATGAGTTCTTGATCCCTGTCATTGAGGTCCTTCTTGAGCTGTTGGACCACACTCTCCACCGCACTGAAGTTTGTTGTGGGACCGGCATCATGGCATATTTCAAGGGCTTGCAATCTGGTTTCGATTCCCTCCATACGGCTGTGACACGAGTCGTTACAAGCCTTTAACTCCGCTACGTCCTTCCGAAGCTCCATGACCTCCAACCGCAAGGTGCGTAATTCCTCTACTACTAGCTTCAAAGCTGAGCCTACGTCCGGCGAAAACTCAGAAGTCGCCTTCGGAGCGGTGCTGTCCACCGCCACAGCTACAATCGGAGGAGGCGTTAACACCTGCATATGGGTCTCCACCACCACAGGTGACAGCGGTGTAGCGATTGACTGGGGTGTCAACGGTGCAGTGGTTGACTGAAGCGTCGGCGACGCGGCAGTTGACAGCGGCGTCGTCGGATGCACCAACCTTGTAGCCGCCGTAGGCGTCGCGGGCGCCAGGGTCGCCACAGCTGGTGGGATGAACACCACCTCCACCAGCTCCTCACTCTGTACTTCTGGCGCACAACCTCGTACCGGCGTGTCGGCCTTATTGTCCCTACGGACATTTTTCCTGCATTCGGGGCAGTGCCAGGCAGACACTAAGGGACCCTTCGTAGGGAGGCCGACGCACACTCGGTGATACGCGATGGCACATTTTGTACACCTCGCTGTGTCAATGGCAGACAAAAATTTGCCGCATCCGCCACACTTCACCGGCATTCTTGCAACAGGACGTCACACGATCCAATTAATTTTCAAACAAATGACAATTCGTCTCAAAATTTATTTTCAAAAATTGAAGGTATTTAAGTAAAATTGGGTGATTTCGGTATCTGTTAATGCAAAAATTATCCACTTTAGGAGCACTCACGAAGCCTCACTACACTATATATTTTGTATTATGTTGTTATACACTTAATTAAAAACTTGTCAGACACTATATCGTCGTTGTTTTATTTTATTAACGCAAAAAACTAGACAACGACCTCACCAGTACAAACGTCAAAACGTCACTCCTACTACTGAACTACTGAAACTTTCAGTTACCTTCAGTAACTCCTGCAGTCGCAATTTGGTTGGGGGCAAAGAGTTCCAAGTCATACCACCATTCCTCAACCGATAACCTAGACCTGAATCCTCCAGTAGTGTGCTTAGAGGATTCAGGGCTAAGCAGAACCAAAGTGGACTCAAACTGTCACCCTGAAATATTCCCCGCTTAATCCATAAAGGCTCATCACTCCCCTGGATCTGTCGACATCCTGGATAGCGAAGAACCGTCTTCCATTGCCCCATAAACGACGCGAGGAAGGTGCGTAGAGTTGCATCAATCTTGTAGAGTTGCATCAATCTTGTACAACTCCAGCACCCTCATGAGCCATGTATGTGGCACCGAGTCGTAGGCCTTCTTATAATCTATCCAGCATGTCGACAGATCCTTGTGGGATCGACGAACCTGTTGGCTAATGGCCATGTCTATGAGGAGTAGCTCCTTAGTACCGCGGGACCCGTTTTTACATCCATTTTTAGAGGCAGACATAATCATATTACTGCTAATGTGCGTATTAATTTTCGCTCTCAGAATGGCTGTAAGAAGTTTATAGACCGTCGACAAACACGTGATCGGGCTATCATTCTTGGGTTCCGTGGGACTACCTGACTTATAGAACTGGTGGGTAACGCCTGTTGTTAGAAACTGCGGTAGCGACCCAGACTCTAAGGATGACTGGAACTGAGATGCCAGGCAAATGTGTGAACTAATTAGCCATTCCAACCAAAAGTTGTGCAATCCGTCCGGTCCCGGAGATTTCCATTCGGTAACGGACGGACTGCTCTGGCAACGTCTAATGGCGTAATTAGGACTGCTCCCATTTCTGCTATAGTTTCACACACTCGCTCTACCACACGTATCCAGCCAGCCTCAGCGTAACAAACGGGTACCGACCAGAGGGCCAATTCCTGTAATTAAAAGACAGTTCACAGTCTGATGTGAGTGTCAATCTGTCAAAAACACAATCAATTTTACATACATTTTTGACAAGTTTTTGACATTGATTGTCGCTGAGATGAGATTGCGACTTGAATTTGAACGTTTTTTTAAGAACGAGAATTGCCCCTCTTATGTTGCACCAGAATGTTCTCGTGGCGGCGTCATCCGGGCGGCACACGTCCATCACATTTTGTTCAGGTCGCTCCCAAGCTCTATACACCCACCTCTCATCGCTCTGGAACATGCGATTTTGCGTGTATCAACCCGTTGCTTATACTGCCGAGTACGGCTCACCCATGCACAAACTTTCTGCTTCAGGATGTCGATGCGCTCTGGGACACGGGACATGTATTCTCGAGGGCTGATTCCAGTCCCCGAGAATGCCCGTCTTACAAAACGCATCCCTCGTGGTTGTGTAATGCCCTCCCTGAAGCAGTATAGTTTGCTGATAAGTACCCTGGTAACATCGATACGACGTGACGCTCGATCCTGCACTGCCAGGCTGGTAAAGCTGGTTTTGGTCGAGTAACTCCGTCATAGTTGGGACACTTGACGTTAGCTAAACGACATGCCGCAACAGCTGCACAATACATGATCGAGTGTGCATCAACGATATCCTTGCTGCTCTCGAACACATTATTCAGCTGCGAGTCGAGGGCACATACCAGCTCCCTATTTTTTTTGTGCATAGGTAGGCGTGGTAATCGGTGTCTAAGTTCGATCGAAGTGGATCTATACTAGCGAAACGCATCCTCCAGGGCGCTCCTCAATCGGGCGTTGCACTGGCTAATTACTGTGGCAACCCTATCATCGTCTTCTTCAACACCATGATTGGACCGCGGCGGGACTGCATCAATGGTTGAAGCTTGTACCGCGGTTAGTGCCGGAATCGAGACGATATGGTTGCACAGCTCTGAGCGCAGCCTATCAAGTGCAGCATCGTCCAACCTATGATTACGTTGGATGACCCGCACCTGATCCGATAGTCGTTGGGCCGAGACGTTGACGGTTAGCTCTAGTTCATGAAACAGAGACAGCATCCTATCACGGTACGCAGTGAGGTTAGTTCCCCCCTCTGTAGACCTGTAATATGCGCGCATGACGTTCTCGTTCATATACTGAGTCCATCTCATGCGCTGCACACAACCACCGGCAGCGAGGTCCTGGCTCGGGGCCGGATGGCCCCTAAGTCACAAGGTCCTCGGTGGCCGGCCTCTCCCCTGCCGACGTACAGGTGTTGGCGACGTCGGCGGGGAAAAATACTTGTCGCTCGAGCTCTACACAACTACCGCGGCCGGTGTCGTCACAGCGCTCACGGTGGGGCTGGGTACCGTTGGCGGTGAGGCGGAGCCGAGAGAAGAGTCCGGAGGTGGTAGGCGTGCTCGTCTTGAAGCTGACCTCGTCAACATTTTTCAGTTTTCATGCAAGTCATTTGAATTATTATTGTAAGGCATTTTCGGAGGTGGCATGACAGATGTCACTTCACATTCGATAGTTTTTGACGAAAGTTTATAGAATTCTGGTTAATTTTGCTTTTCTTGAAATAAGTGGAGATTATTTATTCTGATTTTCAGGCTTGTTGTAGGGTTTTTCATAAAATATAAAAACTGCGTCCAAAATAAATATAAGTGAACAATTTCGTGACGTGTTGACGTTGGTGTTGCCAGCTTGTTATTATTATTAACTCTAGAAATGTTGGTTTAATGCTCTAAGGAAATAAAAGATACTGAAAACTACTCCAAGAAAATAGTAATCTATGGCTTCTCCGAATACTACAACGAGTCTGACTACGAACTACACAGCAGATTGAAATGTTTTATAACATTCTGCACGTAGACCTAAATGGATACATAGAAGAAACAAATCGTATAGGAATATTTACCACAAAAAACGGACCCCTAGTTATTGCGCTTCTAAGCAAGAAAATGGCTAAGTACATTGTTGAGAACAGTCACTATTTCCAAGGAACTAGCATATATGTGTCCGAATTTCTAAATGAAAATGCACGAAAAGAAAGAAAATTAAATGGACATTATGCAGTAATACGAAATAACAACTTATTTATAGATGGAAAACGGATATTAACTAGAGAAGAGGCGACCAGAGAGACGATACGGAGAAAATTATTGATTTTATTGTGTATAATATAGCTGAGGTAGGTGAATTGGTGTTGTGCGAAGGTGGTTCTGTGTCTATAAACAGGGAGCCGGACGCCCGGTGTCACCACTGCGTCGACTGCCGGGAGGACACGGCGTGGCATACGCTGGCAGAGTGGGTCGCTTGGGAGGAGCCGCACCGTGCCCTCATCTCAGAAGTAGGCAGTGACTGGTCGCTGCCAGCCGTATTCGAGTCGATGGTCGGCAGCGCCGAGTCCTGGGACGCGGTGGTCTCCTTCTGCGAAACAGTCGTCTCGCAGAAGGAGGCTGCGGAAAGGGAGAGGGAGATCTCGTCCACTGACCCGGCCCGCAGAAGGCGCACCGGGCGTCGGCGGAGGGCGAACAACGCCCTCTTCCAGCCCCCCTAAATAGGTCCAGGGGCGACGGACTCGGGGATGTCCGTCGCCCCCCACACACCAGGACCCGAGGTGGCGGCGCGTAGAGTTCCTCGCGCACCCCTCTTGGACGTCGCGGGGGGAGTCAAACACCTCACTCCCGCCCAGACCCGAAGAGGCCCGCAGGGGCGGGCCGGCACCAGTCGGGGGTTGCGTAAGGATCGTACGTTCCCGTGACCCCCGGCGTAGGTGTGAGATGGAACATCGGGGTGGTTTTTAGTCAGTAAGAGTCTGAGAGACTCCGCCACCCGCCCCACGGCGACGGACATCCATGAGAATTTTCCACCCCGGAAACAAAAAAAAAAAAAGAAAGGTGGTTCTGTGTCTAACTGGTCGAAGGACAATATCTGCGCGACGTATAGTACTTACTGTGAAAGGCAGTCGATGTTTCTTTAATACACATTGTAACACATAACCCTCTCACCGACAGAATCCTGCATTCACTTAAAACTTTGAGAACTGCTCTCTGAGCTCTCTCTAATTTCAGAAAGTACCTATATTTTGCAAGCGCCACCCCAAGCCGGCAAACATACAGGAGAAAAGACTGACAGAGTGAGTAATAGACCTTCATAAGTGTTTCAGAATAGCCGAACCACGGAGTTTCTTAAAGATGGAAATAACTTTGCGCGTTCGGGTAACTAGATTATAACCAACCGATAACTATACCGCTTCAGATGCTTGTCAATCTGCACACCCAAGTATGTTATACAAGATGTGGGTGTCAGAGAGGGACAGGTACAGCAGGAGTTTCTCGAACAAGTATGAGCTCTACTAGTAGGCGTTATATTTGGCTGAGTCTTATTACTTAAAGAAAATGAAACAAACTTCGTTTTTTCCGCACTCAAGGTCAACAAATTTTTGCCAAAGCAATTTATGACAATGTCCAGCGCCATTTGAATATATTTTTCTGTTTCAATCTAATCATTGCCATCAAGAATTAGGGCTGTATCATCAGCGTTGGTAAATATGGAACAGTTTGTTAAGGGAAGTGAACACAGCTCGTTAATATAGATCAGGAACAAGGTTGGAAACATGTTGGAAACGATTCTCCAGATAACTAGAGAAATGTCAAATGAAGGTCCACGTAATGGTGCAGAGACGGTATCAAAACCTTTCGAAATGTCTACAAATATACCAAGACACCGCTGCTTCTTACCATTGAGCTCAGTCACTTTTTCAGAGAGTCCAATAACCGCATCCTCCGCTCCTCTTGCAATTCCGGCTCTGAAACTATATTAGTTATCGGAGAGAAGTTTAAAAATATTAAGGTATTTAAGCAAACGGTTGTTTAATGTCTTCTTCAGAATATTCGAGATGGTAGGTAGAATGGATATGGGTCTATAATTTTTTACGCTGCCTCTGTCCCCTCCTTTATGAATAGGGTGAACTAGAGCAGTTTTGAAGGCATCTGGGAAAACACCGGTAGCAAGATTGCAGATATGAGTGATTATAAGGGATTAAAACTTTACGCGTTAACTTCAATATGTGTCCAGAAATACCGTCATTTTCAGTTACAGAACTTGATTTTAAACGAATTATAAGTCGCTCTACTTCCGAGTTGTCGGTTCTAGGATACACATTGAGTTACAAATTGAAGCTAAACTTGAAGGGTGAGCTGGCACATTCTGACAGTGACGTATATTTGTAGCTAGGTCTTTGCCTTGAAAATGGCCTTGAGTAACAAAGTAATTGTTGATTCTGTTTGCCGATGCAAATAGGTCAGATTCGAGGTGTAGCAGTTCTTTGTACATTTAGTATTTTATCTATGGCAGTTCTTTCAGTGGCGAGGGTGTAGATTTTGAGTGTGTTATTGATCTAATGAGATCCCATGTTGCTTTGGAATTCCTTTTTCTTTTCATAAATTCTGTTTTCTCGTAATTTATATTCAATTTCCGTAGTAAAGAATTACAGAAGTTACGAAAGTGATTCATCAATAGTTATGGGATGGATTCAATCGCAGCCTAGGACGCTTAAAACCTTTGTGTGTAACCGAATACAAGAAATTCGAGAGCTTACTAGCGACCACGAGTGGAGATATGTGCCAACTCAAGACAATCCGGCAGATCTGGTGTCTCGGGGAGTAATGCCGCAGCACTTCCAAGAACGTAAATTATGGTGGCAAGGTGCTTCATTTTTAGCACAGCTTGAAGACAAATGGCCTCCGCATAACCAACCAGTTGATACAGTTTTACCTGAAACAAAGGTTTGTTTAAAAATTCAGTGCAATGTTTCTGATGTTGTTCCCTTCGGTAGGTATTCCAATATCTATTATAAACTACAGAGAGTCTTCGGTTGTGTTCTACGGTTTATAGGCAATTGTAATGGTAATAAAAGAAATAGGGTAATAGGTGAACTTACTGTCAATGGGTTGCCATGATCTTTACGTATGTTAGCCAAAGTCTCACAGCAAAATTAATTTCCATATGAAATTCATTCATTATAAACGTTAGGAACTCTCAATCGTAAAAGAAAGAAAAGAAAGAAAGAAAAAATGTTTATTCTGCATAAACAAAACGCCCATTACAAATAAAAAAAAAAAAAAAAAGACAAGTAACCAACAAGACAAGACATCCAAGACAAGTAACATCCAACGTTGTCAAAAGCCTCATATTCAAGCATACATATTGCCGACAATTTTGTCCATTGCTTGATGTGTCAGTGCCAGAGACCAAAGACAAGACACCTTAGTTGACATCTCTAAGTAGTATGTGACATTGACAATACAAATCAATCCAGATGCGTCTGCGACACTGACAGTAGTTATGCAACCTGAACCGCAACGAGTGATCACCGTGAGAGCATAAACTGCACGATTACTGTTCAGGGTGGGCCCTTCCAGACGGTTCCATGCATTTTGTCATGTTAGCACTTTAAGTAGGAGTAAGTCCAGCCATGTGTGCGTGTAACCGATAGGATAAGTTTTTTGAGATCATTACACGAGAGCATCCGCTTCTGTTCAAACGTATTCAAACTCTTTTATTTTCATCGCTCCCAAAAACTTGACTGGCGCAGCCGGTAGGATCGCCGAATAGAGCTGCGCTGTCCTTCGCGTTTTACCGGAATAAAACTTTTTCGTGTTACGCGTTCGGGTGGCCCTGAAGGCAGCTGTGGTGATTCTACGAACCAAACAAATTGTCATGGTGGAGCTGAAAATGAGAAAGGCGAGCTGGTGAGTCCAAATTTTCACCTTCCTTTCCAATTTCCCTTTTTAGTTATTTTGCGATTAGAAGTCTCGCGTTATAACGTTATCTGGTTTTGCATACAATCTGTAAGGCTAGTTTAGTAATAGAAAAAGTTAATGAAAGTATTATAACAATATATTAATTTGAATAGTGTTAAAGATTTACAAAAATATTTAATTCAGGTAAATTGTTTAAAGTTTTATTTGATTAATGATTACTATTTATTTTATGTTAAAAATTGTTTAAAGGAACTATACTTTTTGATTTTGTATTTCATATTATTATTGTGTGTTTTAAACTAATTGATAGTGTTAAAAATGGAAGATCACGTAAAAATTGTCATGATTCCAAATGAAATGATTAAAATTATTCCGCTTTTTGACGGCGATAAGCGCCATTTAAATCTTTTTATACGTAAGAGTGAATATATTATAAATAAATACAGGGGAAGCGACGAGCAAAACTTGTATGTAATGCATGCTATAACGAGTAGATTAGCGGGGAATGCAGCCGCGCTTATCAGTGAGCGCGAGGATATTGTTACATGGGAAGAGTATAAGGAGTTATTAATACAACATTTCGGAGACCCCAGAAGTGAAGAATGTTTAGCAATTGAATTGGAAACTTTGCGTATAAGAAATGGGGAATCATTTTTGGATTTTTGCAATCGTATTCAATCAGTGCGTAGTATGTTAATGTCAAAAGTTAATAGATTATCGAGTAGTATGCGCGAAAGTAAAATAACTATTTATAATAATACGTCATTAAACGTGTTCCTTTATAATCTACCGGAAAATATGGTGCGTATTGTGAGATTAAAAGCGCCGTCTACTTTGGAACAGGCTTTATCTTTCGTATTAGAAGAGGTCAATTTCCATGACCAATATAATGCCCGAAATAAAATAATGCTGACGTCCTCCAGTAAACATGCTATACCAAATAATACTCAAACGTTTAAATTCGGCACAAATAATTTAAATACGCCTATTAATAGTAATAAACTTATTTTTACGCAACCAAATACACAACCCAAATTTTATTTTGGTAACTCCCAAGGTCAACAATTTGGGCAGCGTCCTTCACAATTTGGATTTCAAGGCCAACCATTTGGTTATCGCCCGCAACCATTTGGGATGCGTCCTTCACAATTTGGATTTCAAGGCCAACCATCTGGTTATCGCCCGCAACAATTTGGGATGCGCCCTCAACAATTTGGAAATCAACAACAATTATCCAATAGACCTTTACAGCCATTTGGCAACCAGAACCAATCGTTTAATAGACCTCTACAGCCGTACGGTATTCAGCAACCAAAATTTCAATCCAGTGACGTCACAATGCGTATGGCACCTCCGGCCAAGGTCCATATAAAAGCATTTAAATTAAATGAGCTTGACCTTGACCATAACGATGATAGTCAGTTTTACAGCGACTACCAATGTAACGATGAATATTATCACGATTATTGTCCTCTTACGGAAAATCAGAACGGGAATTATTCGGAAGAAATGAACAAAGAAGTTTCATCGGAAAATAATGAGGATTTTCAATTATTGGTCTCGGAAAACATAGCGAAATAATAAATTTAAATTGCGATACATGTCTTAAATTGCCATACATATATATACCAGAAATAGATGCCAAATTTATGATAGATACGGGAAGTACAAAATCATTTATAAACCCGGAAAAGGCCTATTACTACTTTTACGATTATATTTATTACGACCCATTTGAGGTTAGAAGTACTCACGGTACAAGCCAACATGAACGAGTTGTTTCGATTCCAGCATTTCCGATTTTTTATGTTAAAGAGACTCACAAGTTTCATATCTACGAAGTCGACCCTAGCTTCGATGGTTTACTAGGTAATGATATTTTACATAGCGTAGGGGCAATAATAGATCTTAAAAATGAGGTCCTGAATACTAAAACTACGGTGATACCGATTATGCGCGATAAGAATAAACATATATTAGAGTTAGCACCTCGATCAGAACAAAGAGTTAGAATTCCTGCAAATTATCATTCTGGTAATGGTTTAGTGGATTTTAGAGAATTTACAGAAGGCGTGCGTATGCCCAGTGCTTTAGTTAAATGTAAAGACGGTTACTTTACTACCATCATTCAAAATACCCTTGACAAACCAATTAAATTAGCAATTATTAAACCATTTGAAGTAGAACCGTATGAAAGTCACATAAATGATTGTGATGTTAATAATCTAAAAGAAATTGAACATATTGAAATAGAAAAATTATTAACAGATAACTTACAAAAGCTTCGTCTAAATCACATGTCAGATGAAGAAAGTAAAGCCATTAGTACATTATGTTTAGAATATAAAGATATATTCTATTGCGATGGCATTCCATTAAGTTTCACGAACCAAGTCAAACATTGTATTAGGACGAAAAACGAAGATCCTATTTACGTCAAACCATACAGACAACGCCCTAGTCAGTCTCAAGAAATAAAAAATCAAATCGAGAAGTTACTTAAAGAAAATGTAATTCAGGAATCTCATTCACCTTGGTCAGCCCCAGTTCATTTAGTTCCAAAGAAGAAAGATTCATCGGGAGAAATGAAATATAGAATGGTAATTGACTACAGACGGCTAAACGAAATAACAGTTGACGATAGATACCCACTTCCCAATATCACTGATCTGTTCGATAAATTAGGTAAAAGTACATACTTTACGACATTAGATTTGGCAAGCGGCTACCATCAGATTGAGATTAATGAAAAAGACAGAGAGAAAACAGGATTCAGCACTGAAAACAGACGCTTTCAATTTTTAAGAATGCCGTTTGGTCTTAAAACCGCTCCAGCGACTTTCCAGCGAGCGATGGACAATGTTCTAAGAGGGTTACATGGAATCCATTGCCTGGTTTATTTGGATGACATTATAATCTTCTCAAACTCGCTTGCAGAACATATCCAGAAGTTAAGAGCAGTTTTTGATCGTTTGAAGTCAAATAATCTTAAAATTCAACTTGATAAATCCGAATTCCTTCGAAAAGAAGTCCTATACTTAGGTCATGTTATAACAAAGGATGGCCTTAAACCTAATGACGATAAAATTAAAGCAGCTCTAAACTACACATTGCCAAAAACTGTCACAGAAATAAAAAGTTTTTTGGGCTTGATAGGTTATTACAGGCGATTTATTAGAGATTTTGCCAAGATAACACAACCACTAACTAATTGCTTAAAAAAAAGAAATAAGATTATTATAAATCAAACATACATAGATGCTTTCCAAAAATGTAAAGAGCTTCTTACAAATGCTCCTTTACTCCAATATCCCGATCCAGATAAGCCTTACATCTTAACGACAGACGCTTCGTCAAACGCCTTAGGCGCAGTACTTTCGCAAGGTGCCGTAGGCTCTGATAAACCCGTAGCTTACGCCAGTAGAACCTTAAGTGATACAGAGACCAGATACAGTACTATAGAACGTGAACTTTTAGCGATCATTTGGGCGGTAAAACATTTTCGGCCGTACCTTTATGGTAATAAATTCATTATTTATACCGACCATAGACCCTTAGCCTGGCTCTACTCCCTTAAAGAGCCGAATAGTAAGCTTACCCGTTGGCGACTTCGTCTTCAAAAATATGATTTTGAAATTAAATATAAAAATGGCAAGCAGAATACAAACGCTGATGCCCTATCTCGTATGAAATTATATACATTAGGTACAGATGAGGATGGATTATCTATGGAAGTTAATGTAGGTGAGAAAAAACAAAGACCAAAAAAATTCCAAACTACTCACAAAATAGAAAATTTAACTGAAAACGATAGTGGCGACTCTAGAACAATTTCTATCTCGGATTTGTCCGCTACTGTAACAGCCAGTTCTGAATATGATACAAATGAACCCATCCCACTTATTCCGGCAAAAGATGAAAACGAACAAAAAGAAATCATCTTACAACATCATGAAGGAAAAACGTGCCATAGAGGTATAAAAGAGACTATGTCTAGGATAAGAAGAAATTATTTTTGGAATAACATGCAAAAGACGATTTCAGCCGTTATAAATAACTGTGAAGCATGCCGTAAAACTATGTATGACAGAAAACCCATAAAGCCTTTTCTACAGCTAACTCAAACACAAAATGCACCATTTCAGGAAATTTTCATAGACATTTTTGCTATAGAATCTGCATACTATCTTACATTAGTCGACGCGTTCAGTAAATTAGGACAAGCAATAGAAATATTAAATAGATCTACACCCGAAGTAATACGTGCGCTTATTAAATATTTTTCCATTTACGGTACCCCCAAAAAAATTAGTTGCGACCCGGGCAGTGAATTTAATAACGAATTACTGAAGGAATTAATGATAATGTACAACATACAATTACATATCGGTACGCCTAACAATCCTAATTCAACAGGCATAGTAGAGCGTTTCCATTCGACAATCATAGAAATATACCGACTTGCTAAATACGATCGAAGATGCACCGATGCAGCCTCCGTTATGACCTACTCAATAATGGCTTATAATCATACCATACATACAACGACAGGTTTGACACCATTTGAAGTTGTTTTCGGTCATACTGATTCAAATTCTATATTAAGTGCAAATTTAGAGAAAAACTTTACACAACAATTATTGAAAGATCATGCGAAGCGTACTAAACGTCTCTATAGTTACATATCAGATCAGATGATAGAAAGAAAGGAAAATATTAGAAATAGCAAGGGTGGTGAGATAAGTCAAAAGTTTGAAATAGGCGACGTAATTTATGCAAAAGAGGTTAACACCAGATTAAGTAAAGACAAACCACCTTATAGGAAGGCAACCGTTAGCGGTGATGTAGAACATAATGTAATCCCTATAAAAATTGGAACTAGAAACACAAAAGTCCCGATTAAAAATATTAAACGTCCTCCGCAGGTGGTGCCTCTCGCTATTGGCAGTAGCGTAAATAACACGGGCCCTTCAACTTCAAAAGGTTGAAAAAAACCCTGGTATCCTTCCCGTGAAACAAGGACAAGCGTTTAAACAAGTAGATAAGTGGTTAATTATAAAACTTTTAAATTTAGATAGTTTAGGTAATGATCTAGAATTAAGTTTAATTAAATATAATGAATTCAGTAAATTAGTAGATGTTAACAAACCTTACATCCATGAGTTTCTAGGGATTCGTACTCAAACGGATTACTCGTATCTAAAGGACAGAACTATCGAGAAATTTCAGCAACTTGTACCAGCCAAAAGATTTAAGCGAGGACTGATTGATCCACTGGGCTCTATGATTAAAGTTGTTACAGGTAATTTAGATCATAGTGATGCAATCCGATATGATTCCCTTATTTCTCAGTTAAAAAGCAATCAATTAATAATAGATAGAAAAATAACTTTGGTCTCCAAAATGTTAAATGGTTTTGTTAACAGTACAGAAATCTTACATAATAATACATTAATTTTAGATGAACGTTTAAAAAGGATTGAGAGATTAGTTAAAAATATAATTACCAAAGAAGAAAATTCCATTTACTCTACTTACATCTTAGGAATGTTTAATATGTTTTTAGCAAATTTCAGAACAATTGATATAATTTTAAGTGAGATTGAAACGGCCTTAGCCTTTAGTAAGGTGTCTGTACTGCATCGAGCGATTGTTAATTCTACTGAATTATTGCACATGTTACAATCTATAGCCAAGACAGAAAATCTGTTATATGCTGTAAATGAAAATAATTTAGTTAAGTTTGAAGATTGTATTACTGTTAAAGCTTTTATTAAACAAAACCAGATTACGTTCATATTAGAGATTCCATTAATTGAAAACAGTACTTATAGTTATTTTAAACTTTACTCTTTACCTGTTTTTAACACAGATTTAAACGAAACTGTAATAGTAGTCCCTAAATATCCCTACCTTTTGGTGAAAGACTCAGATTACTTACCAGTTGTGAGAGCCTGTGCACAGATTGCAATAGATGACAAATTCTTATGTACCGATGATGGTGTGTTGACCAATCTAGAGCCATTATGTGAGGAACAGTTGATGAAGTTCCATTCTAATGCTAGTGCATGCGAGCAGCATACAGTTGACATTGAAGATTTGAAAGTTCAACGAATTGGCCGTAAAAGTTGGATTTTATATACAAAGAATAACATTATAGCAAGTAAAAAATGCTATGATGATGTCACGAGCCACGAGTCTCTACATGGAACATACATAGTTACCCTGGACGATGCTTGTAAGGTTACCATCGGGCAGATACATCTACAAACTTATCAATTTTCTCTTACACATCTGAATTATCCAATAACTCCAATCATTACCCTACCAGAGTTGAAGCCTGAAAAACGTACTAACAGTGTCAGTGCAGTGAATATGAAAGCTATAAATATAGATGAGCTAAAAGAAATGGCTCAAGTGGTGAAAATGAGCAAAGTGAAATACGGTGAAAATGATAGTGCGGTTAACATAAAAAAACATTAGTTTAGGTACGGTAATTCTATATGTAATTTTACCTTTAGGATTCATAAGCTTTCTTGTTTTTATATATAAAATCAAATTGTTAAACTGTCGGCGAAATGATCAGAATCTTAACAATTCTGATAATTTCGTTCTTGAGGAGGGAGGAGTTATGCAACCTGAACCGCAACGAGTGATCACCGTGAGAGCATAAACTGCACGATTGCTGTTCAGGGTGGGCCCTTCCAGACGGTTCCATGCATTTTGTCATGTTAGCACTTTAAGTACGAGTAAGTCCAGCCATGTGTGCGTGTAACCGATAGGATAAGTTTTTTGAGATCATTACACGAGAGCATCCGCTTCTGTTCAAACGTATTCAAACTCTTTTATTTTCATCGCTCCCAAAAACTTGACTCAGTTGACAACAAAAGTTGCAAAACAATCACAAACGAATCAAAACAAAATCAAAATGCGAATTGCAGAGTGGAAAAATAACTACTTTTGTAACAAAAAAAAAAACAACAATAATATAAGCAATTATGCCGTGCGTCGTATCTGTGCAAGAAAAGGTGGTTGCTCAGCAAAATGCTGTGACTTCGGACGAACTTATCGTCAACAGCGCTGATTTTCAGCAACTACCTCTCGAATGACGTAATGACGTCCCACCGTGTGACTGAATCGGGTAAGTCTAGCTTTCCGCAGAATTAAACTAGTGTGATTAAATCTGATCATAGTGTGTACTTTTATAGATAAATATATAAATATCTGTATTTTTAGGTAACTTATAAAATCAAGTGTTTTGTCCTTAAATCCAATATTAGATGATGATGGGGTATTGCGAGTTGGTGGTCGCATTCAGCGAGCATAATTGTCTTATGACAAAATACATCGCATTCTCATTGATTCAAAACACTTATTTACTAAACTTCTTTTCGCTAAAGAACATCTTCCCTTCATTGTGAACCGTTGTTGTGCTCAATACGCGAAACCTTTTGGTCTATTGCCGGAAGGGTTCTTGCTGCACAGACCGTAAATGAATGTGTACGGTGCACAAGATTAAAAAGTAAGTTTGAACAACCTATGATGGGTAAGTTATGGTTTAAGACATTTATTTCTCAAAAACAGAATACAATTATTCACTTAGAATGAGAAACACTGGTTGCATACATATTAACGTTCCTTGGAACGAGCATCGGAACGGTATGTTAGAGGTTAGAAGTAGGTACAATAATGTTAGTCATTAACTTATCAAAAGGTTCGTAAAATAAACTACGTTAAAAAAGATCGACTAACGAAGGTATTAAAAAATTAAAAAATTATATTTTTACTTGATGTAGGTAATTTGCAAAAAGTATTGAGACTAAAAGTCCATATTACGTATCGAAACACAGTTTCTATCATAGTTGCCATTGAAAGCATAATTGCTTTATAGTGTTTATTTAATTAAATTGAAAGTTAGTTTTATTTTTACTTTACCTAATCGTTTTATTGTATTTGTTGTGAAAATGTATACAGTTTTTATTATTAATATTAGAGTTTATGTAAATATTTCGAGTTATTATGAAATACTTAGACTAAGATAATTGAAAACTTTTCATTATGTGGAATTTTAATTTCTTTTTAAATAGGGGAAAAGATTGTATTTCCTTAATATCTTTCGGCAATTCGTTATACATTTTGGCACCCTCATACTTAATATTTCTAGTACCGTAGTTGGTCCGTGGTCTACTGTATAGGCAGATATCGTTAGCATTTCTCAGTAACCGGGTCTGAATTTGAGCCTTTTTAGTAAAAAATATTTGAGAATGGGTATCTTTTGTCAGTATCTTCCTTATAAGGATGCAGATATGGAATTTATACATTTGAGCAAGTGTCATTAATTTGGTTTTATGAAAAACAGTTTCGGTTGGAGTTAAGTAAGTAATATCAAAGAGTAATTTAATTATTTTATTTTGAGTGATTTGTAAATTTTGTATGTTGGTTTTAGCTGCAGAGCCCCAGACTTCAATTAAGTAGGTCAGGAGGGTAGGTAGAGAGTTATAAATCATATACTTTACTGATTTGGGAATGCAACAGACGGTACCTCGTAGTGTTCCCATCAATGATGACAGTTTAGAACGCATTTTGTCAAAGTGTGGCTTCCAGGTTAAATGTTTATCTAAGATTAGACCAAGGTATTTTTCTGATTTTACTTTAGTTAACGGTTCATTATTAACGTGTAATAGTTGAAAGTTAGGAACATTTTTATTTTAGCACTATATATCATAAAGTTGGTCTTAGTCACATTGATGGTTAGCAAATTATATTGAAGCCAAGTAAATAAGGTGTTAAGGTCCTCTTGGGCTCGACTGACGATTGCTTGAATTTTATTGCCAAAGTAGAAGATACATGTGTCATCGGCATATAGTGTCACATCTGCAGCTATGTTTAGGTCTTGTATATTATTAATGTATATTAAGAAAAGCATGGGCCCAAGCAGGGAACCTTATGGAACCCCGTAGGTTATTAATTCAGGAGTGCTTATGGCTTCACCAATTTTAACTGTCTGGTATCTATTAGAGAGGTATGACTCGATCATTTTATGTGCAGTGTCCTTAATGCCAATATCGTGCAGTTTTTGAAGGAGTAGTTTATGACTTATTGTGTCGAACGCCTTTTTTAAATCTATAAATATAAATAAATAAATAATAAATATCGTCTGACATTGCACACAGCACCATCTAGTTCGAAGTTAAGCACGTAAGGCTTGTGTTATGGATACCAGATGGTTGATACACTACATAAATACATACATATTGGAATGGTTCTCGTCTGCCGAAGACTTGTGGGTTACTCTCACCCTACACAGGAAGAGACCGAGAGTATCGTATAAAATGCATATTTGTGTAGTGTACATCTGCCACCAAAATCTTGGCCACTCCCAAGCAGGTCAGTTAACCAATTTTTCTAATAACCTAGCTGATATTGTTCAGAAGCATCCCGCTGATAAATTTTTAGTTCTTGGCGATTTTAACCTTCCAAATATAAGCTGGGAGTCAAACGATGATGGTCAGTCTGTTTGCCCTAGTAATATCCAAGGTCATGTTCAGGTCAATTTGTTTGATAACTTTGCAGTCTGCAATATCTCGCAATACAATTCGCACGTAAATGTCAACAATAAAATACTAGATCTAGTTTTATCTAATAGCGAGGTTTCTGTGGCAAGTTGCTCCGATCCTCTGGTGCCGGAAGATCCACATCATAGGGATCTCTGTTGGACTGCTGATTTCGTGGAAATTCATACTATTCCTGCGCGTCCTCGTATAAAATTTTTATATCGATAATAATAATAATAATAAAAATATTTTATTGACGTAAAAATACAGGTATTACATACTCTTTTGAAGCCCTGGTTCCTGAGCTAGGTAGAGACCTGTGTTACAGGAGCCAGTGTCTTCGCCCATTTGTGGTACTAATCTATTTACTGTGCAATAAAATAACAAAATAGAAAACAGTAATTTAAAAATAAATTAATCTTGCGCACATGCTCTTTTGGTGTGCAGTATCTTTGCGCGTGCATGGGGTTGTGGTTATGCGTGTGTGGGGGGGGGGGGGGGGGGGGGAGTGTGGGTGTAGGTGTGGGGGTGGGTGTCTGAGTGTGGGGGTGGGGGTGTGTGTACGTGTTCATTATTTCATGAGTGCTGATATTTTAATAGGTCTTCCGTCAGATGGTAATCCAGTGTTTGCAGCCACGCAGAGATTTTCCTTTTCGTTTCCTTCGTTGTTAATGGGTTTATGTTAAGGGTATTGTTCAGTTTATTGTAAATGTATGTAGTCATGTAAAGGTGTTGTCGTCTGGCGGAAGCGGTTTTACATAATACCGGTCTACAAACGTTCGTACGAGTAATAGTTCTCTTTACTTTGGTGGCGCGATTTACTGGTGTATGTTGATGTTGTTGTATTGAGAGATTAAGAAGGTACAACTGTCTCACGGTGAGTACTTTACAATTTTCATAAAGGTCCCTTGTAGGAAACCGATACGGTCTGTAGGTCATAACCTTTAGCAGAGATCTTTGAGCTCTTTCGAGGTGGATCATAAATGTTTTGCAAGCGCCTCCCCAGGCCGTGATACAGTAGCCTATGATTGACTGTGCCAGCGCAAGATATACCGTGCGAAGCAGCTTAAACTTAGCCACGTGTCGAAGCCTCTTAAACGCCCATATAAGTTTTCTAACACGAGAGGTAGTCAAGTCGATATGGGGACGCCAGCTAAGTCTATCATCCAGAACAACACCTATGTACTTCATTGTCTGTTTTTGTGAGATTGGGAGACATGAGCATTGTTGACCACTAAAATTATTGCAGGAGTGCGCTTTGAGATTTATTACCCTAGGTTTAGTATTGGCGAAAGTAAATTGTAAATATGAGGTCTTTGAGATATTCACGGTTAGTAGGTTACTTTCAAGCCAATGTATTATTTTACGTAAGCCCAGCTCTGCTGTTTGTTGTACTGCTTCCCAATTATCACCGTGAAATATTAGTACGGTATCATCTGCATAACTAAATATTTTACCATTACTAAGAGACTGCTGGCACAGGTCATTAACATAGACCAAGAAAAGACTCGGGGATAGGCAACTTCCTTGTGGTACACCATAATCAATTTTAGCTTCATTGCTAATCACTTCACCAATCTTAATTTTTTGTGTTCGGTCAGTAAGAAAGTCAGTAAAAATGCGGAGAGCCCTTTCCCTGATTCCGGCATGCTCTAGTTTCTTCACAAGGGTCGGAATACAGACAGTATCAAACGCCTTTGCCAGGTCTAGAAAAACACCCAGACATTTCTGTTTTGCATCGACATTTTCTGTAACGTAATCAACAAGTTGATTAACTGCGTCTACGGTGCTTTTCCCAGACCTAAAACCAAATTGTGAGTCTGATAATATTTGATTGTGCTCCAGGTATCTTATGAGTCTATGATTCAGTAGTTTTTCCAAGATTTTTGACAGTGCTGAGAGCACTGAGATAGGCCTATAAGTTTTAACATCATCTTGTTTCCCTCCCTTATGAACAGGCGTTATTAGGGATCGGCCGACTATGCGGCCATTAATCACCGGCTGAGCCAGATCGACTGGATCAATGAAGTGAGCACTAGGACACTCGAAGACGCCGTATCATTTTTCTATGATACAGTCAATGAACTACGTGATTCTTTTGTACCAATTAAGATGGTAGCTCCAAGCAGCAGATACCCTCTCTGGTTCAAACAGCCTCTGATAAAAATTCTTAAAGAAAAAGCGAAGTACCACGCAAAATTTAAGAAATACGGAAACCTGTCTGACCATGAGTCTTTTGTTTTGCTCCGACACCGTGCCAAGGAAGTTGAAAGTGAAATGTTTAGCTGCTATATAAAAAAAATTGAAGAAGACATTTTTAGGACCCCCAAAGCGTTTTGGTCGTATGTAAAATCAAAAAATTAAGTCAATGCTTATCCTTCTTTACTTAAATATAGAAATAGCACTTCAAGTACAGGAGAGAATATCTGCAACATGTTTGGCGACTACTTCTATTCTAATTTTCTCACTTCTGCTATTAGTACCAACGGTGACGACGATCTTTCCAATGACCATGCGCAGGGTTCAAACATGCATTTGAGCGATATTGTTTCGGACATACATTCCGTCGAAGTCAATGAACTAGAAGTATTAAATCTACTTAAAGGAGTTGACTTATCTAAATCTGCAGGACCAGACAATATTCCGCCAGTTTTTATACTCAACTGTGCCAAAAGTCTGACTCCTCCTCTTACACTTCTGTTCAAGCGGTCCCTAAATTTAGGTGAGGTACCTACAATTTGGAAGTCGGCGTTTATCACTCCAATCCACAAAAAAGGGCCTAGAGACCTCGTGGAAAACTACAGGCCCATTTCCAAACTATGCATCTTCGCTAAAATCCTGGAAAAAATAATATACAAGCAGCTTAATGCTTGTCTTAAACTAAGTATCAGTGACCGACAACATGGTTTTCAGCGAGGTCGGTCCACAACCACCAATCTCATTCTTTGTGGTGACTACTTGACTGAATGTATGGCTCATCGCACACAAGTAGATGTAATTTACACAGCCTATAGCAAGTGTTTTGATCGCTTGGATCATGCTATCCTTCTGCGTAAGCTATTGGCTATAGGTATCAGTGGAAATCTCTTCAGGTGGTTCTCATCTTATGTGGCCAACAGATGTCAAACTGTGGTACTTAATGGATACACATCGAGAACTATGATTACCCCCTCAGGAATTCCGCAGGGATCGCTTTTGGGACCTTTGTTATTCAACATCTTCATCAATGACGTCTCTTCATGTTTCTCTAACTCAACAGTTCTTTTGTTTGCGGACGACATGAAGATTCTAAGTGAAATCAGAACTTATGAAGATGCTGAACGTCTCCAACGTGATTTGGATAGTTTCCAAGAGTATTGTACGGCTAACCGCCTGGATCTAAATGTCTCTAAATGTTACACATGTACCTATACACGTAAACCTAAACCTATTGTTCACGATTATAAACTAGCCAACACTTCAATAGCCAGAGTTAATACGATTAGAGACTTAGGCGTCACTTTTGACTCGAAACTTCTTTTCGACACACACATCGATAATATTATTAAAAAAGCTTCGAAGGCACTAGGTTTCATCTTGAGGATATCAGCCGATTTTAAAAATATCAAAACACAAAAAATTCTGTATTGTGCTTTTGTACGCAGTCATCTCGAATACTGCTCACCAGTATGGAATCCTATTTATAATACTTACGTCAATCGTATCGAAAATATTCAAAAAAATTTTTAAGCTGCATTCAGTTTAGATCCAAAATCTATTTGCCTAATTATTACAACCGCTGCAGGAAGTTTCACATTCTTCCATTAAATGAGCGGAGAAATATTGCCGACATTGTATTCTTGTTCAATTTGGCTAATGGTTCAACCGACTGTTCTGAACTGATGAGCAAGATTGGGCTGTGTGTTCCATCCTTCACCTTAAGGAATCATCAACCTCTGTATGTTCCTTCTGTTCGTTGCATATATCGACAAAACTCTTATATGATAAGAGCTAGCAGGGCATACAACTCGTTGTGTCAGAGTGTTGATGATCTTGATTTATTCTCCACTAGTGTTCCTAAACTAAAAAAAAAACTATGTAAAAACTTTTTTGAAGACCGCTAAATTTATTAACTTATTTATTTGTAACTAGAACCTGTTCAGTGTTATCTTAATTCTCTCAGAGTGCTTACTTATTCTTACTTTCGCTTGTCTGTCTACTGTTTCTTGTGCTACCCTAATATTGTCAGTGAAAACTTTTAATTGGCCTTCTTTCACTAACTGTCAACTATATGTATCCTAGCTGTAAGTTTTCTTAAGAAATAAAATAAAATAAAATATTATAAATATACATCCATGACTCGGGTACAAATGTCCATATTCATCATACAAACATTTGCCCCTGCCGGGATTCGAACCCAGGACCATCGTTTGGTTTCGCTGACTACACTTAGCCACTGTAGCCACTACACCAAACGTGTCTTCAAAATATACCAAGAGCTATTTGCTTTTTGTCTATCCTACATTTCAAGTTAGTTACAAGGTCTATACAGGCTGATAGTGTATTCGATTTGGAGCGGAAGCCATACTGTTTATGGTAACAGGAAGTTGTTAGAGCTCAAATATTTGTCCAAACGATTATAGATTATTTTTTCGAAAATTTTAGAAATGACTGGTAGTACCGAGATAGGGCGATACTTACCTGGGTCAGCTTTATTACCAGATTTAAAACTTGGGCTCACTTTGGCTATCTTGAGGGAATCGGGAAAATGTCCAGATTTATGGGATTTAATGCAGTTAGTTAACTTCTCGAGTACTAAATTTTTACATTTAAAGGACTTGCATGAGATGCCATCGATACCAGTTGTCGTATTCGTATTTAGGTGGTCGATTATCTTACTAACTTCAGTTAAAGAAGCACGGGGAAATTCGGGTAGGTCAGTATATTTAGATTCTATTTTATTGCTATACAACTGTTTGTATGCTCCACTATAGTGATATTTAGGTGGTATTATATTAGCTACGACAGCGCCAATATTGGCAAAGAAAGAGTTAAAGCAGTTGCATACATCAGATAATTCGGTAAAACAGTCCGAGGGTGTCTCAATTTTGGATGGGGCAGTGCTATTTTTAGTTTTTTTATTGATGCTCAGAGAGTTAATTAATTGCCACATTTTAAGTGGTTTTTTGTAACAGTTTTTAAAACCTTTGTAGTCGTATCTACTTTTAGCATCTTGTATTTTTTCTCGGACTTCCTTTCTTGCTTTTAGTAATTCTAGCTTTATGTTTTCTTCCTCATCTTCCTTTACATCGAATGCTGTCGTATTGCAGGCATTTAATATTTGGTTTCTTCTGCTTATTGAATCAATAATATTTTTGTTGATCCAGTCCGACTTTGGTGGGTTTTGTATTTTTGTTTTGGTAATCCTGCTTTGCTTTAGAGCTTCTGTAAGTTTTTCTTCAAGTTGTTCGTATTTCAGATCATCATCCTGGGAAAGAACCTGATCGACTGTCTTGTATAGTTTATCGTGGTCCATAGTAGTTAATGTATTTTTTTTATTTTTTCTTGTTTGTATTTGTGTATTTCCAGATTAAATGCTTGTGATCAGACATCGCGGAATTGACGACGGCTAGATGGAATTTATTATTCTTGTGATTAGTGCTGACATGGTCAAGGATTGTTTTAGTACTCTGTCTCTCTTGTGCAAAATGTAGGGTTTATTTTATTCATAATTTGAAATCCATTTTCTTGTACTGTCATTTTGTAGTTAGAGGTCACTTGGCTCATTTTAAGTAAATTGTAGTTGAAATCTCCGAATACGACTGCCTGTTTTTGTTTTTGCAGCTGTTTTGAGTAGGTTTCCAGAAAATTTTCATCGTTATTTCTCTCCGGCTTGTAAATAACACCAATGTCTAAAGAAAATCGGTTGAGATGAATCCATAGAAAATGGTGGTCATCTTCACATAGTTGTTCGATGAGGTTATGCTGAAGACTGGTATGTACATAAATCGAGACGCCTCCTCCTCTTCCACTGGTGCGGTAATTATAGTTGTGGGTGTAGTCCGATAGCATAACACTCTCGGCTTCAGAGCCACTTTTTACCCATGTTTCCGTCAGTAATATTAGGTGTAAAGTGCTTGGGACAGATTGGATTACACATTTCAGATCATCTAGTTTCCCTGGGCTGACTATACTGTCAGTATAGTATGAGTTTGAGTATTCTATAATTGGTAAGTGATATTACTTAGGAGTGCCTCTCTCAGGTCAACTTCTGTTTGCGTCAGTTTTTTGGTGGATTTTTTATGATTTTGGGAACACCCCCGATATAATTTGATGGCAAGTTTTCCTCGCCTTCGACTGTTCTTTTATTTAGTTCGTCGCGTAATTTTAACATTTCTTCTTTCTGTAATGATGTTTGGTCAGAGTAACATTTGATGTTTTTAATCTATTTATACATGTAATTTTTATTGCGAAGTATTGACTTAGCCGTATCCGCAGAAGCTTACTTACCTAATCTTCACATCATACCTAGCTCTCCCTTCGAGACTTGTGGCACCGACTTTGCTGGTCCCTTCCACATCTCTAGCAGAAAAGGTTATGGTTCGAGAACATCTCAATGTTATCTCTGTGTTTTTCTACAAAGAAATGTCAGCGACCTTAGTACCAACGCATTTATATTGTGCTTGCGTAGGTTTATTGCGAGGCGTGGCAAGTCACGTACTTTTTATTCCGATGACGATAGGAACTATAAGGGAGCAAACGGCGATTTGAATAGACTGCTAAGAGCTGCAAACCAGTCTACGGGTGTCGTCACAGAGTTCGGTGCGAGTGAAGGTATTACATTTGAGTTTAGTCCCGCTTACGCGCCTAATTTTGGTGGAATCGGGGAGGCTGGTGTAAAGGCCGCAAGGTTCTATCTAAAACGTTATTGCAGGCAATTCCAACGCAATTTTTGAGGAGCTGACAACATTTTTCGAACAAATAGAGGCAATTTTAAACTCGTGGCCTTTGGCGTCGATGTCCGCGGATCCATCGGATTTTACTCCGCTCACACCCGGGAACTTTCTTATTGGACGTCCTTTGTCATCGTTACCCTCGCCCATCACTGAAAAGATATCCATAAATCGGTATCAGCAGCTGGAAAGATTAAAACAGCACTTCTGGCATCGATGGACCAAGGAATTCTTGGCCGAACTGCAACAGCGTGTCTAGTGGCGCCACGGCGAGGGTCCAGGTGTCAAAGTCGGAGACATGATCGTCATTAAGGATGAGCAGCAACCGCCGTTGAAGTGGCTGCTGGGGCACATCAACATATTACATTGTAGAGCTGTCGGTGTCTGCAGAGTTGTAGACATTACCACCCACTACCAAGGGTGTCATACGCAGAGCTGTTACAAGAGTGTGCGTTCTACCAACAGAAGATGCCGATTGACAACACTGCTGTGGCGACACATCTGGTCTACGAAAAAACAACTGCCTGTCATGTTGTCAGAGAGAAAATAACCCGTCTGAAATATTGTACAATGGTTTACATTGATTAAACAATTAGTCAAGAAGAATTTGTATATTTCTAACTTCATTTACAATATCAAGCTGACGTCGTGAACAGTCTCAATAATGGAGGTACAAACTTTGAAAGACATTCCCCATAGATCTCCGGTTAAATGATTTGATTTTGATTTGATTTATTTCTGTAAGTAGATTTGTACAAAACACTTTTACACGTCAATCATATTGTTTTTTAAACTAGATGATGCCGGCGTTTCCTATCTGACTACTCTGAGAAAAAAACCGAAATAAACTCAGAGGTCAGTCTCTTTTAAAGTCCAGATGGAATCTTTGTCAGATCATGTCAAAGTCAAAGTCACAGCATTTATTTCAAGTAGGCACATAAAGCAAGTCAACATTTATATTAAAATAGAATTGATTCTAGGCGCCCCTTCCAAAATGTAGTTTCGTATGGCGAAGAATGAATGAATGAAGAAAGAAACTCCACCATTACTCTTTTAAAATGTGTTACAATACTTCACTTTTGTTTAAACTTAAACGTCAGCAGCTGGTTACTGACGATGTAAATAGCGCGATCTCAAAACTAGTTCACTGGTTCAATGTTAATAATTTACTACTTAATGAAAAAAAAACCAAATGCATTAAGTTTACGCTGCCTCACGTTAGACAGGTGTTAACTAATGTATTGACAAAGGGCAGAGAATTGAATCCTGAAGATAGCACAGTATTTTTGGGCTTAACTTTGGATGCTAAGCTTCAGTGGGGCCCACACATAGATAAATTATCAAAAAAGCTTAGCTCCGCAGCATACGCTGTTAGAAAAATTCGTAATTTAACTGACATAGAGACAGCCCGTTTAGTGTACTTTAGCTATTTTCATAGTGTAATGTCGTATGGTATTCTGTTGTGGGGAAATGCCGCCGACATTCAGACTATCTTTGTTTTGCAGAAAAGAGCTGTTCGATCAATTTATAAATTAAGCCCGAGACACACTCTCAGAGAGAAATTTAAGGAGATTAATGTAATGACTGTGCCTTCACAGTATATTTTTGAAAATCTTTTATATGCCCATAAAAATATAAACTTGTTTAAAAAATACAGTGATATCCATAATATAAATACTAGGAACAAACACAACTTTGTTGTACCTACAACAAGGCTCAAGAAAATAGGTGGCTCGTCCAGATGTCAATGTATACGCTTTTATAATAAACTTCCAAGCCACGTTCAAGATCTAAGCCTTAATAAATTCAAATCATTCATTAAACGTAAGTTGTGCCAGAAAGGCTTTTATACCGTTAAGGATTATATTGAGGACAAAAAGGCTTGGGATTGAGTTGTTCCAATTTTCTGCATACTGAATGTTTTTTTTTTTTATTTCTGTTACATACACTGATAAATTGATAATTATTATAACAGAACGACTTGAATACTTACCTTGAGAAGTACAATTTATTATTTTAATTATTGTGAATGTGAGGACTATGTGGGTCATTGTTTCAGTTTTAATCATGATCTGGCAGTTTAAGTAGTTCATGCGGCCTACCCAAATGTCCTTTCTTTGGTATTGTTCGTGGAATCGTTGAGCTCCTAAAGTTCTGAGTTGAGCTGCTCGGTTACTGACAAATGCGTGCACTGACTGGACAGGTCCACTTAATCTGCGTGGTTCTTTCCTCAGAAGACCATTTCAGACACCGATCTACACACACATCTATCTCAGAACTTAAGGAGCTCAACGATTCGACGAACAATATCAAAGAAAGGACATTTGAGTAGGCCGCCTAAATTACTCAGACTGCCAGATCATGATTAAACTAACTGAGAAAATACAAAAAAAAAACAATGACCGACATAACTCTCACATTCACAATAATAATAATAATTTATTTAATTCAGACAATTGTTATCCATAGTTTAAAGTTTTACAATACATTAACCTTATAAAATATCTTTAAAAAAACACCCATGCACATGCTCACACATTCACACGCATATAAACACCCGCACTCACGAACAGCAAACACTCACTCACACGCAGTACACAAAAATCAAACACTCACTCATACTCAATCACGTCCCTCACAAAACAAACTAATTTTTACCGTTATTTTATTATTTTTTTTTATTTTTTTTTCCCTCCGATCCTTAACGATCTAAAGTTTTGATTGTTTAACTACCGGAGACATATTATGAAGTTGATAATAATATACCTAAAGTTAATTAACGACTTGATTTGGGAGACAACATGTAGCACTATGCTCAATTTATATTTTATGATCCATTTCTAGGGAGGCAAACTGTTTTTCACAGATTTTTACAGATTGCTCAGCTACCTAGCTAGGAGAACAGAAGTTCACCCCTACAAATATTTGTTGTATAAGTTCTACGCATACTTAATTATTTAATGCAAACATGTACATAACACAAATACCCTATATGCAATAAATTAATTTATTATTATTCCGTTTATTTATTTTCATACATATAAATACATTTTTAAATATTTTTTTTATAAAAAACATTAAAAAAAAAACATTTAAAAATATATCTCACGATACGAGCCGTATCAAGGAGAACTGCCTTCTGAATCAGGCCCTTGATCCAACCGCCTAACGAGAGCCTCGAAAGATGTTGATCGAGGCTTTCGGCCATCAGGCCATTGGCCGATACGACAATCGGCACAATGACAGCCGAGCTTACATTCCACATGTCAACAACCTCGTCTCGTGTGCTAAGTCGAGATATTTAATTTGTTTCTCTTTCTCAGCTTTCACGAGGTTCTCGTCATGTGGAATGGTAACATCGATAATCATTGTGCGGCGCGCTAATCGATCTATCACCACTATATCAGGCTTATTGGCGACAATAGTCCTGTCAGTAATGACAGACCGATCCCAGTACAACGTGACTTGGTCATTTTCGAGAACTGGGTCGGGCGCATACTTGTAATACGGTACCTCGGTATCCACAAGTTTATATTTTAAAGCAAGTTGCAGGTGAATAATCCTGGCTACTTGGTTATGCCTGTGCAAGTACTCGCCGTTAGCCAGACGAGAACAACCAGAGATAATATGTCTGATGGATTCACCTGGACGGTGGCATGCCCGACACACGTAAACCGTCCCGTCTTTCATAATATGTCTCCGGTAGTTATTCGTCAAGATAACTTCGTCCATAATTGCACAGACGAAACCTTCAGTTTCCCCGAAAAGGTTACCAAAACGTAGCCAGGATACGGACGCTAAGAAGTCTACACCGAGTTGATGAAGAGCCCGGTAGAAGCGCCCGTGAAGCTCCTTGCTTTGCCATACCTCCCTGCGGTCATCGGTAGTAAGTACTACAGGTTTGCGCCAGTTCTCTTTAGCCATGGAGAGCGGGGTGAGTCCCTTGTCTACTGCTACCACATCACGGTGCATACCCATTTCAGCTTTTAAAAAATATTCCCTGAGACTGCAGACCTCGCGGTTGTGGAGGGTCTTCGCATTTAAAAAGCCTCGACCCCCGCACTTCCGCTGGATGTACAGTCTCATCACCGAAGAACGTGGGTGAAGCATCCGATTTGCGGTCAGTAGTGTACGGACCCTCCTATCCAGGGCGTCGAGTTCAGTCTGAGTCCATTTGAGTATACCGAAAGAGTACATCAAAACCGGCATGACCCAACCGTTGAATGCACGTACCATGTTTCCGCCTGAAAGAAGACTATTAAGTACTTTTTTCAGGCGGCCAAAGAAGCGTTCCTTCAACGATTGCTTCATGTCAGTAACATTGATGCCTAAAGCTTCCGACATACCCAAATACTTATAGGTTTTGGATGCGGAGAGCGCTCTAAGGTTTGTGGAATCCGAGAGTTGGGTTCCCACGGATTCAAAAATCTCACCTCGCTTTACATGCATGACCGCACATTTGTCCACACCAAATTCCATCCTGATGGCGCTACTGAAAGTTTCAGTTACCTTCAGTAGCTCCATCAGTCGCAATTTGTTGGGGGCAAAGAGTTTCAAGTCATCCATGTAGAGGAGGTGAGATATGACCTGACCACCTCTCCTCAACCGATAACCTAGACCTGAATCCTCCAGTAGTGTACTTAGAGGATTCAGGGCTAAGCAGAACCAAAGTGGACTCAAACTGTCGCCCTGGAATATTCCCCGTTTAATCCATACAGGCTCATCATTCCCCTGGATCTGTCGACATCCTGGATAGCGAAGAACCGTCCTCCATTGCCCCATACACGACTCTAGGAAAGTGCGTAGAGTTGCATCAATCTTGTACAACTCCAGCACCCTCATGAGCCACGTATGTGGTACCGAGTCGTAGGCCTTCTTATAATCTATCCAGCATGTCGACAGATCCTTGCGGGATCGACGAACCTGTTGGCTAATGGCCATGTCGATGAGGAGTAGCTCCTTAGTACCGCGGGACCCATTCTTACATCCATTTTGAGAGGCAGACATAATCATATTATTGCCAATGTGCGTATTAATTTTCACTCTCAGAATGGATGTAAGAAGTTTATAGACCGTCGATAAACACGTAATTGGTCTATAATTCTTGGGTCCCGTGGGACTACCTGATTTATGGAGCAGGTGGGTAACGCCTGTTGTTAGAAACTGTGGTAGCGACCCAGACTCTAAGGATGACTGGAACTGAGATGCCAGGCAAATGTGTGAACTAATTAGCCATTTTAACCAAACGTTGTGCAATCCGTCCGGTCCCGGAGATTTCCAGTTCGGTAACGGACGGACCGCTCTGGCAACGTCTAATGGCGTAATTACGACTGCTCCCATTTCTGGTATGGTTTCACACATTCGCTCGACCACTCGCATCCAGCCAGCCTCAGCGTGACAGACGGGTACTGACCAGATGTTGCACCAGAATGTTCTCGTGGCGGCGTCATCCGGGCGGCACACGTCTGTCACATTTTGTTCAGGTCGCTCCCAAGCTCTGTACACCCATCTCTCATCGCTCTGGAACATGCGATTTTGCGCGTATCGATCAACCCGTCGCTTGCTGACTATGGTTTTGTTATTGTTATTAGAAATTAATGTTTCTTTATTTTACTTCGAAGGTCCTAGTTTATCATTTGTGGCTACTAGTTACAGCTATATACATATAAACATAATGCAGCATTGCATATGTAAGCGGGCACGCCCTTTATGCCAGGAGGCTTTTTATTATGTATTAAGTTCTGTTTGCGTTTTTGTTTTTATTATTTATTTCTGCTTGAGTATAGTTTTAAATATTGGCGTGTGCTAGCTGACATATGGCAAATAATTTTAATATTTTTGTGTTTCGTAATGTTAATTTATTTATTACTATATGTATAGAATCCAGTTCTTCTAACTGAACAGACAGCAGTGCTGCTGGGGAGTTTGTTCCGCCACTTCTTCTTCCCAGCTAAAGCACTAGGAAGTGGTGAAGGGTGGGCGTTTTGGGGGGACTGTCTTATGTGATTTAGACGTTCAAAAAGTGCTGATTCTCAGCCTAATTTGAATAAATGACTTTTGATTTTGATTTTTTGCTTATACCGCCGAATACGGCTCGCCCATGCACAAACTTTCTGCTTCAGGAAGTCGATGCGCTCTGTGACACGGGACATGTATTCTCGAGGGCTGATTCCAGTCCCCGCGAATGCCCGTCTTACAAAGCGCATCACTCGTGGTCGTGTATTGCCCTCCCTGAAGCAGTATAGTTTGCCGATAAGTACCCTGGTCCCATCGATACGACGCTCGATCCTGCACTGCCAGGCTGGTACAGCTGGTTTTGGTCGAGTAGCTCATTTATCATTTATTATTATTATTACCGACATAATTCTCACATTCACAATAATAATAAATGATACCTTCTTATATAACGTCGGGCACAACTTACATGATACCGAAAGATCGCAATGACCTCTCTAACCCAGCTAAATATAGACCTATTACATGCTTACAGACCTTGTATAAGATCATCACATCCTGCGTATCCGAAATGATATACGAACACATTGACGCCAATAACATCTTAGCCGAACAGCAAAAAGGATGCCGAAAATATAGTCAAGGCTGCAAAGAGCAATTAATCATAGATTCCGTTATCTTAAAAAGAGTTCAGAAATCCAAAACCGATTTATTCACCATGTATATTGATTACAAGAAAGCGTATGATTCTGTTCCCCATTCAAGGCTTTTGCAAGTGTTAGAAATTTACAAAATAAACCCAATAATTGTAAAATTTTTGAAGATAATGATGACAACTTGGTGTACAGTATTAAGACTCACCACCCCAACCGAAACAACAGATACTAGCCCAATTAAAATACAGAGAGGAATCTTCCAAGGAGATCCACTCAGCCCACTGTGGTTCTGCCTTGCTTTAAACCCCCTATCTAAAATATTAAACGCTAGCTCAGTAGGTATTCCTTTAAATTCTACAGTTACCAACCGACCGACTGACCCACAGAAAGGAGTTTTAAATCATTTACTGTATATGGATGATATTAAGTTGTACGCAGAAACCGAGAGTCAACTCTACGAGCTAGCTAACCTAGCAGAAACTTTCACAAATGACATTAAAATGGAGTTCGGCATAGATAAATGCTAAATAAATTCAGTTAGAGCAGGCCAGAACTACCAACACCAATACACGTTAGGTACAGGAGAACGAATAGAGCCATTGGATGAACTAGACTCTTATAAATACTTAGGTTATAATCAATCCCGTCAGATACACTACAAAGATACTAAACAAAATCTGAAACAACAATTTCAACACAGACTTAATCTATAATAAAATGGTAGGAAAGTCGAAAACTGTACATTGAATATTTTTTTAAAAGAATACTTGGGGTGTGATCTACAATCGATACCGAAGCCAAAAATATAGTTTTTAGAATTTTTGTCTGTTTGTCTGTATGTCCGGGATAAACTCAAAAAGTACTGCATGGATTTACTTCAAATTTGGCACGAATATTATAAAGAAGTCAGGTCAACTTAGAAGCTACATATTATCACGCTATCACCGACGGGGAACGAGCAGTGAACCTTTATTTCTTCAACGCATTCTGTAACAACGTGTAATCTAACGACGCATATTTGAATGTTGTTATTAAGTTAACCATGCTATAAGCTAGCTTCACACTATAAAAATCATGCAATGTAAGTAACTTAGGCCGATAAACATAATTAAATTAATATAAGTAGTATCAATTTTAAAGCAGCGCCATCTATGAGATTTCAAAAACATCAAGTCGAATTACATGTGTAAGCCCTTTTTGGATGTAAATAATTTAAATTTGATCATGTTGGCGAGGTTAATAGTTGTTTTAAAAAGTCATAGATGGAGTTGTGCATTTTCTTCTTAAAAACTGTATCGTTAATTCGTTTCACGTAGACGCCCACCTAGAAAACGGCCAACGCATATATTTTGATCCCGACAACGTTGCTGAGCGCTTGGAAAATCCGAGCCAAACAACTCTCTTGGCATTTTTCAGGCTCTGTGAAGTCGACCAGTTTGCGAGGTCCCTTACGTATGACGAGGTGCCTTCATATTACACGTACGACAAGCAAAGGGGTGTATTTAACCGACGTCGACGAGGAGGTGCCGTGGAAGGTTTTCCGGGAATTTTCAAGGACACCGCATTGGGTATACTTTATACCGTGCACCCGAATAATGGCGAATGCTATTTTCTGCGGTTGTTACTTCACACGATCCGAGGCCCAACGTCTTTCGCCTTTCTGAGGACATTTGATGGCGTGGAGTATCCCACTTACCGCGCAGCCTGCGTAGCACGTCACCTTCTCGACGGTGACCAAAACTGGGATAACACCCTCGCGGAGGCGAGCGTCAGTGACAGTCCCAGCCGCATGCGTCATCTGTTTGCCGTCATCTTGGTGTTTTGTGGAGTCGCGAACCCGGTAGCTTTGTGGGAGAAGTATCGCCATCATCTGTCTGAAGATTTTCTACGAGCCTTGAGGCGTTCTACTGGAGACGAAGTCGAAGTAACTGATGAACGCGTGCTGAACACCTGTCTCAGTTCACTTCACGACGTGGTTATTTCTATCGGTGGCAATCCACTGCTCGAATATGGGTTACCAGTTCCCCAATCATCACCGCATCAAGACCGTATAAATCGGGAGTATAACGCTGAGACAATTTACGATCCGGGTGAAATGACCACCATACGAAATTACCATGTCGTTTTGTTCTCTTCAGAGCAAAAACAAATTTATGACACCGTCCTTGAATGCGTTGGGCAAAACCAGGGAAAAATGTTTTTCTTGGATGCTCCTGGGGGAACAGGAAAAACATTTGTTACCACTGCGTTACACCTGCGTCGTCGGGAATCGCTGCCACACTGCTTCCGGGGGGCAAGACAGCACATGTCATGTTTAAAATTCCCATCGATTTAGAGAGCGCCGAAACGCCTGTTTGTGGTGTGTCACGTAACAGTGATAAGGGACACGTGGTCAAGGATTGCTCTCTGATCGTATGGGATGAGTGTACGATGGCCAATAGGAAGGCAGTTGAGGCCGTGGACAGAACCTTGCAGGACATCCGCGAACATTGGATGGATGAACATCACAGGAACGAACATTTGATGGGTGGTGTCACAGTTCTGTTCAGTGGCGATTTCCGACAAAAGCTTCCCGTGGTGACGCGGGGATCGAGGGCTGAAGAGGTGAATGCTTCGTTGAAACGATCTTCGTTTCAACGAAGCGGCAATGCACGTGCTCAAGAATTCTCCGATGTCCTTCTAAGTCTTGGCGAAGGCACTGTACCAGAGGAGAGAGGTGGACAGGTGGTGCTTCCAGAGTCTCTCGGTAGAGTTGTATCCAGCTTAGAAGAACTCATTCGCTGTGTGTACGGGGACATCAGTCGTATACCGCACCAGCAGAATTCTTGGGTGTGTGAGCGGGCCATTTTGACGATCAAAATGATCAGGCTGCAGCAATTAACGAATGCATTCTCTCGGAAATTGAAGGGAATGAAGTGGTCTACATCTCTGTAAACACTGTCGTCGAGTATGATGACGCCACACATTATCCCGTAGAATTTCTGAACTCCCTGTCAGCAAGTGGACTTCCAGCGCATACCATCAAGCTGAAGGTCGGTGTCCCGATTATGCTTCTTCGGAACCTATCTCCTCCGAAGAAGCAGGGGCAGACACTGAGGGCAGCGGGTGTTGACCTCAGGACGAGCTGCTTCTCACACGGGCAGCTGTACGTCGCTTGCTCCCGCGTCACCAGTCCTGACTCTCTTTACATTTTGGCTGCGGAGAGCCAAACCACTAATGTTGTTTATCGAGAAGTCCTTTAAGTATATTGTATTTTTACCCTATTCTGTATTCATTATTTTCTCTATCTGCTTCAGTCACAACTTATCGACTTAATTCAGCAGAATCACCATAAAGTCATTTATTCAAAGCAGGCTGAAAATCAGCACTTTTTGAAGGGCAATTTTACAAAAGACAGTCTCCCTCTATTACTGCACTTTCTGTAGATATGAAATGTAAAGAAGAAACGGGTAAATGTATGTTAATTTAAAAGGTATAATCGTAGGTATTTTTGGTGCTGTATAGCGTTCACGCAGACGACGTCGCGGGCAGCAGCTAGTACAATACTAAAAACACAGCTCTATTCACGAAACACCATAAAAGCAATCAACACCTTTGCTATACCTGTGCTCACCTATTCATTCGGGATAATAAACTGGACCAAAACTGACCTCAAAAACTTACAACGGAAAATCAACACTACAATGACTAAATTTCGCAAACATCACCCAAGATCTTGTACACAAAGGTTAATGTTACCGAGAAAAGAAGGAGGCAGAGGACTTATAGATATCCTAAACTTACACAACAGACAGATCACAACTCTTAGGCAATACTTCTTTGCCAAAACTGAATCTTCCCCACTCCACAAACTAATAGCACACAACGACAAACACTACACCTCTTAATTTAAAAGACCCTACAGAACAAAAAAACGAGAAAATGATAGACGACCAAACCAAATGTCAAGAGTGGACCCAGAAGTCTCTACACGGGAGACATCGCCAAGATTTATGCCAAATAAATGTCGACAAAGATGCGTCGAACGCGTGGTTAAATCGAGGTGAACTATTCCCGGAGACTGAAGGGTTCATGCTTGCAATTCAAGACCAAGTTATTGAGACCAAAAACTACAGAAAATATATTATAAAGAATTTAACAACCAATACCTGTAGAAAGTGTAGTACTTCTCCAGAGACAATCCAACATATAACTGGCGCCTGCAAATCAATAGCCCAGACAGACTACAAACATCGACACGATCAAGTAGCCAAAGTCATTCACCAAAAACTAGCTCATAATTAATACAAACTTATAGACACCGTAGTACCTTATTATAAATATAACCCTGAAACGGTATTAGAGAACCCCACAACAAAACTGTACTTCGACCGAGCCATACTCACAGATCGCACAATTCACTTTAACAGACCCGACATCACATTAATTAATAAAATAAACAAAACTGGGTTCCTTATTGACATTGCCGTGCCAAATACGCATAACTTACAGACTACAATAGCTGAAAAATTATCCAAATACACCAAAATAAAAGACGAAATAACCTGACTTTGGCATCTTCAAAGAGTCACAATAGTACCCATAGTGATATCTACGACAGGAGTAATTCCTAAACAGCTTCATCAGTCCCTTAGTTCCCTCAACCTGCCATCTAACACCTACCACCACCTGCTGCAGAAGGCAGTGATTCTAAATACAAATGCAGGCTAGTTAGAAAATTTCTTCAGTGTGAGTTGGACAACTTGCACCAATACTCCCACTCAAATATAGTTTCGTCTACCATACAGGCTACTTATAATATTACTTATATTACTGCTGGACACTTGGCTTAGGCCCGTGCCATCAGTTCTACCCGGCTGTGCCGAGGAAAACAATTCCATAAACATAATAATTTATTTAATTCAGACAATAATTGTTATCCATAGTTTAAAGTTTTACAATACATTAACCTTATAAAATATCTTAAAAAAAATCAAAACAGGTAAATCGCGAAAGGGATTAATTGGATTTAAATATTTATGCCAAAAGTCATTAGAAAATTAATCATAGTTAAGATTGTCAACATAAAATTATAAAAATGTCATGATCATAATTATTGATCATAGCTATATTATTTTTTATTTTTTTACCTGCCCCAATTCCGATATACGGGTGCATGCAAGGCCTGCCAGTGCTGCATGAAAGGCCCGTCCAGTCTATTGGCAACAACGGTAAGAAGACTGTTGCCGCTGCCCCGCACTCTACTCTATCGAGGTCGCTCTCTTGCGCATGCTGCATAAAAACAGTCAATGCGGACGCTTGCGAACATTCCCGATGCGCTGCAGAAGCGGGGCAGCCGCAGCAGCGCCCTCAGTGCGTTATTATACTGAACGCGGAGAGCGCTGTAGGATTTCTGCAAATATGACACCCACAGACTACTCGTATAAAAAGATGTGCAGTAGGCTCGAAACAAGGTAATCTTCACATCCTTGGAGCTACGAGCAAACCTGCGGGCAATCATATTCGCCCTCACCGACAGCGCCCTCCTTTCTCGCTCAATATCAGCGTCGTCCTTCAAGTCGGACGTCACAATATGGCCCAGATACTTAAAAGTATGTACCCGCTGCAAGGGCACCCCACATAGCCTTACTGGTGGAACCTCCGCCGCCGGACACTTGGAACCCGCATTGAAAACCATAAGCTCGCTCTTTTTGACGTTATATTAAAATATAACGTCAAAAAGAGCGAGCTTATGGTCATGTGTATTAGCGTACGTTTCGCAAATGCTTATTAGCTATCTGAGTCCTCCTATTGACGCGCTCAGCAGTACCACATCATCAGCGTAGCTGATGTTGTTAAAGCAAACATCATCAACATGGCATCCAACATGACGGCTGCCGAGCTCGGCAACAAGTCCATCGATACACAGATTGAAGAGCGTTGGTGAGCTCAATCCCCCCTGCCTCACCCCGCACTCAAACCTGTACGAGTCCGACAGAGTTCCCGACCATTTTACATTATTGACCTGGTTCCCGTACCAGTGCCGGAAGATTCTAACAACTTCAGGCACAACTTGCCTATCGAGCAACATCTTCCACAGCACTTTGTACGAAACCAGGTCAAACGCTCTGGACAGATCGAGGAAGCAGGCGTAAACAGGCCTGCCTCGATCCGTGTAATATCTGACAGCATGCTTTAAACTCAGTGTGGCACTCTCCGTGGACAGTTTGAGCCTGAACCCAAATTGGTTGTCGTGTAAAGTTATTGTATTGTTTAAATGAGCACTAAGCATGCTGTCAAATACCTTCGCGATGACTGTCGCTAATGAGATCAGTCTGTAGTTGTTTTTGTCTGATATATCACCTGTTTTACTTTTAACAATTGGTACTACGACCGTCCTCATCAGCTCGGCCGGCAAGTATGAATGGCGAAGGCAGAACGTGAACAGCATGGCCAAAACACGTGGCAGGTGGGGACCTGCATGCTGTAGGTGCTCGATGCTAAGTCCGTCATGTCCTGGAGACTTAGGTACCCCTGGTCATACCCATCTAGTTTAAAAAAAATATGATTGACGTGTAAAACTGTTTGTTCAAACCTACTTACAGAAATAAAATCATTTATCATTTATCATACACCCTATGTCTTAGCTATGTCCGCAGCTGAGACCTTAACTCTTGGTTCCAGGACAGTATACTGTGACTCAGCATCGTCCACCTCAGAGGGTGGAATACTGCTTGGCTCGACACAAAACTGGGATTTAAAAACATTGGCAATATCCCTTTCAGCAGACACGCCATCGACGCTCGCCGGCAAACCAGGCCTAGGATTGTGCTTTTTTGTAGACTTCCAGAAGTCCCGAAAGTCTTTTTTAGCGTGCAACTCAGCTAGGATGTCCATCTGGATTTGGTCTTGGTGATTCTGGCACCACCTTAATTTGGATTTAAAGATCTTACGAGTGTCACACATTTCCTCATAAATCACGCCAGACGCAGGCTTGCCACAATTATTAAGCCACTCATTAAACCTAAGCCTAGCGTACGAGTGAGCCACGCTGACGTGCTTATTCCACCCCACCACGCGCTTCGGCTTCCTACCAATGACTCGTGCCCCCCTACTAACAATGGCGGCCTCTCTTAGAGCGGATACCACATCCCGATACAGGCAATCAATTATTAGATTGTGGTCCGAATCACTACACATGCGATCACAACAATTGGACAATACGCGAGGGAAATCAATATTTCGCAATCGCCGATGACATTCTTGCCTGTATGAATAGATAGCATCTGAGGTTTTTTCTCCCCACACAACTAAGTTGTCGCAGGGCATATTTTGCTTTACTTTCGGCCTAATTATATTAAGATCGCATTCGATCAACAATGGGTAGTGATCCGACCACATAACATCATACTTAACGCTAACACTACAAACAGTTCTCAGAGACGATTCTGTACAGAGACAATGATCAAGCCATCGCCTAGATCCATTACAGTCACTGACATACGTGTACGTATTCGACGTCAATCCTAGCCTATCTACATCAACGCATGAAATGTGATTATCACTACAGTAGTTCACCAAGTCCGCAAAAAATAGTACATGCGGATGCGCATTAAAATCACCAAGACAATAAACCGCCTCCACGTCACTACTGTCTAAGATCGCACTTACCAGTCCTAAACAATGTGAGAATTCCGGCAGGTTACTCACTGCATCCGTAGGCATGTACACACTCATCACAATGAATGGCCTTTCACTCGTCTCAATACGTATCGCACACACTCTCGAGTTATCACTCGGCACGATCGACACATCACTGAACGCACTTTTTCGCCATAGCAGAGCCACTCCTCCATAGGGTCGTCCACGCAGCATGCCAGCAGACGTGTCAATGGCCGACGTCCCCGTGCTGCTGAAGTCACCATGGATAGTGCTCGGGAACGGCAGCTCCTCCGGCAGCAGCCAGCACTCCTGAAGCGCTATTATGTCGCACGTTGCGCAAAGTTCACGAACGCCCTCAATAGAACGCTTAACACTCCTACAATTAAAGCTGGCAAATCGTAACAAACTCTTATCAGTCATTGTTGTTGTTGTTGTTTACAGAGCCGACTTTAAGCGAGTACTCATCCTTACGTCTTTGACTATAATGCACAAAACGTCTGAATATAATATTTTGCGGCCAGATGTTTTCATCCAAAAATACAGGTCTTTGGATTCAGGTATAAAAAACTTGTACGCATCATAGTCCACCTGTTGTCGTAGAGAAAGTTTTTCCAATTTTACTACTTCGCGGGTTTTTAATTCAATGTGCTTTATGATGTCAGCTGTATGTGGATCTTTGTGCACATTCGTGATAAACATCGGTACTTTCTTTTCAGCAGCTTTAAAGCACCCTATTGTGTCTTTAGCAACCCCCGCTTTCCCAGTGTAATGGTACTTTCGCTTCGGTTTACGATGCGTTGCAACGATCCATCCATCATTCTCCTTTCTAGGCAAAACATCATCGCAATGTGGCACTTGTTTACTATCCGAACGCATTCGCTGCGACTGTGACGTATCACCCACAGCTGTTTGTACGGGCGACGGCAAGTTAGCGCTCGTCATAGAATCTGTTCTCGACACTGATAACGGGCGCTCCTTCTCAACATACCCACCGCTTTGAATAAGTGGACTTTGTTTATCGGCAATATGAACCGATAGTTTTGCGACACTTTCTTGATTTCTCGGACTTTGCACTGCATTTTTGGAAGCCTCCAGACTTCTGTAAGACGAGTTAGCAAGCGAGTTATGGCCTCCATTGCCTCCCCCTCATTTCAAATTCACACACTGGTCATTCCGTGCATGCTCGATCAACGATCCAAACTTGAGGTCGTACTGAAGATCCATTTTGAGTTTCTCCAATTGATCTACCGTCACACTAGTTGACTTCAGTTCTCGCACTTCATTCTTGAGTAAGGTGAGATCCTTTAGCAACTTAGTCACATCCAAGTGATCAAATGTGATTGGGGGTAGATTATTAAGGTGCCTCGCGACGAAAATCGGGATTACGTCGGGGTCAGTATACTTGAACAGGCCAATTATATCGGCTAAGTCTCGGTGTTTTTTGCCCTTTTGCTTCCGTTTGATATTCCTTTTGTTAGTCAGAACAGATTCAAAAAGTAACGCTTTTGAATTTTTGATTTCATCGTTACTAAAGGCCGAAGAACTGATGCGAATTAAGGTATCGTCATCACTCGTCGACAGCTTATTTTGCACGTAAAATAACAGTTCGTCAATAACAATATTACACTGAGGACACTTTACTGTGGCGGACATTTCGCTCGACGCAAATACCGATCGTAGCAAAAAGCAAGCGACGCATACGGCTGCGCGCGCGCGACAATAGTTAAAATAATATTATAATACTTTACAAAGTAAATACTCATGTAAAGGTATATACAATATGTAACAAAAACCCTGTTGTTCCTTTTAGTAACGTATACATTTACCTACAAGCACAACATTGATGAAATTATAATTTAAAAAAATGAGCATTGGCCAGTCGGGAGGCCAATATCAAAAGTATTAAAATCGGCACATTCAAAAAAATTTTTAGAGTATCTGATTTTACAAGTACATCTTTATTTCGCTAAATAGCCTACGAGATCGGCGGCTTTCTTTTTAAGTCGACAGAAGATGCCGCCAAAAGCTACCGCGGCGCACGGGTCCCGTGTCGGTACCACGTGCCTACCTACCCCTTTACCCCGCCACCCGCCGCCCTGCGAATCACTTCCTTAGTCTCCCGCGCAACTTAGTTTTGAACGGATGTGATTGTTGACCTACGTAGTGAGTGACTTGTGATATGTTTACGTAGTTAAATATTTACCATGTCCTATTCTAACTTAGAATATTTTAATATGTTGATGTGCACGCAGAAGCACGCAGACTCTACCAAGAACATTTTGCGAGTCTACCATTACCAAAGGTGATTGCATTCTAACGTTTGCACGTACGTACAATACCGGAAGTGTGCACGGACGAGACCAACATCGAGCTGACGCAAGCAGACCGAGGACTCGAGACATTGACACCGAGGAGCAAGTGTTGGACTTGCATGATCACCTGATCTGACGCCTTTAGATTTTTTCCTCTGGGGAGAGTAAAGCAACAGGTGTTCAAAAAAACGTGCGATACGGAGTTCGAAATGCGTTCACAGATAGTAGCAGCATTTGACCACATCAAGTCCGATACCTCCGTTCTGCGGAGCGTACGTAGGCGTTGCAACAAATGTGTAGAGGTACATGAGAGGTACACAAGGTGGTCATATCGAACAGCATCTCCGAGCCGTCAAATAGACATCATAATAAATTAATGCATTCAAATAAACATAAGGTTTTATGTGACAGACGCGGCGACTTTGTTTTTTTTCAATGTAGTTTAAACGAATTATCAATTGTGCATAAAAATACCATTTAAACCAACATTTTCAAACATTCATTCGTTAAAGTGAAAAACAACAGCTGACAAGGTCACGAACTTGCGTAGCAAAATAGGTAGGTAAGTGGCGACGATGTACCGGCGCAGCGGCACCGATCAAAGAGAGTGGGCGGGAACGTTCTATTTTTTTCTGGTTCGCGTCATCGCTTCATGCAGAATTGCAGAGGTAAGAAATCAGTTAAACATTACAAATATTAATAATTAAATATTTATTTTAATAATTTTTTTAACAGTTTTTTTATAAATGACTTGCTTTATTACGTATGTATACCGATTCTTAAAACGTAGGTAAAAGGAACAACAGGGTTTTTGTTACATATTGTATAACATTCATCGATGTCAAAGTGTATATAAAAATCCGGACATAATCTTTGAGGACCATATAGATTGGTGTCTGAAATAGTCTTTTGAGGAAAGAACCACACAGATTGAGTGGACCTGTGCAGTCAGTGTACGCATTTGTCAGTAACCGTGCAGCTCAACTCAGAACTTAAGGAGCTCAACGATTCCAAGAACATTATCAAAGAAAGGACATTTGGGTAGGCCGGATAAACTACTCAAACTGCCATAACATGATTAAAACTGGAACAATGACCAACATAGTCCTTACGTTCACAATAATTAAAATAATATAATACTACAGTAAATATTCATGTCATTGGATATGTAAAAAGGTATAGATAGTTATAGCAAAGATTAAAAGTAAAATAAAATAAAAATAAATCAACATTCCCTGTGTAAATTTATTGGATCAGCTCAATCCCAAGCCTTTTTGTTGTCAATATAATCTTTGACAGTATAATAGGCTTTCTGGCATAGTTACCTCTTTAAAAAAGATTTGAATTTTTGAAGGCTTAGTTTTTAATGTGGCTAGGAAGTTTATTATAAAAAAGTATACACTGGCATCTAAACGAGTCACCTATTTTCTTGAGCCTGGTTGTAGGAACAACACATTTGTTCCTAGTATTTGTATTATGGATATCACTGTATTTTTTAAACAGATTAATATTTTTATGTGCATATAAAAGAATTTCATAATAATACTGAGAAGGCACAGTCATTATATTAATCTCTTTAAATTGGTCTCTGAGGGAGTGTCTGGGACTTAATTTATAATTTGAACAAATTGCCCTTTTTGTAAAACAAACATTGTCTGAATATCGGCGGCATTTTCCCACAACAGAATACCGTACCACTATGAAAATAACTAAAGTGTACTAAATGGGCTGCCTGTAAATCAGTTAAGCCACGAATTTTTCTAACGGTTAGTTTGATCTTTATTTGCTTGAAAGCTTTTGTTACTATTTTGTTACTATTATGGGGTTTATAAGCATAAACTTAAATTAATCGGGCAGGATAAAACGTTTGCTCTTAATAATAGAACGCGAAGGCGATAAGGTTTCAGTAGTTTTAAGTGGGATACTGGTAAAGAAATTTACAAATTCTTGAGGAACCTCTTTGTTAGTGCTTTCTGTTAAGCACTAACAAAGAGGTTTCTCAAACCACCACAAACTAGAGACTTCACGTGGTCTCCCACGTGAAGTCTCTAGTTTGAAATCATTATTATGTCTTTTATTCCAGCTAGTTTCGTCATGGATCATTTTCCAGATCGACTTTATTTTATTATCAGCTGATTTGATCTTGTTGCTAATGTACAAGACTTAAGCTACCTTGCAGGTATTTTTAAAAGTTTCAGAGTTAACATAAGGTTTAAATTAAATTACTTTATTTCAGACCTTGATCCATATGATGTTAGTAATACACACTACTTATAAGCTATGTTAGTAACAACGAGAAAAAAAAAGATTTAATTCATATATCTGCTGCACTAACCAGACGCACCGGGTATATGTACACGTACCCAATGCGCCATAATGGTGCAGCACGGCTTATAACTAATTACCTTCAGAATGTCATTGCCGCTCCCACGCACTCTGCGCATCATAGAAGCAGTCTTCTTACGAAGAATGGTACTGAAACCGAAACCGTCAGTACGTGCTTCTGCAAACATTCCTGACGCGCTACAGTAACGTGGGAGCCCCAACAACATCCTGAAAGTATTATTATATATTATACTGAACTCTGAGGGCGTTGTATGCCATCTGCGTATATCGAACTTTTAAGTACGAGGACAGACGAGTGAAACAACTGCTTGCTAGTAACGCACTGACGTTTATTCGCGTAAGTTCGTATCGGTGCGTAGGCAGACGCACACATACTCAACATTCCTCCCCTTAGCTTAGAAATACGATACAAATAAGTAAGCTCCAAAAATGTGCTATAGCTAAACATACTATCTAATAGAACAGTTTGTAGTTGACTGTAGGCCGATTGCGTTTAGACCGTGGTGTTGGCACCGGCTCACTTGCCTGCTGTTGTGGTGGCACTTCTCCAGACTTTCCAGTGCTAGGAGAGCCGGCTGAAGCCTCTTGGTACTCATCCTCCTCCCCGGAGTTGTCTGGTCTTGTAGGCTGTGAAACAACAACTAGGGGTGTACCTGGGTGCATGGCTACTGTTGCCAGGTCGGTACTATCTGCAGCCATTGAGGTATCTTCACTGTCTTCACCAGTGACAGGTACAGGCACGCACACATTCACACATTAGTCAGCCATTACCCGCGCAAATGTCAACACAGTCGACGACATCTCTACACGGCGAAAAAGTATAAAAATACAGCATGTCTTATGTGGTGAAATGGTGTAAAGACCGTAGTGATCGAAAGAAAAAAACAGGAATCACGTTTCATAGCATTATCAGCCTATAATGTTCCCATTGCTGGGACACAAGCCTCCTCTCTTCGAGAGGGAGTGGGCTGTAATCTACCACGCGGGCCCTGTGCGGACTTGTATATGTCACATATCTTCGAATTTTTGGTTCTCTTCTAGGACATGCCGGTTCCCTCTCGATGTTTTCTTTCACCGTTTTGAGAGCAAAATTTCTGTTCCAAAATCTGCGTCTCTGTTGTTGGGCCACCACTTAGCTCCTCTTGGTCTATATCCACGTCTTTATCGTCATTGCTACTGTCACCTGTATACCTTATTATCTGATTTTTATGTTTTCTAAATGTCTCCGATGTTACTTCATCTTTAATTAAATATAACACTTTGCCGATTTTTCTAATGACTATCCCTTTGCTCCAAGTGTATTTGCCATTCACTGTATAACTTTTATAATAAACTATGTTACCGGTTGCAAAAACTTGAGTGCTGTGTCCGGCCGTTTTGCAAACACTGTTTACGTTTAACCATTTTATCTAGTGCCGTGGACGAAGGTGACGGTGATTCGGGTTTCAAAAGATCAAGACGCGTTCTAAGCTTCCGACCATAGACCATCTCAGCCGGAGAGGACCCGGTTAATGTGTGTACGGAATTTCTGTAGTCAAACAAGAATTTTAAAAGTTTGTTATTTAAATTGCGTGGCCCATTACTACTAAGCAAGCTTGTTTTAATACCTTTCTTTACTATCTTAACATAGCTTTCTGCCTGCCCGTTACTAGCCGCGTGATATGTCGGTGACGTCATGTGCGAAATTCCGTTCACCCTACAGAAAGCCTCAAACTCATGTGACGTAAATGATGTACCATTGTCGCTAACCAGTGTGTGCGGAATGCCAAACCTTGACATAAAATCATATAACCTGTCAATTGTTGCTGAAGTAGAAGTACTGCACTTCATATTATAAACCTCAACCCACTTGGAATAAGCATCCACTACCACTAAAAAAGTGTTACCGTTAATAGGCCCCAAAAAATCAATATGTACTCGGTAAAATGGCGTTGAAGGATATTCCCAGTGTGCAATCGGCGCCCGCGCCGGTGATGGTCGTAATTTTATGCACACTTCACACGATCCTATCAAACGCTCTAAAGCAGCGTCGATTCCCGGAAACCAAACCCGCGACCGCGCCTCTGCCTTTGTCTTAACAATACCTAAATGGGATTGATGCAATTCCGTTAGAATTGTTGCTCGTAATTTCTCCGGAATTACGACTTTGTGTCCTCGCATAACACATCCATTTTCGTATGACAATTGCACCCTACACGCATGATACGGTTTCATACCATCACCAGACATTTCCCTAGGCCATCCGTTCAACACACAATGCACTACCTTACTCAAGGTCACATCTGCAAGTGTCGCCTCACGTAACATTTTTAATGTTACTGGTAGACTACCTTCCAACACAAAATTAACGTACGATGCGCGATCAAGATCGGGCAGTCCAAAAATCGACAACAAGGGCTTAAGATCGGTCCGGAGAATAAACGGAACCGACCTGCCATACAAATACTGATGGAAACGCCTAACCCCAAAAATTATCGCGGTCGCTTCCTTTTGGATCTGCGAGTAACGTCTCTCAGCAGCATTAAGCGTCCTCGATGCAAAAAAGATCGGTCTCTCCGACCTATCGGTTTCTGCTTGTGATAATATTGCGGAAAGACCTCCCGGTGATGCATCTACTGTTAAAATTATAGTAGCGTCTGGGTTAAAATGTGCTAATACTTGACCTGACGCTAAACATGTTTTAGTCGCAGCGAACGCTTTATCGTGTTCCCGTGTCCAACACCATCTGTTACCCTTTTTTAGCAATTCATACAACGGGCATAAAATCGAAGACGCGTTAGGAACAAAGTTCCTGTAATAATTAACCAAACCCAAAAATGACTGTAATTGATTAATATTAGCCGGTACCGGCGCTTCCATCATCGCTTTTATTTTCTGTGGTGATTTATGTAGTCCATCTTTATTTATCACGTAACCAAAATAATTGACATCGTCTTTGAAAAACACACATTTTTCTTTTTGCAAGGTAAGCCCCCCGTCTTGTAATTTTAGCAGCACTTGATGTAACCTATTCAGGTGTTCCGATCTAGTTTTTCCGGTAATTAAAATATCATCGAGCATACAAAGTGTGCCGGGTACGCCAGCCAGCACGCCCTCCATCGCGCGTTGGAATACGGCCGGCGCGCTTGCAATACCAAAACATAAGCGTGTTTGTTTAAAAATTCCCCTATGCGTATTTATGCATGTTATTTCTTGTGACTCTTCATGTAATATAAATTGGTTGTAGGCATTTGACAGGTCCAATTTAGTATACTGCTGTCCCTATTCAACTTAGAAAAAAGTTCAGTTACTGTTGGTAAAGGATACTGATCAATAATTAACTGTTTGTTTACACCGGTGGAGAAATCAGCGCATATACGTATAGATCCATTCTGCTTTAACACAGACACAATCGGTGACGCATACCGCGCGTGATCAACCGGCTTCAATATACCTAACCTTACTAATCGATCTATCTCTTTATCTACTTTACTTTTCAAAGCGAAAGCCATAGGTCGAGCCCTAACAAAAACTGGCTTCGCATCTTCCTTTAATTGTAATTTCACTTTAAATTTATTAAATAATCCTAATTTATCCGAAAAGACCGATGGATAACGGCATTGCAATTTATCAAACATATCATTGTTATCTGACTGGTCACAATATTGTATCGGCAACAATTCTAACCTAAATTTTGAAATAAAATCGCGACCGAGAATCGGCGGACCACCGTCTCGCACTACATAAACACACAGTACATGCGATGTATTCGCATAACTTACTTGTAACTGCGCTATACCATCTCACACAATTTTATCACCGGTATAAGAACACAAACGTTTACTAGTCATCGACAATAATGGTACCTTTCTAAAATATGTTTTATAAGTTTCTTCGGAAATCGCTGTTACGGCCGAGCCGCTATCTATCTCGAATTTTAATTCGATTCCCGAGACCAGTACCGTTTCTATCATCGGTTCCCCTTTAACTGATCGAATATTAAAACACTCACCGTCATCGTCACTTTCGTCCACAGCGATTCGACATAATTAATCTTTTTACACATCTTACGCAGATGCCCCGTAGCATTGCATTTCCTACACTTTGTCTTTGCGAACCGACACTGGGATGTCTCGTGATTATGATAGCCGCACACTTGACACTGCACTTTAACTCCCGAACCAGACGCAGCCTCTCGATGCACTGGGGGCGCCGAATCTGTCGCTCGCGCAATCTTGAACAGCTGATCGTGCGGCGCAGCCTGCCCCCCGGCGGCCGCTGCCGCACGTGCACTCCGCGTGTTCTCCGCCAACTCCATCGCCTTTGCTAATGTGAGTCCTGCGAGATCTTTCGAGAAAAGTTTCTCTCTATCCGGTCCCGGCAACATTCCCATGACAAACTTATCCCGAAGAGCTTCTTCTACGTTAGAGAAACCGCAGTGCGCCGTCAGACCTCGTAACCTGGCGGCCCATTGTGCATACGTCTCCCCCTCTTGTTGCGTAGCCGCGTAAAACCTGTACCGTTCGCCGAACCCACACCGCTTCGGAGTGAAATGCTCGTCCAGCAGCTTAAGTACGTCATCATACGGCACGTCCTGCAGCTGCTTTGGCAACGCGAGATCCGTCGCCAACTTGTGTGTGCCATCTGCGAGTGCGCTCAGCAAGATAGCTCGTCGCTTTGTTCCTGTAGGATTGCTCGTCCCGGTGATGTCGTTAGCCACATACCATTGTTTAATGCGGCACTTGTAAGTCTCCCAAGACTGTACATTATGATCGAACACCGTTAAAAGACCAAAAACCGTACCGGACATTTTTACTTTTAATTTGCGTGGGTACTCGTCGCCAATGTTAAGTACGAGGACAGACGAGTGAAACAACTGCTAGCTAGTAACGCACTGACGTTTATTCGCGTAAGTTCGTATCGGTGCGTAGGCACACGCACACATACTCAACACGAACCCACAGAGTGCACGTGTACAATGATTGACAGAAAGCCTTGAAAAGAGTTATATTTACTTCTGGTGTACAACGTGCGAACCTGCGGGCCAACATATTGCATCGGACAGCCAACGCCCTCCGTTCTCTTTCCATATCAGCATCATCCTTTAAGTCCTCCGTAACTACGTGACCCAAGTACTTAAAATCTAGCACTCTTTCAAGGGCCATACCCCTTAACATAACCGGTGGCATATTATGTGCTGGTTTTTTATGCTTCGCCCTAAACACAAGCTGTTTGCTTTTTTGCACGTTGAATACAAGTTCGTGCGCTTCTGCATTGGCCTCACAGACAACCAACAAGAGTGAAACTAATATTTATGTAACAATATAATTTAAAAGAGTGTCCATGGAGTTTCTTGCCCGTTTTGAATGATTTGATTTAATTTTGATCTCAAACTCAAACTCAAAGCATTTATTTCAATTAAACCATTTACAGGCGCTTTTGAATTTTCAAGTGGTCGGTCAGTCAGAAGTATGAAGCTAGTTGCCCATTCCAAAGCGTAGTAGGTACCTATGGAGAAGAACGGGCAAGAAACTCCATGGACACTCTTTTAAATTATATTGTTACATAAATATTAGTTACATCATTAATTAATCTTGTATATAGGTATAATTATATGTGAGAACGATGTAAATCAGACGTACACATTGAGTGTCCAGTGTACAGCAAATATAAATTCAAACAAAACAATCCATAATAAAATATTTAAAAATAAGCCGTGGTGGCTAAGAGATGACCAGTCCCAACTGACAGCGCCCGTTCACGAACATGACGCATGGATCAGCACCATTCAGCTCAACCATTTTGAAGGGAGCTAAATGATCCAACACACGCGCCACCGTCAGCGAGACATTTGAGTGAGCATGACATCTATCAGCCGCCAGGACACATTCAAGTCAATGAATGACATTACCCGGTAAATGGTAGCTCGATAGTACATAGAACTCACACTTGTCCTATGCAATTATATAATACAAAGGAGATTGAGTTTATACAAAGCAAAGGTAGTCTTACAATCTTCAGCAGCTCCAACAGTATTTTCAAATGTTAATCAATTAGTTGTGGTTGTGGAGCAGGACCAGCATTGAGCCAGGCATTTTTATCAGCGATATAATCCCCCAACTTATAATATGCCTGGCTGCATAGTGTGCGTTTTATACAAACTTTGAATTTCGTCTCATTCAGTTGAAGTATGTGGGGAGGTATTTTATTGTAACATTTTAAACAGTACCCCATGAAAGATGAGTCCACTTTAGCCAGTCTGAAACCTGGTTGAACTAATAGGTCCCTATTTCTGGTACCATAATTTGATTTTGTTTTTCTCCATAGGTACCTACTACGCTCTTGAATGGGCAACTAGCTGCATATTTCTGACTGACCGACCACTTGACAATTCAAAAGTGCCTGTAAATGGTTTAATTGAAATAAATGCTTTGAGTTTGAGTTTGAGTGCTACTGAGCTCGACAATCAGTTGATTAATATACAGGTTGAAAATCGCTGGTGAAGTCAATCCACCCTGTCTCACCCCGCATTCCAACCTGTACTCCTCAGACAACTCGTTGGCTCATCTAACTTGATTGGTTTGGTGGCCGTACCAATACTGAAGCATATTTGTGATGGCGTCAGGCACTCCCGCCTCGCGCATCTTACACCACAAGACGTCATACCTTACCAGGTCAAATGCCCTGGAAAGGTCTATAAATGCCGCATATACAGGCGTACTTCTCTCGTCGTATAGTACCTGACAGTATGCTTGAGGGCCAAAATAGCACATTCAGTTGATAACTGTCGCCAAAAGCCGAACTGAGCATCGTGTATAATCGAGACTATAGTACCATACTTAGCTTTAATATTTAATTTGCGTGTAGATCAAGGAGTCTTCCCGGATTTAATTAAATACAGTAAGGTTATACCACTTTATAAATTTGGGGACAGCAAAGACACCAACAATTGTAGACCAGTATCTGTGTTGCCAGTATTCAGCAAGGTGTTCGAAAAGGTAATGCTCAATAAAATGCTTAATCATTTTAACACCAACAAAATCTTACACGGTCAGCAATATGGTTTCACCAAAGGACGTTGTACGACTGACGCCGGTGTCACTTTATTAAAACACATATTTACAGCGTGGGAGGGGGCGCAAAATGCCATAGGGATCACGAAACCTTGCTTTTAAAACTTGAGCATTACGGACTAGGTAAACTCGCGCTTAGTTTAGTACAATCTTATTTAAATGATAGACAACAAAAAGTGCAAATAAATGGTATCAATTCACTTCATTTAAAAGTACAAATGGGTGTTCCACAAGGATCGATATTAGGTCCCTTCCTCTTTTTAGTATATGTTAATGATCTACCCCATTTATTTAAAAACCAACCACAAATGGTATTATTTGCTGACGATACTTCTTTAATCTTTAAGATAAATAGACGTGCATCAAATCTTGACGACGTAAATAATGCCCTACTGCAGGTACATAATTGTTTCACTGCTAATAATTTAGTATTAAATGGGAAAAAAACGAAATGCATAAGATTTGCTTTACCGAATGTTAAAAGTAGTGATTGTGACATAGTATTGAATAACGAGAAACTAGAATTTGTCGATGAAACTGTTTTCCTGGGAATAACGCTAGACTCAAGGCTGCAATGGGGTCCTCATTTAACATCTCTTGCAGGACGGCTAAGTTCAGCAGCATATGCTGTAAGAAAAATCCGTCAATTTACTAATGTAGATACCGCGAGGCTAGTCTATTTCAGCTATTTTCATAGTATCATGTCTTACGGTATTTTATTATGGGGACGAGCTGCCGATATTGAGTCTATTTTTATTCTGCAGAAAAGAGCTATCAGAGCAATATACAGCCTCCGCAGGCGCGATTCTCTAAGGGAACTGTTTAAAGACATTAACATCATGACGGTACCTTGTCAATATATTTATGAAAACATCATGTACGTAAGGAAAAATTTAAATCTTTTCAGTAAAAGAGGTGAAAGACACAATTATAGGACTAGAAATAGGGACCAATTAGTTCAACCAGGTTTCAGACTGGCTAAAGTAGACTCATCCTTCATGGGGTACTGTTTAAAATGTTACAATAAAAAACCTCCCCACATACTCCAACTGAATGAAACGAAATTTAAATCTTGTATAAAACGCACACTATACAGCTAAGCATATTATAAGTTGGGGGATTATATCGCTGACAAAAATGCTTGGCTCAGGGCTGGCCCTGCTCCACAAGGGCGCGTAAACTAATTAATTAGCATTCGAAAATAGTGTTGGAGCTGATGAAGATTGTGCAACCTATCTTTGCATTGTATAAATTCAATCTCTTAGTATTGTATAATTGCATAGCACATGTGTGAGCACTATGTACCCACTATAAAGCTTACTGGGTTCGTCTTTCATTGACTTGAATGTGCCCTGGCGGCTGAGAGTATGTCATGCTCACTCAAATGTGTCGCTGGTGGTGGCGTGTGTATTGGATCATTGAGTTCCCTTCAAAATGGTTGAGCTGAATGGTGCTGATCCATACGTCATGTTCGTGAACGGGCACCGTCAGTAGGCACTGGTCATTTCTTAGCTGCCACGGCTTATTTTAATTCCATAATTGTTTTTATCTTTTTATTACGGACGCTTTTAACGTGCACGTCTTTCTACATCGTTCTCACATGTATAATTACAACATGAATGATGTAACCACTCTATTGTAACAATAATTTGATTTAAAAGAGTGTCCATGGAGTTTCTTGCCCGTTCTTCTCCATAGGTACCTACTACGCTTTGGAATGGGCAACTAGCTTCATCTTTCTGACTGACCGACCCCTTGACAATTCAAAAGTGCCTGTAATTGGTTTATTTGAAATAAATGCTTTGAGTTTGAGTTTGACTCAAGGCTGCAATGGGGTCCTCATTTGACATCTCTTGCAGGACGGCTAAGTTCAGCAGCATATGCTGTAAGGAAAATCCGTCAATTTACTAATGTAGATACCGCGAGGCTAGTCTATTTCAGCTATTTTCATAGTATCATGTCTTACTGTAAAGTGTGGACTGTATGTTTGGTTCCTCTTATTCAATGAAAGATTTGGTTACTTGTTCTGGTTTATTCTCGTAGTACTGTGGTTGAACTGTTGAAGCGAACTGATTGTACAAGGTTTTTTTTTTTTTGTTTTTGTGTATGGCAACTCGCATTTGGCCTTGAGAGGCCGTGACTGCTTAACCGGTCAATCCTGTGGTGCCTTCAAGCTAACTCAAAGCCTCCAGCCAGGGGGGGATTTTACAAGGGAGTTTGGCCTCCCATTATAGTCCGGCACATGGACGCAAGTAGTGGGTGCCCTACTACAAAGTTTATTATAATTCCTGGCGACCCACTAATGCGGCCACTTTGGTTCGTGCCTGGTCTCCGACAGGTTTCGACTTGTCCAGCCCGTCCCCGTGACCAATCACAATGATTTTCTTATTGTATGGCACGAGTATGTTTCTACAAAATAATGCTACTGTACACAGGTTTCTACTACGTAATTCTACGGTGAGTTCGGCGTCCGTAACATTTCTCCTCCCGGCGTAGCTCGCGAAGCCTCTTCTTTCTTCTCCAAGACGACGAGTTTGCTCGCCGGGCGTCGGAAGATTCCGGTTCTGGTCCGTATTTCGACTACTCAGACGCTGCCGTCAGCCGCAGGGTGCGTGCGCTCCACGATCCCCATCGGCCAGGTGTTCCGGGGCAGCGTGTTGTCGACCACCAGGATCACGTCGCCAATTTGTAGCGGCCTTGCCTTGTTCTTCGGTTCGCCGCGGGGTACCAACGTGGGCAGATACTCCCGTAGCCAGCGCCGCCAGAAGTGGTCGGCGAGCGCTTGGCTAGCTCGCCATGCCCGTCGGTCGTCCTCCTTGCACGGCCCTGTCGTAGGTAGGCCATTTGAAGACCCCAACAGGAAGTGGTTGGGGGTCAGGGCCTCGGGATCGTTCGGGTCCACGCCGACATGGGTCAAGGGTCGTGCGTTTATGGAGAATTCTGCTTCAGCGAGGAGCGTGCTGAGGACTTCTTCAGCGGGTGCTTTCTATCGTAGGGTGACTTTGAGGACCGCCTTGACGGAGCGTACCATCCTTTCCCATGCGCTGCCTTGATTGGGCGCGCCAGGAGGTATAAACCGCCATTCCATTCGATGATGCAGCCCTTCGTCGTTCAGGTCGGGCAGCCACTCGGTGTAGGCGGTGCGGAGCTCCTGGTCAGCCCCGCGGAAGTTGGTCGCTTTATCTGAGTACATGAGACGCGGCCAACCCCGGCGCGCAGCCATTCTTCTCAATGCCATTATTGCAGAGTCCGTTGAAAGGGATGCGACGAGTTCAATGTGCACGGCGCGGGAGGTGAGGCACGTGAATAGGGCACCCCACCTCTTTTCACGACGGCGGCCCACCTTGACCATCATTGGTCCAAAGTAATCCACCCCGCAGTTAGTAAACGGGCGGTGGAAAGGGTCTAGGCGGGCGTGTGGCAGGTCTCCCGTGGCGGCGTTTGTGGCGTCCCCTTCTGTCTCTTGCAGTAAGCACAGCTTCTCTCGATCGTGCGTACGGTGGGTCGCAGATGTATGACCCAGTACCGTTGACGTAGGTCGTTGGTCACGCGCTCTCGGTTGGCGTGACCCGCTGCGCAGTGTTCTCGCAGCACCAGAAGTTTTGTTACTCGGTGGCGGCCATCTAATATAATCGGCCGCTTTGCTTCTTGTGGTGCTGCTGATGCCTCAATGCGGCCTCGTACCCGCAGGAGGCCATCTTCCAGTACAGGATCGAGTTTGTACAGTCTGCTCGTCTTTGGGAGAGGAGGAGCTGACTGCATCCGCTTCATTTCTTCGCCGAAACTTTCCTGCTGCGTTCGTTGCAGGAGTTCTTTCTCGGCGCGCTGGATGTGTCTGTGTTCCAGTCTCGTAGCCGCGCGTCGACATGAATCGATGAACGCCAGGGCTCTTGCCGCCGTTCTCACTAGCGTCTCGTACTTGGAGAAGCGGGCAGCGTCAGGTAACCAGCTGTCTCGTGGAGCCTCAGCGACGTGCAGGACTCCTTGTTCACTGTCTACAGCGGGTGGCGTTTTACCGGGCCATTGCTCCTCGGGTAAGTATAAGAAGCTAGGCCCCTGGAACCACCGATTGGTTATGTGAATCGGCGCGTTGGTAAGTCGGGTGGCGTCGTCGGCTACGTTGTGATCGGTTGGTAGCCAACGCCATTCTTCCTTTGCGGTGAGCTCGGCGATTTCTCCCAGTCGGTGCGCAATGAACGGCGTGTATCGTCGCATGTCGTGCTTTATCCAGTGCACGACGGTGGAAGAGTCTGTCCAGTACACAGTTCTGCTGACCTCGATGCGGTGTTCCTTTCGGAAGGTGTCAGCGCGTCTGGCACCTATGACCGCCGCTTGTAGTTCCAGCCTGGGAATAGTTTGCGCTTGTCGTGGCGCCACCTTAGCTTTGGTGGCGTCCAACACTATGCTCACGGTGTCGTCGCAGTTCATTATTCTCCAGTAGGCCACGGCTGCGTAGGCTTGTTCACTCGCGTCACATAGGACATGTAGTTCTATGTCCTTGTACTTCTTCGACGTGTAGCTTCTAGGTAGTCGAAGCTGCGCGATGTCGGTGATTTGAGCGAGCCAAGTTGCGAAGAGTTCGTTCTCCTCTTCCGGTATCGGCTCGTCCCACGTTATTTGGAGGCGCCACAGACTTTGCAATATAATTTTTGCTCTTATTGTGAAGTTGCTCAGCAGTCCTAGAGGGTCGTAGATGGACATTACTGCGCTGAGTGCTTCTCTCTTTGTCGGTGGGCGCTTCCGTTCTCGTACCGGAGCGGGGACTCGGTACATTGAGGTATTGAACCCGAGTTCGTCCCGTTCGGCGCTCCAGTATAGCCCGAGTATCTTGTTCGCGGGCTTCTCTCCTCCCAGTTGTGTGGGAGTGGTGGCATGCAGATCCCGGGGTACGTCGCCTAGCACTGTCTCGTGGTTCGTGCTCCATCCACGCAGAGTAAGCCCGGCGACTGCGTGCACCTGTCTTATTTCTTGTATTGCTTTCAGGGCTTCTTCCTGGTCGTCATAGCTGGCCACCAGGTCATCCATATGTTCTTAATGGCTTCTAGCGCGTGTGGGTATTCATTCCCGTGTATGTCCGCATTGTGATTGCGGACTTAATGGGCCATGTATGGAGAGCTGGCTGCGCCAAATAACATGCTCGTCATCTTGTAGTGGCGCGGGGGCTTTGTTCTGTCGGTGCCTCTCCACAGGAACTGCTGGGCTGGTTGATCTTCAGTACCTATTTTGATGCGTAAGAACATTTCTTGGATGTCTGCCGTTACTGCTATCGCTTTCTCACGGAAACGGATTAAGATTCCCGGTAGCGATAGCAGCAGATCCGGGCCTTCCAGTAGTTTATCATTCAGGTACACGCCATGGCTTCTTGCCGCTGCGTCAAACACTAACCTTTGCTTGCCGGGATTGTTTGAGTTCTGTACGGCGAAATAGGGCAGGTACCAGCAGACGTCACTTGATTGTTCTGTGCCGTCCCACGGCACTGCATACTCCTTCTCCAGTAGGTTGTTTATTTGGGCGCTGTACTGCTCGGTGAAGTCGGGTGACGCGTCCATCTTCTGCTCGATTTTCTTTAATGGGCGGAGTGCTGCTCCGTAGCTGGGTGGCATGGTGACGTCATCGTGTCGCCATGGCAATCCGACTTCGTAGCCACCGTCGATCTTCTTTGTGGTTCTTTCGACGATGACTACCGCTCGTTGGCCAGCGTCACTCACGCGTGGTTCTCGTGCAATACTTAGTGCTTCTATTTTAAAGTGGGTTTCCACTAGGTCGTGAAGCCGCTGGTGATCGTGTCGCTGCTTCTCGCTTTCATAGAGATGCAGCACGTTATCTTCGTTTGTGATGATGCTTCGTGGTGCGGTCCCAAGTACTACCCAGCCAAGCTTCGTTAGGGATGCAGCTGGCTGGTTGGAGCCGCCGACTCTGAGTTTTCTTGACCCGATGCACTCCCAGTGGTCTGTCCCCACTAGGAGTCCGGGGCGTGTTGGTGCATAACACACCTCGTCTGGTTGGAGGTCGCGTAGGTGCTGATATTCCAGCAGAGTGTCTGGGATTGACTGCTGGTGAAATCTCAGGTTCTTGAACGTTCTTGCATGAAGCTTGTGTGGTGTACTGATCTCGCTTATTCCTCTCACTTGCACTGTGACGATCTTGCTGTCTTGCTCTCGCGAAGACATGTTTACTCCATGGATGTGCAGTGGTTGTGCCATCCCTTCTGCCCCGATGCTCGCAGCCAGGTCTTCGTCAATGAGGGTGATGGTGGCTCCTTCGTCGAAGAGTGCGTGAGTCTTCACCTCCCCCCGTGGACCTGTGATGATTACGGGGCACATTTTGAGGAGGACAGTCTTCGGGCCGGCAGCTGGTAGGGTAGCCACCGACATGACTGCCTCCTCCTTTGTTGGTTCTTCAGACTTATGTTCAGTCGCTGACTTTTCTTCGGGCGACTCTTTCCTTTCTTGATGCAGCGTGGCATGGTGAGGCCGGCGGCACTGGTTCACACCGCACGGTCTTGCTTTACACATGATACGCCTGTGTTTCTTCTGGGCGCACTTGAAACATAACTTATGTTCCTTCACTAGTTCCCAGCGCTGGTCCACGGTCAGTGCCTTATATTTCGGGCACTGAGTCAATACGTGACTTTGCTTGCAACTGGGGCACTGATCTTCTTTGGTCCCTTCAACCGTGACGCACACTGTATTGGGCTTCTTTTTCAGGGTTATGGCAGGCTTGGTCTCCTTTTTGTGAGTTGCGGTTGCGGTACTCGTTGTCGGGGCGTATGTATAACGTAACGCCCTGTCCGCTTCACGCATTAAGAAGCGAGACAGCGTCACTATCTCGGGCTCTGCTGTCCCTTCGTTGTCACAGGCGTAGTCGCACCATCGAGATCGGACATGGGGACTTAACTTTTCAAGCACTTCCCGGGTTAGCAAGGGATTATAGAGGTATCCCTTGCGATCGATTGTCTTTAACACACATATCGTAATTTCGATTTTAACCGCGAAACTATTTAAGTCTTTGGCACTGGCACTAGGTTTTGACATCTTCTTCAGGTCATCCATTGCTTTGTCTATGATTACCTCTGGTCGGCCAAAGCACTGCTCCAACGTCTTCATGACAGCGTCTGGTTCTGTGGCCACGTGTAGAAGAGCCGATACTGTGTCCCGTGCTTCGCCTTTGAGGCAACTTCTTAGTCGCTGGAGGTTCTCTGCCGGTGACACGTTGTACATATTGGTCGTGTCATAGTAGGATGCCTTGAATGGTAACCACTCGCTGGCTGCACCAGAGAAAGTCGGTAGATCTCTGTGCCGAAGTCGTGGTCTAGCCATCTTCTCCAGGGTCGCAGCTAGTTGGTCAATGCTGTTTCTGGCTCTCGTTGGCGTCGGCGATCTTCCTCGTGGTACATCAAAGCGTTGCTGCTTTGGATCTTCTTTGGCTTCTGCGTTCGCGTGTACCCCTCCCCCCGTGTACTGAGGGGGTGGGTGCGTAGCCATAGGTCCACCTTCTGGCGCTGGTGTTCATCTCGAAGTAGATCTTCATGGACGCTTTCCTGGTCATCGTGTATCACAGAGACCTCGGCAGCCAATCTCTTCTTCACCAGATCTGCTTCAATTTCCAGTTCCTTTCGTCGAATGGTTGCTAGTTTCTCGGCCGCCTCAAGTTCGACCAATCGTAGCCGCGTAGTCGCACTCGTGTTCGATCTCACTGAGCGTGGCGGCGATCTTATTCGTCGTTGTTCCGACGATGGTCCTGCGGTAGCGATGTCCTCGGCGGTGGTAGGTCCAGTCATACTTTCGACTTGCGGCGACGCCGGTGGATCGAGAGATAGTCGTCTTAGTCGCTCTCGTTCTATTCGTTCCGCTTCCCGGCGACGCACTGATGTTAGCAACTCTTGGTCCCTTCGTTCTAGGGCCCGCCGCTGTTCTTCTATTTCTACTAAGGCACCTTGACTACGGGTAACTACCATCACGTTCGGTTGACGGCACACAGTAGAATACACAGCGAAGATATGCAGGTGAGTTATAACTGGTTCAACTTACGAATAATTCCTTTTCCAAGTCGCAGATTCCTTTTTCCTTCCTAAAAACTTCAAATCTTTTAATTAGCGCGGCAGTGATATTTTTACAATAAAAGTAAACTAGTTACTGCATTCAAGATCCTGAACAATTTATTTTATGATTACTGGACAAATTACTTACCTACCTACAGCTATCAAAACTACCTTTCGGTTTGAGCTATTTATTTATTACAGATAGAGATTAAATGAAGATCATCATCAGCCTATAATGTTCCCACTGCTGGGACAAAGGCCACCTCTCTGTAGGACATGCCGCGCGCCGGTTTCCTCACGATATTTTCTTTCACCGCTTTGAGAGCAGTGGTGAAGAAATATTCATATTCATATTATTCGTATTCATATCTTTATTTGATTTAAATAATTTACACAATGTAAAGTTTCGAACCCAGACAGGCGCTTTAAATTAAATTAAATTAAATTCTGTTATCTGTAATAAATGAATTTTAATTTAATTTAATTTAAAGTGCCTGTCTGGGTTCGAAACTTTTTTTTTTTCCTACGGCCTACAACTCGTAAGTCGCGGCCGATGCCACTGGGCCACCACTGCTCAAAAGATACCTACCATTTATAAATTCATACCACTTTATTCACACGAAGCAACACTGCCAATAGGGTATTTTTTTTTAATTTTACATACGTAAAACGTAGATTTAAAATACCTAATTCTCCGATTAAGCGCACTTCGCATAGATCAAAGAAAGTCGCCTCTCCTAGCCCCCTCCAACTAAACTTAATGTTTATAAGTGTTTGAGTATTATTACTTTATTAGTTCGGTTTCTTACGTTATCGAATGTGCTTGTGTTGTTTTTTTTCGAAAAACATTACGATTTTTAAGTGTAGATATTGTGACTGCATACTAGTTTTTTTTTTGTTGCCTTTGTGTTACTTGTGTTTTAGTTGCGAAGGTGCCATTTCGTGATTATTCTGCGCATGAGTATGTTAACATAGTGTACTGCTATTGTGGCCCATGGAAATGCTGCCGAAGCCCTACGACTTTACGGTATTGAACATCCTAGCGCGATTCAGCCCACAGACTCTCGTATTTTCACTCAAACAGTGCAACGGTTGTTAGTCAACCAGCCGATCGTGCAGGCTCCTCAGGGAGCTGGCAGGCAAATGATACCGGCGGCAGAAATGGCGATCCTATCCGTGGTGCGGGAAAACTCACGTTTGGGTGTGCGTACAGCGGCAAAAATATTGCGGAGATGGCGCGTGGCTATCGCGCTAGGTACGTGTTGTCTCATTCCACTGTGCACAAAGTACTGAGAAGAGATAGGCAACGGCCTTGCAAAATTCACCGCGTTCAAGCGCTCGTGTCATATGGAGTACTGCAGGTGGCTGCTAAGACAGGACCGAGGATTTGTGAACAAGATTATTTTCACGGGCGAAAGCACCTGAGTGTTAATTGAAAAGTTTTAATTGAAGAAATCGTAGGTATTCAGTTGTTCATTTATCAACGGCTAGCTTTTTCCCGCGTCTTCGTCCGCGTGGAATAGTTACTTTACGTAGCATTTTTATTTTTCTTAAGATACTTATTATGCAAATAATATAGCGTAGCGACCTAGCGACCCGCCCCAGCCTCGCTCGGGAGCAATTTAGAACAAAAAAGCGTCAACCTTATACTTACTTTCAAAGGGAAACAATTGCAACATACATGATTTTTGCTTAACTTTAACCGTTTACGCAGCGCACGCAATAGAAGCTCTCAAAAAAAATTCATGGTCCGCTCCTATTGGTCGTAGCTTGATGTTACGAGTATATAGCCTAATAACCTTTCCCGATAAATGGACTATCCAACACCAAAATATTTTTGCAAATCCAACCAGTAGTTCCTGAGATTAGCGCGTTCAACCAACCAAACAAACAAACTCTTCAGCTTTATAATATTATGATATATGTTTAGAAAAATGACAAGTACCTACGCGTATCGCGTAGAGCAAAGGGGCGGGGCTTAACTCACACAACAGCATTGAGGCCGATGCTCTGCTATGCCGAAGCGATGGTTTACGTTACATTGCGCGCAATAAAAAATAGCTTACCTATAAAATAATATAAGTTATGTAGTATAAATATAATTGTAGAAGTTATGTTTAATTTGTTCTTTTTTAAATGATTTATGTTTATTTTGTACAGACCAATAACTTGTATGTGTGGTTAAACTGTAAATTCAAGTTGGTTATTATTATAAATAAACATGTAATAAGTCGGTTCCCAGCAATAATTTTTGCGCAAAGCTACTGAGTTAGGTGTACAGTATGCGTAGTTGAAGGCTTTGTGTTGTTTTCTAATGTAAAGGTAAATTGTATACCCTGAAGCCTGTAAGTCAAGAGAGGACTATTGCAGGCTCGATTATTAGTTATGGATTATGTGGACTTACTTTTAAAACTTATCTAGATAAAATTAAAATACCACGAATACGACTTCTAAAAATGTTAGTGAGTATAAGAACTAAACAAAGCCCAGGAACTAAATAGGGAATAAAAAAAATTCAGAACTGCCATATATTACCAGTTGACATGAAATTAAAATTACAATGATTCTTGAACGACATAATACAAAAAAAGAAAGAGTCACTAGTCAACTACCCAACCTGACTTGCTAAGATAAAGAAACTACATGTCATTGTGACAAAGAGGAATAATTATTACGGTAAGCGCACGAGACGTTGGATTACACATACATAGGGAGTGATCAATCGTGTCAAAAGTAAAAACTACCTCAAAGTGTCCTAAGGGAATATTACATGTCGATATGTCCATAGTTGCTGCGGTAGATCGGCGGCCTCGGCCGGCTAATGTCGTGGGACTAAGTTTGCTTACCCTACACTGATTAGATACCTACTTTGGGATGGTCTCATGACAATGCATTGTTTGACTGATGCCGCTGAGTATAAAATCCACTCGGCGGCATCAGTCAAACAATGCAATGGCTTTAATTTTATTGTAGAAGTTATGGTTATGTGGGTAGCTACTCTGTATCCACATACGGACTTATTCTTTGTTTTAAACTAACCTAGTTTTAACTTAGCAAAGATTCCACGAGAACCAGTTGCCGACAAATTGCTTTGCAGCATGTTTTATTGAAGAAAAATAATAATATGGATAAAATCAAATTAAAATGGTATAGCGTGATGATAATCATTTAAAAGGTTATAATTATCTGTAACTGTCTGCAATGCAATGTGTTGTTATCAGCAATTACATGTCGAGCTGGGTTTCAGCTCCCAGTGGTGTTCCTCAAGGTTCCTTGATGGGTCCATTACTTTTTATTATTTATGTTAGTGACATTGACTCGTGTTTCCACAACTCAAATTTACTTTGTTTCGCTGATGACATGAAGATATTTTCTGCAATATCATCGAGTGAAGACATGGATGCCCTACAATGTGACCTGGCGCGTCTGGATGATTACTGGTGCCGATTCTCTTGTACACCGAACTAAACTAAACTATCACTAAAATTTCTTAAAAGCTATTCTGCAAACAAGATTCTCTAAACTTAAAAACAATTTTGACACAACTAAATATGAGTTTGACAATCGCTAAGTTGAGTAGACCATAGACCAAGATTTGTCAGAAATTAAAATAAAAAGTGAACGAAATGACCCAAAGTGCATCAAATCTTGAGTAAAATCAAATAATTAACTTTGATTGTTAATCAATAATTATTTTATTGAAATACATGGAGGATAATGACGGCGTAAAACCATATTCTTGCTAAATATAAAATACAATAACCTGTATTTGTTTTATTATCTGTGACCAATGCGATCCTGCTAGGGTTGTACACCGAAAAAGATTTAGAACTTCGGCGGTATTTTTTCGGTTTTATGAAGAAAAATCCTTTAATTTTTATTAAAAATCAACAAACTACAGCATTTAAAATTGATTCAGGTTGCATGATTATCTTGCTATTTATTTCAGCTTAATAAAGCTATTTTAATAATCAAAATGTGATCTCGAGAAAAGAAAACCCGGTTTTTTGTTCAGTAAGTTGAAAATTTCCGGTATTCATGTCGCCGTAGGAAAGCCCTATCAAGGACATCTTGAATTTGTGTAAGTCTGTTATGTCAGTTCCCCGACTTCAGCCAGCTGAAGTAAACAAATAAGGTTTTCCAGCATGCAGTCGTCGAACTCGAGGAAACGAGCCAATAAGAGACAGCAGGAGCTGCTCGTGGAGCGACTCCATAATAATCGGCAAATGGCCGGAGGTAAGACATATAACCAAACTTTTTATTTTATTGCTAAAGACTTTCTTACCTAGACAACGAAAGAAAATTTTAATTTTGCAGTCAACCTGAGATAATGAATCATAATTATCTATTCCTGCGGTATCTATACATATTATTTTAATTATGTCTTCTATAAAGTTATAGAAGACATAATTAAAATAATATACTAAAGTAGACCGGCAAAGTTGCCGGTCTACTATAGTATAAAAATTTTTTTTTTAGAAAATCAAGCAGATGCGGAGGTCTTGGAATTTTAGGCCAACGTCAGTAGCGAGCTGAACCAACTGGGCTGCAGTAGGACTGTGGAGCAGTGGCAACATGTAACTTGTTTATGTCTGTTAAAAAGTTAAATGAGTGGTTAAGTACATGCGTAATTTTCATTGTGTTCTAAACTAATTTAATTTCAACAGATTTGGAATAATATATTATATGGGTGGCGAAAGTAAAGACCAAGGCCAGAAAAGTGAGAGACTCAATCAGGGCCACAGGAGGAGGACCGGCAGGGGCAGATCTCAATGATATTGAGAAAAAAATTCTTGATATCATTGGGTCTGCTTCTGTGGACGGTTTTGCCACTTTGGAAATGGTAATTTATTTTAGTTTTCATCGTATTTTTATGGGTGAAGGGCAGTTTTTATAAATAATATATTAGTTGACCTGTCCAACTTAGTACCACCTCAGCGTATTATCTTCATTATTATTTTTTCATGAATGTTTCCTATGTTTTTATAGTTATTCTGCAATTTTTTTATTAACCTTCCAAGCACCGATAAATGAGACAATTATTTATCTATTGTTATCGGAGCACTGGCGATTGCGTGAAGCTCAATTAATTAAGTTTTTTTTTTTTTTTCAGGGAATGCCTGGCTTGTCCCCACTGCCAATGTCGCCTGCCCCAGGGCAAAATATGTCGCCCTCTCTACAGTCCGTACTCGAAGAGCAGCCTGTGGAAACTACCAGCAGGATTACTGCAGAACCACTGCGGCAGTCAAGTGGTCGAGTTACCCGTCGTCGAAGACTGCCCAGGACACCCCGCCCGCCAGTGCACCACAATTTGGTACAAGCACTGAATGAGAACAGTCGGTTACTCCGGGAGAGCATTGTCCAGGCTGCAGAAATGTTGACTGCTGCCATTCGCTCTTCCGGTATTACATACATGCCCAAGATGAAGGTAATGGGGATGAAACCTGATGGGTTTCTTCTACATTACTTCGTCTTGGAGCTTACAACTCCATCAAACCCGCTGTTCTCATGGAGTGCTTGTTCCAAAGACTCTTCTCAGCTCGCTACTGACATTAGCGCTAACCAAGTTTTTTGCATAGTTTTGTTATATTGCTGATTGTTAATTATTTTGGTGATTATTATATTTTGTTGGTTGTTATATTTCGTTGATTGTTTAGGGTTAAGGATAGGTTTAATGGTATGAAAATTAAAATTTTAAATAGTAAAGAAATAAATGTTTAATTTAATTAAAATAATTCACAAGCGATTGCCGAATTTCCCTTGCTTCGGCTAGGAAATCGGTGCTAGTGTCCTCCACAAACACACTCTCCTCGCTGTCCTCGGTGACATTGATGTCTTCTTCATCTGTAAAAATACATTTGCTTAAGATTTCATATTTTGCAAACGTAAATAAAACAAGAAGAATTACTTAATAATATTAATAAGCAAATGTAAGTACACTTACCATCCAATGTTTCCAAGAACATATTGTACAGGGTGCAGCATGCCAGAATAATTTTTGCTCCGTTTTATGGCTGGTAATGCAGACAGCGATGCCTGTGTAGGCATCTAAATTTGTTTTTAAGGCGCCCATTGCACATTTCCACCACATTTCTTGCCCTTGTGTGGCACTCATTATATGCAGCCTTCGCTTCAGTTGTTGGCACCATAATGGGAGTCATAACCCATGGCTGTAGTGGGTATCCTTTATCTCCTATAATAAATAAAACTATAATGTACTATCTAATAGATATACCCAGTAGATATAAAAGTTTACTAGTGACCTACCCAGAAGCCACTGAGATCGTTCCCCACGCACATATTCATTTCTCAGGAGTCTATAAATATTTGATGCCCTCCAAATTGCAGGATCATGAGTGGAGCCTGGAAAATTTGGGTTTAGGCCAATAATCTTGCCCCTCGCACTGCATACCTGAAAGTTTATTTTTATTTTTTATATCAAGATTTTCAAGATAATTAAGTGTAAAAAAAAGTAGTTTATACTAACAATCTGGCAATTGATGCTATAATAGCCCTTTCTGTTATAGAAAAGGTTGCCAGGTGCAGTTGGGTGATTGAGTGGAGGTTTGGCTATTGCAACATGGGTCCCATCTACTGCACCTAACGTGTTGGGCATATTATACCTATAGGTCTTGAAAACTGAAACAAGCAAAGTGTTACATGAATCAGAGTGGTGCAGTTCTCAATTTGGTTAGCTGTAAAAAGGGATGATTTAAATTTATTTATTATTCTCTTTTCACTTTTGTGAAGTTCAACAGAGAAGCCAAGGTTTAAAAAAACAGCCATTCAGAAACATAGTACCTTTTAAAACTAAGAAATATTAAACTGAACCTACTCTGTCTTGGCCGCTTCCTTTTCTTCGTGGGTCATGGGAAATCTCAAGTATTGAGGGGATAATATTCTAATAATCTCTTCTGTTGTTAGAGCTAGGCACCTGCTCACTGATGGCTGGCTGAGGCCAAGTATCTTGTCTTGCCCAACAGCTGTTTGATAACTGCCTTGGGCAAACATATTGAGTGCAGCTAGAATCTGAATATGAGTTGTATTATCATACAGGTAAGTAATGTCTAGGTATAATCTATCATCCATAAATATAAAACTGAGATACCACTCACTCTGACTGAAAAATCACAAAATCCCAGGAACTATAATTATTACAAACTAGTAATTTAACAAGTAATTCCTTATTTACAGAAATACTTGCTAATAGAATCAGAATATAAGGAATTACTACACACCCTATTTATAGGGTGTAGGCATCTGGATACAAAAGAAAGGTAGGCACCTAAAGGACACCAAACTGTTCTAACCTTTGTGTGTTTGGGGAGAAATCCTTCATCCAACCGAGGATTCCTTAGTGTCTCCACCAAATAAAGTGACCCGTTCTAGGAAGTCAAAATTTTTTTTTTAATTTTTCTTCAGCTATTTGAAATGGGTTGGTTCGGTCTCGCAATCTTTCCAATTGAATTCTTTCTTGATTGTTTCTAAAAATTTGTTATTTCTTAGAATTATTTTTCACATCATGTAGTACTTAGATGTTCAGTCCAAAAATCCCTTAATGTTTTCACGAATGCATTTGGTATTTTATTGTAACAATAATGTTATTATTTACCTTTCTGCCGAATCGACAACAGTTGCAATCACATAAGCTTCCATAATTATTTCGAAACTTTCAACAAATTTATGAGAAAAGTGCTTTGTAAATTTTAGTTCATGACAACAAATTTTATTCCACACCTTTTTAATCCCGATTAAAAATAGTCTGATTTAATTTGACAATCAAAGTTTGAGATGAAAAACGTCAAATACAGAATAGCAAAATTGCCATTTTCACTAAATTGAATAACTAAATTGACATTAGTGCTGTCAAACTATAATATAGTTAGGATGTGTCACTTTAGTCAATTTCGGAATGGGAAACGTAGTTTGACAGGACTAAACTAAATTTTAGTGATTTTTAGTCTAGTTTAGAGATTTTTCTCACCGGGGACCTCAAAGACGAGATAGATATTGACCGAGAACGCAGGGCGTTGGCAGTCCGAGCTAATATGTTGATACACAGGTTCGCGCGTTGTGGTAAGGAGGTAAAAATTACCTTGTTCAAATCGTATTGCCAATCTTTCTACACGAGCGGCCTGTGGGTCAAACATACCAAGAGATCGCTTGACGCCCTGCGTATTCAGTATAATAACTGTTTTAGGATGTTGTTGGGACTGCCGCGTTATTGTAGTGCGTCAGGTATGTTTGCTTCCGCACATACCGATGACTTTTACGCGGTAATTAGGAAGAAAACGTTCTCAGTATTGTCAATGGCGCGGTCTAGTTCGAACAGCATCCTAAGAATGTTGATGGACAAGCACGATGCGCCATGGCTGTCTCACGCTATAGCGGTGCTTGTCAAGTGATGTTATGTTTGTAGGTTGTTTTAATAATATTATCTCATAGTTACTAACATAGATTAAGATTTCTGTTACTAACAAATTTTGGGCCTAGTTGCCATCAATAAACAAAATTATTATTAATTATTATTGAGACCAAGGTTAGTTCTTGATGAAGACGGTGTAAAGGTATTTATTTTGCGTAGAGATATAGTTACGGTATGCTTATGTACAGTTATATTAATTTCTGACAATAACTCAGGTATACATCCGCCAGGTTATGAATGATTTTGTAAAACGAGAGTTGATCAGAAGTACTTCTACGTTGTTCAAGTGGTAACATATTATTGAAGTATCAAGTCTTTGGGAATAATTAGCGTCCGGGGATGGGGGGGGGGGGGAGGAACTAGGGCATCTAAAGCGTAAGTACCTGGTGAAGGCCTTCTGTATACGTTCTATCCTGTTAATATGGACACCATATGTGGGATTCCAAACTGGAGATGCGTAGTCCAGTATGCTTCTGACAAGGGAGTAGTAAAGTACTTTTAGTGTCGATGTGGACCGAAACTGCGAACAAGTTCTCTTCACAAAACCCGAAATTTTTGACGCTTTGGCCACAATCGTGTCAATATGATTGACAAAAGTTAGCTTGCTGTCGAGTTGGACACCTAGATCACGGATGGTATCAACCTTTTGCAGAAGAACTCCAACAAACGTATAAAACGATGATCGTACTTGTTTGTTTCTCGTAAAAGTCATGTGATAACATTTACTTGCATTGACAGTCAATATTCTAAAATGTAGGCTCGTCTTTTTACAATTTGCGATAAACTATAGAAGAATACGAACCAATCGCAATATTGCTCATCCCCATTGCAAATAGCCTGATAATTTATAGCCTTTTTTTTTGAGGGTGCGAAATCATCAAGTAACTTCTCCCGCTCTGGGCAGAGCGGGAAGGCGTGTCAGACTCTTACTGACTAAAACCCACCCACCCGTGTTCCTTCAGTTGCCTGTGCCAGGGGTCACGGTATCCCTCTCAGACTCCGCCTGCAGACTGAACAGACTTATAGAGAACATCGATGCATTTGATCAAAATCTATCCGGTAGTCAAAGTCAAAGCATTTATTTCAAATAGGCACATAAAAGGCACTTTTGAACGTCAATTCTATTTAAATGTAAATGACATTTAAATAGAATTGATTCTAGTCGCCCCTTCCAAAAGGTAGTTTCGTATGGAGAAGAATGGGCAAGAAACTCCATCGTTACTCTTTTAAAATGTGTTACAATACTTTGTATACATTAATTATATAATTGACTTAACACTTAATTATATTAACACGATTTGACAAACTATGTTGTCACCAACCTGTATAAGGGAAAAAGATGCTCGGCATATTTTTAGACCTTGCTAAGGCATTTGAAACGGTTTCTGTACCCATTCTCTCCCAAAAAATGGAGAATTTGGGAGTAAGAGGGGTTCAACTGGAACTTTTTGAGAACTACTTGAGTGAGCGTACCCAGTGCGTTAAAATAGAGGAACACATTAGTGACGAACGAACAGTCTCTTATGGCGTCCCTCAAGGAAGCGTCTTAGGTCCCACTCTGTTCCTTATATATATTAATGACCTGGGCATGCTCACACTACCCAGGGGTAGGATCATAACGTTTGTGGATGACACGGCGCTTTTCTTTAGCGCCGATACTTGGGACGAAGTTTTTTCGTACCCACAATCGGGCTTTAATACTGTGTCAAATTGGTAACGCAGTAATGTTTTAACACTCAACGTGGAGAAAACCAATTATATCACTTTTTCTCTTAGAGCAAATGGTAACGTTCCAATCTCCTCAGCGCCCTACACAATGACAACACACAAATGTCCGGAGCCACACGATAATATTATCTGTACTTGCACTCACCTTCTTGGCACTAGACACGTAAAGTATCTGGGAGTTATAATCGATAGTACCCTTAGATTCCAGGAGCACATTGATACACTTACAGCCAGGATGCGAAAGCTAATATATATTTTCAAAACCTTGAGACGAGTAGCTGATGACAAGTTAAAGAGGTCAGTATACTTTGCCCTTGCTCAATCACTGTTAACCTACTGTATCACTGTCTGGGGAGGTGCTCCAAAAATAACAATGATTGAATTGGAGAGAGCCCAGAGAGCTATCTTAAAAGTAGTGTCCTCATTCCTGCCTTATCGCTATCCCACAGAGCTCCTGTACAAGGAGGCTAAAGTTTTGACGGTGCGTCAACTTTTTGTCCTAAACCTCTTATTAAAACAGCACTCATTACTTACCTATCATCCCACGACCTCACAACCCAAAAGACGGTACAACCCCGTAGACCGCCATCTAATACACCAATCCACTACCCAATTTTCAAAGCGTTTTTTTTGCCACCTGGGTGGTTCTTTGTATAATAAAATAAATAGGATGTCACCTATAGTTAGCCTCACTAAAAATATGTCCAAGAAGAAAGTTACTGCCTTACTACAACAACTTAATTATGAGGACATTGAAAACTTACTAACTTCTTAGGTGTAATATCAGTTAGAGCAATAAACTAGCTTAATAAAACTAACTGCCTACATCATCATTCTCAAGTCTCCAAGTTACCTTTAAGCCACATGCCACATACAACACTATCATTCAGTCGCGCACACCCAACAAAGCGCCTAACACACATACACACACCCTCACATCCCTCGCACGGACGAACACCACTCCACACACACACACTTTCGCACACAAATAACCTGATTAACAATACATTAGCTTATGTAAGTTTTAAAATTTCCACTCGAGCCACCAACGTTTCTAGAATGTTTTGTTTCTTTGTTTTATTTTTTAGGTTGTCAGTGTACAAGAACATGACAAAGTAAAATGTATCATTTTGTAAAAGGGCGGAGACCTGAGGGGCAATTCCCGTATTTTTAAGAACGTTCGCATTCTAATCTCAGTGTCAATCTGTCAAAAATTGTATAGCGTTTACCTACATTTTTGACATTAGACTGTCGCTGAGATGAGATTGTGACTTGATTTTGAACGTTTTTAATTACGGGAATTGACCTTCAGGTGTCCTGAAATACAGGCCTAGAGCTTAGTTTAGGCACCAGTCTCCCACAATATTAAAATGTTATCCGACTTTGATACCATGAAATAATTGTATTTTTGTAATATAGTGGTGAGAAATAAATCTTATTATTATTATTATTAATTATATGTGAAGACGATGCACCTATAATAAAAATTACCCTACCAAAATAGGTAAAAAAGGTAGTTTTTTACGTGATGCTGGAACATAGATTCAGACAAACGGATAAAATTCTAAAAATTAAATTTTTAGCAATAAAATCGTCCCCGGACCACGCAATAAATACTTTAATAAGTCAATGTACAGTTTTGACTTCGCTACGATGTTATAATAGGTATAGATATAGATACTCGTATATACAAAGTGCTGTTCTGATCTTGGGGCAAATGTTCATTCTAAGCTTCAGAATCAGAATCGGAACTTTATTTGCTATGAATGTAGGTACAGATATAAGATGCTGTACATACATTAGTGAGATCGGCTACAGTCTACTTTACGGCGTGTAAATTATTAGGTACATACATTAAAGTATAACTACAAACAAAACAATGTCAACAAAAGAAAACAGAAATTAAAGTGATGTCAATTAATAGTATTATAGTCAGTTAGATGTCTTTCATGGTCAAATTTGCAACCAATTATAACACAATCCGGACAAACTCATATAATTTAGAAAGTCTTTCTCTGAGTAATAACATTTGCCTAAATGTGGTGCAGTTACCTTAGATTTAAAAATGTTTACAGATTAATCCTTAAAACCATGAGGTATTCTATTATAAATGGTAGGTCCCATTATCACAATTAATACTTTTCCTTAACCGTGCTGTTTTGTAATTACCCAAATGTAGCAAGTTCTTGTGTTGGGATCACAAGGGGCCATTACGTGTTCTTATATTGGCTACTGACGGAAATAAGTTAAGATTGGTTTTTACAAAATTTGCCACTTCCAATATGTACATGGAAAAGTCAGTATCCTCAGAGACCGAAACAGAGGTTCACAGCTATCTGTGCTTTTGAGGTTTGGCATAGATCTAATACACCGTTTTTGGGCCTTAAAAGTCTCCTCCCTCTCACTACAGTTACCCAAAAATATGATTTCAAATCTTAACACTGACGCAACCAACCCATGAGAAGCTAGTAGAAGTGTATCATTGCTAACTTTGTGTAACAAGTTATTCAGTACGTTGGCTGATTTATTTAACTTCTAACATACGTCATCGGCGTGCGGTATCCAAGTCAAATTGTTGTCTATCAGGATGCCTGATCTCTGTTCGATATCCGCCTTATTTATACATTTACTTAATCTATTTCTAAATCTATTATATTGTCTACGCAAAAACATATCCTCTGGTTTATTTTTACAATTTCGAAACACCTGAACCTATCCCTAATACCTATCATTTCCTTAAGCTTTTGTGTGATCCAAGGTTTACATTTCCTTTTAATGCGCACCAGTACTTGGATTTCAGCTTCATTATAAACATCATATAGGTCATTCACAATTTAACAACTCATTCCATGAAACATTTTCAAGTTTTTCTAACACCTTTTTATCACAAATAATAGTCCTATAAGATTTCAATGCACTCGGAACTCCAAGGTCATTACTTTTACAATATAATTATCTGATATCTATACAGTCAACACATCGCAGATATTTCACGTTTAGTTCGAACCTACACATGGTCGATGCAAGACCGCGTCACTGTGTCACCGTACACTTCCTCTCGCGTTACGTCACGGATGGCACATTCCAAGCCCAACTCGCTCATGTTATTTGTGTAGCTAATGATTACGCTGCTTAAGCCGGTTTTACACAACAGATCTATGTTTGTATCACCAATCATAATTATTACGTCACAGCCTAAGGGAATCCTGGATAATAGTCTATGCACTTCTTGAACAAAACCATGTCTGTTTGTATTTGGCGGCCTGTAAGTAGCTAAAATATGAATAATTTTACTTCCATCTTGGAAAAGCTGTCCATGTATCATTTCATAGTAATTAGATTTAATTGTGGTGGCAGTAATATTTAACTTGTTGTTTACATAAACTAAAATCCCACCTCCAGTTTTCGTTTTCCTTGTATTTATGTATGTGTCATATCCTTCTAAATTGTTTAAACACAGTTCGTGTTTTCTGATGTTAATCTCTGTTAATGCAATAATATCCAGTTTTTCCTTGCAATTGTCTATTAATACTTGTAGTTCACTTGTATTCATTCGTCGCTGACACGCAGAGTGGGAGGAAGCACCAACAGTATCCTGAAGGTATTTGCTGATTGGCTGGATGGGCTTACCATGGGTAGGTTTATCAAGCTTCATATATTGCATGGGGCTTGATGAAAATATCTATGGTCGATATAATTTTAACCTTTTTTTAAGTATATACTAACATAGTTTATAAGATAATTTAGTCACTAACACAATGTCTATGTAGTCTGTAAATAAAAGATTTTTATTTTATTTATTAAAGTTTTTTCTGAGTGATCTTAAGAGCGTTTGTGCCTTATGAGTGGCAACGTCGCAATTTAGTGTCATATTTCGTGGTTTTCAATTTTTATCATTTAATCGGAGCTATATTTTAAAAATCTGTTTAATTAACTATTTAGAACTATGTGAAAACTGTGTAAAAGGTAAGAAATCGTTGCGTTTACAGTTCTATTTATATGCAAATAATACATTGGAAACTTGCAGGGCGTTATTTTCATTGTAAAATAACTGTAAGCATTACGGTTACTTACTTTTTAAACACTTTCACGTAATTCTAAAAAGTTAATTAAACAGATTTTTAAAATATAGCTCCGATTAAATGATAAAAATTGAAAACCACGAAATATGACACTAAATTGCGACGTTGCCACTCATAAGGTATAAACGCTCTTAAGTTCAAATGTATGATAGCGCTGACAAATGAAAACAGTACCACAGACTAAAACAAACGTCATAACGGCTGATGACGTACCGGAGACACGAATCAGTGCAATAATTATATAACTGATTTTGCATTTCATTATAAAATCGTATTAAATTAAGTATTGTTAATTTTAAGGTCTGTTTTATTATTAATTTAAAACTCTAAAAAGGACATTGGGGCACTGTTAATCTTAGTTCCGTTAAATAAAATTATTGTTACATATCTGAATTTACAATTGAAAGTATTTAAAAAGTGTTATTAGTCACACAACCAATATTGTGCATTATTTTTACTAAATTAAATCTAAATTTTATTATAAAACAAATGTCACCGGAAGTCGTTGCTGTTTGACTTTGATAATTGTTAAAACGTATAAATAAGCTCGCGGTAGTCGCAGAGCGCTGAGTATTTTTGAACTGTGTGCATCTCGTTATAAAATTGAGTTGTGTGAATCATGGTTGGTTGTGAGTGATATAAAGTGTTTACAAAGATGTCTGATCGTTATCATTTGAGATCCCCGAGCCCTCCCGCTCTTACACGTATAATATTCAGATTGTTATCACGTTGTATCAAATCACCCCGCCAGCTATCTGAACATAATGTATTTATTGTACCTACTCAATGTTAGGTGTTACGCGTGAAGCATGCTTATCGAATTTTGAAATAAGGGATACACACGATTTATGACAAAATTGTACCAAATACGTCATTTCCTTACTGCGTACGCACTAACATCACTAAGTGTGCGAATCGACTTGATTTTGTTGTCATTCGGATCATCTTTTCTTATCAGCACCTTACCGTTCTGTATCTAAATGTATTAAAATTTTTGCTTTAGCTCGCTCTTAGCCGTCCATAGCAGGTCACGCATATGTTTGGTGAGATCCTCATTTATATAGATTCGTTGTCTATTTCCGCTAGCAAATATAATATCATCAATTGTTAGCTGGTGGGATTTTCTTGTAGCTATCCACTTGTGCATTTTTTCTTCCGAGATAATAACATTAGCGACTGAAAGAGTGCAGCGAATTTAAATGGAGACGAGAATGTATAAATGAGTTTATCAAAGCTGGTGGTGACGTACTCGCGCCAATCCTGTTCGGTGCTAACGAGCGAGCACATAAACCTCTCTCGAGTTACTATTACTTGTATATTCTCGCGCTCACTTCGCGTGACGACTCTAACCGGATTTCTTGAACTCACCGAGGCCGAGGCTAGCTGACGTATGTAGTTACGGGGAGGTATGACTAGTAGGTCTGGTTGACGCAGAGCACTACTGCTGATCATGAGATCCTGGGTTCAATTCTCGGGTCGTGAAAACTGTTATTGGGTTTGTCCATCTAGAATTTCTCAGTAAGAGCCTGGAGTCAGAATCTATGCCTGGTCGATGGCAATAGGCTCGCCCTTTGGCACGTGGGACTCAAACATAGCTGGCGAGAGTGGGTGTACTGGATAGCTAGTATAGGTATACCTGTGCCTAAACCCACGGGGAACACGGGCGAGATAGCATGTTAACATCATAACAAAGTAATGATATGTTGCCTAATCTAGTTGTATCAGAGTCGGCACCAGATGAGGTCGATCAGTGAGTCATGGTAAACGTTCACTGCTGCGGTGACTGCTGTAATGACGTCACTGGTTTGGTAAACAGAGCACATTCGTAATTTGCATGATACAATAACCAAACTAAAAGACAGTATTCCTCATTGTTAACTATAGAACTCTCTGCCAGAGTCGTTCGATCGAGTCACAAACACGTCTCCACAGATAGTACATCACTTGTTTAAGGTACAGTCAAGCTATGTTATTGAGTGACTCGACATAAGCGTCGGCTGTTGTGCCCAAACTTAGCAAAGTCAAAGTGTCGCCAAGTATTGGGCAACTCATCGAGACACCCACTATTATTGATTAGCTCGAACATTGTGTGCCACAAACTACAATGGAATGTTGTAACTAAGATGTTGAGCGGAGGGACGGGGGGGTTCAATATAGTTAGGTATTTCCTCTTAATATCGCTGAGTAGGAATAAATCTCGCGCACATCGGCGGCGACTAGGAGTGCGCCACAGTGCCTGTTCTACAGTCACACAACTCCGAAAAAACACAGTGCACAAAGATTGTGTGATGTGAGTGCGCTAAATAAATAAATTTAATTGAGTTGATGTAATTTCCTGTATTGAACGCAGTCATCGTGTCCATTCACAGGAGTTTTCTATACTTCCTTCCTTTCTTCTTTATTTTTCTGTGTTGTGCTTTCTTTTTACTTTGAAAATGAACCATTTTGATAGCAATTTTCAACGTAGGTAGGCCTGTGTTCCTTGTGTATAAGACGCTAGCTGTAATATTTTAAGAATGTTTAGGTACAATAGTCCCTTTGACGTGTAAAAGTATTTGTTTGACTTGTAAAAGTGTTTGTACAAACCTACTTACAGAAATAAAATCATTTATCATTTACCTACATGCAGCACTGTTTCGACGCGACACTACATGTGAGAGCGACTCGCACGCGGCACTGTAGGCACCTCCATACATCAGCGAATTTGATACAATTTGCCGTAGAAAGTCGCCACTTTGATGTATTACCGGAAAAATAACAGAGCTAGATTAAACGGCGAGTCACATCTTACCGGCGGCACGCACGCGGATCGGGCCCCTATGCGCACGACATACGAGTCCATATGGCGTGACACACGCGCGCGGACACCGAACCTACCCGTCACCACCGGCGCACTAAATTCAGTTCTATTTCTGTAGTTTTAAGACAGTTTTCGCGGTGCGTCAGTGCCACGATCGGAGAATTCGGCCATTATTCTGTCGGATGACTTTTCGTGAAATTTACTATTGCGAGGTTTTGTTCGTAGCGATTGTTTATGGCAGATTAAGGCGGGAGTCGATATGCTTTGGGCTCTTTTATGTTCTGCCACCGGCTTACGTTACCGTGTTTACGGATTTTCCCTCTAAGCGGATAAAAAATACGTCTGTAGCTTTTTGCGTATGAAAAATAAACGATGTATTTATGCGGCAACCGGCGCCTCCCGCTCAACCCCGCTCCCCGCACCCGGAACCCGCCGTCCGCAGATTATGTTTTTATCGAAACATAATGTTGTCCGTCTGAGAGGGAATTTTTGATCGCCATAAGTCCTCACAGGGCGAGGGCTCGCAGAGTTAAATAATAAAAAGTTCGATGTTCAATATTTTATTCACTGCGAAATAAAGTTTTCAGTAGAGATTTTCTGGCCGCAAAAAGCTGGAAAGGTTGTGGGCGAAAAATAAGGCCCATTGTGAATAGTTTCTGTTTGTTAATTGTATAGCGGCGGCGGGCTGGAGCAGAGAGCAGTGGTGGCCAATTGGTAACGGCCGCGACTTACGAGTTGTACGTCGTAGGTTCGAACCTGGACAGGCGCTTCACTTTGTGTAAATTGTTTCATCACCGCTGCTCTCAAAACGTTGAACGAAAACATCGTGGGAAATCGACATTACCTAGAAACAAAAATTCGAATACATGTGACAGCAGTGGGAACATTATAGGCTGATTACGGGCCAGGGCCGACCGGGACTACTCAGAGCAGTTTAGGGCAAAGCGGAACAAAGTAGGGCAGTTGAATTATAACTAAACATATCCTAATACAGAGAATTGAACCCCGCTTTGCGTTTAGATTTCCACTCAAACGCCACGATACGAAAGCATAACATTCGCTACGAACCGCTGCAAAGGAATACTATGTATAAAGGTATGTATGTAGTATGTAAAACAAAACAAAACTACTATACTTGACTGCTACGACATTATACTATGACAACACATGATGTGCTGCAGGCTGCTACGACATTATACTATGACAACACATGACGTGCTGCAGGCTGCTACGACATTATACTATGACAACACATGACGTGCTGCAGGCTGCTACGACATTATACTATGACAACACATGACGTGCTGCAGGCTGCTACGACATTATACTATGACAACACATGACGTGCTGCAGGCTGCTACGACATTATACTATGACAACACATGACGTGCTGCAGGCTGCTACGACATTATACTATGACAACACATGACGTGCTGCAGGCTGCTCCGACATTATACTATGACAACACATGACGTGCTGCAGGCTGCTCCGACATTATACTATGACAACACATGACGTGCTGCAGGCTGCTCCGACATTATACTATGACAACACATGACGTGCTGCAGGCTGCTACGACATTATACTATGACAACACATGACGTGCTGCAGGCTGCTACGACATTATACTATGACAACACATGACGTGCTGCAGGCTGCTACGACATTATACTATGACAACACATGACGTGCTGCAGGCTGCTACGACATTATACTATGACAACACATGACGTGCTGCAGGCTGCTACGACATTATACTATGACAACACATGACGTGCTGCAGGCTGCTACGACATTATACTATGACAACACATGACGTGCTGCAGGCTGCTACGACATTATACTATGACAACACATGACGTGCTGCAGGCTGCTACGACATTATACTATGACAACACATGACGTGCTGCAGGCTGCTACGACATTATACTATGACAACACATGACGTGCTGCAGGCTGCTACGACATTATACTATGACAACACATGACGTGCTGCAGGCTGCTACGACATTATACTATGACAACACATGACGTGCTGCAGGCTGCTACGACATTATACTATGACAACACATGACGTGCTGCAGGCTGCTACGACATTATACTATGACAACACATGACGTGCTGCAGGCTGCTACGACATTATACTATGACAACACATGACGTGCTGCAGGCTGCTACGACATTATACTATGACAACACATGACGTGCTGCAGGCTGCTACGACATTATACTATGACAACACATGACGTGCTGCAGGCTGCTACGACATTATACTATGACAACACATGACGTGCTGCAGGCTGCTACGACATTATACTATGACAACACATGACGTGCTGCAGGCTGCTACGACATTATACTATGGCAACACATGACGTGCTGCAGGCTGCTACGAAATTACTCGTAGCGCTACGACACAATATCATGTGCTACGAAGTGGTTTAATGTTTTATCTCCACGTTTACTTAACTGTCGTCCATTGCGGGAGCCGAGCGGTGCGAAGCGGTGCGGTGCGGAGCGTTGCTAGCGGAGAGGATCGGGCGGAGCAGTGCGAAACAAAAAATCAAAATCATTTATTCAAATTAGGCTGAGAATCAGCACTTTATAAACGTCAAAATTACATAAGAGAGTCCCCAAAACGCTCGACCTAGACATGTAAACTGTTGCGACCGATGCGCCACGTGTTTAATTAAATAAGCCTCATCCAGTTGTAATAGTTTCGTTGTCGGCGTCAGCTGTCCACGCCCCGGGCCCCGAGGACTGAGGAGCGCGCGCTGAACACTCTTGTGCCACGTGTTTAATTAAATAAGCCTCATCCCGTTGTAATAGTTTCGTTGTCGGCGTCTGCTGTCCGCGCCCCGAGGACTGAGGAGCGTGCGCTGAACACTCTTGTGCCACGTGTTTAATTAAATAAGCCTCATCCAGTTGTAATAGTTTCGTTGTCGGCGTCTGCTGTCCGCGCCCCGAGGACTGAGGAGCGCGCGCTGAACACTCTTGTTCAGGTTCAATGTTCAGGGGGAACTACGAGAAATTATTTCTAATTATAATAATTAGAAATTATTATATTATATATAGCCCCTATAATTCTTTAGTTTGTTAAGTTTTTTTTACTGGAGAACTAATTACTACAAAACTCAGTGTAATTATTTATATTTTATATGTTCTGGGCAAAATATTGCTTCATAACTCTGTAGTTCAATTGTATGTATGTATATGGCTAAATAAAGAACACACCAACACCTTTTCCAGTATTTCAATTCGGTAAGTTTATGAATCATCACGAAGTTTCAAGCTAAATACCATCGCAGCTTCATCTCACGTTTTGTATTATTTATTTTATTATTTAGTGACTCGGCCCCTGTTTCGCATGGTTTTCACGACTTGAGGAAACATCAAGATTTCTTTATTTTATGTAAGTTTAATATTAATGTATTAAACTCATAAACCGTTTGAAATAAATTCTCTAAAAGACGATGAAAACGGCATCAAAATCCGTTGTGTAGTTTAGAAGAATGACGCGGTCACACAGATAGACACGGAAACTGACTTTATTTTATTATATGTATAGATATCGATAGTTCAACCAATACAATACTCCACTAGTAGGCACTGATCACATCTGCCAGGATTGCGGGAAAGTCCGAAAGGGTTACCGTGGCCCCTGGCACAGGCCACTGAAGGAGCACGGGTGGGTTTTGGTCAGTAAGAATCTGACACGCCCCTCCGCTCCGCCCAAAGCGGGAGAAGTTATTTGATGATAATGTGATGTTGCAAAAATCAATAATTAAAGCAACTAGTAGCGACACCTTTCGTGGGTCTGCTCAAGCTTGTAGGATGTATGTATGTAGGTTTTGGTGAAATTGTGTCATGCGAACTAATTACATGTTTATTAATTATTTCAAATAAAGTCAAAGTCAAAGCATTTATTTCAAATAGGCACATAAAAGGCACTTTTGAACGTCAACATTTACATTTAAATAGAATTGATTCTAGCCGCCCCTTCCAAAAGGTAGTTTCGTATGGAGAAGAATGGGCAAGAAACTCCATCGTTACTCTTTTAAAATGTGTTACAATACTTTGTATACATTAATTAAATAATTATATGTGAAGACGATGCACCTATAATAAAAATTACCCTACCAAAATAGGTAAAAAGAATTTAATAAAGGTAGCAATGATAAATAAGGTAATTAAGTGATAGATACATGGTGTTCACATATTTACAAACATTGTAAAAGTATACGATTTCCCAAATTATGTAACCAATTAATATGTCAGTGTGTGAGTTAAAGTAGTCACAGAATGTAAATCAATGTCATAAAAATAACTAACCATACAATTAAAGTAGCAACAAGTTTTAATTTTGTCTAGACCCTAGATTGTCCTGTGGAGCTGGACCAGCATGTTTCCAAGCATTCTTATCTTGGATATAATTCTCTAATTTGTAATATGCTTGTTTACACAGTGAACTTTTTATATGACTTTTAAATTTTCTTTCATTTAATTGCAATATATTACAAGGTATTTTGTTGTAGCATTTAACACAGTACCCTATAAAAGATGTATGTACTTTAGCTAATCTGAAAAATGGTTGATCTATCTATCTTTATGGATTTATCTATCTTTATTTCTTGTATTAAAATTATGTCTATCACTTATTTTATTAAAAAGATGTAGATTTTTTCTTACGTACATAATATTTTCATAAATGAATTGGCAAGGTACCGTCATAATATTAATCCTTTTAAATAGTTCCCTGAGAGAGTCGAGTTGACGTAGATTATAAATGGCTCTGACAGCTCTCTTTTGCAAAATAAAGATGGATTCAATGTCAGCAGCCCGACCCCACAGTAAAATGCCATACGACATAATGCTGTGGAAGTAGCTAAAATAGACCAAACGCGCGGTTTCTACATCTGTTAACTGTCTTATATAAATAAACATAAGGACATAATTTCCCGCATTCTACTGTTAAACAATGTCTATTAATTAAATTCAAAATGACTACTAGATCCTCATCTAGTAGTCATTTTGAATTTAATAATGAATGAATCCAAAAGAAAGAGGATCGAAGAATCGTCCTGTCAAAATGGTGAAAGGTTTTTTCCCTCATGGCGTGACAACGAGGAACACGCTTTGGGAGAGGGATCAGTTCTGGAATAATCAGACTGTGTCCAAATAACCCTAGCGTCACTGTCTACACCCGTAGGCCACGTTAATCGTGTGAACACAGGCATTATTCTGTGTTTGACGCCAAAGGTCTTGATTCCGTCAATTGGAAAGGAATATACTAAGAAAACACTGATTTTAAACTAAATTGTTATAATTTAACCCATGAGAGAGTTAGGCCTTTTGTAAGAACTAGGTAGTAGGACCAGTTGTTATAAATTATTGTGTCTCGGGTAGCTTTACATAAGCGATATTTTCCCTATATGAGCGCAACCATAATACTTATTCGATTGAGCTAGAAGTTATTAAGCAGTTCATCTCATGTACTCACTAAACAGACTCTGAGTTATTGTCTCAGTCTCATTGCAGGTGTATATCCCGACACAACTAGTAACAGAGACCTAGTTTTGTCGCAGTGAACACCTAAGTATGTGGGAAGGGTTTGGTAAGTCGCTCGCCACAATTGATGTTTTGTACCTTCATTTTCTGTGTATTACTATAAATGTTGTATTGTGTAAGAAGGTACTTGTTTAATTGAATCTTTTCCATACAGCTTATACCCTATAAATTTACTTTAGCACGGTGTAAGTAGTATAATACTATATTGAAACCATCAACATCTTGTTTCCAAAGATACTAAATGTAAACAACAAAAAACCGGGTTACAATAACCCATCCAAAATAAAAAAGACCCTGTTCACGTAACACCTCACTCAAACAAACAGTGGCGTATCTCTGAAGAGGTCATTAACAATAATATCCGCGGCTCATTCAATCGACAATTGACTCGCTCGAGTGGCTCCCGGCTCGAGCCGATATTTAAAGCGTGTACTACACCAAGCTAAACCCCACCCAACCCCACCCCTCTGTTCTCCTCACCTCATCTGATGTAAGGGGGGGACTCACAGGCTCAGTACATTTTATTAGTCCCTTTTTATCGGACGGCGGCGGCGGAGTATGAGCTGTGACATCGAACTACGGAACTATTCGATCAACTGCTTTACATTAATATTATCGGTTCAAAAGCTCCAAAGTACGTTCATGTTGAGTTTGTGTGAAGAATGAAAGGTGTCGGTATGTTCCTGTGAAAAAGGGGTTTATTAAATATTGATGAGATTAAGATGATAGCAGCACTCTGCTGATAAGCCTCGTTGTACTCGGAATATTTTGGAGTTTCCTCCATTCAAATAAACCCGCGACGATATTTATAAATAATGTTCGTTACACTGTTGTTTGTTTCCTCTACATTTACCCATTTTTTTATAAATATTGCTTAAAATATTAAATAGGACTTGTGGAGGCCTTTGCCCAGCGGTGGGACAGTATAGGCAAAAAGAACAAATTTGTAAACTCCTGCTTAACCACACATGTCATTACGAGTATACCATACCCATAAGTTCGAGTCAACTTCGCGTCGTTTGCAAACCTCTGAGTAAAGGGCGGTCTGTTTCATTGTTCTTTTTGGTCCAGAATCACCTGCCGGGATTCCAGAACCCCCCTCCCCCCAACGGCTGCCCGGCCGAGATTGCAGTGTTACAACTAAATTGATTTAAAAAATTCTATTCGTTGTATAAACGCCGCCGGAGCTCCAACGCCTCACTTCCTCACCCACTGACCTGGCACGCCATACTAGCACGACTCATTCTACCTGCAAGTTATATTTATTCTATATTCTATTCTATATCGTATCGTGCGCGTGACACTCTACGTCGTGTGATCAATAGATTTGTGCGTGTCATCAGCTTTGAGAGACGCACGGGAATGATAGGGGTAGGCAGGGGGGGGGGTCTAGACCTACGACGCAAGGTTTTTTTTTTACCTGCAAGGATTGGTGGGTCGTATCGTACGGTGTCAACTGTAATCCCAGGTATGAACAGGTGTATTTTTCAACGCGACAATTTTTTTTCTTGCATTGGATAGCCCAAATGCGTGCATCTCAGCGCATCAAAGATATAATCTGTTGTATTTCCAACTCTCGACGCTAAGCAGTGGGTTAAAAATCCAGTGCGTGAAAAAATATTGTCTGTGGATAAGAGGGCTCAAACATAGTGTGCTATGTAACGCACGACTACCCTAACTATTGTCAACTAGTGTCTTATTGAAATTATGTAACAATCATGTCCGTGAAATTGCTGTTCTTTTTTTTTTGATGATTTTGTCTGTGCTTGTACGAGTATGTTGGCTTGTATTAATAGGTTGAACAGAGTAACGATGGTAGATAGACCAATAAATAACAGAGATGTGTAGGTACGGGCCGTGCGACCACTGGACTACACAAAACATTCCGCTGAGTATCACTACCTAACGCAAAGTACTAGAGCTCGAAGCGACAGGTGTCAGTGCCTACTGCCAACTAACATCTGTGTAAGTGTCTTGCTAATTACAGAATATTATCCAGTAATTCGAGGAATATCTATTCTAATTATGGCCTTGAGAAAAACAGCGTTATCATTTCTCATGCATTTATTCTGCGGAATGTTCAAAATATTAAGTTATTTATTTATTTCAGGAACAATTCACACTGTGTTTGAAAATTAATTGTCCTATTTCATAAATTTTTATTTTGCTTTGTACTTTTGACATTAATTGATTTGAACTGATATAAAATTTATTTGTTATTCATATTATTACAGCATTTAATTAACTTTTTTTTTATCAATCAACAATTTATTACTTATTTAATTGCGCAATAGTGACACATATAATTGGCAAACTTTTGTATTGTTTTTGTATTTAATATGGGTCAAGGACCTTAAATAAATGAATTTTATTTTTATTTATTTTGAAATAATAAAAATTATGTAACTAACACATTAATAATACAATAATTCATAGAAAAAAACAAAAAAAAACAATAACATTACAAACTACTACATAATTATACTAATATTACCCAGTCGCTCATTAACTCATTACTAAAATATGGAATTTTTAAAACGTGGATATGTCATCGTCTATCGAATACAGACATTTCCCCAATAGGAACGCTATAAGTCTTGACTTAAATGAGCTCTTTTAAATTATAGTTTTTAAGTCCAATGGCAACCTGTTAAAAATCCGCACTTCTTGATATTGAGGACTAAGTTGAACCATGTTCACTTGGGGTATTATTTTGTTTTTAAAATCTCTCCTGGGCATACTTTCCCTCATCTCCCTGTCTTATAATTATGCAGGTATTTTTTTTTATTCACCAAAAATACTAAAGCATAAACTAAAGGCTGGGCACAGTAAGAATGTTTAAATTTATAAAGTGTGACCAACAGCTCTCTGTCGTTGCTGTGATTTCCGAACCACGGTACGTATGGCTCTCTTTTGGAGCACAAAGTTTCTCTGGCAGTTTTATTTAAAATATTCCCCCAAAACTATTAAATGAATAAATCCATTTATTGCAGACTTTTTTCTGTTTCTCTTAACGGAGACGAAGATAGCAACCCCGTGGACGTGGCGTACCTCAACTACCCGGGCTACTCTCTTGAACACAAGTTCAAGAAGCAAGCTGGGCTCTGTGTGTACATCCGGATGACATTTGTTGCCGTTGCTTTGAAAGATCGGATTTTTCTGACATACTTGTGGATACTGGCGTGGAGTAATCTCTCTACTTCGGCGTCTACCGATCGGACAGCGGTGACCAGGAGGCAACAGCGCTCTTTAATTTCCTCGTGGAGTCGACTGACGTAGCCCAGCAATGGTACCCAATTGCGAAGCTCATTTTTCTGGGGGACTTCAACGCCCATCATAAGGAGTGGTTGTTCCCGTACCAGAAGACTGACCATGCCGGGTTGGAGGCGCGCAAGTTTGCTTTAACGCTACATCTAACCCAGATGGTGCATGTGTCAAAGTCAAAGCATTTATTTCAAATAGGCACATAAAAGGCACTTTTGATCGTCAACATTTACATTTAAAAAGAATTGATTCTAGTCGCCCCTTCCAAAAGGTAGTTTCGTATGGAGAAGAATGGGCAAGAAACTCCACCGTTACTCTTTTAACATGTGTTACAATATTTTGTATACATGAATAGCTGCTGGCTATACCTCGTGGCCGCACTAATCTGTTAAATGAGGCGCCCCTGACGCGGGCGCTTCGCACCCTTAACCTTGTAGCAGAGGAGATAGACGTTTTTGCGTAATAAGTTTTTAAGTTTGCTTCAATATTGCATTGGGTTATACCTGTAAAAATAGCTGTGAGGATATAAATAAATAAAAAATATATGTGAAGACGATGCACCTATAATAAAAATTAACCTACCGCAATAGGTAAAAAGAATTTAATAAACGTAGAAATGATAAATAAGTTAATTAAGTGATAGATACATGGTGTTCACATATTTACAAACTTTGTAAAAGTACACGATTTCCCAAATTAAGTAAACAAGTAATATGTCAGTGTGTGAGTTAAAGTAATCACAGAATGTAAATCAATGTCATAAAAATAATAAACTATACAATTAAAGTAGCAACAAGTTTAATTTTGTTTAGACCCTAGATTGTCCTATGGAGCTGGACCAGCATGTTTCCAAGTATTCTTATCTTGGATATAATCCTCTAATTTGTAAAATGCTTGTTTACACAGTGAACTTTTTATATGAGTTTTAAATTTTCTTTCATTTAATTGCAATATATGACAAGGTATTTTGTTGTAGCATTTAACACAGTACCCCATAAGAGATGTATGTACTTTAGCTAATCTGAAAAAATGGTTGATCTATTTTATCTTTATTTCTTGTATTAAAATTATGTGCAATGAGTTTAGTGTCTCCCTTAACTTACATTATAAACCAGTCTCTAACAGAAGGAGTATTCCCAACACGTCTGAAAAGGTCAATAATAATTGTCAAACCTCTTTATAAGAAAGGTGAAAAATCTCCCCATAACTTTAATCCCAATCCTATCCAAAATCTTTGAGAAAGTTATGTGCATTAAAATAGAGAACATTTTAACAGCATTTGTGATATTCTTAAAAAAGAACAATTTGGTTTTAGGAAGGGCAGTTCCACTGCTTTAGCATGTTTTTCGCTAATAAAGTACATAGCTGAAAGTTTAATCAAAAATCCAAGATTAGTTGCATGTTTCTAGATATGACAAAAGCCTTTGATTTTGTTTGCCATAAAACACTACTTTCAAAGCTTGAGCATTATGGAATCCGGGGTAAGGCCAACGACTGGATCAAAAGTTATATTTCTGAAAGATTACAATGCGTGGAAAAAACCTATAGGTCGGAATACAAACAAAATAATTATGGCACGCCACAGGGAGGTACCGTATCCCCACTGCTTTTTCTGGTTTACATTAACGATATTCCAGAAGCGATAGGCAAAGATTGCATACTATTCTCTGATGACACTACACTAAAGATTAAGAGTAACAGTAACAAAAATTTAGAGAAAGATATCTTCCGAGCTCTGGATAATGCAAGCGGTTGGCTAGAAAAAAATAACTTAAAAATAAATATGACTAAAACAAACATAATACAATTTTCAGACATACAATTCAAACATAAATAAGCTAGACATTCATTATAAAGATTCTCACTTGACCTCTGTTGATAGTTGTGTATTCTTGGGTATAGCGGTAGATAAAAATTGCAATTGGAAAACACACATAGATAGAATTGTTGGAAAAACAGATCGTTTTATTTATGTCTTGAAAAGAATTAGACAAACAGTCAACTGTGATACGGCAATGCTGGCTTACCATGGTTATGTAGCATCCGTACTTAGATACGGCATTGTAATATGGGGTAACTCAGTAGATATTGACAGGGTTTTTAAAGCTCAAAAAAAATGTATCTGAGCAATTTGTGGAGCTCACTTTTTAGACAGCTGTAAACCACTATTTCAAAAACTTAATATTCTACCTTTGCCGTGTTTATATATTTATGAAATATGTATTTTTGTGAAGAGAAACTATAATCTATTTTATACTAACACTCACAGGCCAAATAGCCGAACACGGCATAAAGACAGGCTTCGGCTGCCACCAATAAAACTAAAATTATTTAAGAAAGTGGTCAAACCGTAACTTTTGAGTCCAACATCCTAATACAAAAACTGCAGACACAATCCAGACCAATAACATCTGTTAACTTAAATAATTTTAATAACAGTTTAATTTGTAAGTTAAGTAATCAGAACCTTTCAATGAACAATGTTAATATTTTGTATAAAGAATTCTTTTCGGTAGTCCAAACAGACTTCAATTATTCTTTTAAGAAGAACACTAAAAGTATCAGCCCTAAGTTTTTATTTAGTGACTGGGCTACTAAAGGACTTAGGAAAAGTAGGGAAATACTTTTTGAGCTATATGGCCTTAAGCCTTATATTAACACGGAAATTTTTAATAAGTATGTTGCTACTTACTCTAGAATTTTTAAGAACACTTGTAAGGCAGCCAAAGCCTTATACATTAGCAACAAGGTCAAATTAGCAGACAATAAAATAAAGACTGTTTGGAAAATTATTAATAATGAAACGAACAGGAACAAAAAGCATAATTCTGATTATACACTGGAGACGACACGTGGTCTCATTTGCGATAGCAAAGAAGTTGCTCAAGAATTTGTAAATTTCTTTACCAGTATCCCAATTAAAACTACTGACACTTTAAATTCCTCGCCCACGCTCGCTTTTGATTTAGTAAGGGCGAACGTTTCGGTCTGCCCGATTGAATTTAACTTTAAGCATATTAACCCCATAACAGTAATAAAAGCTTTTAAGCAAATCAAGATCAAATTGACTGAAGATCTTTGGGGAATGTCCATTAAAGTCTGTACATCCATAATTGACACTATAGCGCCTTACCTAGCCTTCATATTTAATTTGTGTGTGGATCAAGGAGTCTTCCCGGATTTAATGAAATACAGTAAGGTAATACCACTTTTCAAATCCGGGGACAGTAAAGACACCAATAATTATAGACCCGTATCCGTGTTGCCAGTTTTCAGCAAGGTATTTGAAAAGGTAATGCTTAATCAAATGCTCTTTCATTTTAACACCAATAAAATCTTACACAATCAACAGTATGGTTTCACCAAGGGACGTTGTACGACTGACGCCGGGGTCACCTTATTAAAACACATATTTACGGCGTGGGAAGAGACCCAAGACGCCATAGGAATCTTTTGTGACCTCTCCAAGGCATTTGATTGCGTCGATCACGAAACCTTGCTCTTGAAACTTGAGCATTATGGACTTGGAATACTTGCGCTCAGTCTAGTAAAATCTTATTTAAATGATAGGCAGCAGCAAGTTCAAATAAATGGTGTCAATTCACTTAGTTTGAAAGTAGAAATGGGAGTTCCACAAGGCTCGATATTGGGTCCTTTCCTCTTTTTAGTGTATATTAATGATCTACTCCATTTATTAAAAAATCAACCACAAATGGTGTTATTTGCTGACGATACTTCTTTAATTTTTAAGGTAGAAAGAAGTGCTAAAAATTTTGACGATGTTAATAACGCCCTAATGCAGGTCCATAATTGGTTCACTGCTAATAATTTAGTATTAAATGGGAAAAAAACTAAGTGTATACGATTTTCTTTACCTAATGTCAAAAGTAGTGATTGTGAGATAGTATTGAATCAAGAGAAACTAGAATTCGTCGATAAAACTGTTTTCCTGGGGATCACGCTTGACTCGAGGCTACAATGGGGTTCTCATTTAACATCTCTGGCGGGACGGCTAAGTTCAGCAGCATATGCTGTCAGAAAAATCCGTCAATATACCGATGTTGATACCGCGAGGCTGGTCTATTTTAGTTACTTTCATAGTATCATGTCTTACGGTATTTTACTTTGGGGACGGGCTGCAGACGTCGATTCTATTTTTATTCTGCAGAAAAGAGCCATCAGAGCCATTTATAATCTCCGCAGGCGCGATTCTCTAAGGGAACTGTTTAAGGTTATTAAGATCTTGACGGTACCTTGTCAATATATCTATGAAAACATCATGTACGTAAGAAAAAATGTACATCTTTTTACTAAAAGAGGTGATAGACATAATTATAGTACCAGAAATAGGGACCTATTAGTTCAACCAGGTTTCAGACTGGCTAAAGTAGACTCATCTTTCATGGGGTACTGTTTAAAATGTTACAATAAAATACCTCCCCACATACTTCAACTCAATGAGACGAAATTCAAAGTTTGTATAAAACGCACACTATGCAGCCGGGCATAATATTATAAGTTGGGGGATTATATCGCTGATAAAAATGCCTGGCTCAATGCTGGTCCTGCTCCACAACCACAACTAATTGATTAACATTTGAAAATACTGTTGGAGCTGCTGAAGATTGTAAGACTACATTTGCTTTGTATAAACTCAATCTCCTTTGTATTATATAATTGCATAGAACAAAGTGTGAGTACTATGTACTATCGAGCTACCATTTACCGGGTAATGTCTTTCATTGACTTGAATGTGCCCTGGCGGCTGATAGATGTCATGCTCACTCAAATGTCTCGCTGACGGTGGCGCGTGTGTTGGATCATTTAGCTCCCTTCAAAATGGTTGAGCTGAATGGTGCTGATCCATGCGTCATGTTCGTGAACGGGCGCTGTCAGTTGGGACTGGTCATCTCTTAGCCACCAAGGCTTATTTTAATTATTTTATTATGGATTGTTTTGTTTAAATTTATATTTACTGTACACTGGACACTCAACGTGTACATCTTATTTACATCGTTCTCACATATAATTATACCTATATTCAACATTAATGATGTAACTAATATTTATGTAACAATATAATTTAAAAGAGTGTCCATGGAGTTTCTTGCCCGTTCTTCTCCATAGGTACCTACTACGCTTTGGAATGGGCAACTAGCTTCATATTTCTGACTGACCCACTTGACAATTCAAAAGTGCCTGTAAATGGTTTAATTGAAATAAATGCTTTGAGTTTGAGTTTGAAAAATGTATACTGCATGTCTATTATTATTTACAATCATTTCCCAAATATTCTTCAAGACGCTGACATTGTTTATTATTTTTTTTTTTAATTATAAGTATTTAAAAGGTATTATACCATTAAGGACTATTTAGAAGACAAGTTGTTAGAATCTGTAATTTGTAAGTTAGATTAATAATTAACATCGCTGATTGTGAATACATTTGCACGTCATGTTATGGCAGGACATGCTGAAACAAACTTACTGTAACACCTTATGTACCATATTCTAGCAAATAAATATTTTGATTTGATTTGATTATGTTTATGTTTATCACTTATTTTATTAAAAAGATGTAGATTTTTTCTTACGTAGGTACATAATATTTTCATAAATGAATTTTAAATAGTTCCCTGAGAGATTCGTGGTGACGTAGATTATAAATGGCCCTGATTATAATTATCTCTGTTGCAAAATAAAGATGGATTCAATGTCAACAGCCCGACCCCACAGTAAAATGCCATACGACATAATGCTGTGGAAGTAGCTAAAATAGACCAAACGCGCGGTTTCTACATCTGTTAACTGCCTTATCTTTCTAACAGCATAAGCGGCCGAGCTTGGCCGCCCCGCAAGTGTCAGGAAACCATCCGCTCTGAAGACATCTCTTTACGATTCGGTACGATACATGTTATATATTGTCTTAAGACATTTCTTCTGGAGAATGAATGTGGATTGTACATTTGTCGAGTTCCCCCAATATATGACACCATAAGTTAACAGTGGGTACACATTTCCAAAATAAGCATTTCTAGTAACACTTGGATTTGTAGTTTCTGCCAGAACTGACAATGCGTAGCAAGCACTTGATATTTTTGTATTTTATCTTTTCATTATATTATGCCTTCCAATTTAAATGTTGATCTATTGTAACTCATAAGAAATTTGTGTCTTTTACTTTTTTAATCACCGTATCAGAGATGATTATATTCAATTTCGTAAGTTTGCTTTTATAATTTCTAAATTGAATCAATTTGGATTTTAGTTTTAAATTTATTGACTGCAACCAATCAGTTACAGTTATTAATGTTTTATTTATTTCACTTTCGTAAATAAGATCATCAGAATATTCATTTGAAATAAATATGGTTGCGTCATCAGCATACATCACAAAGATGGTAAATTATATTTGCGAGCATTGGGAACATTTGAATTATTTAGACAGCGTCACTAAAACATTACAGCAGGAGATCAACGTAATGTCTATTCAGCAAGATTTCTCTATATCAGCGTTAGCGACCATAAATATGATTCAGAATTTAAAGCGGATTCAGGACACTTTTCTTGACACTATGACTGAGATCTATCATGGTCAGATAAATTTGCATCTCTTGACTCCACAACAACTCCGTGGGGAGTTACATATTGTATCTAGTCAAATATCGAAAGAGCTAGTTTTACCCATAGATAACATTCAGTTTAACCTGATGAGATCTACAAATTGTTACAAGATAAAACAAGGATGACGGACGAATATTTCATATTTGAAATTAACTTACCGTTAATTAGCAGAGATACGTTCCAGCTATACAATCTGATACAAGTGCCGGTGCAAATTAATAAAAGTATGATCAGCATCAATCCAGCGTCTGAATACGTAGCGATCAACTTGAAAAGAGATTCATTCTTAACAGCCAGCGTCAGCGATCTTCAAAGTTGTGAATATCAAGCGGAAACCTACCTTTCTCGTCTTCGAGAGCCAGTCCGGACTTTAGGTCCCGATGAACAATTCTGCGAAAAAGAGAAGGTATCCACTTGCAGCATTATCAAATGGAACTGTGAAAACAAATGGGTTCCATTTCACGACCTTTCTACCTATTTGTATTTCTGTTGTGACTCATACTCTTTGAGAGTCATATGCGATGTCGACCTACAAGCGAGCGAAGTCAGCAAGGCTGGACTTATTCAACTAACTAAGCAATGCATTGTGAAGGGTAATGATATAATACTTTATTCTCATCAGCAATTAGAGAATACGCTTAATCTTAAGCCAAATATACTCGAGATAAAATAAACTCCCATAAATCGTGTCATCAGTAATCTTACGCTACCTATCCAAAATTTCCAAAAACGATGAGGTCAACGAAGATATCACAGCGTTACACGTTACTTCAAAGCATCTCGGTGAACAAATTTAATCGATGAAAAAATCCGCCAAGCAGACAGAGGTTTTTACGACACATGACGTGTATGTACATGTATGCGTTGTCGTAAGGCCTAATAGCAGCAGCTATTGCAGCGGTCCTGTGGTTCCGGAGGAGGAGGTGTCAGCGAACCGGTGGTCCGCCCACCCAAGAACGGATCGAGAGCGTACCAGCGAGTGTGAGTGTGTGTATAAACGAATCTGAGCAAGAGCAAGGCTTTAGTGTAAGTGCGCGAAATCAATCCCTGTCCGAGCGCGAGCAGGGGCAGTGTGTGTGTCAGTGATAGTGTGCGCCTATCTGATTTTTCTAAATGGTGGTCTAGTTTGCGTACAAAAAAGCGAGACACGTCGACTTCTCCGTAAAGTCAATCTGTATTCTCGATTAAGGACTCAACCGTTTGAACATCTATGTCTAGCTATCATGATACGATTGTTCTATCACCTTGTCAATCATTTCTCATCTAATATTGTCTTAACTCCTTAGCGTTTTAGGCTCACACTCATGTTACGAGTACCTTTTATTCATGTATATACGCTTATCTCATTATCTCATCTCTTCGCCTCGGGAGCATGTACGATGCAATAATTGCAATCGACCACGTTTTGCTTACCTAGCGACATGATACGACCGCACTAAGTGCGCCGTGAGCTCAGTGCATAACGGACAGCAACCAGGTGCATTAATTTCCATCATTTTAGCGATTAGCCTAAATGTTACTTTAATAAACCCGTTAAAGTTGTTTGAGTGTTTAACTTAGTAGCGTAGCGAATCCCACCAGGTACCACTTAGTTGCGTCCTCTACAAAAATGTAAAAATGCAGGACTCTAATGTAAATATAATTGATATTAATAAATTAGCATACATCACTGTTTTTCAGTGTCAAATTTCACTTCACAATAGAGTCCCGTTTTTCGAACTTGCTGTTCCAGACCTCAATGTCATGATCTTCTTCTCGTCTGCTTCTGCTTCTCGCGTCTTGCGGACCACCCTCCTGTTTTTGGGTTGACATCTTTCGCCAAAAGTATACCGTTGTTACAAACAGTGCAATGCTAATCGCTACAACCACATATATTGCAATGTAGTCGTGAGAAGATAAGGTCTAGCTTAGACTGTTCTTTTATAGACGGTAGTTGTGTGTCAATCTTCTTGAACGTCTCTTCGTGCGTTTCTATATGCAATGATGAGTTACGAATCGAGGTATTGATAATGTTGTTGATTGGAGAGATCGTGGGAATGATCATCGCATATGGTTCATTGACTAAAATGTCACTTGTGTGTTCCACTTCCATATATGCGTGCAATGTGAATGAGTCGCCTTGCAAGTTGCATCCTTATTTCAGCGTTATCAGACTCGAGTGACGTAACGTATCCGATGTCATTTGAGTGCTGCACACTAATTATTGTACTTCGCACGTGTCACAACAATAATAAAACAAGGTGTTTTGTTTATGTAGTGTACAAGCCGTACCAAGATGATTCACTTTGCTAGGTGTTTTAGCAATAAAACAAGACGATGCTGTTTTTGGGGGTTATTTAAAAAAAAAATGTGTTTATTATCTTAAATCTAGATACAATTAAGTTGCCGGGGCTTCCCAGAAAGTAATCCGAAGCTACTTGTGATGGGATGAACCTCGCTCTTCCTCGATTAGTTCAATTGTTTCGTTGTGCTAATTAGGTATACGTTACACATTTTTTTTTTTATAAAACCAATAAAAATAAAAACTAATAAAAACATAACCAATAAGAAGAAAGAAAAACAAAAATGAAAATCGTGCTTATGGCAGAAAGGTGTAAATGTGTGTTTATGTGCGAGATAACACTTCTTTTAGTTACAGGTATCTTCAAGGGAGGCAGCGTCACCGTGTATTCAAATTCATCTGTTTCTCTGGACCAGGTAAGTCCTAATATTTTCATTATTATATCTGTTTTTAATTCTAGGTTTTCTTCTTCTTTATCTATTCTCATGTGGTTCCTTAATTCAGAATTATTGGTGTTCCATTTTTGCAGCTCAAAGCCTGCTTTTCCTAATAATTTTATTGTGTCATTTGTTCATATAAATCTTTTCCTTCCGCTATATTTTGACAGTCATCAGAAGGCCAATTCTCGTACTTAAAAAATGTTCAAATTCAAGTCGCAGTGCCGCAAAGGTTCCAAAATGTCACAAAAGGTATTCTGCTAAACCAAAAAAACTAAGTCAAACGTGACGTTTACTGCAATGAGATTGCGACTAGATCGAAAATAAGAAATGTACTAAAACTGTATTCTGCTAATGTTTCGACTTGCCACCGAAAATAAAATTGATAGGTACCTATTCGAGAAAATGTTTTCTATATCAATAATAATAAATAAAAATTATATAAAATTACCTATAGTTTGACATTCAATCTAATGACGTCTCTTGACAACTATCATCTGCCACAATACGCATCGCGCTTGCGCGTCGCCATTACTAATACGTTCCAAGTTAGCTTTCTAACCGATTATTTATTTTAATGATTTTGTGTTCTCAAAGATTTAAATAACAAACGGGAAATGAAAATACTATGAGTGTGTACTAAACCAAGCAAACTAATTAATATATTAAAAAAAACATAAAATAAGGTTGCAAAAATTTAAGTATCACTAAGTATCACATTATCGTCTGCGTACATTGAACCAACACGAAAATATGTTTTTTTTCGTAAACGAGAACAAAGTTGACTGCCATGAGACTAGACTGCTATGATATTGAGACCGGAACGTGAACAAACCGAATTTTAACATGAGCAGAATACCATTTTTTGGTCTGTTCACAATATCATCGCATTCCGGTGTCATGTTTTTCACTTTGCTTGTTAATTAGTAGAATTATTGACCTTCTGGTCATCCATATAAAAATCCGTCAGAGTCGTTTCCCGTGCAACAGGAAAGCATTCTCCCTCATCTAGTGCTATTTGGTGCAATGTTCGGACGGCCAAATATGGAGCTGACGCTGTGCCAAATGTTACTCTCAAAAGCCGCAGGTGTTGAATTTGGTCCTTGGGATCTTGTCTCCACAATAATATTTGGTAGTCAATGTCTTCAGTAGAGACGATCACCTGGCGGTACATTTTTACAATGTCCGCAACTATACAAATGGGATGCATTCTCCATCGCATTATAGTGTGTCGTAAATCAGCTTGTAAGGTTGGTCCAACCATTAGTTCGCCGTTCAACGACACACCATTCTTGCCTAAGCTTGAGGCATCAAATACAACCCTAAACTTAGTAGTTACTTTACCTTCCCTGATCACTGCGTGATGGGGAAGGTATACGACATCAGGCTTGTTAATTTGCTCTACAGGAATAATTTCTGCATGACCCAAGTCGAGATATTCATTAATTACCTCGACATATTTCTTCTTTAACTCGGAGTCTCTGGATAACCCTTTCTCCAAATTAAAAAACCTGCGCAATGCCATATCTTTAGTTTGACCATTTGCGCAGTGTGGTGTAGCCGTTTTAAACGGCAACCTAACAACATAACGACCTTCGGGATCTCGTTGTGTTGATTGCTTATAAAATGTTTCACAATTTTGTTCTTCTTCCGTGAAGTGCTTTTTTGGCACTACGGTTTCCTCTAATTCCCAAAATCTTCTTATAAGATCATTTTGATCACCTTCCAACGTTACATAGTTAAAGCTCTCTGCGTTTTCTTCCTTTCCCGTAATCTCTCCCGACAGTATCCATCCTAATTCAGAATCCTGCGCTATTAAAGATCCCGGAGGACCCTTACTGAGTCCTTGTTTGAGGACTTTGCTATACACCGAGGAACTTAGAAGAATGTCAATTTTTCCTGGTCTATCCCAAGTAGGATTTGCCAAATTGTACTGTTTCAGTTCTTTCCACAATGGGAACTTTATTTTATTAGAAGGAAGAATTGACGTCAATTTCTTCTGTACGTGAGCCTTAACCGACAAACGAAAGTGAGGATTGTACATTGATTGTAATCTTAAGTAAACAACATATTTTGAGGTCAATGCACAACCTTTATCATCTTCGCCTAGCCTCAGTGATGATTTATAACTGATATATTTTTCAGCCCTAAAAGTTGAACTGCAGACTCCGTAATATACGAAGCCTGCGAACACTAATCCAGCAAAGAGCGCAGAGTCGCCTCTGTGCCTGTACCGAAGGTAACCTTCACCAAGGCCGTAGGCAATAAATCCTGGCTATGGGAAGTCGCAGCACAGTTTGTTACAATGTTACTTTCATCGTCTTGTGTTTGCTTTGTATCAACTGATTGCTTAGGTTCTACTTTAGGGTCAGTTGATACGGACGCATCTTTAGTATGGAGTAAAGAATGATGCTTTCTTTTACATAACCGACATCTAGTCGGCAAACGACAGCAGTATACCGCGTGGCCTGACCCGAGACAATTAAAACATAATCCATTGGATTGGACGAAATTACGCCGTGAGGTGACATCTTCGTTACTAAATTTCTTACAACTACCAAGTTTATGATCAGATTTGCAAAATACACATGACAGAGTAGCTACATGTAGTGTCTTGACAAGAACATTTTTTGTGACAGTATTTTTAGAAGACTTATTGTCTAAAAATTCTAGTGAACGGAACCTTTGTTCTAAAAACTTATTAAACTGCTTTAGAGTAGGTAGGTCTTCTGAATATTCACAAATATTTGCTTCCCATAATTTACGAGACTCATAATCCAATTTTAAGCCCAAAATGTATATTACAATGAAATCCCAGGTGTCGACATTAATTCCCAAATTTTTAAGTGCATTTAAACAATCGTTACTTGTATCCAATAATTCTTTAAGTGATTGTGCTGACTCGCTCGATATATTTTTCTGACTAAGAAACCGTTACAGAATGCAACTTGCCATAAACTTTTTATTATTGTAACGCTTGTTTAACTGTTCCCAAGTAGTCAATTTGAGCTACAAATTGGTATAATTCTCAGAAGTTGCTCAGCTTCTTCCGATAAATGACTTTTTAAATACTGAAGTCGCTGAACATCATCTAACGACTTATTACTGTGTATAAGGGATAAAAATAAATCACGGAAGGTGATCCACTCCGAGTACCTATTGTCCAGAAAACATAGGTAAACTAATTTTAGGTAGTTTTATATTACATGATTTATCTGAGTTTTTTCCTCCACAAGACTGTGATACATTTTGAGAAACTTCTTTTTTACACAAGTCAGTAAGTATTTCTTTTAACTCCGTTTTTTAGTCCAAATACAATTCTTCTGTAACCTCATACACTTCTGATGAACAATAATATGGTTTATTATATTCAGCTTCCTTTATTTGACTTAATATGTTACGATGTGTGTAGGAAAATAATGTCCACTGTGACTCCAAACTCTACAGTCTTACTTCAACATACGCCTTAGAAATACGCTCCTTGGGTGACTTTTTGAAGTTAGACCTGGCTCGCGATATGGCCTTATTAGTGTCCACTTGAATTTTATTGTAGGCTTCCATGTTGTGTAGATATCAATACAAAAAGTTTACACACATAAAATGTCTACCAATAACCTGTTGATGGATGGAAACACTAACGGCCGAAATTAATAACCAATGTAATCCAATATCTCTAGATTTAAGATTAAAAATTCAACCCAGATGTGTAGTAAAGTGTAGCTAAAAACGATCCACGGATTGCAATAGCAATCTTTTCAACCAATCGATCTTTGAGAGGATGGATCATATACTACATATTGCCCTCTGTTCGAAAATGACAGTTCGTAGGATATCATATTAACTTCACAGATTTTATTTGAAAAATGGCACTGTCGATATTCTCCAGTGATAGTGACAGTGATATGGCAGTTCTGGCTCAATTATCGGATTGGAATAGTACTGATAGTGACGCTGGTGAAGAAATAAGACGTCAACGCGCTTCTTCGCGGAGAGTTAAAAGGGTGAACTACATGCAAAGTCTGGATGATGCGGAGTTTACCTTTAGGTTTAGGCTGTCAAAATTAGCAGTAAATTTACTGTTGACTGAAATTATGCCTCTCGACCGTGTAACTTCATCAAGGTAAGTTGCAAATAGTACTTTAAAAAAACAGCTAGTTAAGTACGTACTACCTATCTAACAAAGAACTTTGTTTTTAAAGTTATTTATATTGTATAATATTTTTTTGAAATCATGGAGTGCCACCGCTTCATCAACTAAAAAAATGCTTTTAAAAAAAATCAAGTTTCTTTGGCAGCGGCGACTTTTCGCTTTCGCTTGTTTGACAACAAAAAATACCACGCCACAGATAATAAAACGCATCCTAGCTTTAGCCGTTTCGTGACATTCCTTTTTAACCAACACGTTTTGAATTTTATCACGTCTTTTTCGTATTAATAGAATTATTACGTCTTCGGTAAATACAAGGTGTCGTTTTGCATCCTCGTCAAATTCGAGGAGGTAACTTTGCTAATAATTCTCGACACGAATCAATAATAAAATAAGTAAGTTCTTTTTTTAACTTTTTTATAATTTCTGGAAATCGCCATGTGTAGGTCCCGTGTGATACCGCCCTGTAACTGTAACGCACGCACACAGCGACATAGTCGTGCGACACTGCCTACCACATACGCAACGGGACGATTCTGTTCTTTGAAAGTGGAGTATTCTGAAATACTGTCAAACTTAAATATCTAAAAAACAAGTATGTATTAATCATTGAACAGGATCGTAATTTTATTTGATTATTTATGTCTTTTATAACAGCCTACTGAAATTTGACGAGGATGCAAAACGACACTTTGTATATGTATTAGAAGTCCTTAAAACAAAATTGTAAAGCCTATTTTATGCTTAGTTTTTTGATTGTTACAAAAAAAACGAACCATGTCTATTTTTATACATTTTGCTTACAACGGAATGACGAAGAGGAAAAGGATTTCAAAATATCTGCGGATTGAGCGACCGCAGGATCGTCTTTTTTCGTTATTGGGACGCGGTTTGGAGATCGATCCATAGATTGGTATATATCGACAATCGATTTATATCTTGGATCATGGATTCAATATTAATTTCGGCCATAGGTCAAACCGTAATCTCTCAATAGATGTCATGCTCACTCAAATGTCTCGCTGACGGTGGCGCGTGTGTTGGATCATTTAGCTCCCTTCAAAATGGTTGAGCTGAATGGTGCTGATCCATGCGTCATGTTCGTGAACGGGCGCTGTCAGTTGGGACTGGTCATCTCTTAGCCACCACGGCTTATTTTAATTATTTAATTATGGATTGTTTTGTTTGAATTTACATTAGCTGTACACTGGCCACTCAATGTGTACGTCTTATTTACATCGTTCTCACATATAATTATACCTATATACAAGATTATTGAGGTAACTAATATTTATGTAACAATATAATTTAAAAGAGTGTCCATGGAGTTTCTTGCCCGTTCTTCTCCATAGGTACCTACTACGCTTTGGAATGGGCAACTAGCTTCATATTTCTGACTGACCGACCACTTGACAATTCAAAAGTGCCTGTAAATGGTTTAATTGAAATAAATGCTTTGAGTTTGAGTTTTCAAGGCCCAAATTATCGTAAATTTTTTAAGTCACTGTAGAGAGAGGTTCCTCAAATATTTTCTAAGTCGCTGTAGAAATACATCTTCGAAATTTTCTGTCTTTAAACTTAAACTGACTTGCAAAATTTTGGGCATGGATTCCCCGTCACTTCACTTTTTCGCAAAATTTTCTAAGTCTGTACAAAATGCTTCTAAACTTCAAAGTTAATTTCTTCAAGAGAATAAGATTCGCTTCCCGCCGGGTCACTCCACTGGTCACCAGTCTGCTGCTTACACTGGCAGGATTGCGCCCCGAGCAGCGATCCACTGCCCCTAGGTGCGCTGATGACGACAAAGTGGTTCTCGGGAGCCACTCGCACCGACTCTAAATCCAACTTCGAAGGACCATGTAAGCCGTACCAAGATGCTTCACTTAGCTAGGTGTTTTAGCAATAAAACAAGACGATGCTGTTTTTGGGGGTTATTTAATGAATATTATTTGAGTCCTTATATCTAATCGTGGGTAACGAAACCATAGCTTGCTTTTATTATTATTATTATTTTATTTCATATGTCAGATTACATTGATCCATAATGGTTAGTAACAACAGGAGCTTAAAATCTATGTTAGTAGGTACATAATTAAATATAAATAACAATAAAATTACATCATAGGATTAGAAACCATTACAATTCAAATATTAAAACATTAACTTTTAAACAGGGCAACGCCATCTATCGCGCTATGGGTCAAACTTTTGCGATTATCGACTTAACATCTAGTTTCCGTATAGTTTATAATATACATATAATATGATAATGGATAACAAATAATAATATGGACTTTTTTGAAAATGTTTGTTGTTATGTTATCGTTTCCTATACTTTTAGTATTTTGAGAGATTGGATTGTTCTCGATACCTCTTCTGGTGTAGTTGGAGTAAATAATCGAATGATTCAATCTGTCTGTTTGCGGCGGTATTTTATTGCAGCCTGGAGTAATTTGATCATTGTAAAAGTCATTGAATATATTGCAGATGTCTTCAGTTTTCATGTTTCTTTAACCAAAGGGTACAAAATCGAACTTTACATTATTTCTAAGTAAGGCAGCCGATATGCATATCTGACGGACAGAGCCGTCATCTACCCCGGTCGCGATGGGGAGTGGAACCGGCGAGAGATGTCGTGCGGTGTCCCACAGGGATCGGTTCTAGGGCCGCTCCTGTGGGACATCGGTTACGACTGGGTGCTGCGGGCCGACCTCCCTGATGGCGTCAGCATGGTGTGCTACGCTGACGACACGCTGGTCCTGGCGAAGGGGAGGTCGCATCAGGCGGCGGCCGACGCGATGACACGCGGGGTTGCGATAGTCGTGGAGAGGATCCGGCAGTTGGGTCTCGAGGTGGCTTTGCACAAGTCCGAGGCCATGTCTTTCCATGGGCCCCGGAACAGGCCACCATCGGGATCCCAACTAACGGCAGGAGGGGTTCACATCGGCGTCGAGTCCACGATGAAATACTTAGGACTCGTGCTCGATAGCCGGTGGAACTTCGTGGAGCACTTCCGACGTTTGGCCCCCAAACTGGAACGGACTGGGGCCGCCCTCAAGCGGCTCCTACCCAACCTGAGGGGTCCAAACGCCTCCTGCCGGAGGCTGTACGCGGGGGTCGTGCGGTCCATGGCTACTTATGGGGCCCCGGTGTGGGCGCGTTCACTGCGGCGAAGAGCCGCCCACTATCTGAACGCGCCCCAAAAGGTGGTAGCCGTAAGGCTGATCCGGGGCTACCGCACGATCTCGGGCGAGGCGGCAAGCCTCCTTGCCGGACTGCCGCCGTGGGATCTGGAGGCGATAGTCCTCGCGCGCCTGTATGAGTGGCGCGCGGAGGCACTACGCCGGGGGGAAACCCCGCTTCCGCGGCAAATCGCGGCGGAGCGGACGGATCTCCGGCGCGATCTCATGGCGGCATGGAAAGAGCGACTGTCGCAACCCAGCGCAGGGCACGCCACGATAGCGGCGGTAAGACCCCTCTTTGAGGAGTGGCTAGAGAGGCGTCACGGCGTCCTCACCTACCGCCTGACGCAGGTCCTCACCGGACACGGAAGTTTCGGGAGGTTCCTGCACATCATCAGGCGGGAGGAAACGCCCGGGTGTCACCACTGCGATGATCGCCCCGAGGACACGGTGGAGCATACGGTGGGGGCCTGCCCTGCATGGGCGGAGCACCGCCGTGTCCTCGTAGAGGCGATCGGCAGCGGCGGCGATCTCTCACGCCCGGCCTTGGTTCAAGCCATGGTCCGGGGCGAGGGGGAGTGGGAGGCAGTCGCCTCCTTCTGCGAAGCAGTCATGCTAGCGAAGGAGGTGGCGGGACGGGAGAGGGAGAGAGTCTCCCGTCTAAGCCGCCGCGGTGGACGCTCCGGGCGTCGGGAGCCGCGTGACGACTCCCGGCCACCGTAGGCGCGGGCCTGCGGGCGGTGAGTAATGGGTAGCTCACCGTCCGATCAGGACCAGGCCCGTGCTGGACGGCGCGTACGTGTTCCACGCGCGCCTCAAAGAGATGTCAGCATCATAGAGGGGGTCCACTAGGGCCCAAGCCTGCCGGGAAAGCGGGATCATCCAAAAGGGGTACCGCTGACCCGGAACATAAAGGGCCAAGGAAGGAACACGGGTGGGTTTTAGTCAGTAAGAGTCTGACACTCCCTTCCGCTCCACCCAGAGCGGGAGGAGTCATTTGATGATTTCCCATCCTCAAAAAAAAAAAGAAAAAAAGGGCAGCCGATATCATTCCAAAATGTGTACTTAGGTCGTAACTTCAGATTTAATGTTATTGAGATCAATTTGAACCCTGTCGGGTACAGCAAAATAGTAGGACAGAGGAAGCTCATATATTTATGTGATCTATTCTTAAGTATATCTAATGCCATTAGGATTTTTTTCCTGTATAGATGAATGCATGCTTGTGTAACCTGCTATAACGTACAAGAGACAGTTGGTAGCGTAATATTTACCGAGAGCTACTTCATCATATACTACCATTATGATACTATTCGTATTTCCCAATGTAATATCTGAGTTCAGAGATCAACAAAATTGAAATCTTCTTATTTGGCTAAAGACGGGGAGTACCCGGACATATCGCTCTCGTAAACTCTCGTATTTGCGCGGCGTGTATGTCGTGTCACGTTATGCACGTCGGTCGTGTGCGCGACTGCATCAATATTTGATGCACATAACGTTCGGAAGTACTGGGATCTTGAGTTTTCTTCTTTTTGCAACAAAAAATGCTCGGATTGGCAAGTTTTTAGGATTTTGTACCCAAACGAACCAATTAATAATTACACGCTGTCTATCACAGGGCTGTATCTTCATGATAGGCAGCAACTTGAAATTCAGTATACATGACGTTACTTTTAACCTTTAACAAGGCAACATAAAAAGATAGAAAACATTTAGACAGTACAACACCCATTGCAACAAACCTGGTGTTTCTGGAATCACAGCACTGTGTTCTCACATTTTGACATTCATGATACTCAAAGGCAAATTAATTTGTTTGCCAGAGACACATTTAAGTCGAGCTCTATGTCCTACCAATGGAATTGGTTTTAGTTTTTTTCTGATATTATTATAATAATATTATATTCTATAATACAGTTCTTTACTTTTAGATATGTATTAGTTTATAGTTCTTTTTTTATGCTTATATATGTACTGTGTTTTATTAGTTGCCTGAAGTAAAGGATTATTATTATTATTTCCGTATTAATATTATATTCCGTTTATTTATTTTCATACTTAGAAATACATTTTTAAATATTTTTATAAAAATCTTTAAAAAAAACATTTAAAAATATAAAAATAGTAGTCCGCCGGTATTGGAAACAGGGTCCAAGCTACCGGTGGTTAGGGCTCTAGAGAAAGTAACCTCCTCACGATACGAGTCGTATCGAGGAGTACTGCCTTCTGAATCAGGCTCTTGATCCAACCGCCTAACGAGAGTTTCGAGAGATGTTGATCGAAACTTTCGGCCATCAGGCCATTGGCCGACACGACAATCGGCACAATGACAGCCGAGTTCACATTCCACATGTCAACAACCTCGTGTGCTAGGTCGAGATATTTAATTTGTTTCTCTTTCTCAGCTTTCACGACGTTCTCGTCATGTGGAATGGTAACATCGATAATCATTGTGCGGCGCGCTAATCGATCTATCACCACTATATCAGGCTTATTGGCGACAATAGTCCTGTCAGTAATGATAGACCGATCCCAGTACAACGTGACTTGGTCATTTTTGAGAACTGGGTCAGGCGCATACTTGTAATACGGTACCTCAGTATACACAAAATTATATTTTAAAGCAAGTTGCTGGTGAATAATCCTGGCTACTTGGTTATGCCTGTGTAAGTACTCGCCGTTAGCCAGACGAGAACAACCAGAGATAATATGTCTGATGGATTCACTTGGACGGCGGCAAGCCCGACACGACACGTCAACCGTCCCGTCTTTCATAATATGTCTCCGGTAGTTATTCGTCAAGATAACTTCGTCCATAATTGCACAGATGAAACCTTCAGTTTACCAGAAAAAGTCACCAAAACGTAGCCAGGATACGGACGCTAAGAAGTCTATACCGGACTGATTAAGAGCCCTTGCGGTCATCGGTAGTAAGTACTACAGGTTTGCGCCAGTTATCTTTAGCCATGCAGAGCGGGGTGAGCCCCTTGTCTACAGCGACCACATCAGGGTGCATACCCATTTCAGCTTTTAAAAAATATTCCCTGAGACTGCAGATCTCGCGGTTGTGGAGGGTCTTCGCATTTAAAAAGCCTCGACTCCCGCACTTCCGCGGGAGGTACAGTCTCATCACCGATGAACGTGGGTGATGCATCCGATTTGTGGTTAGTAGTGTACGGACCCTCCTATCCAGGGCGTCGAGTTCAGTCTGAGTCCATTTGAGTATGCTAAAAGAGTAAATCAAAACCGGCATGACCCAACCGTTGAAGGCACGCACCTTGTTTCCGCCTGAAAGAAGACTAAGTAATATCTTCTTCAGTCGACTGAAGAAGCGCTCTTTCAACGATTGCTTCATGTCAGCAACGTTGATGCGTAACGTTTCCGATATACTCAAATATTTATACTGTAGTGACCTACATAATGATCATGCGAGCGCATCACACGTCCGGCCGCCGCCACAGCGCGCAGTGCACTGAGCGTCCGCCAGGGCGCGCGGCGTGCGCGACTTACCGCCGCTCCCAACGTATGCGACACCTCAAGCGGCCTGCGCCTGCACTGGCGACCGTATCGAGGAGCGACAACATCCCTGCGTCGATGACCATCGGGCACTGACCGTTGCATACCGTGCCGCCTGTATTTACGTGTTGCGCCGCGCCGCGCGCGCTATTCTACGTCAGCCTCGGCAGCGTTCAACCTGGATCGTGCCTATTGGTCTACCTCCGCCGGGTTGACTCCTCACTACCACCACCACTCATATGATACCCTACGGTAATATATAAGTGATGTTTTTGACAATATATATGCCAATTGATTTATGTACGCATTCGCCTTTCATTTTACAAGTAACCTCTAAATTACTACCGACCTCTAAATTGGTGACCCCGACGTGATTCAACAAAGTTATGGAGAACGCAAGTCAAGTGCCGCGAACCATGCTGTCTGAAGAAGATGTAGAGATGATTTCCGTCAAGTCTCGGATACCTCCATTCTGGCGAGACAAACCCAGATTATGGTTCGCGCAATTTGAAACCATGGTGTCGAACCAAAAGCTCAGCGAAGAAGCGAAGTTTGGACTTGCTGTGGCACAACTCGACAAGGTGGATGTTGAACAAATTAGCGACATCATATTATCATCGGCTAGGACGGGTAGATTCGAAGCGCTGAAGACCCGATTATTATCCGTCTACGAGGAGTCAGAGAATAAGCAACTGCAAAAATTGCTCAACGAGGTTGAACTAGGCGACCAGCGTCCTTCCCAGCTACTGCGGCGTATGCGTGATCTGGCCCGTGACAAGATGCCCGATGAAACCCTCCGAATGTTGTGGATGAGCCACCTACCCTCTTCGACGAGAGCTGTATTGGCGGTCAGCGAAGAATCGAAATTAGACTCGCTAGCAGCGATGGCAGACAAGATGAGTGAGCAAACGAAGGAGGCCAATTCCGTGTGTGCCTGCAGCCATGCTAGCACCGCGGCACAATCGTCGACACCATCGCCTAACGATCGAATTTTGAATATGATCGAGGCGCTTACGAGGGAGGTCGCAGCGTTGAAAATGGACAGATCGCGTAACTACCACCGTGGGCCACAGCGGGACAGATTTCGTTCAAGATCCCGTTCCAAGTCCGCGAATCGTGACACATCGATTTGCTATTTCCATCGCAAATTCGGCAAGGACGCGTTTCGCTGTCGGAGGCCCTGTAACTACGCAAGCAAGTTGAATTCGAGCCAGGGAAACTAGTCCCGACTTTGGCTACGACGGGAGCCGAAGTCAACGACATAACCCAACACCGTCTGTTCATAAAAGAATTGGGAACTGGTCTGCATTTCCTCATCGACACCGGCGCGAACGTCTCAGTATTACCTGTCAAGAGGGTACGCAAAGAAAAAACGACGCCGATCGAATATCTCTACGCCGCCAACGGCTCACGAATACCCTCATACGGGGAACGCATTATGACGTTGAATATCGGATTACGCAGACCGTATATGTGCAATTTCGTCGTCGCCGAAGTGACCAGACCGATATTGGGGGCTGATTTCCTACATAAGCACCAACTCACGGTAGATATACACGGACGAAGGTTAATAGACAAAAAAACAGCCCTGTCCGTTGTCGGCTACGTAACGTCTACTTCAGACTCCAGCATCAACACCGTAGATGACCAGCAGCCATACCACGATCTACTCGCAAAGTACCCAGACATCACCCGACCGAACTTGAAGCTCTGTCACAGCGAAGTGGAACACCACATACAGACTACCGGCCCGCCATTATATGCGAAATCACGACCGCTGCCACCGCATAAGTACAAGGCAGCCAAGGCAGAATTTGACGCGATGATTGAGCAAGGTATTTGTCGACCGTCGAAGAGTCCTTGGGCCAGTCCAATACACCTTGTCCTAAAGAAGGATGGCAAATACAGAGTCTGTGGAGATTATCGTCGTCTCAATTCAGTGACCGTGCCAGATCGGTACCCCATTCCAAGACTCCACGATTTTACCTACAACCTGCTGGGGAAGAAGTACTTCTCCATAATTGATATGAAAAAGGCCTATTATCAAGTGAGGACTCGCGAAGAGGATATACAGAAGACTGCCGTTATCACACCATTCGGGTTATTCGAATTCCCGAGGATGTGCTTCGGTTTGCGCAACGCTGGGCAAACATTTCAGCGTCACATAGACAACGTTCTACGGGGACTCCCTGTTTTCCCATTCGTCGACGACATTTTATTGGCTACTGAAACTGAAGAACAACACAGAACAGAATTAGAGAATGTATTCAGAAGGCTTAACGACCATGGATTACAACTAAATGTAGCTAAGTGTACATTTGGCCAACAAACACTTAACTTTTTGGGCTACACTGTAACCACTGAAGGAATTAAGCCAACTGACGAGAAGGTCGAAGCCATTAAATCATACCCTCGCCCAGAAACAGTCCAACAATTACGTCGATTCCTGGGAATGATAAACTTTTATCGCGAGAATACTCCACACGCCGCCAAGTATCAGAAAGAGCTCAATGTTTACCTGAAAGACTCGAAGAAAAACGACAAGACGAAAATTACGTGGAACGAGACAGCGATTCAGGCGTTTGAAAAATGCAAAGACGACATCACCAGCGCCGTATTGTTGTCATACCCATCGTCAACACTACCTTTCGTGCTTATGACCGACGCATCCGACACTTGCGCGGGGGCGGTACTTCAACAAAAAAATCAAGGCCGTTGGAGACCGCTCGGATTTTATTCCAAAAAGTTCAACGACGCTCAAAGGAAGTACAGCACGTATGACAGGGAGCTTACGTCTATATACCTGGCAGTACGTCATTTTCGCCGGACGATAGAAGGCCGTGACGTCACCATATTGACGGACCACAAACCCCTCACCACTGCACTGCGAGCGAACTACAAAGACGAAACTCTGAGGCGCACAAGATATTTAGAGTATATCAGCCAGTTTGTCACCGATATCAAGCACGTAGCGGGCAAGGATAACTGTGTGGCCGACGCAATGTCTCGAGTAGACACGATCGCATGCCCAAGTCCAATAAATTACGACGAGTTAGCAAAGTCTCAAATGCAAGATGAAGAACTCAAGCAACGCATGAAAAGCGACCGTTTCATATTCAAGCGAATAGCACTGCCCGGTTCCACAACACAAGTCATATGCGAGATGTCAACAAAATGTCCTCGTCCGTTCTTACCGCCACAATACAGGAAACAAGCTTATCAAGCGATACACGACCTTAATCACCCCGGCGTAAGAGCGACAAGAAGATTAACGACTACCCGTTATTTCTGGTTGACCATGAAGGAAGATGTCACAAGCTGGGCAAGAACTTGCGACCAATGCCAGCGAGTGAAAGTTCATCGCCACACCAAGGCACCAGTATCCAGTTTCATGCAAGTAGACCGTTTAAGTCATCTGCACATTGACTTAGTCGGTCCCTTACCAACGTCAAACAACTGTCGTTATATACTTACGATGATCGACAGAGCAACTAAGTGGCCAGAAGCTCAACCAATCCAGGACATAACGGCAGAAAAAGTCGCAAATACGTTGTATGAAACATGGATTGCAAGATTCGGATGCCCCGCGACCATAACAACAGACCAAGGCAGACAGTTCGACTCGGAACTATTCAATAAGTTGATGCATCGCATGGGAATCCAGCACGTACGAACTACGGCGTACCACCCCCAATCGAATGGTTTGGTAGAACGCTGGCACCGCACACTCAAAGCATCACTCACCGCAAGACTAAATACAACGAACTGGACGTACGAGTTACCCACTGTACTACTCGGTCTTCGCGCCGCATACAAGTCAGACATCGGCGCCAGTACTGCGGAATTATTATTCGGAAGAACACTACGCCTGCCTGGTGAATTCTACGGTGAACCAATCTCAACATGTAACACATCATCGCACTTTATGAGTCATCTTAGCGAAGCATTAAAAAAGGCACAGGTGCAGCGACAAGCCAACAAAAGCACAGCTGTTTTCATTCACGGAGATCTGTATAAATCAACACATGTTTACGTTCGTAATGACGCCGTGCGCAAACCGTTGACACCTACCTATAGCGGTCCGTATTGCGTCATCGATCGCACAGATAAGTACTTCACCGTACAGTTGGAGAATAGAAGATCTAATATATCCATCGATCGGCTGAAGCCAGCATTCCATTGCAACGAGGAGCAGGCAGATAAAGCACGTGTCACCTTCAGCTACGTCACTAAATCTGGCAGGACATCCAAGCCTCCTGTACGCTTTGCTGAGGGGGAATAATGTAGTGACCTACATAATGATCATGCGAGCGCATCACTCGTCCGGCCGCCGCCACAGCGCGCAGTGCACTGAGCGTCCGCCAGGGCGCGCGGCGTGCGCGACTTACCGCCGCTCCCAACGTATGCGACACCTCAAGCGGCCTGCGCCTGCACTGGCGACCGTATCGAGGAGCGACAACATCCCTGCGTCGATGACCATCGGGCACTGACCGTTGCATACCGTGCCGCCTGTATTTACGTGTTGCGCCGCGCCGCGCGCGCTATTCTACGTCAGCCTCGGCAGCGTTCAACCTGGATCGTGCCTATTGGTCTACCTCCGCCGGGTTGACTCCTCACTACCACCACCACTCATATGATACCCTACGGTAATATATAAGCGATGTTTTTGACAATATATATGCCAATTGATTTATGTACGCATTCGCCTTTCATTTTACAAGTAACCTCTAAATTACTACCGACCTCTAAAATACCTTTCGGATGAGGAGAGGTATCTTTAAGGTGTATGGAATAAATAAATAAATATCGTCTGACATTGCACACAGCACCATCTAGTTCCAAGTTAAGCACTTAACACTTAAGGCTTGTGTTATGGATACCAGATGGTTGATACACTACTTAAATACAAATCTGAAAGATGAACTCCTTCGGATTCCATAATCTCACCTCGCTTTACATGCATGACTGCACATTTGACCACACCAAATTCCATCTTGATGGCGCTACTGAAAGTTTCAGTTACCTTCAGTAGCTCCATCAGTCGTAATTTGTTGGGGCAAAGAGTTTCAAGTCATCCATGTCGAGGAGGTGAGATATGACCTAACCACCATTCCTCAACCGATAACCTAGACCTGAATCCTCCAGTAGTGTGCTTAGAGGATTCACGGCTAAGCAAAACCAAAGTGGACTCAAATTGTCACCCTGAAATATGCCCCGTTTAATCTATACAGGCTCATCATTCCCCTGGATCTGTCAACATCCTGGATAGCGAAGAACCGTCTTCCATTGCCCCATACACGATTCATGGAAGGTGCGTAGAGTTGCATCAATCTTGTACAACTCCAGCACCCTCATGAGCCATGTACGTGGCACCGAGTCTTAGGCCTTCTTATAATCTATCCAGCATGTCGGCAGATCCTTGCGGGATCGACATACCTGTTGGCTAATGGCCATGTCGATGAGGAGTAGCTCCTTAGTACCGCGGGACCCGTTTCTACATCCATTTTTAGAGGCAGACATAAACATATTACTGCCAATGTGTGTATTAATTTTCGCTCTCAGAATGGATGTAAAAAGTTTATAGACCGTCGACAAACACGTGATTGGTCTATAATTCTTGGGTTCCGTGGGACTACCTGACTTATGAAGCAGGTGGGTAACGCCTGTTGTTAGAAACTGTGGTAGCGACCCAGACTTTAAGGATGACTGGAACTGAGATGCCAGGTAAATGTGTGAACTAATTAGCCATTTCAACCAAAAGTGGTGGAATCCGTCCGGTCCCGGAGATTTCCAGTTCGGTAACGGACGGACCGCTCTGGCAACGTCTAATTGCGTAATTAGGACTGCTCCCATTTCTGGTATATTTTCACACACTCGCTCAACCACTCGTATCCAGTCAGCCTCAGCGTGACAGACGGGTACTGACCAGATGTTGCGCCAGAATGTTCTCGTGGCGGTGTCATCCGGGCGGCACACGTCTGTCACATTTTGTTCAGGTCGCTCCCAAGCTCTGTACACACACCTCTCATCGCTCTGGAACATGCGATTTTGTGTGTATCGATCAACCCGTCGCTTATACCGCCGAATATGGCTCGCCTGTGTACAAACTTTCTGCTTCAGGAAGTCGATGCGCTCTGTGACACGGGACATGTATTCTCGAGGGCTGATTTCAGTCCCCGAAAATGCCCGTCTTACAAAGCGCATCACTCGTGGTCGTGCTAACTATACTGCTTCAGGGAGGGCAATCCTCCCTGAAGCAGTATAGTTTGCCGATAAGTACCCTGGTCCCATCGATACGACGTTCGCGCGTGCATCGTACTTATCGGCCGAAATCCTGCGGGATATCGGAAACACCCTTTCAAAGTGCGCATGTTATGTATACAACCCTTATAACGTGAATCCCTGAAGTCAGCTCATGAACAATCGGAAGGTGGAAGCTCAACGAGTGCCATAGCAGTCCAAGGTACGTGTGTGCATTGTATTTGTTGCGGCCTATGTCGAGTTATTGAACATCGAAATTAAGCAAAAACGTTTTATCCCAGTGTAGTATCAAAGCCACTCCTATTTCGGCTTGGTGCGTATGCTACAAAAGGTAAATTATATTAAAAAGTTAACTATATCAATTATATTAAAAACTAGCAGCCCGTCCCGGCTCCGCACAAGTATTTACCAAAAATTTCAAAAATTTTAGTTTTAACACCTACACACTCACACACAGACACCCTTTTTTTTTGCGTCGGTTTACTAAAAAAGAGTACGTTATAAAGAAAGTTTGGATATTATTACTTTTTTTTTGTTCTTATTTCGTATTTTTTTTACATTCGATTATTTTATTTTAGGATAGTAAAGGATTAGATTAGGAAGGTTAAGTACCAAGGTACAAATAAAGAGCCTATTCTAGCGGCAGCATTACAATATTTTTTTTTAAATAAAAGAACACTTATTGTGACATAGCTGTAATAGTTAGCCATAATAATATGCTGTCGCGACACTTCACACCATCAGACACTTCTGCTGAAACTAGAGCACTGTGGAATTCGAAATACAGCTCTCGATTCAAAGTCAAATTCAAAGCATTTATTTCAAATAGGCACATAAAAGGCACTTTTGAACGTCAACATTTACATTTAAATAGAATTGATTCTAGTCGCCCCTTCCAAAAGGTAGTTTCGTATGGAGAAGAATGGGCAAGACACTCCACCGTTACTCTTTTAAAATGTGTTACAATATTTTGTATACATTAATTATAATAAGAAAGAAAGAAAATAAAGAAAATGCGTTTATTTGCGGTAAACATGACGCAAAAAATAACACAAACACAAAAAATATGAAAAGGTTGGGGAAAACATGCGTCACATCCACGCAAAACGGCTATCGCTCAGCATTATGCCGCGACCCTATGCAAGACAGAGCCCCAGCGCTGGTTTTCAGCGACAGCCGGCGCTGACGTAGTGACGTCGTCCGGTGAGGCAAACAATAGTTAGGACGCTGTACCAGTACAGCGTACTTACGAACGTTGCACTTAAATAAAAATAATATACACACATCAAAAGTGTCTAGGGATCAACATATATTTTTGCAATAACTTTTCTCCTGATTGATATTAATTAAAATTTTCTTTAAGGATTCATAAAATAAAGTGTTTTCGTTTGTCACAGTAACGATAAACCAAGTCACCTTTGCATTAATAAAGAAATTTGCCATTTTCCTAATAAAGGGATTTTTGACATTTGAACCACTAACACAAAAGTTCGAAAAAAAGACTGAAATAACAGTTTTCTTTAAAATTTTATTGGGTAACTTAAACAATTTTATTAATAATCCGTGTTTCTACCGCGAACACTAACAACACAAGAACATCGGTTTGGCATACTCAAAATGAGTTCATCCAAATCACGCTGTGGAATGGCCGCCCATGTTCGTTGCAACAACAAAAAAAGGTCTTCTTGCGACTGGATACCCTCCATATTCGGCAGAGCTCTTCTCTGTAGCATATCCCATGCATGCTCAATCGGGTTCAAGTCTGGCGACTGAGCAGGCCAGGGCAGGACATTGATGTTAGCTGCGGCGAGAGTCTGTCTTACAACTCTTGCGGTGTGCGGTCGTGCATTATCATGCATTAACTGAAATAAGGGACCGATTTGCACTTGTAGAGGAACGATGACGTCTGATACAATCGTCTCAGCATAAATTTGAGCGTTGAGGTTGCCTCTGATCCAAATCAACTCAGTTCTTCCGCCGATCCAAATACCCGCCCATACCATGATGGTTCCCCACTATAAGGATGGACTTCCTGGCAGGATTTTAATCGCTGTTGGCGTCCAGGGGTTCTCCAGTGTCGTATACGTCTTGTATCCGGTCTCATACCAAAACGAGACTCATCAGAAAAGCACACGAAACGCCATTGTTCTTCTGCCCAATTTCTGTGTTCAAGAGCCCATTGATATCGAATCCTACGATTGTGCATTGCTATAGGTGGTATCCGTAGCGGTCTTCGGGAATGAAGGTTCACTTCATGCAAGCGGTTTCTGACTGTTTGGTCGCTAATTAAGTTCCCTGAAGAGTGATGAAGCCTCACGGCTAACATCATGGCGGTTATTGTTGGAGCTCTTCGAGTTAAGATTTGAATGTATCGGTCTTGTCTCCGTGTGGTGCAGCGATACCGTCCTCCATGGCGCTCAGCCACGGTACCAGTGCTTCGGTAACGTGTCCAAAGTCGACTGATAACACTCTGACTTGTATTCAGAGCTAAAGCCACAGTACGTTGCCGGGAACCAGCTTCTATCATTCCCACGGCTCTGAGCATTTCTTCCCTGCTTAAATGACGTCGCCGCTCCATAATAACGTTGGTTTTAATCAGTAGTAGGGAAACAGTAGCACTAATAATGTCTTCAATGCGTTGTATGTTTTTATAGGGAAAATATTGACAGCTGATTTTCATCTTTTACTCGAATTTGATTCACAGTTCCTGATTCAAATTATGAAATGCACCAAAAAGGATCCATATAAATTTATAAAATCATAAATTTATTACAAAGCCACATCTTAATCTCAAGAAATCCGCATAAAAATGCTTGATCCCTAGACACTTTTGATGTGTGTAATTGAATTTAAATGTTATAGAATATCATCTGCCTAGCCTTTTCCCAACTAGGTATGTTGGGGTCGGCTTCCAGTCTAACCGGATGCAGCTGAATACCAGTATTTTACATGGAGCGACTGCCTATCTGACCTCCACAACCCAGTTACTGGGTAATACAATACCCCTTGGTAAGACTGGTTGTCAGACTTTCGGGCTTCTGACGACCCGTAACGACTGTCAAAGATCCACGAATGACAGCCGGGACCAACGGCTTAACGTGCTTTCCGAGGCACGGAGCAGTGGTGATGAAATAATTTACACAAAGTAAAGCGCCTGTCGGGGTTCGAACCTACGACCTACAACTTGTAAGTCGCGGCCGTTACCACTGGGCCACCACTGCTCTGCAAAATGTTATAGAATATACTAAACAGAAATGTAAAAGGAAATAGACATACATGCAACGAGAATATCATCCTCAATAAACGTTTTACGCTTTATTTCAAAGCGTCTTATTTGACGTACACTCAACATACATACTAGTTTTCTCTATCTACGACATACACCAAAGAAGCGCTATGATGTAAGGAATTACAAAATGGCCAATGATGTAATGATGTGTTACTAATATTATGCAAAAGTTATGTGTCAGTGTTACAAGCGTTGGTGTGTGAATGTGAAAGATGAGATGAGATGGACCCAGTAAAAATACCAAAACCTTGGAAACTGGAGGGTGACCCGACATGCCAAACATTTCCATAAAGAGAGCTTTGGAGCTCCAAAAACAGGAAGTTATGAGAAAATAGAATTAGTACAAAATAGAACAACATAACTTAAATAAATAATACGATTGTTGGAATTAAATTTGAAATTAGATTATAAATGAATGAATACAGAAATAATTATTTAGCATTATACATGGACAAGCAAAGATCAAAATGTATTTATTTATTTATTTATTTATTTAAGGAAGAACAAACAGTAGCACAATAACAAATAGTCATAATAACTTAAATTCAAACATCTTTAAACGATTATGCTACCCACTACGTTCTCCACAGATTACAATTTGAGGTATTTATAACTAGCTAGTAACACAGATACAATACATTATATAAATTAGAATCGCGACATTTGCGCCAAAAATGTAAACAAATATAAGCTTATGGAAAAATAACCTTAATTCCTACATAACAAGGTTCAGTTTACGCTACAGCTTTAAACATTTTTATATAATTTTTATATAAAAAAACTTTCTCAATAGTGCTATTCACTCTGAAATCAAACTAATTTTCATTAAAATAAAGTTGATATTTGTTTAACATGAAATACGTCAATTCGAAACACAAATAAAATTTGAATTAACAACAGTCAATTGTCCCAAAACTGATATCTGTTTTTTTTTTCCAATTTATAAAATAAAAAAAATAATAAACAACGGATACTAATTTTGCGTGCGTACATTATTAAGCATTGCGTTATTAAAATTACTTTGCTGATCCTTTAGGGTTGCTTGGATTTGATTCCTAAATGCATTTTTAGTAAGAAAAAGAATGTCGATTGAGTTGAACTCGTTGTTAAATGTCTCAACCAAACGATGTAGTGGCGAACGCGAGCCAGCGTTGGTCTTACAGAGGCCAGTAGCAAATAGACGCCGAGTGCGTACCTCACGTAGATGACTGTTCGAGGAACCAGGTAACAAAGACTCCTAACTAAGTCCGGACAATCAAAATGATTGCGGCACACATTAAACAAAGTCATCACTTCCAGAAGTTTCCGTCTTGATTTTAAGGTCAGGAGATCATACTTTTTAAGAAGTAAGTGGTATGACATTTTATTCCGATAGCATCTAAAATTCAAAGCACGAAGGTATTTACGTTGTACTAGTTCTAATCTTTCACTATATTTCACGTAAAAAGGGTTCCAAATAGGTACTGCAAACTCTAACTGAGGCCTAATTATTGACTTGTATAAGTGTAAAAAGGTAGAAGGTCGACGAAAATCCCTGGAAGATCTCATTACAAAACCAAACATTTGGTAGGCTTTGTTAACAATTTTTTCTACATGGACGTCCAGATGCACCTTCGAATCTAGCAGAACACCAAGATCGCGGAGAGAACCTACTTTACTAATTGGCGTATTTGCAAGACGATAGTTGAACTCAGTAATATTTTTCTTTTTGGTAAATGTTATAACATGACACTTTGGAAGACTTAGGTAAAGCTTATTCGAAAAGCAGTAGCTGGAGAAACGATCTAAATCCTGCTGAAAGTTAAAACAATCGACTTTATCAGAAATAATTTTATAGACCTTTAAATCGTCCGCGTAGAGAAGAAATTTTGAATTTTGAAAACAGTGTTTTATGTCATTAATGTATAAAATAAATAATAAAGGGCCCAAAATGGAACCTTGTGGTACACCGGAGGTGACCCGAAAAGAGCCAGATTCAAAGCCATTAACAACCACCTTTTGTGTTCTGTTAGTTATGTAAGATATAAACCACCGTAAAAGGTCCCCTCTGATTCCGTTGTAAGCAATTTTATTAAGTAGTAGTGTGTGGTCAAGTTTATCGAATGCCTTCTGAAAATCTGTGTAAACCGCATCAATCTGCTGTCTATTATCGAGACTATCAAACAGCTGGGACGTGAAAACGAGGAGATTGCTAATGCAAGATCTGTCTTTAACAAAGCCATGCTGTTCTTTTATTAAAACAACGCGAATAGCAGGATATAGTTTATTATGTACCAGTCTCTCAAATAGCTTGGAGAAAGCAGATAGTATAGAGATAGGTCGATAGGTCGCGACATCATGCTTAGAACCACTCTTATGAACAGGTACAATATTTGCATGTTTCCAAACCTCAGGGAACTTCAATAAATATGCTGTCAACACAGAATTAATGTGGACAAGGGAAACGCCGCCAGCAGTCCCGGCAAACGGGACTGAATGCCATGCTGCAGCGCTGCAGGAGATCCAAAACCAAGCACCGCAGGCCATGACCCATGAGGTGAGCAAAGAATAAAAATAATAATGAAAATTAAAAACTTATTGTTCAGAGAGTTGTACATGCAACAATAACTTCCTAAGTTGAATCTTAAATGACTGTTTTGTTTTTAGGCCTCGCATTGGCGGTGGAAGGTCATTCCAGCAGCGCGTGGCTGCAAACCTGAAGCTACCTCTGAAAGCTGCGGTTTTATGTCGCTGCATGCTTAGCGGGCCAACAACAGAACGAAGACCATATTTGTAATGAGCTTGTCGCCAAGTGAGTTTTTCATATAAGTAGTGCGGCTTATGGGTTGTTACAATCCCAAACATTAAATTCGCCAAATGAAGTTTCCGCCTGGCAGCCATTTTTAGTGTCTTGAGTTGATTTATGTATGGCGTCACATGATGCCTGCGAGGGACACAAACACAGAAACGAACACAGGCATTCTGGATTCGCTGAATTGAACTATCTGTCCTACCAAGCAGGCTGGGCCCATAGACAGTGTCACAGTTATTGAGCTTAGATAGGATCAGACTGTCAACCAGTTGTTTTCTAAGTGGTAGGCTAAGAAAATTTCGTATACCATATACCTTAAGCCTATAAAAACAATTCCTGAATACGTTTTTTAAATGAGCCTCGAAACGCAGCTCTGGATCTAGGATTAGTCCCAGACTACATGCCTGTTCTACTCGCTCAATTATCTCCCCCTTAATCAGAATCTGTGGTTTGGCAGACAGTATTGCAGCAACTTGTTTTTTTGTACCCAGCACCATAAACTTGGACTTCAGTGGGTTCAGAACCAAAGAGTTTTCTTCAGACCAGGTCACCACTCTATGCAGGTCCTCATTTAACTTTTGCACTGCCAACGCTGTATCATCCCCTTTAAAGGATATGTACAACTGGATATCATCAGCATATATGTGATACTTGCAGTTTACAAAGGATCCGGTAACATCAGCACTGTAGAGGATGTACAGCAAAGGGCCCAAAATCAATCCCTGAGAGACTCCCCTAGACACCTGGAGTGGAGGGGATGACACAGTCGATCCGTCTTCTTTGTGGATTTGCACGTACTGCGACCTGCCAGTCAAATAGCTATTAAACCAATCCACAGCATCACGGTCAAAGCCATAGTATGTCAGCGTGGACAGCAGTAGACTGGTATTAATAGCATCGAAAGCCCGTGAGAAATCCAGCAGGACCAGGACCGACCCCTCCCCTCTATCACGTGCCTTCTGGATATTGCCCACTACATCTATCAAAGCCGTTGCAGTGCCTCTTCCCTTACGGAAGCCTGACTGAAGTTCAGGGAGAATGTTGTTAGCCTCCATGTATTCAATTATCTGTAGATACACTACACGCTCCAGAATCTTTGACAGGCAGGGCAGTATACTAATGGGCCTGAGATCTTTCAAATCGGCTGGATCACTAATTTTTGGGATAGGGCGAACAATTGCGCGTCGCAAGAGGCCAGGGAAAGTGCGCGATTCTATTGACCTATTGATGATATCAGTGATGACTTGTAGGGTAGTTGGGAATGTGAGTGTTAACATTTCCAAACTGATACCATCAACACCCTGAGCTTTAGATCGTAGACTCTTGACTATCTTCAGAATTGTCTCCTGGTTGGTTGTAGTGAGCGAGAACTCAGCTGGACTGTGCCTGCGAGAATAGAAGCAGGACATTAGTGAGACATTATCATTACAGCTTCCTAGTACATCCAAAAAAGCCGCATTGATACTATCTGGATTGTCAAAGTTTCTTGACAGTAGCCTTTCCTTATGATCTGGAAGTACATCTGACTTCAAATTACGCCACCGTAGTTTGGGGTCCTTACTTTGATCATTATTTTTTTTTTAAATATGCTGCCTTTTCCCTCATGCGGCGGTGGCCTCATGCTTAAGATCCAGGTAGTACTGCTGATGATGCGGTTCTTTAGTTTTACGACATCTTTCCCTGGCTCTATCACGCAGCTTGAACATCAGACGAATATTGTCAGTGATCCATGGAGTAGGCCGCTTATAGAACGTCTTTTTCTTCATAGGAGCATGAAGATCAAAAAGCTGGAGCATGCATGAATTAAAAGTATGTACCATGGTATCGACATCACACATATCTCCTATAGTAGACCATGGTATCATGTTCAAATCATTAAGGAAGTGATCCGGCATAATATTTGAAAGAGAGCGAAACTCAACCACCCTAGGTTAAACCTTGGGTTTCTTAAAAACAGATTCACATGTAATGAAGGAGTGGTGGCCGAGCTCACTAATATGGTTCACCTCGACATTTCGCGTTGTAGCATCAGTGCATATGATGTCGATGAGCGAACTACTGTTACCTACGAAGTGTGTCGTTGATTGAACTAATTGAACAAGGTTCAAATAATTAAAAAAGTCCATAAGCTGCTTTGATTTTGAGCTGTTTGCATCCAACAGATTAACATTCAGGTCACCCAACAGTACCAGATTATCATATGGGGCACTAATACTGGCAGTTATGGCATCAAGGAAAAGCTCCAAGTCCTGCCAAGGCGGGCGGTACGCAGTCCCAATAAGGAGCTTTTTTTTGTTTATTGATAGCCCCAGCCAGAGCTGCTCCACATCAGGGTGTTCAGGATGAGCTTTTACACGCGCGTTGATGCCATTCTTTATATAAAAAGCAACTCCCCCGCCACGCCCTCCTCTGGTAGTCACAGGTCGCGGTATGTGCCTAAATTTGTACCCAGGTAAACTAGGAGCGCGGTCTTCTTCCCCCTTGCGTAACCATGTCTCATTGATAGCCATAATGTCCACAGAGTGGTTACCCATGGCAATCAAGAACCCATCCTGATTTGTCCCTAGAAGGCCTGCATTTAGTAGACCAAACTTAATGTATTTACTGGGAGCCATCAGTGCTAAAAGATGTGGAGTGTATTAGATATGGAATTTTCTTGGCATTATACAAATTAATGTATGAAGGTGTTGTGTGGGGTTCATTTGGGCACTATAGTAAGAGTATATGATTGAAAAAAATAATATGAATAGGAATACTTCCTGTACATAGTTTAGATTAAATAGATTAGGTGAAAATAGAATTTGTACATATAATATAAGTAAATATAAATAAATATACTATAAGAGTAATATAATATAAAAAGGGTACAGACGCTCCATACACATCCAATCTATGGCTGAACGCGCTATGAAAACGGTTGCGACGCACATTTCCCCAAGCATAACAAATAACATTGTTGACATTTTTATAGACACAAAAATAATTAAGCCGTGTCATTTTCAGTTACGAAGACACGGGATAAGTCCTCGTTAGTGCGGATCCTCTGCGCCTTGTCTCCTGTGTACGTCCCTCTGTATATGTGAAAACGATGCACCTATAATAAAAAATACCCTACCACAATAGGTAAAAAGAATTTAATAAATGTAGCAATGATAAACAAGTTAATTAAGTTATAGATACACGGTGTTCACATATTTACAAACATTGTAAAAGTATACGATTTCGCAAATTATGTAAACAAGTAATATGTCAGTGTGTGAGTTAAAGTAATCACTTACTAAGATTTCCTAAGATCATACCTGAAAGATAGAATGGTAACAGTTCAAGTAAACGGCATAAACTCATTAGGGTCTTAAATGGCTATGGGCGTTCCTCAGGGTTCGATATTGGGTCCATTCCTCTTTTTAGTTTATACTAATGATTTACCCCAATTACTTCAAAATCACCGAAGATGGTGTTATTTGCAGATGACACATCATTAATCTTTAAGATAGACCGACGGTCACAAAATCTTGACGTGAATAGCTCTATTCTTCGGGTCCAAGATTGGTTTACGGTTAATAATTTGGTACTAAATGAAAAAAAAAACAAAATGCATTAAATTTAAATTACCAAATGTTAGAAGTAGCGAATGTGCCGTAATATTATCGGAACCTAGGTGGACAGCATGGACACGAGCCAGTCTCCATTGTAATGGCGGCAAATTATCATCTCGTACAACGACAATAATACCTTAACGGAGTTCTGAGCCGCGATCTCGAAACCATTTGTTACGTTGTTGAATTTCGTGTAAATATTCACGACTCCAACGTTTCTAAAAGTGTTGCACACATTGTTGTATTCTACGCGATCTAGTGAGTCGATTTGAAACATTATCGGTTAATGAAATATCTGGCAAGGACGTCAACGGACCTCCTATTAAAAAATGAGCTGGTGTCAAAGGTAACGGATCTAATGGGTCAGCACTTAATACACAAAGTGGACGTGAATTAAGTACCGCTTCAATTTGACAAAGAAGGGTATGCATCTCATCTTATGTTTGAGTTTGCGTACCGAGGACTCGATGTAAATGATGTTTAAAACTTTTAACACCGGATTAAAAAAGGCCACCAAAATGAGAGGCGTAAGGAGGTTGAAAATGCCAAGTGAATTGTTCTAAAATTTTACTATTAAGAGTGGCTTGAACAGAATCATTACGTAAAAAGTTATACAAGTCTTGTAGATAATTATTACAACCAACAAAGTTCCTTCCACAATCAGAGTAAATGTCGGTGCATAAACCTCTATTTATTTATATATGGACAACAAACAGCAGTGTAATAATAGGTAAACGTAATATGTTAGAACTTAATAATAGAGGTAGCAAATACACTACTCACAAAGTTATCCACATATTACTAAACAGATCTACGAGTTGTTAGAAGGAACAATATATAAAAATAAACAGACTTAAAGCAAACATTACTTAAATAGTAGGGTTCTGATCACTTAAAATATATCAATTGAGCCAAACTGCACATTGTAGGTGTCAATTAATCGATGCAGCGGAGAGTGTACTCCTAAGTTGGGACTCTATGGGACGTGAAGCGTCGCAATGTTGCCAAAAATGCATCAGTTGACAACTCGGATACGAGTTCGAGGTGTATGGCCTTGACAGACATACACAGAATAACAGATACATATCATTTAATAATTTCCACATTTCGAACTTTATTTGCTCGAACTAAGTGTTACAAGTGAAAACCATGAGTTCTTTCAAATTCATTCCTGCCAAGCAAAAGTGATCTTAATTTGAAGGTGCAAATTAACTTAGTGTTTGTGCAATTCGATCTTAGTCTTAGTTAGATTTAAGGCAAACTGTGTTTAGACGGGGAACCAATGCCCGATTTATGTTTTAAATTGTAACTTCCAAACACTTAGAAAAATTTGTTTGTTTAGGTTTACATCGACTTAGATTATTTTCTTCAAAAATATTTTTGACTTGTAATTTTTTTTAGACAGGTTTAACACTTAATAATTTCAATGTTTGTATAGACTTAGAAAAAATTTCTTAAGAAATATTTACAACTTGTTATTGAATTAGATTTATCTAATAAAACTTATTTGTCAAAATGTCTCAATTACAAATGTTTTTCAAGGTACAGGATGATCTGTATTCTCGATTGTCGAGAGCTAAAAGTAACTTTAAGAAGTCACCCAAGGATAGGATTACCAAACAATATGTAGAAGTCAGATTAGAAAACGTTGAAGAGCTGTGGGCTTAATTTAGCTTAACACATACACAGATGGTTAAAGATTGTGATTCTATTGAGTTAACAAAGTCGGTTTGAACTATAAACGAAGTTTACTTCAACACCGAGGAATTATATTGAGATTTTAAAAGCGAACTGCTTTAAATAAATTCTAGAGTAGTAGTGATGGTTCTCCAATTTAGCAGAGTCGTCCTGAAATTCGGGAAGTAGAAACATGCCCGTCGAATTGCCTAAAATGAATGGGTCACCTTCAGAGATTTATCTGTATCTGTAATTCACAAAAACGACAAAATAGATAAGGTGCAGAATCTTCATTATTTAAAAGGCTACCTTACAGGTGAGGCCGAGCAACTTTTGCGACCCATTCCAATATCCGATTTAAATTATGATAAATGCTGGGCTCAATTATAATCGCGTTACAAAAATAAAAAATATCTTTCACATTGAATTTAAAACGTTTATTCAGTCAAAGAAACATAACCAATGAATCAGCTAGTGGTTTTAAGGTTCTAATAGATACCACATCTGATTGCATAAATGCACTTATAAATTTAGAGTTAAATGACACAGCCATTAGAGACATCTTGATCATTCATATCCTCACAATACAGTTAGATTCAGACAGTCGCAAAGAATGGGAATTAAGAGTGACCTCAAACATTGATTCCAATAAGCTACCAACATTTTGAGCAATGTAAAGACTTTTTAACCAGTAGATACAGAGCATTTAAATTCATAGAACCTAACTATACTAAAAATCTAAATGTAAATACAACTAAAGCGAGGGCATTTCACACGGTATCTTCGAGTTGTCTTGTGTGTAATGATGATCACAAGATAGGGACTTGCAAACAGTTCATGGGTAAAGATGTGGACGCTCAGCGTAAGTAAAACCATTTATGTTTCAATTGTCTGACAACCACTCTGCCAGGTTCTGTAAGTGTACAGTCACTTTTCGAATCTGTCAACGTAAACACCACACTTTATTACATTTTAAAAGTGAACAGGAATCTTTAGGGGAGAAGAGCACTGATACGGTTGGAGCAGAAAATCAAAAGATAGTGGCTAGTTTTTCGAAGGGCACAGCTAATAATATAACCAAGTCTTATTAGCCACAGCTTTATAGAAGGCTGTATCTAAAAACGGGTCTATGTTCACGGTTAGGGCTTTGTTAGATCAAGGCTCTCAAGCATCATTCGTTACGGAAAACATTGTCCAACATCAGCTAAGGGTTCGATAGTTGGTATAGATGTGAACCACAAATTAGAGTTGAATTCAGTTGTAAAGGTTGAAATACAGTCTAGGGTTGATCCATCTGTGGAATTGGAAGTAAATGCATACGTTCTAAAATCACTTACATCTTTGTTGCCTAGTAAGAAAACGGCACATTTAGATTGGGTACAGTTCCAAGACATACAGTTGGCGGATCTCAAATATCACAAACCGGATTTGGAAATTGATTTATTGTTAGGGTTTTACAAAACGGGTTGCAGCACGGTGACGCAGTGTACTTCTCTAGGGTGGATTCTGTCAGGAACGATAGCTTCTGCTGACCATAAATCTTCTGACTTCACCGTGATGCTCGCCCTCGTAGGTGATGATGAGATCCTGACAAGATTCTGGGAATTAGAGAAAGAACCAGATCAAAACATGAAACATATACTCACCGAAACACATACCAAATGTGAGGAGATATTCACTGCCACAACTACAAGAGATGACAACGGACGTTATGTTGTAAACCTGCCATTTCGAACCAAAGATCCAGGCTGTAAATATGGAAAAACAAGAGACGTAGCAATTCGGAGATTTCATGCTGTAGAGTCCAAGCTACGCCGAAATGAGGAACTGGGGGTTAAATATGCAGAGGTAATCAACGAGTATCTCGAACTGGGGCATATGCAGCCGGTAAGCAAACCGGACGATCATGCAAACGAAGCTGTATATTTACCTCATCACGCAGTAGTTAGAAAGGTAAGGATACCACCAAGGTACGTGTAGTATTCGACGCATCTTGCAAGGGAAAAACTCACATTGCTCACTGCATATTGCTCACTGATGACCTGATGATTGGGCCAAGTCTGCAACCTGACTTGCAGCATCTATTAATGCGTTGGAGAAGACATCCTATTTGCATGGTATCAGATGTAGTCAAGATGTATAGACAGGTACGCGTAGCGGATAAACATCAGGATTTTCAACGTATCTTATGGAGAGAACACAGGGACTCTGAATTAAAAGATTACCAGCCTCAGACGGTCACCTTTGGAACTGCGGCTGCACTATTCTTGGCTGTTCGAGCTATGCAACAAGTAGCATACGATAAAGGAAAGGATTATCCTTTTGCAGCCCAGAAAACACTAAAATATCTTTACATAGATGATCTTATGACAGGAACACAACTCACACACAACTTTAAACAGTAGAAGAAGGAACTGAAATTTGTACACAAATGGAAGAGATGCTCGCCAAAGCAGGGTTTGAGTTACAAAAATCGTCGAGTAATAGCAAGGAACTTCTGGAGAAAATTATAGATGGGAAAAATTAGGACACGGATCGTGCGGAACAGGGAATAAGGATCAAGCAAAATGAATTAACTAATAATAAAAACACTAGGACTTACCTGGAATCGAAGCTCCGACACCTTCCAGTATTCAGTTCAGCTGCATCCAGTAGAAGAACCTGTAACCAAAATAAAAATGTTATCCGAAATTGCAAGATTATTCGACCCATTAGGGTGGGTCGCTCCGGTCATTGTGAAAGCAAAAAGGCAAATACAAGCATTGTGGACTTTAGGAACTGGATGGGATGAAGAAATTCCTATTGAAATTAAAGATGAATGGTTTACTTACCGACATCAGTTGCAAAGTTTAGCAGAGTTCTCAGTACCTCGATGGTTGAAGATGAAGCATGATGACGAACACATCGACTTGCACGGATTTTGTGATGCGTGCAATTCAACATACGCCGCGGTTGTGTATGCTCGGGTAGTCGATGCTAATGGTGGAGTATCAGTCACTTTTTTCACTGCGAAAACTAACGTTGCACCTATAAAAACTGTCTCAATTCCTCGATTAGAGCTGTGTGGTGCAGTACTGTTAGCAAAACTCATATCCGAAATATCGTTAGTCATGGAAATCAATAAATCTGACTTGCACTTTTGGACAGATTCAGAAATTGTATTAGCTTGGTTATTTAACCAAGGTGAAAACCTTTGTCGCTAATCGCGTATCAGAAATTTTATGCATAAGTGAACCACACCAATGGAACCATGTCACATCAAAAAACCATCCTGCTGACTGAGCATCACGGGGTATGTACGCCTCAGAGTTCATATATTTCAAAATGTGGTTAGAAGGTCCCGAGTTCCTCAAAGACACGGTAATTACAACGGGTAAACGCAAATCAGTTTCAACTAAACTGGAGGAGAAGAAATAAATAAATAAATAAATATCGTCTGACATTGCACACAGCACCATCTAGTTCCAAGTTAAGCACTTAAGGCTTGTGTTATGGATACCAGATGGTTGATACACTACTTAAATACATTTTTTTTTTTTTCGTAAATACATACATATTATAAATATACATCCATGACTCGGGTACAAATGTCCATATTCATCATACAAACATTTGCCCCTACCGGGATTCGAACCCAGGACCATTTGGTTTCGCTGACTACACTTAGCCACTGTAGCCACTACACCAAACGTGTCGTCAGAGAGGTGGGCACACGTATCAGTGAATACAGACAATTGTGTTACTACCATACGTGACCTAGGTACAAACTTTGATCCACACCTAACCTTCAACCAGCACATACTTCAGACATGTAACAAATCCCGCAAAAACTTAGGTTTTGTATTGCGTCAGGCCAAAATTTTCAGCAATAGACAAGCTATAACACTCTTATACAACTCATACATTCGTAGTATACTTGAAACCAATAGTGTAATCTGGAACCCGCATGAGAAAACCTATACATTAGTCATTGAGAAGGTCCAAAAGTCTTTTATACGCTATCTTTATTTGAAACTGTATGGGTATTATCCGTATCTGTATCCTACACCATTTGTGCTAGGTATGGTAACCTACCAATGTTTGGAAGTCAGGAGAAATCTTGCCACGGTTAAATATTTCATCCGCCTTATTCGTGGTTACCACTTCAACTCTTCGCTCTTACAGTACATTTCTTTCAATATCCCTCTACCTATCCGTCATACACTTCGTCCTCGGCAACGTCCTTTATCTTTTGTACCCCAAACATCCAAATCCCTCAAGACCAGTCCATTATACGTTGCACTCACCCTCATAAACAACATATTATCATTTGAAGACACATTAGATATCTTTGCGACTACTGAGCTGACATTCCTTAGCACTGCTACTCGTTACCTGGAGTCTATTGCTGCCTCTAGTACAATTCCTCTTTAATTAGTGTTAATTTTAATTAAGTTTGATTACAATATTTTATGTTTATTCTTTGATTTATACCTACATATAATTGATTATTGTTATTTTGTATTATTTAAGTTTTAATGTGCATGCGTACTAATTTCTCTATGACATATTGATTATTATTATTTCTATTGTTCTGTTTATATTTATTTTTGCTTGTCAGTATGTTTAACTTGTTCTTTTTTAAATGATTTATGTTTATTTTGTACAGACCAATAACTTGTATGTGTGGTTAAACTGTAAATTCAAGTTGGTTATTATTATAAATAAATAAATATTTTTTTTTTGGATAAATATTCGTCGCTGGACAAATTATTGCGAATAGTAGCTTATGTGAGGCGGTTCCTCTAACTAAGAAAGCCAAAAACTACGAGGAAAAGCCTCATCTATATTACCGCAGAAGAGCTTGAATTAGCGTTAGAGACATGCATTAGGATTAGCCAAGGCAAAGGATTCGAAGCGGTGATCAACAACCTGGAAAAAGGGGAAAAACGTAAAGAGAAGGTCTTAAAGTCCTTAAATCCTTACCTGAATTCAAAACCGATCTTGAGGGTGGGCGGTAGATTATAACGTTCAGATCTTGATCACAATCGTAAACATCCAATAATGATTCCCAGTAACGATCACCTTACCAGTCTCTTAATATCAGATGCACATAACAGAAGTCTTCATGGAGGTTCCCAACTTATGCTCAACTACTTGAGACCGAAATACTACATCCTAGGAGCCAAGAGGTTAGTTACAACATATGTAAGGAGGTGCGTAACCTGTATCAGGTATGCCGCTACAACCAAATCTCAGCTAATGGCTCAATTGCCACCTGCGCGGGTTACACCAAGCAGGCCGTTTAAAAACAGTGTGTAGATTCCGCGGGTCCTATTAATTTAAGGAACATCTAAGGGTCGGGGTCATCACGCATACAAGGGGTATATTTGTTTATTCGTGTGCATGGCCACAAAGGCTGTCCATATCGTGGTCGCAAGCGATCTTACCACAAAGGGGTTTATCGCCGCATTTAAAAGATTTGTGGCTAGACGTGGTCACTGTAAGGATGTATGGAGTGACAATGGCACTCATTGTCAGGGTGCTTCTAAAGAGTTAGATGCAATGTTTCACTCTGAACATTCAATCATAACTAAGGATATTGCCGCGAGTTTAGCTGCTGATGGAACAAAATTACATTATATTCCACCACATTATCCAAACATTGACGGTCTGTGGGATGCTTGAATTCACGCCCGTTATGTAGGCTAACGGATTCCAACAGTTGTGATGCATTAACACCTGGGCATTTCCTTATTGTTGAACCTGTCATAAACGCACCAGATAGGAATTACGAAGACACTAACATATCTAGTCTAAAGCGGTGGCTAAATGCCTTCAATAAAATATTTATCTTGTAACCTCACTTGTGATGTGTTTAGTGAGACTACCGTCTAGTTTGTAATTATTTGAACTTAATAGCTTGAAGGACATAATGTTCACAAAATGTCCTTGGTGGGCGGAATGTGCAGCCATCTATCGGCCACTAGCAACCAGTGGCGAAGGGTGAAATATTGAGAGAGGTAAGCCAGAAAACTTAACCTTGAAAAGCATGTTTCCTCACAGAGCAAATAATCTGTCAAGCAGCAATCTAAAGCTATTAGACCGGCCATCCTACTGACCTGCTACTTTGTAAATCTACTTACTCTAAATTAGTAATTTCAACTTATTACACTATCTACTTACCGCAAATACCTAATTTCAACGTACGTCTATGTAACTGGTTTCACTACACACAACAACAACACAAATAAACAAAGTTCAACTAAAAAAATACACAAACCACTATTTTATACCAAGCAATAAATTCTAAAATAGCTAACTATTAAATTCAAATATAAATTCAATCAACAACGCATGCAAGCTATGGTCGTTTTAATGTAATGTAATTACGTCAAATTGTCTGTCAACATAAAATGTCATCAAACATTCGTCCGATTCGATACGAAATTCAACGACGGATAACGACCCATCCCGCGCGCGCGCATATTTCCTATATACATCTCGCTCGATTATCCGAGTAAGACGCTCAGAGTCGGCTTACTTTAGTTCTAATATGGCGGGCTGGGTAGTGACCTTCAAGTGACGTCATGACGTTCTTTTGCTAAGAGATTTTATCGGCAAATAAGCCGATCGCTCCTGCGGTTTACTTTATAGCAATATGTTGTAAAAGAGCAAATTTTGTTGATTTAATGTCCATCAGTGTACTGCCCTCGTAATTGAAAACACAGTAACTTCGAAAATCACGTTTTGTAAAAAACGCGGTTAAAGTTTAATTGTTAAATCGTTTTGTTATGAACAAACTATATAAGTTAGGTTGAAAAAATCATTTCTTAATGATAGAAAATAGTTAAAGCTTTAATTCTGTATATATATATATATAATATTACTGTTGTATAATTAATAAAATTAGATAATGTGTTCTAAAATAAGAATATAATTTATTAAATTATATTTTTTTAAGCTAAAAACCAGTAACTGACTGGTTACTGTGGTCTAGGTTAGTTTTACTTATTACTGTGTATTAACCATGTAAAGATACTAACACTAGTGACATCACAACACAGTAACTTTACACATACTGGGTTGAAAGTTAATAATAGTAAGAGTCGACTACCTAGATCAATACCTAGTAAGTGAAAATGCTGTGTTTAAGACTAATTTGTAACAAGGTTTACTCTAAGGTGCAATTATAGTATCTAAATATACTTTGTTTTAGGTTAGCCTTCGTATAATTACTTAAAAAATAATCACCCTATTTTGATTACATAAGATGAAATTAAACAATGGAATGTGTTTATACTTATTTTATTTTTTATCATTTGTAACTTACAGTTAAATCTTCTTACAGTAAAATCACATATTTAATACTTATAAGTTTTAATTGCTAAACTTAAGATCAATTTCTTTTTTAGTTCTACATAACAATTCTTTATTCATCTGGATAAAAATGACAAGACGAAGGAGATCAAAAATAATTAGATACTTATTTTATTCATACAAGTATCGCTCTGTAGATCAGTAATAAATCAATAATATTTTTTTCCAAACTAAAAATACACAACATCTAAAATAAAAAATAAAAAACAACTAAAACAAACTTCTTATATAAATGCAACAACTAGAATCATTCAGAACACAAAAACAATTTAATCACATTTTTTTAGTCACAACCATCATCATTGTGGGTTGATAAATCGACGGCCAAATTATTTACAGGCAATGCTCGCCAAAACAAAAGTCGACTTGAAGGCATGAGAGGTCCCAATTTTGTTAAAATCTCGGATTTTCGTTGCTCATTAATACCTCGTGCTGTAGTTTTAATGACAGGCACGGGCAAACCATTCTTTTCATATTTTATTTTTAAAAACTGAAGTTCAGCATAGTCTACTTCTTGAAACGACTTTTTTATGTGCAAGTTGAAAGAGCCTCGCCTAACTTGGACCACTACAATATCACGCAAGTAAACTCTGTTAAGTGCATTTTTGAGGCGGTGTGCAGATGAGCAATCTTCAAAATTATAAAAATCTCCAACCGCCATTGCCTTTACATCCACTTTCCCAGAGCGTGCAGATTGCACAGTTTTATGAAAGTCGTCAAAATCATAGATTTTTGGATTACGTTTCATAGCTTGCTCCACTTGGTGATGAAAACTGTCTGCAGACATAAAGCTATGTCCAGGCTCAAAGTATTTCAATGTTATAGTTTTAGCTGCTATATCTTCGCTATTAATTACATACACAAAAAAGCTAAAAAGTGACCAGCATTTATTTTGTGAAGCGCACGCACGGGAGACAATCTTACAAACTCCCCGCTTACCCCCGTTCCGAGCAAAAGGTTAGCTTAAAACCCAGTAAATCAACAGTTACTGTGGTCAAGCTTAGTATTTTCGAAATAAATATTGAAACTGCAGGCACCTTAAACCCAGTAATTGAGATACTGTGATTAATTTATGTATAACATGAATTAACTTTTACGAAAGTTTTACTCAAAACCACAGTATTTGAAGATGCCGTGTTATAGCCAAGCAAAACATATTTAAAAAAATACATAAACACATATTTTACCACAGTAAACAGTAAATTGCTGTGTTCAAACCTAAACATTCTTACTTACTGTGTTTTTTATTAAAAATGTTTTGATTTTTAGCAAAATACTGTGTTTTTATCTACCGTATCTCGATAACTATACTAGCTACATACAAACCGAAAATTTTCCCAAATAGCGCTCGGTCTCGTGGTTTTAAAGAACTAAAACAAGTCTAAACACAGTAACTGAAGTTACTGTGTTTTCAATTACGAGGGCAGTGTAGGCGTTTTGTAATTTTTCTCTACTTTTAAAAGTACTGAATTTGCCATTGAGAGAGTGGTTGTGTTCCAAACTTCTGAAGGGAAGCCGGTGGGAATGGGCTTATAAGGAGGCTGCGGCGCTGCTAGCAACATCGCCCGAAAATCAATGTTGCACTCTCATTTACCTTGGTGTTTGTAAAGGTAGTTATTATCGGGACCAATAGATGGCACTTTTTATTTGAGTTCAAAAACTAAATCGCGGTGTCGAGATTCTCCGCCGATTACTTATAGGATTCATGTTTTAAGGTTCAAACTTGTCCCCTGGCTGGAGGCTTTAAGTTAGCTCGAAGGTACCACAGGATAGACCGGATAAGCAGTCACGGCCTCTGAAGGCCAACTGCGAGATGCCATAAACAAAAAAAAAAAAAAAAAGGATCATACTTGTCCCCTGGCTGGAGGCTTTGAGTTAGCTATGCCTATGTTTTATTTTTGAAGTCAGCTGCTCTAGAGAACGTAGGGAACTAAGATAGGTTCGCATCGCATGACCTATCAGCTCGCAAAGTGAGCGAGCGCCCCAAAAACCCTCACGACGCCCGAGAGTTTAACACTTACTTTAACCACAAAAATAATGTTCAGTAAAAACTTAAAATAGTTGCGTAACTTGTAGCTACGTATCCATACAAATATCAGCCTTAGATCCACCATTACCATCCGGAATCGTAGGCAAAAATGCATCCTACGTGCGCATCGCTGTGCCCTGTGCATATTCGTTGGTCGTCGTTTTGGTGTAGCGCGTCATCGCCGCGCGTTACGTGTGCGCAGGAGTAGTGCGTTAAGCTCCGCCCACATGCGGAAGGTCATAGAGGCCTCTATTCACCTTAGGAGTCATCCGCTGACATGTGCCTACGTGACGATCACGCTTTGTTAAAGTAGATACTCATTAGGTGTGCGTTTTGCCGAGGTTAGCCAATCCGATTCCAATGTTAGTCGATCCGAAACTTTTTAAACTCCGTGATCCGAAGTGTCATTGAATTAGAACAACATAATCCGTTACTAGGGTAGCAGGTTATTTTGTGCTAGTTCCAGGGTAATTGTTTTATGTGTCGGATAAACCTTCTACTGAGAGCCAAAATAAGATAATTAACGACAAACATGTTATTTGTTTGCAGAAGAAAAAAAATGCGTTTAAATTAAATGAAAACATTACACAATAATCTATCAAAAATTCTATCTTCTTCTGAACAGATTTCGTTAATGGAAGTATTCCGTCAGACTTAGAATCAGACAGCATGCAAAGTGTTGTGTAATGTTGAACCATCAGACTGTGTTTGTGCGGAGATGACTCGTGAATAAATTCATTACCGCCAATGGACGCTCGTCACATCACTCTAATCGGAGATCAGATGTTCTGTTTGGTGAAATTATCGACGTCTTTAAATCTGTAAATTAGTAGGGTCGCGATACAGTGTTTGACAAGGTGATATTAAAATTAAATTGGCTGCGAGATTTACCTACACAGATAAAAATCCAACATGGCATCCAGTCCCAGAAAACGAAAAGTATGCACTTTCTGTGACTTGAACCCACTTCCGTAGAGCAGAAGCCAGTCTTTCAGCCACTGCTCCAATGGAGCCATGTATAAACGATACGTGTGAAGTGTATCTTCCTATATTATAGTCTGTTACGTTGAAGTTGACTAGAAGTATGTCGTTAAGTCATTTTACAAAAGCTTTCATTGCAGTTATATACCACCATAGCTATGTACGATGAATGCAAAGTAAAATAAGTAAAAAATTACGCAAATGGTAACGCTCGCACGCCGACAGCGGGTGCGCTCGCCCCCCCTCGCCTCGCTACTAACACTCGCCCGCCGACCGCGGGTGCGTTCACCCCTCCTCGCCTCGCTACTAACGCTCGCACGCTGCGCCGCGCCGATAGCGGTGCGCTCGTCCCGCCTCGCCTCACTTCTAACGCTCGCCCGCCGACCGCGGGTGCGTTCACCCCTCCTCGCCTCGCTACTAACACTCGCCCGCCGACCGCGGGTGCGTTCACCCCTCCTCGCCTCGCTACTAACGCTCGCACGCTGCGCCGCGCCGATAGCGGTGCGCTCGTCCCGCCTCGCCTCACTTCTAACGCTCGCACGCCGACAGCGGGTGCGCTCGCCTCGCCTCGCTACTAACACTCGCCCGCCGACCGCGGGTGCGTTCACCCCTCCTCGCCTCGCTACTAACGCTCGCACGCTGCGCCGCGCCGATAGCGGTGCGCTCGTCCCGCCTCGCCTCACTTCTAACGCTCGCACGCCGACAGCGGGTGCGCTCGCCTCGCCTCGCTACTAACACTCGCCCGCCGACCGCGGGTGCGTTCACCCCTCCTCGCCTCGCTACTAACGCTCGCACGCTGCGCCGCGCCGATAGCGGTGCGCTCGTCCCGCCTCGCCTCACTTCTAACGCTCGCACGCCGACAGCGGGTGCGCTCGCCTCGCCTCGCTACTAACACTCGCCCGCCGACCGCGGGTGCGTTCACCCCTCCTCGCCTCGCTACTAACGCTCGCACGCTGCGCCGCGCCGATAGCGGTGCGCTCGTCCCGCCTCGCCTCACTTCTAACGCTCGCACGCCGACAGCGGGTGCGTTCGCCTAGCTTCGCCTCGCTAGTAACACTCGCCCGCCGACAGCGGGTGCGCTCACCCCGCCTCGCCTCGCTACTATCGCTTGCACGCCCGCGCCGCGCCGACAGCGGTTCGCTCGTCCCGCCTCGCCTTACTTCTAACGCTCGCACGCCGACAGTGGGTGCGCTCGCCTCGCCTCGCCTCGCTACTATCGCTCGCACGCCCGCGCCGCGCCGACAGCGGTGCGCTCGTCCCGCCTCGCCTTACTTCTAACGCTCGCACGCCGACAGTGGGTGCGCTCACCTCGCCTCGCGTCGCTAGTAACACTCGCCCGCCGACAGCGGGTGCACTCACCCCGTCTCGCCTCGCTACTATCGCTCGCACGCCCGCGCCGCGCCGACAGCGGTGCTTGTCCCGCCTCGCCTTACTTCTAACGCTCGCACGCCGACCGTAGGTGCGCTCACCTCGCCTCGCCTCGCTAGTAACACTCGCCCGCCGACAGCGGGTGCACTCACCCCGCCTCGCCTCGCTACTGTCGCTCGCACGCCCGCACCGCACCGCCAGCGCAGTGCGCTCGTCCCGCCTCGGCTTACTTCTAACGCTCGCACGCCGACAGTGGGTGCGCTCACCTCGCCTCGCGTCGCTAGTAACACTCGCCCGCCGACAGCGGGTGCACTCACCCCGCCTCGCCTCGCTACTGTCGCTCGCACGCCCGCACCGGACCGCCAGCGCGGTGCGCTCGTCCCGCCTCGGCTCACTTCTAACGCTCGCACGCCGACAGCGGGTGCGCTCACCTCGCCTCGCGTCGCTAGTAACACTCGCCCGCCGACAGCGGGTGCACTCACCCCGCCTCGCCTCGCTACTGTCGCTCGCACGCCCGCACCGGACCGCCAGCGCGGTGCGCTCGTCCCGCCTCGGCTCACTTCTAACGCTCGCACGCCGACAGCGGGTGCGCTCACCTCGCCTCGCGTCGCTAGTAACACTCGCCCGCCGACAGCGGGTGCACTCACCCCGCCTCGCCTCGCTACTGTCGCTCGCACGCCCGCACCGGACCGCCAGCGCGGTGCGCTCGTCCCGCCTCGGCTCACTTCTAACGCTCGCACGCCGACAGCGGGTGCGCTCACCTCGCCTCGCGTCGCTAGTAACACTCGCCCGCCGACAGCGGGTGCACTCACCCCGCCTCGCCTCGCTACTGTCGCTCGCACGCCCGCACCGGACCGCCAGCGCGGTGCGCTCGTCCCGCCTCGGCTCACTTCTAACGCTCGCACGCCGACAGCGGGTGCGCTCGCCCCGCCTCACCTCGCTACTAACAACACGCTACTCATATTACGCGAACATTTGAATGATCTCATTTGTGAAGCTGTTAGTTTTGACAAGCATTCTGATGAGTTCCGCTGATTACAACGAGATGAAAAATTTCGGGCTTATGTATAAGCTTATCATCAGTAGGTAGGTTGGAATACCATTGTTAGAAATGGAAGCAATTACTATTAGTGGTGGTTACCTAAGCTAGGCTTGTACTGAAACAAAAAAAAAAATGCATGTCTATTTGAGAATTTAAACTAAACCAAAACGGCTAGGTCTACTAAAGTGCAATTCATCATGAATTTTTGTCTTTTTTTCGGGAACCTCCTTTTTTTAGTAGGTTGAAAATAATAAGAAACATAGTTTCGATTAATGATTATTCAGACACTAAACAAACAAGAGATCACAGCTATTCAATTGATAACTAAATTAGTGCGTTGTTTTTCATGCTTGAATTCAACTGATTGTGGTGCAATCAAATAGAAATAAATTTAATACTTGAGAGTTGCCAAAATGTTCCAGTTATATCACAACACAATTATTGTGTTGTGATATTGTTTGAGTGTACTTCGCGTACCTTTACTGAACAATCATTAACACTGCATTACATCTGTAATTCTGTATAAATATAAAAGGAAACCGTGGCTGAGTGATCAAACAACACATAACACTCAAACCACTGAACGGATTGGGCTGACATTTGGCACACAGGTAGTTATTATGACGGAGGCGTCCGCTATTAAGGGGTTTTAGAAAATTCGATTTTTAAAGGGGTAAAAAGGGGGAAATTTGTTTATATGATAAAGCTTATTCCTTGAGTTAATAGGCTTGAAACTTGACTCGAATACTTATCTAAGTAAATTATATAGATTACTAGCCGACCCTGCGAACTTCGAACCGCCTTAGAATTAATACATGTTGTGTTTAGTTACTAGCTGAGTTATATTAACATTTTTGTTACATTAAAAAAAAACAATAGTAATGAGAGACAAATGCCCGGAATAGCAGATTCAAATTAAATATGATTTTTTTTTAGTTTTGCTATTCTTTAATTGCTTCTAAGGAATCTACGGTTGAGTCATCACTTTTTGATAACTCACTGTTTACTTATTCCTATGTCTAAATTATATTAATTATATTTGTCCTAGGTCATAATTATTTAATTCTTCTATGTTAGAAGTATTGGCGAGAAATCTTTCTTTAATTTTTTTGGGTTTTAAGTTAGCCATTCCTTCATTTTTTTTGCATTCTATGTATTGTGTCGCTTCCAAGCCACCAATTTCACAATGATTAAAGTTTTTGGATATGATATTAATGGAGTCGCAATCAATGCAGCGACTGTTGATGTTCGTAACCGAATTAAATCTTAATGTTATTTTTTTTTTGCAATGCTCACAAAAATATTTTTTTTGCAAAGCTCGTCGTGGCCTGGATTGCCCACAATTATGGCAATGTTTACCCATACCGCTTATTTGTTTCTGGTACAAATACATTTTTCTTGTATATTAGTTATTTTTTTTTAATATTTATATAATTATCTTATTTTTAATAATTTTTATTTACGCGCCTGTCTTTGCCGCAATGTATTAGCCCAAGACGTTCGTTGTGATGTTCTTGCCGTTCACTTGCACGTCTGCTTGCAATCAGAGGGGCAATTCCCGTATTTTTAAGAACGTTCGCATTCTAATCTCAGTGTCAATCTGTCAAAAATTGTATAGCGCTTACCTACATTTTTGACATTAAACTGTCGCTGAGATGAGATTGCGACTTGAATTTTAACGTTTTTAATTACGGGAATTGGCCTTCTGGTCTCTTACACTTGAATTTTCCGCTAATCGTTCTTCTGCGGTTCTATTTAATCGCCGCATGTGTACCGTTTGAGAGTTTTGTGTGCGACGAAAAATATGTCCCCCTCGGTCCACGACCACGGCTACGTGGCATTGTACTCTCATATATACTTACATGTTGTTAAATTGTTTAACAATCCATCACAATAACATCAACATTACAACGATACACAAACCATTAATTAAACGTAAGTTGTGCCAGAAAGCCTTTTATACCGTTAAAGATAATATTAAGGACAAAAAGCCTTGGGATTAATATAATAATAATATCGTTTATTTATAAAAATGGTGCAGATTTACAATAACATAAATTTAAAATTATAGAGGACTCAGTTGCTTATTTGCCTGAACTAGGTAGAACCTGTGTTTCAGACTAGAAAGGTGCTTATAATGTTAAAATATAAAATTACAAAAACGGAGAAGACTAATTAAAAAGTAATATTAACTTAAAGACTAAACATGTTTTATTTACAGACAACAAGTAAAATCTCTGTCTCAGTGTATGATAAGCTAAGTAAAAATTGCAGAATAGTCTTTTTACAGTCGTAGTTATTTAATTTATAGATACTTAATTTCCTATTTAATTTATTGTATAGAAATGGGCCTAAAAATTTATAAAATCTGTTTACAAACACATATTTAGAGGGTGCATTTGACTCGCATACAATATCATTCCGTCTCTTATTAGTACTTTCAATGTTATATGAGAGCATGGTGTGCTGTTTTAATATTAAGTGCGTTATGAAAAGCTGGCGAACGGTCAGCACGTTACAGGATTTGTATAGCAGATCTGTAGGATAGAGAAAGGGATGGAAGTTTGCTACTTTTAAAATGGCTCTCTGTGCTCTTTCAAGAGGCAGTAAGTAGGTTTTTGGTACTCCACTCCATGAAGTAATACAGTACTGTATTACAGATTGACCTAGGGCCAAGTAAACTTGTGCCACTAATTTTTTATTTGCAATTGCTCGCAATTTTTTAAAAACAAAAATTTGCCTGCGCACTCTTGTAACCAAACTGTCAATATGTGGTCTAAAAGAGAGCGACTCGTCTATTAGAACCCCGAGATATTTTATGTTACATGTTTTGAGGATAAAAGGACACTTACATATTATGCTGACTGAGCGGAGTCCGCAATGATGGGCATACAGATGATAGTTAGTAATATTAAAATGCGGTTTACGGATGAAGAAGTGAATATATTTTGTCTTGTCGGCATTTAATGTTAGTAAGTTGCTTTGAAGCCAGTTAGACACAGTACTGAAACCTAGAAACCTATTTGAGCATATTCATACAATTCACTATTTGTTTTAGCGGTGAATATTAACGCAGTGTCATCTGCATACGATATAATTTTGCCTTGATTAATATTTAAACTACACAAATCGTTAATATAAATCAGGAAAAGGGTGGGGCCCAAAATACTTCCCTGAGGTACACCAAAACCTGTGTTTTTTTGCTCGTCGCTAATAATATTGTCAATTTTAACACATTGATAACGATCGTCTAAGTAGTCGGCAAAAAGTTTCAGCGGCGTTCCCCTTATTCCTAAGAACTCTAATTTGTACAAAAGCGTAGAAACGGAGACCGTATCAAAAGCCTTCGCCAGATCAAGGAAGATTCTCAGGGTCTGGTTTCCTTTACCAAGTTCTTCTGATACATAATCTGTTAGACTGTGCACTGCATCGGCTGTGGATAATTTGGCTCTAAAACCAAATTGCGCAGATGATAAGAATTCATTTTTCTCTAGATAGTTAACTAGTCTACTGTTAATGATTTTTTCTAGTATTTTAGATATTGAGGGGAGTAATGATATTGGCCGATAATTGTTAACTAGGTCTTTGTTATCGGATTTGAAGATAGGGATTACAATTGCTTTTTTTAGACATTTAGGGAAAATGCCTTCAGAAAAACACATACGAAAAATATGTGTTAAGGGAGGTACAAGGATATGCTTAAAAAGTTTAAGGGTCTTATTGCTAATGTTATCCCATCCAACAGCACAGTCATCTTTTAGTCCACAGATTATTCGGGTAATTTCGTCTTCGTCGGTGTCTAGCAAGGCAAAAGATTTTAAGGTACGTCTATTTTCACACTTTTGGGAAGAAGGCTGAAAACAGTGGATTGAGTTTGAGAGGATTGAGTTGCTCCAATTTTCTGCGTCTTGAATGTTGTTTTTTTTTTCTGTTACATTTATCTGACAATTGATGGTTATATACACAACGACTGAATACTTACGTTGAGAAGTATAATATTATTATTTTAATTATTGTGAATGTGAGGACTATGTGAGTCATTTTTTCAGCTTTAATCATGGTCTGGCAGTTTAAGTAGTTTGTGCGGCGTACCCAAACGTCCTTTCTTTGGTATTATTCGTCGTATCGTTGAGCTCCTCTTAATCTGTGTGGTTCTTTCCTCAAAATACCATTTCAGATACTAATCTATATGGTCTTCAAATGATCAGATCAGGATTATGTCTGGACTTTAAAAGAGACTGTGACCTCTGAGTTTATTTCGGCCTTTCTTCTCAGAGTAGTCCGATAAGAAACGCCGACCTCATCTAGATGAGGTCGGCGTTTCTTATCACACCGTTTCTTTTTGTTTTTTCTTACACGTCAATCATATTTTAAAAGCTAGCTTTTAAAATATGATTGACGTGTAAAAGTGTTTGTACAAAACTAATTACAGAAATAAATAGAATAGAATACTCTTTATTATGTACATAAAAAAAAAATACATTATGTAGGATCAGGAGTGCCGAGCGGTATCTCGTCAGGGTTTGGAGTTCCCATTTTATTAGGAAAAATAAGACCGTATAAACAATCACAGGGTTTCTATTTTTAGTACTTGTTACACAGGTAAACCGACAGTTTTGTCGGGAGCAAGGGCTCTTTATTGAGTCGAATCCGAAGATCGACTGACTCGTAGACAGTGTGCACGCTATTTTATAGAACGATGCCCCCACCTTGTAATCCCTCCACGACAACTCTGTCCGATGACGCACGGAAGTACGTCACGTGTTTACTTGGTACAAAACACTATAATGCGCTAAATCTTATAAGACTTACATTATAAAGCAATCAAATAATACAAGAATAATTGTTGTAAATAAACAATGATGATATAACAAAGTAAATCATTTTAAAATGAAAGTAACAGGTCATCAAATGTTTTGAACAAAACCATCGGTTACAATAATAAGTTGCCAAAATCAATTACTGCGTACCGAGTACCCAATAAATTATGTTTCGAATTACTAGACAATAATTGATAGTGAAAATCATTTAAATTAATAATAAGAAAAACAAATCATAACAAATTGTGTTAACTACCCACAATTGTAATTGACAACCAACTCCGACACATATAAATTTAGAAATTTTACTAGGGTGACATAATTTTATTGTTTTTTTTTTATTGGAGTTTTTTAACTTATGTGTCAAACACGCCTACTTGCCGGAACATTTAATGAGAACTGTGGTGGTTCCGGTCGTCAAAAATAGAACAGATAATTTGAGTGCAGCTAGTAACTACCGACCAATTTCGCTCGGTACGGTTATAGGCAAGGTGCTGGAGCGTCTCATACATTCTGAACTGCAGAAGAACATAAAAATTGATGATGCGCAGTTTGGTTTCCGACCTGGATTCTCAACAGAGTCTGCGATTATTAGCCTTAAGAGTACGATAGCCTACTACACCCACCAGAGAACCTCAGTGTATGCTTGTTTCTTAGATTTGAGCAAAGCTTTTGATCTGGTGAATTATGAATTCCTCTGGGGCAAGCTAAAAAAGTCACAAGTACCTCACCAAATTTTAGATCTGTTGAGGGTTTGGTACGGGGGCCAAACCATTCAAGTAAATTGGGGAGACACTCTATCTAGTAGTTACAGGTTAGATTGTGGTGTTCGCCAGGGAGGGTTGACTTCTCCGGACCTATTTAACCTGTATATCAGCGATCTGATTGCGGAACTCAGAAGAACCTAAGTTGGCTGTCACCTAGGCAATGTCTGCGTGAACAGCTTGAGCTATGCTGATGAGGAAACTTTTGTCTGTATGTGAGCATTATGCTGATGCTCATGGATTGAAATATAAAGTTCTCAAAACCGAATCTATGGTATTCAGGACTGGAGTTGGTCCGGGGAATATACCCAGTTTATATTTGAATGGTGTGACAATAAAGGTCGTAAAGCAGTTTAAATACTTAGGGCACATTTTGACGGACAGGCTTCAGGACGGCTGCGACATAGAAAGAGAGCGTAGGGCCCTCTCAGTGAGGAGTAACATGCTCGCGGGAAAATTTGTGAAGTGCACCAAAGACGTGAAGAACACCCTGTTCAGAGCTTATCAGTGGCGAAGGGTGAAATATTGAGAGAGGTAAGCCAGAAAACTTAACCTTGAAAAGCATGTTTCCTCACAGAGCAAATAATCTGTCAAGCAGCAATCTAAAGCTATTAGACCCGCCATCCTACTGACCTGCTACTTTGTAAATCTACTTACTCTAAATTAGTAATTTCAACTTATTACACTATCTACTTACCGCAAATACCTAATTTCAACGTACGTCTATGTAACTGGTTTCACTACACACAACAACAACACAAATAAACACAGTTCAACTAAAAAATACACAAACCACTATTTTATACCAAGCAATAAATTCTAAAATAGCTAACTATTAAATTCAAATATAAATTCAATCAACAACGCATGCAAGCTATGGTCGTTTTAATGTAATGTAATTACGTCAAATTGTCTGTCAACATAAAATGTCATCAAACATTCGTCCGATTCGATACGAAATTCAACGACGGATAACGACCCATCCCGCGCGCGCGCACATATTTCCTATATACATCTCGCTCGATTATCCGAGTAAGACGCTCAGAGTCGGCTTACATTAGTTCTAATATGGCGGGCTGGGTAGTGACCTTCAAGTGACGTCATGACGTTCTTTTGCTAAGAGATTTTATCGGCAAATAAGCCGATCGCTCCTGCGGTTTACTTTATAGCAATATGTTGTAAAAGAGCAAATTTTGTTGATTTAATGTCCATCAGTGTAGGCGTTTTGTAATTTTTCTCTACTTTTAAAAGTACTGATTGTGCCATTGAGAGAGTGGTTGTGTTCCAAACTTCTGAAGGGAAGCCGGTGGGAATGAGCTTATAAGGAGGCTGCGGCGCCGGAGCTTATTGCTTGTCAATGTACACCTGCCAACTTTGGTGCAACTTCACAAAAAAGATGTACAGCTCATTAAGGGTCCAGTACAATGATGCTTACCGAACCCTTATGAAACTGCCAAGATACTGCAGTGCCTCGAGTATGTTTGCTGAAGCGAGAGTCCCGGACTTTTATGCCATCATGAGGTCGAGGGTCGCGTCTTTTTGGCAAAGTTTGAGACGCTCCAGTAACAGCATTTTGAGGGTTGTCGCGTGCAACCTATCAAGCCCCATTTAATGTGCACTGGGTTTCTGTTCACCTAAACGGGAATAAAAAATGACGAAAGACTATGTTGTTTTTAAGACTATGTGACCTATACACACTTCCATGTTGTAATTTTTAATGTCTTTTCTTTGTTTTTTTTTGTATATGGGTATCTGGCTTGCAATAAAACACTATTTATTTATTTTATAATGGGCCGTCTTATTGCTAAAAGCGATCTTTTACAGACAACCTTTGGATGGATTAAAGGGAAAAGGAGAGACAATACTGCAGGTAGTCAGTGGTGTACCAATTACATATACAATAAATATATTTATTTATTTATTTATCTTTAATTCAGGTATAACCCATACATTTGTTAGTATTTCTTAACCTATGTTAGTATACTAGACTAAAAATACTTAATTAACAATGAACACACTAAATAATAATACTCAATTACGCCACCTCACGGATGCACCTGGCAACAGTACATGCACTGCGCACAGGTGCCCCATAAGGCGGCCTTCAGTCTTACTAGCAACAATGTTCAGAAGACTGTTGCCGCTGCCCCGCATCCGACGTAGTAGTGACGCGGATCTTTTACGAATAATCGCAAAGAAGTCGTCTGTACGCGCTGCTGCGAACATGCCTGACGCGCTACAGAATCGAGGCAGCGACAGCAGTATCCTAAAAGCATTGTTGTATTGCACACGCAGGGCATTAAACGTTTTCTGCGTGTATCTGGTCCACAGACTGCAGGTATAAAAGGTCTGGCAATAAGCCCTAAACAGAGTTATCTTGACATTGCTGTCGCACTTTGCAAATCCGCGGGCCAGCATGTTGCATCTTACGGCCAACGCCCTACGCTCCCTCTCAATATCCCAGTTGTCAGTGCCATCCTCTGTAACCCAGTGACCAAGGTACTTGAACTTTTTGACTCTGTTTAGAGTGACACCACATAGCGAGACTGGTGGTACCACTTCATAGGTCTTGTTTTGAGCCATAAAAACTAACAGCTCGCTTTTCTTGGCATTATACCTTAGTCCATGGGCTCCAGCATAGCACTCACAGATATTTAACAGCTTCCTAAGAGCACTGATCGACGGACTCAGCAGCACCATATCGTCAGCATAACTGATGTTGTTGAAGGACACGCCATCGATCGTGCATCCGATGCCAGTGCTACTGAGTTCCTCGATCAGCTTATTCACGTAGATGTTAAACAACTTGGGGGAGGTCAGACCCCCCTGCCTCACTCCGCACTCTAACCTGTACACATCTGAGTATGAGCCTGCCCACCTCACAGTGTTGTGTTGATTATCGTACCAGAACTTCAGTACATTAATTATTTCTGGCGGCAGGTTAGCTTCATTATTACACAACTTTTTCCACAAGATGTCATACGAGACAAGGTCAAAAGCACTGGATAAATCCAGGAAGCATGCATAAACAGGTGTCCTCCTCCCAGTGTAATATTGCACTGTACTCTTTAGGGTCATGATTGCAGTCTCAGTTGATAACCCATCCCTAAAACCAAACTGTCTGTCGTTAATTTTTAATTGTTTACCCAGACAGCGGTCAAGCAAACAATCAAAAATCTTCGCCGTAACCGTTGCCAAGGATATCGGTCTATAATTAGTAACATCAGACATATCACCGGTCTTATTCTTAGGAACGGGCACCACAACTGTTTTCACTAGATCAGCCGGCAGATAGGAATGACTGACACATAGGTTAAACAGTAAGGCAAGCACCCTTGGGAGATGAACACCTGCGTTCTGGAGATGCTCAATACTTAAACTATCGTGACCAGGCGACCTACCCCTGGACATGTTTTTGATCACGGAAGACACGTCCCGGGCAGTGAAACGTACACTTAGGTCATTACAGCTTATATTGGATGTTTGGTCTGCTGGACCCAGAGGTGGATCAATTTTGAAACGCTGTCGGAATAAGTTAGCGATATCCACCGACTCACTTTTGCCCCCAACACTCGAAGGGAGACTCGACTCAGGATTCAACTTCTTAGTTTCTCTCCAAAAGCTTCCAAAATGCCTCGCCGAGTGGTGAGAAGCAATAATGTCCATTTTAATTTGATGCTGGTTATTCTGACACCACTTTAGCTTTGCCTTAAAAGCTTTTCGAGAGTCACGCATTTGGCTATATATGGGTCCCACACCGGGTTTACCATATTGCATCCAAAGCTCAAACCTTAGTCGAGCCTCCGCATGAGCCTCTTTCACATATTTGTTCCAGCCCGTGACATACCTCCGCTTCAATTCAGTCCGACACAAGCAAGTCGCCGCTGCTGACTCACATAACAAGTCAATAACAGTTTTGTATAAGCTATCTATATGTAGTCTGTGCTCCCGGTTGTGACACATATTATCACAACATTCATGAAAAACAACCGGAAAGTCAACTTCTCTCAACTTCTCATGACACAACTCGTGGTACCTATTTATTTGGCTAGCTTCTCTTATCCCCCACTTAACCCTGTTACATGAGGTCTTAGTGCTAACAATTTTTGGCTGCAATACTTTTAGGTTGCATGTCAGCTGTACGGGTAAGTGGTCTGACCAAAAAACATCATAAACAATCTTAACATCTACAATAGTTTGACAGGCGGCCTCAGTGACCACGCAGTGGTCAAGCCATCTACGACAATTATTATGAGCGTCACTAACATATGTATATGTATCAGAATTCAGTCCAAGTCTATCTATATCTGCACATAACCAGTTTTGTTCATTACAGAAACTAATTAACTCAACACCAAAACGCTCACCTGGGTGTGAATTAAAATCTCCCAACACAAATACACTTTCAACGTTCTCGTTCTCAATAATCGCACTCACTTCGCTTAAACATTCCGTAAACTCAATAAGGTTGTCCGTTGAGTCAGTAGGCATGTAAATGGAAAAAACTATGAAAACGCGCTCCGCCACTACAAACTTAGCCGCCACTAGACGCACACTTTTACACTCAACGACGGACACCGATGTAAACAAACTCCGTCTCCAGATTAGCGCCACGCCACCATATGGACGCCCGCGTAGTATCTCGTTCGACGTATCCACAGCTGACTTGCCCACAAAAGCGAACTCATTGTGGATATTTCCTAAGTAGGCTATGTCGTGCGGTAGGAGCCACGTCTCCTGAAGTGCAATGATGTCAGACGAGTCGCAAAGTGATCTTACACCGTCAATAGATCTATGAATGGATTTACAGTTGAAGCTTACGAAATTAAGTAGACTTTGTTCCATTATGACTAGGTGTAGATACTCGTAAATTTTCAGTAGGTTTACCCCTAAAATGAATAAACTTCCTGAAATTAACGCCCTCAGGCCACAGGTTGTCATTCATGAAGACTGGTAACTTATGTCTCGGAACATATACTTTATAGGCATTGTACTCTTTTTCCTGTTTCATAACAACCTTTTCCAATTGTACGGACACCTGAGTCTTACTTAAAATATAACTAGATATATCGCTCACTGAGGCACCTTTGTCTACGTTATTAATAAAGAGTGGGACTTTAATATCTGCAGCTTTAAATTTCATTTCAATATCATTCTTTGCTGTACCTTTCTGCCCAATAAAACGATTTTTGTATAGTTTTTTCTTAACTTCTGTCCATTCTTCGTCTTGCCTATTTCCCTTCCAAATACCTGGCTGCTGTACAATATCCGCTAAGGTCCTTTGCTTTGCCTCGATATCATCGCGACTCATTATTTCGCTGCCTACCTTCAATTGTGCATCATGAGTAGATACCGAACTTTGCGACGACGCATGACTCAGCTGTGAAGCCGCACGCACCGTACCGATGACAGGCTCGTTCACTTGTATCTGCGAAACCGGTTTTGCAAGCGAGACGCACACATCGTTAGCGCGTTCGGGTGAAAGGGACAGCTGATCCCGCGCGTCACGCACTCTCAGCTGATCACTGTGTATCACTAAGCCCATTGGCCCGCTATCGTAGGTATCGTAAACAGAAGCACCTCTTCTGTTATTAACGTTCAAATTATGCACGTTAACCAATGAAGCTCTTTTAAGATTCTCCAGGTCACATTTTAGTACACTGAATTGATCGTCCGTTACATATTTCTCCTTAATATACGATATGTCACTTCGCAAAATTAGGAGATCTTTAAGTAATCTTGTGACATCTATATGGTCAAAAGATATTGGTGGCAATTTCTGTAGATCGCGCGCCACAAAAATTGGGATTAACTCTGGGTCTGTCTGCTTGAAAAGTCTTATAATATCTTCCAAATTTCTGTTGGTCTTGCCTTTATTTTTGCGCGTTATGTTACGCTTTGAAGTCTGAACTGAATCGAATAACAGACTTTTGGCATTTTCGACTTCCTCTTCAGAAAAAGCTGTCACACAGATTTGCACTAGACTTTCTTCGTCCATCACTTCAATTTTGTTTTGCACAAATGCAAGCACTTCGCTGATCACAATGTTACAGTTTTGACATTTTATCATTTTAGAGGCCATTGCGTAGCCTCAAGGTCAATGACCCCACACGGCACCAACGTATAGACGACACGCACTCGACCGTTTACGATGACGGTTGCGCGTCAACTGGTATATATATATATACATACATACATAAATACACATATCACACTAGAGAACTGGATCATATTATCCTAAATTATTTTGAATGTTTAAATAATTCAATTTATTTTTATTTTATTACTCTCATATTAAAAATTAATGTTGGAACGCCGACCTCCCCTCTCTCGGAGGGGGCGCTAATGGCTGCAACACAGTTTTTAAACTAATGTAGCTGTTAACGAAAACAAAAAGAAAATGTAAAACTGTTTTTTGTTCCAATAAAATATTTGATTTGATTGTAACACTAATAGAATTATATCACAATAACAAATATTCATTCAATTAATTATATAAATGCCATTGAGGCATGCGACTTGTGCGTGTTTTATGTATACCGTATGTCAACTGCCAAAGCATTCAACGGCCTGTACAAACATATTTATTTTTGTTATATTTCTAAGCCGCAAAATGAATTCACAACGCTTGAACAGCATAAACATAGGTATTCCTTGCTAAATTACTTGCCGGCTATAACTAATCCCTTCATTCATAAAGCTATTTTAATTATAATAGGTTTTGTCACATTCTAACAAACGCAAATGTCAAAGTAAGGACAAACGAACGTCCGGGTGTCACCACTGCGATGATCGCCCCGAGGACACGGTGGAGCATACGGTGGGGGCCTGCCCTGCATGGGCGGAGCACCGCCGTGTCCTCGTAGAGGCGATCGGCAGCGGCGGCGACCTCTCACGCCCGGCCTTGGTTCAAGCCATGGTCCGGGGCGAGGGGGAGTGGGAGGCAGTCGCCTCCTTCTGCGAAGCAGTCATGCTAGCGAAGGAGGTGGCGGGACGGGAGAAGGAGAGAGTCTCCCGTCCAAGCCGCCGTGGTGGACGCTCTGGGCGTCGGGAGCCGCGTGACGACTCCCGGCCACCGTAGGCGCGGGCCTGCGGGCGGTGAGTAATGGGTAGCTCACCGTCCGATCAGGATCAGGCCCGTGCCGGACGGCGCGTACGTGTTCCACGCGCGCCTCGAAGAGGGGGCCCACTAGGGTCCAAGCCTGCCGGGAAAGCGGGATCATCCATAAGGGGCACCGCTGACCCGGAACATAAAGGGCCAAGGAAGGAACACGGGTGGGTTTTAGTCAGTAAGAGTCTGACACTCCCTTCCGCTCCACCCAGAGCGGGAGGGGTCATTTGATGATTTCCCATCCTCAAAAAAAAAAAGGACAAACGAACGTTAGCAGCTGTTTTTTCGGCTTACCTTAGCTTTTCTTAGCAAAAATATTGGTTGAATGGCGTCTACGTGTAACGTCTAATCTTCTATTTAATCATCAATTTAAATTGAAAAAATATGTTTAACTTAAGAGTCTGACACTCCCTTCCGCTCCACCCAGAGCGGGAGGGGTCATTTGATGATTTCCCATCCTCAAAAAAAAAAAAGGACAAACGAACGTTAGCAGCTGTTTTTTCGGCTTACCTTAGCTTTTCTTAGCAAAAATATTGGTTGAATGGCGTCTACGTGTAACGTCTAATCTTCTATTTAATCATCAATTTAAATTGAAAAAATATGTTTAACTTATAATTTTTTATTCTTTCTAGCTAGGCCATAAAAAGTACCGCTCAAAATTCAAAGTCAAAGTCAAAGCATTTATTTGAAATAGGCACATAAAAGGCACTTTTGAACGTCAACATTTACATTTAAATAGAATTGATTCTAGCCGCCCCTTCCAAAAGGTAGTTTCGTATGGAGAAGAATGGGCAAGAAACTCCACCGTTACTCTTTTAAAATGAGTTACAATATTTTGTATACATTAATTATATAATTATATGTGAAGACGATGCACCTATAATAAAAATTACCCTACCAAAATAGGTAAAAATAATTTAATAAACGTAACGATGATAAATAAGTTAATTAAGTGATAGATACACGGTGTTCACATATTTACAAACTTTGTAAAAGTATACGATTTTCCAAATTATGTAAACAAGTAATATGTCAGTGTGTGAGTTAAAGTAATCACAGAATGTAAATCAATGTCATAAAAATAATAAACTATACAGTTAAAGTAGCAACAAGTTTAATTTTGTCTAGACCCTAGATTGTCCTATGGAGCTGGACCAGCATGTTTCTAAGCATTCTTATCTTGGATATGTAAATGGAATTATGTAATGTTCTCTTGTACAGCAAACAAAGGTGACATACCGACAACAGTACCACCTACCGGGTCCAATTGTATTTTCAAACCTTCCAGGAACCTATTGAAATATACATACATACTTTCAACCAAATCGGTGCAGCCGTTTAGGAGGAGTTAGGTGACAAACACACGTACCGAAGAATTTTATTATAATTATATTATATATATTAACACGATATTTTTTTTTCTAAACTATACAAATAGAGGGTATTTGATTTCTAAATGGATGAATTTAAACGCGTGGTCCGATTAACCCGAAACTTAGTACTTATACTTAAGACCACATAATATAAAGAATAACGTGTATTTTGTATTTTACGAAAATTGTCCCCTTAAACTTACGGTTATTACATTTCACTTTACATTCACATTTTACAGTTACAAAATGCTACCCCTGTGGGGGGAGGTAAGAGGGATACAGTTTATATGAGACATCTTATTCCTTTAGTTTTTATACTTGAAACATGGCAATATTTTCTTCATTAAATAATAAACTCAAACTCAAAGCATTTATTTCAAATAAACCAATTACAGGCACTTTTGAATTGTCAAGGGGTCGGTCAGTCAGAAAGATGAAGCTAGTTGCCCATTCCAAAGCGTAGTAGGTACCAATGGAGAACGGACAAGAAACTCCATGGACACTCTTTTAAATCAAAATATTGTTACAAAAAAGTGATTACATCATTCTTGTTGAATTTATACATGTGAGAACGATGTAGAAAGACGTGCACGTTAAAAGCGTCCGTAATAAAAGATAAAACCAATTCAGGAATCAAACTAAGCCGTGGCAGCTAAGACATGACCAGTGCCTACTGACGGCGCCCGTTCACGAACATGTCGTATGGATCAGCACCCATTCAGCTCAACCATTTTGAAGGGAACTCAATGATCCAATACACACGCCACCATCAGCGACACATTTGAGTGAGCATGACATACTCTCAGCCGCCAGGGCACATTCAAGTCAATGAAAGACGAACCCAGTAAGCTTTATAGTGGGTACATAGTGCTCACACATATGCTATGCAATTATACAATACTAAGAGATTGAATTTATACAATGCAAAGATAGATTGTGCAATCTTCATCAGCTCCAACATTATTTTCGAATGCTAATTAATTAGTTTACGCACCCTTGTGGTGCAGGACCAGCCCTGAGCCAAGCATTTTTGTCAGCGATATAATCCCCCAACTTATAATATGCTTGGCTGTATAGTGTGTGTTTTATACAAGATTTAAATTTCTTTTCATTCAGTTGGAGTATGTGGGGAGGTATTTTATTGTAACATTTTAAACAGTACCCCATGAAGGATGAGTCTACTTTAGCCAGTCTGAAACCTGGTTAAACTAATTGGTCCCTATTTCTAGTCCTCTATCTGTGTCATTCACCTCTTTTACTGAAAAGATTTTAATTTTTCCTCGCGTACATGATGGTTTCATAAATATATTGACAAGGTACCACCATGATGTTAATGTCTTTAAACAGTTCCCTTAGAGAATCGCGCCTGCGGAGGCTGTATATTGCTCTGATAGCTCTTATCTGCAGAATAAAAATAGACTCAATATCGGCAGCCCGTCCCCATAATAAAATACTGTAAGACCATGATACTATGAAAATAACTGAAATAGACTAGTCTTGCGGTATATCTACATTAGTAAATTGACCTGTTTTTTCCTGTTCCGTGAAATTGACGGATTTTCCTTACAGCATTGCTGCTGAACTTAGCTAAAGATTTACATTTTCCTTTTTTTTTTGAACAGCACCTCACAGAGGATTTAGAGTTTAGAGGGTGAAGAAGTTAGTAAGTAATGGCGGTGTCGGATTAACTCGAAACTCGGTACTAATATTTTAAACAAAAAATAAAAAGTACGTAATTCAAGGTTTTTCAAAAATCAACTTCTTTCGGGGTGGATGAGGATAATAATGTTTGGATTTTACTGCTTGCTTCAATTAACTCCAAAATGGGTATAAATAATGTTAAATCATACATTGGGAACATACCAAACGCTTCTTTTAAAACAAAGAAAAAATCTACATCTTTTTAATAAAATAAGTGATAGACATAATTTTAATACAAGAAATAAAGATAAAATTGATCAACCATTTTTCAGATTAGCTAAAGTACATAAATCTTTTATGGGGTACTGTGTTAAATGCTACAACAAAATACCTTGTAATATATTGCAATTAAATGAAAGAAAATTTAAAACTCATATAAAAAGTTCACTGTGTAAACAAGCATATTACAAATTAGAGGATTATATCCAAGATAAGAATGCTTGGAAACATGCTGGTCCAGCTCCACAGGACAATCTGGGTCTTGACAAAATTAAAAATTGTTGCTACTTTAATTGTATGGTTTGTTATTTTTATGACATTGGTTTACATTCTGTGACTACTTTAACTCACACACTGACATATTAATTGGTTACATAATTTGGGAAATCGTATACTTTTACAATGTTTGTAAATATGTGAACAGCATGTATCTATCATTTAATTAACTTATTTATCATTGCTACGTTTATTAAATTCTTTTTACCTATTTTGGTAGGGTAATTTTTATTATAGGTGCATCGTCTTCACATTTAATTATATAATTAATGTATACAAAGTATTGTAACACATTTTAAAAGAGTAACGATGGAGTTTCTTGCCCATTCTTCTCCATACGAAACTACCTTTTGGAAGGGGCGACTAGAATCAATTCTATTTAAATGTAAATGTTGACGTTCAAATGTGCCTTTTATGTGCCTATTTGAAATAAATGCTTTGCCTTTGACTTTGACAAGCCCTGTCGTGGTGAAAAGGGAGGAAACTGTTTATTTGAAAAATCTTATTCCGCTGATCTATTAACTTAAAATTGGCCGGAATGCTTTTATCTAATTGTCTATTATGACGGGTGCGTCTCATATCATATAAAGTTATTTGGTATAGGTATTTTCATTTCAATAACGTTCACAAGATCTTATAAACGTGATATATAAGGTGTATCTATTCATACACGAAATATTTTAAGAGATACACCTGTAGCTGGTACAGAAATAACACGAAAAAAACGTGAACTATGTGGGTAGCGCGGATTTATTTGATTAAAAATCGTACGCAAGATTAGCAGACGTGGACATACGAGTACCTACTGTAGTAGGTACACGCGGCTTATCACCTCGCAGTGGTCGAGTGATAAACGGGATAAATGGCTTGTCATGTTATCGTCAGACCGTGGAATAACGTACGGTATGATTCATCAAAACCTATTTGACGATTAAATAACTACATTACGGCTAGATTATACGTTTTAGTGACTAGTCTTTTTGTGAGCCAACAACATTGTTACTGTTAGTAGTTCCATATTTGAATGATGGCTATTTAACTCAAGACGATTGGTAATGAATAAGTTAATTTAAGAATACCTACAGATAGTTGATTCAGGTTTCGGGTCTCGGTGTTCATATGATAGTGTGACTGACATAGTCCGTCACCTATTCCTATTTAATAACAAAATGTTATACTTGTTCTAAAATTGTCACATGGTATCGGACCTCTTAAGAACACATTAAATCTCTATTTAATGGTCTCTCAGCTTGACACGTTATCCTATTTAATAACAAAATATACTATTTCCTTGAAACTGCAAAATAATATTGAACCTGTGAGAAACCCATTCCATATGGTTGGCACTTATGCCAACCATTAGTCGCAAGTCAATATTTTACGTCAGTTAAGATGCAATGTTTTTCTACGAATTCTAAGAAACGAGTAAAATATCCGATTTCTAAGTTTGACTCACAATGCAAGTGCCTCATCTGGCAACGATAAAATGCTCAGCCGGGCCCTTAAAACAATTGAGAAGTGGTACAAAAACGGGCATAAAGATATTCTGCGAAAGCGCGGTAATTTGGGTCGAAGACATAGAGGCTGGAGGCGGAGTTAAGTGATCCTTGGGATATAGGAACTGGGGAGGAGAACGAATAAGTTGGGCAGTGGATCTGGGACCGTGAGTAGTGACAGACGGTGTCCAGGCTAGTTACGTATCTGACTTAGGGAATTCGAAGAAGTGATGTCCATTACGGCAGTAAGGGTCTAAGCATTATATACTGAGTTGATCTGGTACCGTGAGAAGCGACAGACGGGGTCCAGGCTAGTTACGTATTTGACTTAGGGAATTCGAAGAAGTGACGTCCATTACCACAGTAAGGGTCTAAGCATTATATAGGTACTAAGTTGATAGTGGGTTAAAGACCACGTTAGTTAGCGTAGCGGGCGACGTAGTCTAAGCTAGATAGTTTTGTTTTGTGAAGTGTGAGGAGCTGTGTCCGAGGTGAAACTGCGCGTGATGTATTTCGTAACTTAGTTATGATCTAATTCCTATCGAGGAGATATTTGGTAAGTGTCAACTTTAGTATTTAGTAATAGTGACTAAATCGTAATTACGGACTTCTCCATTATAATGTTCTGACAGATTGATTTGTATTGTGATGTATAGGCAACAGTTAGGTGATATAGCTCATCATTTATTCCAGCACGGCGAAACTACTGTTATTTAGTAAAGTAGTTTATAATTAACGCTAGTGTCTCTTGTACTACGTGACCACCTCCTAATCCATGCCATGACAGATATTTGTCACCAGCGTTTGATCATAGGGATACGGCGAAGGCCTTCCGCTATACTTGACACTGAGCACCAACGCTCCTGACTCTTGATGACTGTTGACCCTTAACTGACGCATCACATATGGAAGGCAGAACCGTAAATACTCAATTCATCTAAACCAAACTAGGCTATAAAGCCAACCTATAATTACATTATAACAATCAAACGTTCGTGATGATTACTGTTTCCAAAAAGGCCTGGCCACAGAACCTGCTGCGTGAGGCTTCATGCATGCACATTTCCGGGAGAGGGGGTAGGCTTGACACACAATCACAAACTGGATTGGTAGTCGTTCGAAAGAACTGCTAGGGACCGTATCTCGATAAAACCCACACCCGGCCGCTGGTAGGCCAATTACTGAATCGACACAATTTATCGAGACACGACAATTTGGATGCTTTGCGGCTGATAGCTGCACTACATCCTGTGAATGGGGAAGATTAAGGAAATGTGAAGTGACGAAATACCACTTCGGTGTGCACCTAGTACGATCGCAATGAGTTTTGCTACAGACTGAGTCTACGGTACGCTTGTGCTAGTTTTCTGTTGTCTTAGTAAAAGAGGGCTAACCCACCGTAAGGGTATAATTATTAACATTAGTACGCGTTTAGAACTACTCAAAACTTGTCTTCCTCAATGACAGTTGGACTTCGCAGTACTCTGCCTCTAGAATTGAGTAAGACATTTATTTAGTGCATAGGGAACGTGTTCTGTTAGAATCGTATTAGTGTCTTTAGCGGTTCTATGCGTTAGGTCTAGCAGGATACGTATACTGCGACAAACGTTGCTAAACGGTTCCCAGTCTCACTGTTTGGGTACATTGTAATCGGATAAATTAACGTAGCTATAAATTGTTTATTAAAGCGCAAGCGTAACGATTCCTTTAACCCTTTCACACTATTGAGATCTATTGCAGTCATTGCAGATGTTAGCTCTCGCACCCACGTAGTGAAGTTAGGAAAACTGGTGAGTGCCGAGGGCCATGTCCAAGTGGGCTATTGTAGGCAATCGATTAATAAAGAAGTTAAATATAGTTGGGTTGAAGCCCAGATTAGACTAATCTAGTATTTAACGTAGTATGTGTGTGAGCGTTTGTTGCTGCGACTGGGAGAGTCCTTCGTTATAATAATCACCCTAGGCTGATTGAGTTATTAGGTTTTATAACTAATTAGACAGAGACGTTGCTGGGGAGTTTGTTGCTCCACTTCTTCTCCCCAGCTTAAACACTAGGAAGTGGTGTAGGCTATGCTCTTTGGGGCTGTCTATAGACTTTCAAGAGAGTTGATCCACAACTCTAATATCTAGTGATTCTTGAATTTTGTATTCTTTGGCTCCGACCAATACTAGGGACTTTAAACTCTATTAAATTATTATTTATTATTTAATTATTATTGTTGAGTTTACATATTTAAACTCTATTATCTAGTAATACTTGAATGTTGTATTCTTTATCTCAAACCAATAATTCGGACAGACTGACATTAACACGGTGTCTTGCAGATATACTTGTTGCGCGAAGAGTGAACTTCCAGGGGTTTGGGTGACCACATATATATCATATCCAGTCTAAGGACTGATAGGGACCATGTCTCCCTAAGAGCATGATGCCGACGCAATGCCGCTGGAACTAGCCGCTCCGTTGCTAGACAAGGACGGTCGCACGGTTGCCACAGGGAAAGCCGCTTCGTCACGTTATCAGTTCGAAAGAACTGCTAGGGACAATGTCTCCAAAAGAGCATGATGCCGACGCAATGCTGCTGAATAGCCGCTTGCGTCACTTTATGGAAGCGTTGCTCTGAGTACTCCGAGTGTAAATGTGAGGTATCGTGTGAGTAACGACTGACCAAATACCTGTTACGCTAGCGTATAGGTTGCTCTAAAACTTTTAAAAGTGTGTGCAAAATAGCAAAAGCTCTTTATATTAGCAATAAAATAAAATCAGCTGATGATAAAATAAAAACTACCTGGCAAATAATAAATAATGAAACAGGTAGGAAAAAACATCGTAATACGGAAATAATTTAGAGACTGCACATGGCCTCATCAGCTCAGATGTAGAAATAGCTCAGGAATTTGAAAACTTTTTGGTAGTATTCCCCTCAAAACAACTGAAGCTTTAAAATCCTCGCCCGCGCTTTCTGCTGCCTTACTTAGAACGAATGTAAAGGCATGCCCTTTGGACTTTAGGTTTCAGCATACAAACCCCCAGGCTGTTATAAAAGCCTTTAAAGATCTAAAAATTAAATCCACTGAAGATCTCTGGGGAATGTCTGTAAAAGTCTGTAGATCTATCATTGAAACCATTGCGCCCTATTTAGCATTCATATTTAACACCAGTGTAGACCAAGGAGTATTTCCGGATCTCATGAAACATAGTAAAATAGTTCCTTTGTTCAAATCCGGTGATAGTAAAGAACCCAACAATAAATTGTTCCAACAATAAGGCCTGTGTCAATTCTGCCAGTTCTCAGTAAGGTGTTTGAAAAGGTGATGCTCAATCAAATGTTACGTCACTTTAATAAAAATTCCATCTTTCATGAACAACAGTACGGTTTCACCAAAGGGCGTTGTACCACTGACGCTGGTGTCACCCTAATAAAGAACATTTTTAACGCCTTGGAAGAAGCACAAGATGCCATTGGAATCTTTTGCGACCTCTCTAAGGCGTTCGATTGCGTACACCATCAGACACTTCTGCTGAAACTAGAGCACTATGGGATTAGAAATACAGCTCTTGATTTACTAAGATCATACCTGAAAGATAGAAAAGTTACAGTTCAAGTAAACGGAATAAACTCATTAGGGTCTGAAATGGCAATGGGCGTTCCTCAAGGTTCGATATTGGGTCCATTCCTCTTTTTAGTTTATATTAATGATTTACCCCAATTACTTCAAAATCAACCGAAGATGGTGTTATTTGCAGATGACACATCATTGATATTTAAGATAGACCGACGATCACAAAATCTTGACGACCTGAATAGCTCTATTCTTCAGGTCCATGATTGGTTTACGGTAAATCATTTGGTAGTAAATGGTAAAAAAACCAAATGCATTAAATTACAATTACCGAATGTAAGAAGTAGCGAGTGTGACATCATGTTGAATGGAGAGACACTGGAATTTATTAATCACACGGTTTTCCTGGGAATCACGCTAGACGAGAAATTATAATGGGGACCTCATATAACATCTCTTGCGGGGCGGCTAAGCTCGGCCGCTTATGCTGTTAGAAAGATAAGACAGTTAACAGATGTAGAAACCGCGCGTTCGGTCTATTTTAGCTACTTCCACAGCATTATGTCGTATGGCATTTTACTGTGGGGTAGGGCTGCTGACATTGAATCCATCTTTATTTTGCAAAAGAGCCATTTATAATCTACGTCACCGCGAATCTCTCAGGGAACTATTTAAAAGGATTAATATTATGACAGTACCTTGCCAATTAATTTATGAAAATATTATGTACGTAAGAAAAAATCTACATCTTTTTAATAAAATAAGTGATAGACATAATTTTAATACAAGAAATAAAGATAAAATAGATCAACCATTTTTCAGATTAGCTAAAGTACATACATCTTTTATGGGGTCCTGTGTTAAATGCTACAACAAAATACCTTGTCATAAATATTGCAATTAAATGAAAGAAAATTTAAAACTTATATAAAAAGTTCACTGTGTAAACAAGCGTATTACAAATTAGAGGATTATATCCAAGATAAGAATGCTTGGAAACATGTTGGTCCAGCTCCATAGGACAATCTAGGGTCTAGACAAAATTAAACTTATTGCAACTTTAATTATATAGTTAGTTAGTTATTTTTATGACATTGATTTACATTCTGTGATTACTTTGACTCACACACTGACATATCACTTGTTTACATAATTTGGGAAATCGTATATTTTTACAATGTTTGTAAATATGTGAACACCATGTATCTATCACTTAATTAACTTATTTATCATTGCTACGTTTATTAAATTCTTTTTACCTATTGTGGTAGGGTATTTTTTTTATTATAGGTGCATCGTCTTCACATAAAATTATATAATTAATGTATACAAAATATTGTAACAAATTTTAAAAGAGTAACGGTGGAGTTTCTTGCCCATTCTTCTCCATACGAAACTACCTTTTGGAACGGGCGACTAGAATCAATTCTATTCAAATGTAAATGTTGACGTTCAAAAGTGCCTTTTATGTGCCTATTTGAAATAAATGCTTTGACTTTGACTTGACTTTGCTCACAAGTTTATACTTTGCATCCCAGTATTATTTATAGCTTTCTAAAATCACATCAAATGTATTTCAATAACTATGAATCCCTAATTCTTATTTATCATTTCTTTCAATAATTACCTTGCCTTAATAATATAATAAATATAATATAATATAAGCTGGCAACACCAACGTCAACACGTCACGCAATTTTTCAGTTATATTTATTTTAGACGCAGTTTTTATATTGGTTTATTTTATGAGAAACCATACAACAAGCCTGAAAAACAGAATAAATACTCTCCACATAATTCAAGAAAAGCAAAATTAACCAGAATTCTATAAACTTTCGTCAAATACTACCGAATCTGAAGTGACATCTGTCATGCCACCTCCGAAAATGCCTTACAATAATAATTCAAATTACTTGCATGAAAACTGAAAAATGTTGACGAGGTCAGCTTCAAGACGAGCACGCCTACCACCTCAGGACTCTTCGCTCGGCTCCGCCTCGCCGCCGCCGGTACCCAGCACCACCGTGAGCGCTGTGACGACACCGGCCGCGGTAGTTGCGTCGAGCTCGAGCGACGAGTATTTTTCTCCGCTGACGTCGCCAACACCTGTACGTCGGCAGGGGAGAGGCCGGCCACCGAGGAGCTTGGGACTTAGGGGCCATCCGGCCCCGAGCCGGGTCCCCGCTGCCGGTGGTTGTGTGCAGCGCATGAGATGGACTCAATCTATGAACGAGAACGTCATGCGCGCATATTACAGGTCTACAGAGGGGGGAACTAACCTCACTGCGTACCGTGATAGGATGCTGTCTCTGTTTCAGGAACTAGAGCCAACCGTCAACGTCTCGGCCCAACGACTGTCGGATCAGGTGCGGGTCATCCAACGTAGTCATAGGTTGGACGATGCTGCACTTGATAGGCTGCGCTCAGAGCTGTGCAACCATATCGTCTCGGCTCCGGCACAGACCGCGGTACAAGCTTCAACCATTGAAGCAGTCCCGCCGCGGTCCAATCATGGTGTTGAAGAAGACGATGATAGGGTTACCACAGTAAGTAGCCAGTACAACGCCCGATTGAGGAGCGCACTGGAGGATGCGATTCGCGAGTATAGATCCACATCGATCGAACTTAGACCCCGATTACCACGCCTACCTATGCACAAAAAAAATAGGGCGCTGGTATGTGCCCTCGACTCGCAGCTGAAGAATGTGTTCGAGAGCAGCAAGGATCTCGTTGATACACACTCGATTCTGTATTGTGCGGCTGTTACGGCATGTCGTTCAGCTAATGTCAAGTTTCCAAACTATGACGGAGCTACTCGACCAAAACCAGCTGTACCAGCCTGGCAGTGCAGGATCGAGCGTCGTATCAATGGAACAAGGGTACTTATCGGCAAACTATACTGCTTCAGGGAGGGCAATACACGACCACGAGTGATGCGCTTTGTAAGACGGGCATTCGCGGGGACTGGAATCAGCCCTCGAGAATACATGTCCCGTGTCACAGAGCGCATCGACTTCCTGAAACAGAAAGTTTGTGCATAGGCGAGCCGTATTCGGCGGTATAAGCGACGTGTTGATCGATACACGCAAAATCGCATGTTCCAGAGCGATGAGAGGTGGGTGTACAGAGCTTGGGAGCGACCTGAACAAAATGTGACAGACGTGTGCCGCCCGGATGACGCCGCCACGAGAACATTCTGGTGCAACATCTGGTCGGTACCCGTCTGTCACGCTGAGGCTGGCTGGATACGAGTGGTCGAGCGAATGTGTGAAAACATACCAGAAATGGGAGCAGTCCTAATTACGCCATTAGACGTTGCCAGAGCGGTCCGTCCGTTACCGAACTGGAAATCTCCGGGACCGGACGGATTGCACAACTTTTGGTTGAAATGGCTAATTAGTTCACACATTTGCCTGGCATCTCAGATCCAGTCATCCTTAGAGTCTGGGTCGCTACCACAGTTTCTAACAACAGGCGTTACCCACCTGCTCCATAAATCAGGTAGTCCCACGGAACCCAAGAATTATAGACCAATTACGTGTTTATCGACGGTCTATAAACTTCTTACATCCATTCTGAGAGCGAAAATTAATACGCACATTGGCAGTAATATGATTATGTCTGCCTCTCAAAATGGATGTAGAAACGGGTCCCGCGGTACTAAGGAGCTACTCCTCATCGACATGGCCATTAGCCAACAGGTTCGTCGATCCCGCAAGGATCTGTCGACATGCTGGATAGATTGTAAGAAGGCCTACGACTCGGTGCCACATACGTGGCTCATGAGGGTGCTGGAGTTGTACAAGATTGATGCAACTCTACGCACTTTCCTAGAGTCGTGTATGGGGCAATGGAGGACGGTTCTTCGCTATCCAGGATGTCGACAGATCCAGGGGAATGATGAGCCTGTATGGATTAAACTTTGGTTCTGCTTAGCCCTGAATCCTCTAAGTACACTACTGGAGGATTCAGGTCTAGGTTATCGGTTGAGGAGAGGTGGTCAGGTCATATCTCACCTCCTCTACATGGATGACTTGAAACTCTTTGCCCCCAACAAATTGCGACTGATGGAGCTACTGAAGGTAACTGAAACTTTCAGTAGCGCCATCAGGATGGAATTTGGTGTGGACAAATGTGCGGTCATGCATGTAAAGCGAGGGGAGATTGTTGAATCCGTGGGAACCCAACTCTCGGATTCCACAAACCTTAGAGCCCTCTCCGCATCCGAAACCTATAAGTATTTGGGTATGTCGGAAGCGTTAGGCATCAATGTTACTGACATGAAACAATCGTTGAAGGAACGCTTCTTTGGCCGCCTGACAAAAGTACTTAATAGTCTTCTTTCAGGCGGAAACAAGGTGCGTGCCTTCAACGGTTGGGTCATGTCGGTTTTGATGTACTCTTTCGGCATACTCAAATGGACTCAGACGGAACTTGACGCCCTAGATAGGAAGGTACGCACACTGCTGACCGCTAATTGGATGCATCACCCACGATCATCGGTGATGAGACTGTATATCCCGCGGAAGTGCGGAGGTCGAGGCTTCTTAAATGCTAAGACCCTGCACAACTGTGAGGTATGCAGTCTCAGGGAATACTTCCTAGAAGCCGACGTGGGGATGCACCGAGATGTGGTCTCAGTGGACAAGGGCTTCATCCCGCTCTCCTTAGCTAACGAGAACTGGCGCAAACCTAAAGTATTAGATACTAATGACCGCAAGGAGGTATGGCAGAGCAAAGAGCTTCACGGACGCTTTTACCGGGCCCTACATGGGCCTGATGTAGACTTCTTAGCGTCCGTATCCTGGTTGCAATTCGGTGATCTCTTTGGAGAAACCGAAGGTTTTGTCTTTGCGATAGTGGACGAAGTTATGATGACGAATAACTACCGGAAATATATTGTGAAGGACGGTACGGTTGACATCTGTCGGGCATGCCACCGACCGGGGGAATCAATCCGTCACATTATTTCTGGCTGTTCTCGTCTGGCTAGCGGAGACTACTTGCATAGGCACAACCTTGTAGCCAGGATTATCCACCAGCAACTTGCTCTGAAATACAGTCTTGTGGTATCGGAATCAATCAATCAATCAAATATTTATTTGCTAGAATATGGTACATAAGGTGTTACAGTAAGTTTGTTTCAGCATATCCTGCCATAACATGACGTGCAAATGTCAAACAATCAGCGATTTTAATTATTAATCTAACTTACAAATCACACTCTATTAACTTGTCTTCTAAATAGTCCTTAACGGTATAATATCTTTTAAATAATAATAGTTTGAAAAGTGTTTTTTTAAACATTGGAAGTACCGTACTATAGATATGTGCCCGACCCAGTTCTCGAAAATGGCCATGTCACGTTGTATTGGGATCGATCTATCATCACTGACAGGACTATTCTGGCCAATAAACCAGACATAGTGGTGATAGATCGATTAAAGCGTCGCACAATGATTGTTGATATAACGATCCCGCATGACGAGAACCTCGTGAAAGCTGAAAAAGATAAGCAGATTAAGTATCTTGACCTGGCTCACGAGGTTGTCGACATGTGGGATGTGGATACGGCAATCATTGTGCCGATAGTCGTGACGGCCAACGGCATAATAGCCAAGAGCCTCGATAAACACCTTACGAGGCTCTCGTTAGACGGCTGGATCAAGGGCTTGATCCAGAAAGCGGTTCTTCTAGACACGGCGCGTATCGTGAGGAGGTTTCTCTCTCAGGAGCCCTGACCACTGGTAGCTTGGACCCTATTCCCGATACCGGTGGGATACTATTTTTTATATTTTTTTTATTCCAATATTTAAAAATATGATGAATATGTAGAAAAATTGAATAAAGGAAATAATAAATATAAAAGGACAAGGCATTAGACTTCTTCATATTTGGGAATTCATTTAATTACTATCGGTGGGAGAGTGTCCAGTCTGGAGACGAGCTCTACAGGACCGTACGGGGTGGAGTGCGGCCTTTTCCCCTAAGGGGGAAACCGACCTTAACACTACTTTTAACATAATTAGGAAAAGCGAAAATTTTATCAGCCTAGGATCATTTTTGCGGACCGTCACATGTCGTGCCGTGACCAGGATCATTTTCGTGAACCGTCACAATAGATAATATGAAATTTGTGTTTGTAGACGTGGTGAAATACAAATGAACGAAACACCATACACAAGTCCTCTTTTCTAGGACTAGTGACTCAAGTTTACTGTATCACCGAACGAACTAAACGTCGTCGTGTGTAAATGAATATTATAAAGATGATTTTTGTATGTTTATTTGTTACGCTTTCACGCTAAAACAGTTGAACGGATTTCGATAAAATTTGGCACACGTGTAGACCATGACCTGGATTTCTACCTACATAGAATACGTTTTGTCCCGATATTCTTACGGGATCGAGACTCATGCGGGTAAAACCGCTGGGCACGGCTAGTTTTATATAAGTTACTAGCGACCTGCCTTTGCTTCGTACGGTCTGTACGACTTGATCTATCATAATATGTACAATCGAGATTTATTAATTATATTTAAGTTTAATATAAATGTATTACACTAATTTTTAGGGTTTCGTACGTCGGAATGAAAAAACACAACCCTCGTGTGTCTGTCTATCTGTCTGTTCGCCTGTCAAAGACATTTTGCTCCAAATCTTATGGACCGATTAAGTTGGATATGAATTTATATCACCCAAACACGAACATGTAACGTAAATAAATGAATTTTGAAAATGGGAGTCACTTTTGAGAGGCAAAATTGTAGCGTGTGAAATATTAAATGAAAGAACTTACTGTACTCTCATTAAAAAAAAAAAAAATATTTAGGAAAATTTATGACAATTATTGACCATTCACTGCCTCTTATCACCGAAACTAATAAGCTAAAAAATAAAAAAAATAATACAGTAACTATTTATTGATTACAGGAAAACCTTTAAGAAGTCTAAGGGCTTAACATAGCATAACATTACATGTTACATCTCTCAATATCGTGCGTACAGTTGGAATGTTTGAGAATAATATGAAGAATATGTTTTTCAACTACATGTTATGTTTGTTCTTGGGATAAGTTCATCCACACTACGGAACCATTCATTGTGGGTGGTCTGACATACACGTGGTCAGTTTTCTATTTACTTATTTATCCATAAACCTTCTGGAAAACATTTTTAAAATGATGGTATGATTCACATCAAAATTCGTTTTGTAGTATAGAAGAACAACGCAGGCACACAGGCAGAACCGACCGACTTTAATTTGTAATGTGTGCAGGACGATACGGACTATCTCTTTACTGCTTAATACACGCTATAAGGATAGTAGTAGTAGCAGAAGTAGATAGTAGGTTTATTTTATTGTATTTTGTTTAATATAGATTATTTTCTATTTTGTGAATGTGACAACGTTGTAATACTTATTGCCTCCTGGATCCATCGATTTGTTGCCCATTTTCTATTTTGTTAAGTACCAGGTACTTGTTGATAGGCGTACGCTGTCCTCTCATACCTGTATTATATAACACAGTAATTTGAAAACATTGTAAAAGCCAATTATTTATAAAAGAGTACCCGTTGAGTTTCTTACCGACTCTTCTCCATAGGAAACCACTAATTGCAACCTAGTTTCTGACGTTTCGTAAGTTCCCCGGTAGGTTTAAGTATGTGACATAAATATTATATATATAAATAAATAAAATAAATAAATATTATATATTATTTTTTTTAACTTTCAGATATTATATTGCGGAATAAGTTGTTGTTGATATAAATAGTATACGAAACGTTGGTTGGTTGGTTGTTGGTTCGTAACATTTGTCAATGAAGTTTTGGTGAAACCGTAAATGATACATGATTTTATTTCTGTAAGTAGGTTTGTACAAACACACTACACACGTCACATACATTTTTTACTCGTCAATCATATTTTTTTTCAAACTAGATGAGACTGGCGCGGTGTTTCGTAAAATAAAAATTCCAGAAAAATACAAAAAATATATATTTCTGTGTTTAGTTTTGGACAAACAGTAATCTATTTTTTACAGCACGTTGTACTGCAACTGCGTACAGACAAGCTCCTCACTCGAAAGCGATCTCTCAGCTGATGGAGCGCGTCGCATTCTGCGCGATGTGTTGATAGGCGCCATAAATCTGTCCGTATTAGCCTGCCTCATGCCTGCCTCGTGCCTGCCCGGAGGCATCGCCTGCGCGCCAGTGGGCACAGGCTAACCTGTCACGAACTAGACACGGGACGGCCGCGCCGTATACCGGCTCAGGCTTAAAAATTAAATTACAAATGTTGTATCTATCTAGGAGAACAGAAAGGCACCCAATAACTATATCAAGAAACTTTATGCTTGTGCTTTATATTATATTACCTTGCCATGCAATCTAGTCTTAGTTGAACATCATCATCATCATCATCAGCCTACAGCAGTCCACTGCTGGACATAAGCCTCTCCAATAGCACGTCACTTAGCTACTTAGCTCGATTCTCGGCAACTCTCATCCAGCTGCTAACAGCCATCCTGCGAAGATCGTCGCTCCACCTAGATACTAGTTATTTTTCTAAGTTGAACAATCAATCTTTATTATTATTATAATATTTTTATGTTAACATATCTCGGGATCCTAGGGTCCCGGACCTATGGAAGGCGCAGAGGCCTGTTAGACGCTAAATAAGGCGCAGATATACTACTTATAATGATTTTAAATTGATTATCACGACTAAACGATTATTTGTAATTTTTTTTTGTAAATGCAGAGACGAGGTGAGTATTGTAATGTAATATAGCCATACTACATCGTTGGAGTACCTAGTTAGTTATTAGTCCTGATTAGAGTTTCAAAAAATACTTGAATGCTATAAATTATTGACATAGTTGTAGGGTATGGTTCTTGGTACGTAAGTAGTAGTCACAGAACAGATACCTCTTTTATCTGTTCTGTGGTAGTAGTACATCGACTGCGATGTTATTTTGTGCGTCTGTTTTGCGGACTTACAGTACGTCGCGTCGTGCACAACTATCTTCCTACTTTCGCCCATGCCTTTACTTTACTAACCGGTGCCTATATTTACCTAAATTTAAATACATTTGTGTTGTAACTCAGCCTGTATAAAACAGGATATAAGGGCAACTCCTAACATTAAAAACTAAAATGAGGACATTACTGCTGACAAGTAAATGCATACCTTTTTTTTTTTGATGCTGGGAAATCGTCAAATAACTTCTCCCGTTCTGGGCGGAGCGTGAGGGCGTGTCAGACTCTTACTGACTAAAACCCACCCGTGTTCCTTCAGTTGCCTATGCCAAGGGCCACTCTGTTACCCTTTCGGACTTTCCCGCAACCCTGGCAGGCATCGGCCCTAGCAGACCCCGTCATTTGAAGCTGACATCTCTTTGAGGCGTGCTTGGAACAGGAAACCCCCGAAGCAACTGTGTCCGGTGGGGATCTGCGTCAGGTGGCAGGTGAGGACGCTGTGGCGCCTCTCTAGCCACTCCTCAAAGAGGGGACTTATTGCCGCAATTGTGGCGTGCCCAGCGCTGGGTTGCGACAATCGCACTCTCCATGCCGCCCTCAGATCCCGCCGAAGCTCTGTTCGCTGTGCCGTGATTTCTCGCGGCAGCGGAGCTACGCCCCGGCGTTTCGCCTCCTCGCGCCACTCCCATATATATGTGCGCGAGGGCTTTTGCCTCCAGATCCCATGGCGGTAATCCGGCAAGGAGGCTCGCCGCCTCAACGGAGAACGTCCGGTATCCCCGGACCAGCCGGATGGCCATGACCCTTTGGGACGCGTTCAACCAGCGGGCTGGCCGCCACCTCAAGGAACGCACCCACTCCGGTGCCCCGTGAAGGGCCATGGACCTCACGACCCCTGCGTAGAGCCTCCGGCAGGAGGCGTTTGGACCCCCTAGATTGGGCAGGAGCCGCTTCAAGGCAGCCCCGGAAGGGGTGCATGTTGAAGAGCCTCCACGTGGCGCACCCTGGGCAACGCCGGGCTCAAGTGCCCACCAGGCTTTTGGGGGGTACTTGGTGCCAGCGGCGAATCTTCAACACACGGGGAAGGGTCACGGTTCCAATCACCGATCATCCTTGATGGTTGGTGAAGGGAACCGGGCTATATACGGATACGGCCACTCCCCCTCTGCTTACAGAGGAAGGTGAGTGGTCGTGGACGGGGGAAGGAGCGGTTTGACCGCCGTGGCGGAGCGGGCTCGGTGTGCACTAACCCTGCCGCCGGGCTGGCACGAAGAAGTCTCTTCCTGCCACCGCTTTAATCTCGTAGCCCCGAAGACTGTACAGGTCATGTCTCTGACTTTTGACGAGGGTTGAGGGTCTTGGCTTAACCGCCCGGACCGCGAGGAAGATCAACCTCTATAAAAAAATCCCCAACCCTCTAAGCGGCGGCGCACCGTGAGGGAGGTTGTAAGCTTGGCTGATGGGTAGCTTGATTCAGTCGCTAGTGCGAACTACGCAAATTTTGAGTCAATAAATAAAGTTCTTACTCGTGGGATCAACTATGGAAAAAAAAACTTAAAAAAAAATCAAAAAACCGAAGAGGGACGGAGTGGTGCGGGGCTCATTGAGCAACCGCCGCGCGAAGGAGTTGGCCGCTGAAACGAAGAAGAAGAATATCAGGTTCTTCAGTAAGCGGCCAAGATCAGTGGACGACCAGGGGTCGTCCTTTGATGGCGAGAGAGCCTCGGCTCGAAAAATCCCCACCGGTAGGCGGGGAGGGGGGGTCCAAGAGCGAGGAAGGGGGGGGACTCACAGCCCGGGAGGCAGTGGAGCTAGCGGAGGAACCCGCAAAGGAGGGGGTGAATGGTCGTGCAGTCGCTTCGGGGCCCTCGGGCGACGAGGCGAGCCTGTCGAGTGGCCCCGACGACAACGGCGACAATGACAATGAGGCCTCAACCAGCCTCAAGGAGGTAGTGGAGGCTGAGCTTCGGAAGGTGACCCTGAAGAAGATCAAGTCGTCCAAAAGCAGGGCCGTGGTCGCGGCAACGGCCTCCATCATGGCGGCGGTGGAGGCGGCCAAAACCGACGGGCCTTCGGGCGGCGAAGTGGCTGAACTGCGGGCAGAGGTCGCTCGCCTGACGGCCGCCATGAAACTTCTCCGGGAGGAGAATGGGAAGCTGAGGGAGGACCTGGCTGGCCTGAAGGCCACCGGCAGCGGGCAGGTGCAGGCGGAACAGGAGCCAAGCCAGCCCGTTCGGCCAAGCCAGCCCATTCCGGAGGAGAACCAGGTCCTCAATCTGGTTCGGCAGGAGCTGGCGGCCTTCCAGGCGCGGTTCTCCGTCCTGGAGGGCATAGTCCTGCGCCCACCACTAGCGGGCAGGACAGCACCGGGGCCGAGGGTGGCCTCGTATGCGGCTGCTGCGGGAGCCGCCGCCCCTAAGCCCGGGTCGTCTGGCCGGGCCCAGCCGCCGGCCAAACCGGCGTCGGCAGGCGGAGCCCAGGCGTCGGCAGGCGGAGCCCAGGCAAAATCCGCGTCGGCCGGTGGAGCCCCGGCGCCGGCAACGCAGACGCCGGCCAGCAAAACACCAGCTGGGGCTCTAAAGAGGAAGGGCAGGACGGCACGGGAGGCGCAGGCCCCAGAGCCTACTTCCCGGCCACAGAAATCTCCCACGACTGACGCCGGGTGGCAGGTGGTCGGGGACAAAAAGAAGGCGGCCAAGGCGGCCAGAAAAAAGGGGCAAAGGCGGCGCCACAAGGAGCGAGCCGTCGCGGCAAGGCTCCGCGCCCCAAAGACCGCGGCTGTAGTGATCACGCTACAGCCGGACGCGGTTAAGAAGGGCGTGACGTACCGTGACGTGCTCACCAAGGCGAGGGAGACGGTGGACCTCCAGGAGCTGGGGATCACCGAGGGCCTCCGGCACAGGGTGACCGCAACTGGCACCCGCATGCTGGAGATCCCCGGTGTGACGAGTGGCCCCACCGCTGACGCCCTAGCTGAGAAGCTAAGGGCGTCCCTCAATGCGGACGAGGCTCGAGTCTCCAGGCCCGTCAAGTGCGCAGACATGCGAGTCTTGGGCCTGGATGACTCCGTAACGGAGGGAGAGGTGGTGGCCGCCGTCGTCAGGACGGGCGGGTGTCTGGCCGACCAGGTGAAGGCGGGCACCATACGTCCGGACCCCGCGGGTATGCGAACCGTAACGGTAAGCTGCCCCGTGACGGCGGCCAAAAAGATTGTGGAGGGCCGAAGGCTTCTGGTGGGCTGGGTTTCGGCGCAGGTTAAACTGCTGGAACCCAGACCTCTGAGGTGCTTCCGATGCCATGTGGGGCACCACATTGGCGTCCAGTGCACCTCGGAGGTGGACCGCAGCACTCTGTGCTTCCGCTGCGGTGAGCCCGGACATAAGGCCGGCTCGTGCGAAGCCGCGCCGCACTGCGCAGCATGTGCGGGTGCTGGCAAGCCGGCCGATCACCGGGCGGGCAGTAAGTCCTGCGCTCCACCCACCGGAACCAGGAGGAGAGGCAGGCCCTCCGCCGCCGTTGCCATTACCACCGTCACCGCGGCCAGTGCCACTGCCACTGTTGCCGCCGCCGCCACTGCCGCCACCCGGGAGGAGACTGAAATGGAGGAGTAACGGCTCCATTGAGACTCCTCCAGGCGAACATCAACCACTGCGCCTGTGCTCAGGACCTGTTGCTCCAGAGCATGGCGCAGTGGTCGATTAACATTGCCGTGGTCGCTGAGCCGTATTTTGTCCTGCCCAGGGATGACTGGGTTGAGGACCTGAGCGGCTCAGTGGCCATAATTTCGTCGGCCGCCGCCGGCACCCCATCCCTCGAAGGTGTAACGAAGGGACAGGGGTGCGTAGCAGCACGGTTCGGGGAGATAGTAGTAGTGGGAGTGTACTTCTCTCCGAGCCGAACTCTCACCGAGTTCCAGAACTCTTTAACAGAGTTAAGTGTCGTCGTCGCCGGGTACCATCGCTTCCCCGTGCTAGTGCTCGGGGACTTCAACGCCAAAAATCCGGCTTGGGGTTCCCGTTACACTGATGTGCGGGGCAGGATGGTGGAGGACTGGGCTCTGGAGAGAGGCCTGGTCGTCCTAAACCGGGGTTCTGTCCCCACGTGTGTGCGGATGCGGGGTGAGTCTGTGGTGGACATCTCGTTTGCCAGCCCCGCTCTGTCACAGCTTGTCATTGACTGGCGCGTCATGGAGGAGGTGGAGACCTACTCCGACCACCGGTATATCCGGTTCGACGTCTCCGCCCAGACCTCTAGCGCGCCGGTCCAACAGGCCCCGAGTGGTCCGCGGTGGGCGCTGAAGCAGATGGACCGGGAGCTCCTCCTGGAAGCCTCGATCGTGCAGGCCTGGGTGTCATCACCGGACAGGCCTGCCGATATTGACGATGAGGCGGAGTGGTTCCGGGAGGCCATGTCCGAGATTTGCGACGTGGCAATGCCCCGAGTCCGTCCAGGAAGCGCCCGACGTCAGGTGTACTGGTGGTCGCAAGAGCTGGAGACGCTACGCAAGTGCGACACCTGTACTCCAGGCACCGTAGGCTCCGCATCCGCCCTCCGGATGCGGAAGCGACGGAGGCGGAGCTGTACGAGGGATACAGAGCGGCGAAGACCGCCCTCCAAGAGGCTGTCCAGCGGGCCAAATATACGGCCCGCGAGGAGTTGGTGGAGACTCTGAACGGAGATCCATGGGGGCGCCCTTACAAAATGGTGCGGAATAAACTCCGCACCTGGGCCCCCCCCGCTGACGCAGTCTCCGCCCCCAGCTGGTGGAGGAGGTGGTGAGCGCTCGGTTCCCTTCACGGAGGGAGCATACTCCCCCGCCTATGGCTCCGCCGCTCGCGGTGCCTGAAGCGGACCACGCGGACGACGACGACACCCCTGAAGTGACCGGGGTAGATCTGAGAGTGGCGGTAGGTAGGCTGAAGGCCAAAAATACCGCCCCAGGACCCGACGGCCTGCCAGGGAAAGCCTGGGTCCTGGCCTCGACGGCTCTTGGGCCTCGACTGGAGGCGCTCTTAAGCGCATGTATGGAGAGAGGCCAGTTTCCACTCCGTTGGAAGACGGGGAAGCTGGTCCTCATTCGGAAGCCAGGGCGCCCTGCGGACTCTCCGTCCGCATACCGGCCCATTGTGCTGCTCGACGAGGTCGGCAAGCGCTTTGAGAGAGTATTTGCAGGCCGCCTCGTCGGGCACCTGGTGAGGACGGGGCCGGATCTTGCGGATAGTCAGTTCGGCTTCCGCAAGGGGCGCTCGACGGTGGACGCCATCATGCGCGTTAGAGCCCTCACGACGGGGGACGCGGTGTCTCGGGGCGGGGTTGTCATGGCGGTGTCACTCGACATCGCCAACGCATTTAACACCCTGCCCTGGAGTTGCATTGGGGAGGCACTCCGGTATCACCGGGTGCCAACCTACCTCCGTCGAATAGTCGAGGCATATCTGACGGACAGAGCCGTCATCTACCCCGGTCGCGATGGGGAGTGGAACCGGCGAGAGATGTCGTGCGGTGTCCCACAGGGATCGGTTCTAGGGCCGCTCCTGTGGGACATCGGTTACGACTGGGTGCTGCGGGCCGACCTCCCTGATGGCGTCAGCGTGGTGTGCTACGCTAACGACACGCTGGTCCTGGCGCAGGGGAGGTCGCATCAGGCGGCGGCCGACGCGATGACACGCGGGGTTGCGATAGTCGTGGAGAGGATCCGGCAGTTGGGTCTCGAGGTGGCTTTGCACAAGTCCGAGGCCATGTCTTTCCATGGGCCCCGGAACAGGCCACCATCGGGATCCCAACTAACGGCAGGAGGGGTTCACATCGGCGTCGAGTCCACGATGAAATACTTAGGACTCGTGCTCGATAGCCGGTGGAACTTCGTGGAGCACTTCCGACGTTTGGCCCCCAAACTGGAACGGACTGGGGCCGCCCTCAAGCGGCTCCTGCCCAACCTGAGGGGTCCGAACGCCTCCTGCCGGAGGCTTTACGCGGGGGTCGTGCGGTCCATGGCTACATATGGGGCCCCGGTGTGGGCGCGTTCACTGCGGCGGAGAGCCGCCCACTATCTGAACGCGCCCCAAAAGGTGGTAGCCGTAAGGCTGATCCGGGGCTACCGCACGATCTCGGGCGAGGCGGCAAGCCTCCTTGCCGGACTGCCGCCGTGGGATCTGGAGGCGATAGTCCTCGCGCGCCTGTATGAGTGGCGCGCGGAGGCACTACGCCGGGGGGAAACCCCGCTTCCGCGGCAAATCGCGGCGGAGCGGTCGGACCTTCGGCGCGATCTCATGGCGGCATGGAAAGGGCGACTGTCGCAACCCAGCGCAGGGCACGCCACGATAGCGGCGGTAAGACCCCTCTTTGAGGAGTGGCTAGAGAGGCGTCACGGCGTCCTCACCTACCGCCTGACGCAGGTCCTCACCGGACACGGAAGTTTCGGGAGGTTCCTGCACATCATCAGGCGGGAGGAAACGCCCGGGTGTCACCACTGCGATGATCGCCCCGAGGACACGGTGGAGCATACAGTGGGGGCCTGCCCTGCATGGGCGGAGCACCGCCGTGTCCTCGTAGAGGCGATCGGCAGCGGCGGCGATCTCTCACGCCCGGCCTTGGTTCAAGCCATGGTCCGGGGCGAGGGGGAGCGGGAGGCAGTCGCCTCCTTCTGCGAAGCAGTCATGCTAGCGAAGGAGGTGGCGGGACGGGAGAGGGAGAGAGTCTCCCGTCCAAGCCGCCGCGGTGGACGCTCCGGGTGTCGGGAGCCGCGTGACGACTCCCGGTCACCGTAGGCGCGGGCCTGCGGGCGGTGAGTAATGGGTAGCTCACCGTCCGATCAGGACCAGGCCCGTGCTGGACGGCGCGTACGTGTTCCACGCGCGCCTCAAAGAGATGTCAGCATCATAGAGGGGGTCCACTAGGGCCCAAGCCTGCCGGGAAAGCGGGATCATCCAAAAGGGGTACCGCTGACCCGGAACATAAAGGGCCAAGGAAGGAACACGGGTGGGTTTTAGTCAGTAATAGTCTGACACTCCCTTCCGCTCCACCCAGAGCGGGAGGAGTCAATTGATGATTTCCCATCCTCAAAAAAAAAAAAAAAAAAAAAAAAGGCAGCCCCGGAAGTAAATGCTCACCTAATTTATTATTCCAATTTTAGTGTTATTTAAACAAATTATTTAACTTATCAGAATATTTTTCGTAGCTCACATACCTTTATTATTATATTTTTATATATAGTTTAATTTTAGAATATATTTCATTTTATAATTAGCTCCATTAGTTTACATTCACACAGTTAACAGTATAGGTTTCTTCACGTAGAACACTTTGACAAAATGTCACTGGCAAAGAAAAAAAAGTTTAATGGTTCGATAATTTACAACTTATTAACGTAATAATGTAAAGTTTAATAAGTTATTTAATTTATTTATTAAAACTTTATGTACAAGTATAAACAAAATACTGTACAAAGGCAGACTTAATGCCTGAGGCATTTTCTATCTGTCAACCTTAGGGTGATGCTGAGTTCCTCATCAAGAAGCCGGGGCGCCCAGCGGACTCTCCGTCCGCTTACCGGCCCATCGTGCTGCTCGACGAGGTGGGCAAGCTCTTTGAAAGAGTCATTGCAGACCGCCTCGTCAAGCGGCTGGTGTGGGTGGGGCCGGATTTGTCGGAGAGCCAGTTTGGCTTACGCAGGGGGCGTTCTACGGTGGACACCATCATGAGCGTGCGGGCCCTCACGACAAGGGATGCTGTGGCCCGGGATGGGGTCGTCTTGGCGGTGTCTCTAGACATCGCCAATGCCTTCAATACCCTGCCTTGGAGTTGCATCAGGGAGGCACTCCGGTATCACCGGATGCCGACCTATCTCTGTCGTGTGGTCGAGGCCTATTTGACGGACAGGGCCGTCATCTACCCCGGTCACCAGGGAGTATGAAACCGGCAAGAGATGTCGTGCGGTGTCCCACAGGGATCGGTCCTGGGGCCGCATCTGTGGGACATCGGATTCGACTGGGTGCTGCGCGCCGACCTCCCTAGCGGCGTCAGCGTGGTTTCTTACGCTGACGACACGCTGGTCCTGGCGCAGGGGAGGTCGCACCAGGCGGCGGCCGAACTAGTGACACGCGGGGTTGCGACAATCGTCGAGAGGTTCCAGCAATTGGGACTCGAGGTGGCCCTGCACAAGTCCGAGGCCATGTGTTTTCATGGTCCTCGGAACACGCCACCGTCGGGTTCCCAAATAACGGTAGGAGGGGTTCACATCGGCGTCGAGTCGACGATGAAGTACCTGGGACTCGTCCTCAACAGCCGGTGGAACTTCGTGGGGCATTTCCGACGTTTGGCTCCCAGACTGGAAAGAGCCGGGCTGCTTTATAGCGGCTCCTGCCCAATCTAGGGGGGCCAAGCGCCTCCTGCCGGAGGCTCTACGCGGGGGTCATGCGGTCCATGGCCCTTTACGAGGCACCGGTTTGGGCACATTCCTTGAGGCGGCGGCCAGCCCGCCGGTTGAACGCGTCCCAAAGGGTCATGGCCATCCGGCTGGTCCGGGGATACCGGACGTTCTCCGTTGAGGCGGCGAGCCTCCTTGCCGGATTACCGCCATGGGATCTGGAGGCAAAAGTCCTCGCGCACATATGGGAATGGCGCGAGGAGGTGAAACGCCGGGGCATAGCTCCGCTGCCGCGAGAAATCACGGTACAGCGGACAGAGTTCCAGCGGGATCTCAGGGCGGCATGGAGAGTGCGATTGTCGCAACCCAGCGATGGGCACGCCACATAAGTCCCCTCTTTGAGGAGTGGCTTGAGAGGCGCCACGGCGTCCTCACCTTCCGCTTGACGCAGGTCTTCACCGGACACTTATTGTTTCGGAAGGTTCCTGTTCCAGATATTGCAATTAAATGAAAGAAAATTTTAAACTTATATAAAAAGTTCACTGTGTAAACAAGCGTATTACAAATAAGAGGATTATATCTGTTGTAAATGAAAGACGGGTTGACCAAGACTGAATATTTATTAAGTACCCACAACCTAACTATTATTCAATCACAAGACACTGGCCTACCCACTTATTATGACATCTCCATTGTTTTTTTTTTTGTGATCTTATCTACTTAATCCTATGTTTCCTAATACACATTTAATAATACAGTTTTTAACATCTGAGTAGGTATCATTACTTATTCAGTATGTAACCATAACATACCTTAGTTCTTAGTTCAATTCTAGTTGTTCCTATTGTACTTATTGTTATACTTTGGCTTATTGGCTTATGTTTTTATACTTTCTCGTGTGGTCTAATTTACAAGTAAAGTAACGGGTATCATTTAAGCTATTACCAATTTAATTAGTTTTGTGTTTCTTAAATAATAGGGTTTGTCCTCCAAATAGTAGATCTGTCACCAAAATGTAGTCACCAAACAATGCAAAATCAGTTCCACAATAAATCACCTAAAATCCTGAGATATAAGGTCTAGTACCAAATAAATGTTTTTGTATGTATTATAATAGGTGTGTCCTAATAAGTATTTAAGCAAACTAATTTAAAGAGATCACCAATAGTAGTAGTTTTCTTATTCACCACGGATCGATTGATATACATAATATGTCGACGGTAGGGCTTGGTCGACGGAGCCCCGCTTCGCGGGGCTCCTACTTCTGGGTGGTTTATAAAAAAATAACCACCTACCAACCTAACCTGTCCGAGTCGGGGTGCCCTAAAGTCCAGATTGCATCCAGTTTCTCCTGGTAATTTGTCTCGGGTATCATTTAAGCTATTACCAATTTAATTAGTTTTGTGTTTCTTAAATAATAAGGTTTGTCCTCCAAATAGTAGATCTGTCACCAAAATGTAGTCACCAAACAATGCAAAATCAGTTCCACAATAAATCACCTAAAATCCTGAGATATCAACCTGGGAACAATTTTTGTTTATCTGAGAACGAAAATATTTCGTGGCGATAGCTAAATTTATTAGGTGATACAACTTGATGACAAATATAAATTTTGGTGATAGAAAATATAGTTCCCTAAAGTAACACAGATAATTTACTAAATGCACAGTAACACTGAATAAACTAAATACACAGTAATATGAATATATGATAAGTTTAAGTACTAATAACCTGACATTACATCCGGTACAAAATATTCCTTTCGTAGGTAGGTAGTATTCTTTATTGGTTTTTTAAATAGTTTTGAATTTTTTGTCGTGCTAGTATAGCCGCCTGTCTGTGAATGCGCTGAATTGGTGAGCCTTGTGGTGAAATGGGAGTGACAACTTCATTACTTGTCCAGGGGCTGTCATCGCTACCGCTTTTGGGACTACTCCAAGTCTCATCATCGCTCATCTGATCATGAGATGGGCCTGGGGTTACAGTGCCATCGGTTGGCTGCTTCACCAGATGCCGGCGATTCCGCCTGTATCGCCTACCCGTATTGTCAACGACAAAATAAGAGCGCGGCTGAGCCGCGCGGCCTACATCTTTTTAATAAAATTATTTTAATACAAGAAATAAAGATAAAAAAGATCAACCATTTTTCAGATCAGCTAAAGTACATACATCTTTTATGGGGTACTGTGTTAAATGCTACAACACAATACCTTGTCATATAATGCAATTAAATGAAAGAAAATATATAACTCATATAAAAAGTTCACTGTGTAAACAATCATATTACAAATTAGAGGATTATATCCAAGATAAGAATGCTTGGAAACATGCTGGGCCAGCTCCATAGGACAATCTAGGGTCTAGACAAAATTAAACTTGTTGCTACTTTAATTTTATTTTAATACAGGTCTAGTACCGCCGACAAATCTTTCAAATGTCTACCTTATCAAGTCGATGGTAGGTTCTGCGCCTACCATGGTTGTAACGGGAAACGGAGAATCAGGGTTCGATTACGGAGAGGGAGCCTGAGAAACGGCTACCACATCCAAGGAATCTTAACTGATTTAGTGAATCATTCGCGGTTTTATCTTAATATGGCGTGTACTGAAACATGCATGGCTTAATCCTGAGACAAACTTACGACTTTGTGAAAAAAAAAGCTTTCTGCGCAACTTTGTGCGCATATGCGATCTGTGCTTAAGTGAGCAGTGGTAACTCACTATAGTCAGCTAAGACAACAATCCGCCTCCGCTTAAGCCAATGCTACTAGACCCGCACACGCAACGTAATTATTGCATTGGCCGTTTCTATAAGGAAGGCATCATCAGTCAGCTCTAGTCAAGGGTTAGGTAACGGCGGTACAGTTTTACGGTCATTGCATACTAGAGGAAACCAACACAACTCTGGGATGTCCGCGACGTATTTGTTGTTACGTACTCCCTTGCTGAACGCAAAGTCCTATTTTAATCCATCGTTTGATGTATTATGAACTTAGCGGATACTCAAAGGTTTTGAAAATCAGAAGGAAATCAGCTAGTTTCTTAGATTCTGTGGTACCTAACAATATCAATAAAACAGGTGGTCATCTAAAAGTATTGAAAATATTCGTAGGAGCTAAAGTGATGTTAATGTCGAATATTGACGTGTCAAAAGGTTTGGTAAATGGTAATATGGGTTTTATTACAGAAATTATCTGGCCAAATTTTCGCAGGGGCCAAGTTTAGTATATGCTGAAGACATTCCGTCAGTCCGTATCGATTTCGGCTCAGATGGTGTACACGTAATTAAACCAATATCGATACAGTTCCCAGCAAAATACAGCTATAGAACTGCTGAGAGACGAATGTTGCCATCAATTCTGAGTTGGGCATCGACTGTCTATAAGATGCAAGGTTGCACAGTTGATCATGCAGTCATTTATTTAGGCTCACGACTGCTTGCTGCTGGACAAGCTTATGTAGAACTTAGTCGTGTAAAATCCTTGGACGGTATTCGAATTGAAGAACTTGGTTGCTCAAAATTAACAGGAAGAACCCCATGTAACAGTCAACTGTGAAGCATTAGATGAAATGGTTCGATTACGAAATAATCCATAAGACTTGTTCGCAAATAGGGTTACACCACTATGTCTCGGTGTTTATATTGGCAACATAGAAATCTTTGAATATGTTTTCTATCCAGATGCAACTGTCAACACATCTGTACATATTAAAGACGGTTTTATATCAAATCGAACTAAAAAGTTAAAAATAAAAAGATTAAAAAAACACGCTTTATTAGCAAATTGAACTAAAAATCAGACAACAACTTTTAATTTATATTATATTCAACTGTTATAAAAAGTATACTAACTCGATATGTTTAAATAATTTACAAAAATTCTAAAATAAAAATAAAAATAATTTCATTGTAAATAAAAACATTTTACAAAAAAAAACAACCGACTTCAAAAAAAAACACTACAAAGTGCAAAATAACTTTAATTTCGGAAGTCGTTGTCTATGGTTTTGTATTTCCGTTTTTTGCCACCGACTTCCGAAATTAAAGTTATTTTGCACTTTGTAGTGTTTTTTTTTTGAAGTCGGTTGTTTTTTTTTTGTAAAATGTTTTTATTTTTCACTTTTTAGTTGTGGTATCTACCACACACACATTCGTATACCTCTACTAGCTATGTAAATAACAGTGAGAGGAAGTTATTTTATTTTAACTTCATCATTATACACTAAGTGGAAAAAATACGTGAAGTGAAAAAAGATAAGTTAACTGAAAAACTACCAAAGCAAAGTTAGTAAAATTTATATGGGACCACCCTTGAAGCATACCCTATCAATTAAAAAAAGAATTTTCGAAATCGATCCACAATTGCCGGAAATATCGCGTAACAAACATACAAAAAAAAACGACATACAGTCGAATTGAGAACCTCCTCCTTGTTTGAAGTCGGTTAATAAGTATCTATTTCAATTCAAATTCAGTCGCATACATTAACCTGTGTTGGTCCCAAAAGTCAAGATTAGGTAGTTACAAATCCTTATACCCCAGTTACCTTCCACAGCTGTAACAAATCGCGCATGATAAGAGTCTTTATGGTAATTAAACATATATTTTTTTCGAAATAGTTTTTATAACCTTTGTAGTGAGTACCGGCGTGATATTATGTTGTGTGATGGCGTAAACAATGCTTAGATATGCTATAGCAACAATCGCGGTTAATCTGCTGTTATTCATTGAAGAGTTCCCCCGATTTCTACAAGATCCCATCATCGGATAATGAAATGGTGACAATGGGACCACACGGGAAGCACCAGCTTTCAAATAAAAAAAAATCATGAAAATCGGTTCACCCAGTCGCAAGTTATGAGGTAACAAACATAAAAAAAAAAAAAAAAAATACAGTCGAATTGATAACCTCCTCCTTTTTTTGAAGTCGGTTAAAAAGCGTGAGGTGCTCGATATTGATTGTTGTAAATAATTATAATAGTTATTAATAATAGTTGTAAATATATAACAGTAGTTATTTGTAAACGTAGAGTTAGTATAGAAATATGATAAAAAGCACCCCAAGCTTTTTTACTCGTTTTATTTTAGTCGTGAAAATGTCACCAGACTCAGACTTTGATAACAAATCTAAAAGGCCTGGTAGTTCTCGACGCCATCTACAATAACAGGTGGAGGTGGTGGATTTATTTTGGTGTTTACTTTCTCGGATTTAACAGTTTCTAGGTGTTCAATGTTGGCAGTGTGAGTGGGCGATGTGTTTAGCTTCGTTTCTTCGTCTTTTCCTGCTCTTTTGCCTGAGTTTCCCTAGCTAGCTCCTCCTCGTCCGTACAGTATTCAGGACACCGTGTTGGACTTTTTTTTAGCACAGCTGACATACTGGTTGCAGATGTACTTTGTTCTGCTTTCAAAATCAAAAGTCATTTATTCAAACTAGGCTGACAATCAGCACTTTTTGAACGTCAAAATCACATAAGACAGTCCCCCCAAAACGCCCGCCCTTCACCACTTCCTAGTGCTTTAGCTGGGAATAAGAAGTGGCGGAACAAACTCCCCAGCAGCACTGCTGTCTGTTCAGTTAGAAGAACTGGATTCTATACAGTAATAAGTAATTAACATTACAAAGCACAAAAACATTAAAATTAAAATTATGTGTCATATGTCAGCTAGCACACGCCAATATTGAAAACTGTACTCAAGCAGAAATAAATACGAGTAATAAAAACGCAAACAGAACTTAATACATAATAAAAAGCCTCCAGGCATAAAGGGCGTGCCCGCTTACATATGCAATGCTGCTTTATGATATATGTAGCTGTAACTTGTAGCCTCAAATGATAAACTAGGACCTTCAAAGTAAAATAAAGAAAGTGTTAATTACTAATAACAATAACAAAACCATAGTCAGCAAGATGACCTGTCACCACAAGCAGCAACCGTTTATGTTGTTAATACCTCACTTCTTGTTGGAGGCTTTCTATTTGTTTTTCCAAATCAGAAATAACATTACGCAGTTGTTCATTATCTGCTCTTTCTGCGCTGTAGTATTTGTACAGCAACTGTTCATTTTCGGTTTTCACCTTTCATCATTTTTTGTTGGTGTCTCAGCCATGTTAGTGGCGAGCTAATAAATAACAATCATAATAGGTCAATTCTTACGTAATTGTGTGTAACATCGCTGCGAGCGCGGCCCGGCCGGCCGGCGCAGTTGGTTTACTGCGTCTGCACTTTGCACTTAAGTAGAGCACGCGATCGACGCGACTAATCTCAACGAATAACAAAACACGTATGAAAAAAAAACTCTCTGAAACGTATAGTCACACTTCAAAATTAAGTGCGTGTAGTTGCGGGTCGCGGAGGGTGACGCGCAAGCTCTTCCTACTCTCTAAAGGTCGCTGGTACTTACTGTCGCCTTAAATGAGGAAATAATCGACGATTATCCCTGCTTGGACTATGCCTAAGGACAACCCCGGTTGGTGTAGAACTATTGCAGGATATGGATACAAAGGTATCGGACTAACTATATTTTTTTATTTTTATGTATCTCGGGACCTAAGGGTCCCGGACCTTTGAGAGGCATACGAGGGACCATAGCCAACTTGCAGAGGCTCCTTAGACAATTTTAAGCGTTGAGGCACCAACCGACGATTATCCCTGTATGCAAGTGCACCCAAGGACAACACCCGGTTAGTCAGGACTATTGCAGAACATGAGAACAAAACATATTGGGCAACGGGTTTAGGTGGCTATAGTGTTACCTAGAACAAGGGAAGGACTACAGTCCCTGCCTGATCAATGTTTTATTATACATAAAACATAAAATGGGGGGGACTTGCACACTTACTAATGTGCCCTCGGAAACTGTCGCTAGCACTTAGTGACATAGCGACCAGGGAATAACATATCCTGAGGTGCTTCAGGAGTGGAGAGGTATTCCATGACTATCAGGACAATCCCAGAGCCGGAAGTGGTCGAGATCTTGACCATCTTCCGGGCACGTTTGTTCTTGCAAATCTCCACTCAAGTCGACCAATAAAGACGAGAAAGAGGTGGGAGCTCTGTTTCTCATCAGTGTTCACTCCAGCCGGTCAATAAAGGCAAGCCAGAGATGAGTAACAAGACTTCTACCGGGAGGGAGGGTTTGTGGGGTCGCTACTGCCCAACAGCTCGCCACGTGCTGTAATAGGTACAATTTGTGATTCTATACCGGGGGTACAATTTGTGATTCTATACCGGGGGTACAATTTGTGATTGTATACCGGAGGTACAATTTGTGATTCTATACCGGAGGTACAATTTGTGATTCTATACCGGAGGTACAATTTGTGATTCTATACCGGAGGTACAATTTGTGATTCTATACCGGAGGTACAATTTGTGATTCTTTACCGGAGGTACAATTTGTGATTGTATACCGGAGGTACAATTTGTGATTCTATACCGGAGGTACAATTTGTGATTCTATACCGGAGGTACAATTTGTGATTGTATACCGGAGGTACAATTTGTGATTGTATACCGGAGGTACAATTTGTGATTCTATACCGGAGGTACAATTTGTGATTCTATACCGGAGGTACAATTTGTGATTCTATACCGGAGGTACAATTTGTGATTCTATACCGGAGGTACAATTTGTGATTCTATACCGGAGGTACAATTTGTGATTCTATACCGGAGGTACAATTTGTGATTCTATACCGGAGGTACAATTTGTGATTCTATACCGGAGTTACAATTTGTGATTGTATACCGGAGGTACAATTTGTGATTCTATACCGGAGGTACAATTTGTGATTCTATACCGGAGGTACAATTTGTGATTGTATACCGGAGGTACAATTTGTGATTCTATACCGGAGGTACAATTTGTGATTCTATACCGGAGGTACAATTTGTGATTCTATACCGGAGGTACAATTTGTGATTGTATACCGGAGGTACAATTTGTGATTCTATACCGGAGGTACAATTTGTGATTCTATACCGGAGGTACAATTTGTGATTCTATACCGGAGGTACAATTTGTGATTCTATACCGGAGGTACAATTTGTGATTCTATACCGGAGGTACAATTTGTGATTGTATACCGGAGGTACAATTTGTGATTCTATACCGGAGGTACAATTTGTGATTCTATACCGGAGGTACAATTTGTGATTCTATACCGGAGGTACAATTTCACGCATTTTTCTGAAAAAACTGTTTCACACGTGCGTATAATATAGTCGTAAAAATCTGAGATCATTATCCGGTTGACTTGTTTATTGATAGCGGAGGAAAATTCTACTCTGCTCTGTTGGTTTGCGTATAATCAGTTCTGTTATGTTTTTTGCCATAACTTGTACTTTTTAACACTTCAAATAATCAATAACTACCTACTGTCGTCAAGCTCTAAAATTCAGTAATTTTCTTTCAATTAGTGCTAAGGTGCATCGTTATCATCATCTTTTACTTCCAAAATGTGAGTGTGCAAAATGACACTTCCAACTAGTTACGTGTTTGTGTTTTCGGTAGCATGCTTTTATGTACTCAATAATCAATATATTTATTATAAATATATGATCATTGTGGGGCACTCTGAAGAGTGCTTTGGTGTTCTTATGTACAACCAAACACATAAATACTAGAGCCATAGGTATTACATTAAAAGCCTTTCAGTATCATTAACACATCGTTCTGTACAGCCCCACCGCCACTGTATGTGAGCGCTAAAGCCTCCCCTCAATGACGTCACTCCTCACAAAAAATGTCTCTTTGCATAATGCGCCTTGGTCCCGATGCTCGCTCACGGCCATCAATATCTGGCGAGGGATTGCGCAAATCCTCACCCATTGAGCACAGGCTTCACAGGCCCTCGCGATCCCTCCACGCTATTGAAAGGACGATATTAGGCGCCGCCGCCGTCACCGCCGCGGGCAAGCCGTGCGAGGACGTTAGTCGTTATATCGAGTGCCTTAAGAGAAAATTAATGCCTTAAGAGGGTTAAGGCATTAATTTTATATTGAAATACCTACGAGAATATAATTCACAAGATTTATTGTAATGTGCTGATGTGTTTTATTTCCGCGACTATCGTTCTAATTCATTAATTGATCTTCACATTGATTGCTGTCGTTTTCACACGCTCACGAATAACGTATAATATATGAGTAAAATATATTATACGCAGCATAATGTCAGTCCGGTCTCGACCGTGAACGCGTGCGCAAGCTAGATCGCGCATCTCGGTTGCAAAAATGAATAACTTATCTAAGAGGCTTAAATGTGCGAGTTGTAACATTGTGATATGTGAGGTGTTAGCGTTTATCCAAAATAAACAGGATGTAATGGATGAGCAAAGTCTAGTTCAAATATGTGAGAGTGCTTTTAGTGCGGAGGACATTAAATCTGCGAAGTCGTTACTCTTTGAATCGTTGAGCCAGCGGCCGACGACGCGAAAGCGGACAGGAAGAACATTACGAGACTTGGACGACATCATTTGCTTGATTAAGGAGACAGATCCAGAAGAGATTCCGATTTTTGTGGCCAGAAGATTGGAAAAACTACCGCCCGTAACGTTCGATCATGTTGACGTTACAGTTTTACTCAAAAGAATAGTTCTACTTGAAAAGAACATACAAGATTTTCATTGCCAGTATGTTACCAAAAGTGAATTAAATGATCGGATTCACGAATATTATAAGACATCATCTTTTGTAAATCAGGAGAGAAATGTAAACACGATGAGAAGAGAAGGTAGATTTAAAAACTTTGACAGCGGGCCGATGGCATTACCTACATTATGCGGTGATGAATCAGCGGTCGATCGCAGTGCGAGCTACCCATCTCTATCCCCCGTGCAACCGCCGCCTGCGTCGTCGTCACCGGCTCCAGTGAGCGAACCTACGGCGGGTATGAGTGAGACAGATGGTTACGTACTGTCAACTGATAAAACGTCGCGTACCAGCGCACCGGGAATATTATACCATCACGATCGCGACGTAGCTAATGAATGTAAACAAATGAATGTTTCAAATGAGAAGCGTCCCTCGTTTTCTGAGGTTATTCAGAAGAACGTTGAACGACCAAAATTAAATAATATGGAAGAGTGGACCGTTGTAAAGAAGCAGAGACATAAAAATCGGTTTATTAGTCAGAGAGGAAGTGCGGCTGTTAATAATGAGGAGAAAAGTGTACAATTTAGAGCGGCGGACACGAAAGTACCAATATTTATATCAAATGTGCATAAGGCGGTGTCAGAGCAGGCTATTGTAGACTACGTGTATGAAAAAACTCGAGAGCGAGTTACACTAATTAAAATTAAAATGAAACAGGCAAGAGACTATAATGCTTACAAACTTTTTGTAACAAAGTATAAAATTGATACATTTTTAGATAGTAAGTTGTGGCCATCTGGAGTATCATTTAGGCGTTTTGTGCACTTTCCTATGATGCGAGTAAACAAAGATGTACATGAAAATATAGATACCAAAAATGGACAGCCTTAGTAAGATAGTAAGCTTTAATTGCAAATCATTCAAGAGGTCTATGGAAGGCATAAGAGCGTTATGTCGGTCGGCGGATGTGATAGCCCTTCAAGAGACATGGTTGCTGCCACACGATCTGCCGTTGCTCAGCACGGTTGATGACAGCTTCGGGTGCACCGGGACGTCGGCTGTAGACACATCGGCGGGCCTTTTGAGCGGCAGGCCATACGGTGGCGTCGCGTTACTGTGGCGTAAAAGTGCGTTTGAGTCAGTGTTGCCGATTGCGTGCAATAATGTGCGAGTGTGCGCGGTCAGAATAACCGTAAGTACTAGATCTGTAGTCGTGTTTAGTGTGTACATGCCAACAAACTCGAGTGATAATCTTCCCGAGTTTACAGCCTGTCTTAGTGCTATTCGCTCAGTTATAGAAGTAGAGGAAAATAAAGGAATTGAGGCTTTTTACATCATAGGAGACTATAATGCACATCCAAATGAGTTATTTTATAACGAAATGATAAATTTTTGTTCAGATCAAAGCTGGGTCTGTGTAGATGTGGAGATGTGTGACAGTGATACCTACACTTTCACAAGTGAATCACATGGCTGTAACATATGGTTGGACCACTGCATCGTCACTAAATCTGCCCAGCAATCAGTCACTAGTGTCACAGTACTGTATGACATGTATTGGTCCGACCATTTCCCGATTGTGATTGAATGTGACTTGTTAAAAATTAATTGTAAAATTGTAGAAAGTAATAATCATGTTAATCGTGCTGTGTGGGGTGAGAGGTCGTCTGAGCAGATAAGCGAGTACCACGACCTCTGTCACTCTAAGCTGAGACTTATTGATATTCCTCGGGAGCTGAGTGATTGTTGTGATAAGTTTTGTAGACGCAAAGAACATTTTTCAGCTCTTGACAAAATGTACTCTGATATTGTAAATATACTGGAACGGGCAGCCGTACAGACTTATAGGATAAAGTGTCGAAGGAAGGGTGGCTATATCACGGGGTGGAACAAACATGTCGCAGGCGCTCACCGCGAGGCCCGGCTTAGATTCCAGGTGTGGACAATGGCTGGTCGCCCAGCCAATGGTCCTATTTTTCATGATATGGCGGAGGCAAGGAGACATTTTAAGACTAAACTCAAGTGGTGTCAGAACAGGCAGGACCAGCTTAAAATGAATCTCCTTGCTTTCAACCACGCGAACAAAGACTTTCGGCGTTTTTGGAAGAACACGAATAACATGAATGTGAGACCGGGTCTCCCGGTGAGCGTCGGTGGGTTTACTGACCGTAAGAATATTGCGGATGGTTTTAGGGACCACTTTTCTGTGCGGTCACTCTTGGGCTCGGCGTCTCAAGGAGTAAACGGACCTGAGACCATTGAGACTGGGCGGAACGCGAAAATACCTGCCAAGAGTGTGGCTTCAATTATTTCGAGGATGCAGCGTGGGAAGTCACCGGGTCACGATGGTCTCAGTGTCGAACATTTTAAACATGCGGGAGTCCATCTGCCTAGAGTTTTGTCACTGTTTTTCACTTTGTGCCTTGGTCATTCCTATTTGCCGGAACCACTTATGCGGACGATTGTGGTCCCTATAGTTAAAAACAAAACTGGTGACACCTCCGATATGAACAATTATCGACCCATCTCACTAGCTACCACCATGGCTAAGGTGCTTGACGGTCTGATGAAGGGCTGCCTCTCAGAACATGTTAAAGTGCACGACGCCCAGTTCGGATTCAAGGCGGGCGTGTCCACCGAGAGTGCTATTCTCGGCCTGAAGCACACCGTCAAGTACTACACCATGAGGAGGACGCCGGTATACGCGTGTTTCCTTGACCTGTCGAAAGCTTTCGACCTTGTCTCCTATGATGTGCTATGGGACAAGTTGAGGGGCACGGGTGTGCCGGTGGAGTACACAGCGCTTCTCCGGTACTGGTATGCTCACCAGACAAATCGGGTGAGATGGGTCGGTACTCTGTCGGATGAGTATCGAATGGAATGCGGTGTAAGGCAGGGGGGGTTAAGCTCCCCCCTGTTATTTAATTTATATGTAAATGAGCTCATCGAGCGACTGAGCAGCACACATGTCGGCTGTCATATAGACGGTATATGTGTCAATAACATAAGTTACGCGGACGACATGGTGTTGCTCAGTCCCTCGATGAGTGGACTGAGGAAGCTTCTCACGATCTGCGAGACGTATGCGGAGGTGCACGGCCTTAAATACAATTCAAAAAAAAGTGAGGTGTTAGTGTTTACGGCACCTAAACAACAGCCCCGTCGTGTACCTCCAGTATATCTCAACGGCGTTGAACTGAATGTGGTAACCCAGTTTAAATACTTGGGTCATGTTGTCACCAGTGATCTACGTGATGATGGGGACATAGAACGCGAGCGCAGGTCGTTGGCGGTGAGGAGCAATATGCTCGCCCGTAGGTTTGCTCGCTGCACGGCAGACGTCAAAGTCAGTTTATTTAAAGCGTTCTGTCAGTCCTTCTACACGAGCGGCCTATGGGTGTCATATACGAGCCGAGCCTACAACGTCCTGCGCGTGCAATACAACAATGCCTTCAGGATGCTGTTGCGGTTGCCGCGACGTTGCAGTGCGTCGGGAATGTTTGCTGAAGCACGTACGGATGGCTTTCACGCCATCATGCGTAAGAAAGCGGCTTCCCTACTGCAACGTTTGCGTAGCACTCGGAACGGCATCCTGAAAATGATTGTTAGCAGAGTGGACTGCCCCATCCAAAGGCACTGGGTAGAATTAGGTATAGGTTTATGTTAAATAGAATTAAGTACTAACAACAATAACATAGCATGTAAGCACAGTTTGTTACTAACCACTAACTACGTATGGACTGCTTAGGTCTGAAATAAAGATATTTTATTTTATTTATTTATTTTAATGTAACCAACCATTGAGTACTTATTTATAATGTTCATCACTTCTATTGATTGGATGAAACTTTATGCGGCAACCTCGCCGGGCGTTGAGTGTAGAACAATAAAAAACACAACAGTTGGAGTTACATCGACGGCTTATTGTTTTAATTAAATCGGGAAAATAATAAACGTTGCGCGATATCACGATATACCGCGGGCTGTTGACGCGTGTTATCGCGAGATCGACGTTCCACAAATTAAAATACACATGTTTATCCGCGCGGCCCGATAGTCCGGGCCACAAGGGCCCAGGGCCTGGGGGCCGGTTTCGACCAATGGGGCCAGCGCGACATAATCCGACAATCGAATGGGCACGGATGCGTTCAACTGTAACTGTAGTCTTTATAAATAACAAAAGGTACCGTACGGAATTTGTTCGATTCGATTATTGCAATAAATAGAAATATGAAAATTAAACTTGATTGACAAACTTAATTTAACATTTAATCAATTTCTGATAGTCAAAAATTGTTTGAGTGATTATTACCTACTAAAGTGTATTTAGGGCGTTATCCATAGTTCTATAAAAATAATTTGTATTATAGTGCATGTAGGCACTGAAATAGTAAAAAAAATAGCTTTCAGCTCTTAATATTAGGTATATCGTCCTGATTGTTACAGTGGCGGCAGAATTAGGGTTGAAAATATGTGAATTAAATAGACAGTTTATTTCAAATCTACGCAGCGATCTTTTTCTGTGTGAGTTAATTTGAATGTAATGTAAAGATACACAACATCAATAAGAAAAATATGATTGTATGACGACGAAGGCGCCGGCCGCGGCCTTATGGCGGCCGCGCGAACAGGCTGGCGACAGGTTATTGTGATAAACAAACCTGGATTAAAATAAATCTGATCACTCAAACACGTGTAAATTGGCGAGCGCCGCCATTCGTCCAATAAGAATTATAACAATTGTTTAAAGTCGGCTTTCATTTAATACTCGGGAGGCAGCCCGGCTGATTGCATTTTATTCTCAGTTTTAAAATAAAACCAACAATAATCCATCAACATAATCGCCACTCGACGACACGGCGGAGCGGAGCGGAGCTGAACGAGAGCGAGCAGAGCGAAGTGGCGTCACGGATTATGTACTCATACTATAAATGAGTAAACTTGATCCGTGCTCCTCTCAGATATAACTTGCTGTATTGGTGTTTATGAAATTCCCGGTGGATTCCGTGAGTAGCCTAAGTTCCTACTGAGTTTGGGTCTGGTTTGTATAATAATATGCACGCACTACGAAACAGGAGAAGTTTCGAGCTTGGGGCAAAGTTATTTTTCACAAGCTAACATGAAAAAAGCGCCCATCAAGCCTGGTTACTGTTACCTTCATATTTCAGGCTATTGCTTACTATTGTGACGCCACGAAGTTAAGATGCCATCAATTATATATCTTACAAGTTCGTCGGTTACAGCCCCACGTTTGGTAGCAGTCCGCCGCCATTCAAATATGATTTATTCAGTAACCGAGTGAGATCTTGTTGGCGTATTCGGTGCCACATTTCGCATAACGTTGAATTTAAGAGCAGCGTGAAATATTCGCGAGCGTGTCGCCATACATCACACGGACTCGCCGCGGGCGGCGGCGGTGGACCACTGCCACGCGCGGCACAGAAACACAACTGCTAACGATTTCCAAAAATAAGATAACTTTGATTAATAAACTCGTTTTTCATCCTATTCAAAGTGATGGCTTTTATAGAGTAATTACATATTTCTCAATACTAAAGAATTGAGAAATCCATCTAAGAAAGTAATACTTGCTGAAAAGTCACTTTATCAGTTAAAACAATAAGTAGGCTACTCAAAAGAGCCGTTTAACGCGTCCGCGCCGAAAAGGTAGATACTTTTTGACTGTTTTAGTAAACAACTTACTGCGGAAATTAAATATAAAAAAGTAAAATTAATTGAGATGATGACGACGAGCGTCATCATCTCAATTATTTTTACTTTTCGCATAAAATAGTAGTTCTCTAGATTATGTTTGTGCTGTTATAGTTGTCTTACCGTTATAACTAGTCTGTGTCAGTTGGCTTGTGACAGAGTGTCGGAGCGTCGCGCCGGCTCGTCACACGCCACGGCCGCGCTGCGGGACCATCGCGCGCACACCATCACACCATGCACCATGCACTGAACATGCATAGTGAACATGGCGATCCCGAAACTATAACGCCAGAGATATCTTTTTGGAAATGTTAAGGTAATTAAGACTATGATTTTTATATTTGATTTTGGCAGAAAACTGGCAGAATCAAAAGAGCCTAGGCTATTCCTTTTATATTTATACACAAAAACCAACTCATTAATCTAACGATAGATTAATAGCAATTAAAGCTTCACACTTCGACCTAGGCTAGACATTCAGTTCAGGCAAAAAGTATAATGTAGTTTTTGTTAGAGACAGTGACAATAATGGCCGTGGATTGGAACCGTGCCCGATAATAGGATACAGGCGCACAAACCACTCTCTGATAACATGTTTGAGCTGCGAGTGTTTGTTTCGCAAACAAGTATTTTTGACTACTTTATTACTTTTATGTAATAGTTTGGCACTACTACTTCAGGTACTTGAGACTGGTCTCGAGGACGTAAAACTTTTATGTAATAGTTTGGCACTACTACTTCAGGTACTTGAGACTGGTCTCGAGGACGTAAAACTTTTATGTAATAGTTTGGCACTACTACTTCAGGTACTTGAGACTGGTCTCGAGGACGTAAAACAAAGACGACCAGTTATAAATGACACACGGGACACTAGAGAGACTGGTGGTGATACGAGAGAGACCAATGTGACGTACTTATGGTGAGACAAAATAATTCAAGGTGATCCAGATCTACTCGTGATAACGCCAGAAAGATACATGATGACACTAGAGTGACATGTGGTGACAAATGATGGTGACGGCAAAGAGAGTGATGTCACCATCTGTCTGCAGTCTTCGTCAGTGTCACTTTGTACCGCTTGACAAAGTGACTCACGAGCGAGTGGCATACAGCGACACAAAAGAGACTGCTGGTTGCATACGAGACGTTAATGCAACCCGAGCATTACTTTCAACAAAAAAAGCAATCATCGGACAGACGCTTGCATGCTATAAATCTGAATAACAAGACGTTACGTTCACATTTCCAACGCCGCGTTCGTGTCAGTTCGCGTCTCGTCGGCTACTGTCGGATGACCGTCGCGTCGTCTGTTCGTCTACCAGACACGCAGCAAATATACTTACATCAGCACGAAAACTATCGAGAAATGTAACGAGTTTCATACCGATCTTTATTTCTAAATGTAGAGGTTCTGAGATTTCATCGTTCCCTATAATTGTTGTAGCTCTACCTGCGTGCCCTTTGTTGTCTGTTCAAATGATCGATGGACAGCATATATCACAAGAGAACATAATTATTATGCATCCTTAAAATATAAATTTAAATGATTAGTGGCACCTACATACGAGATATTTTTATCCAACATGTTGAAAAATAACTGCATTGGAACAATAAGCTTGCGCGGACGGAGGGGGTATCAGTGCATGCCAAGTGCCGGGTATTTGGCGACAAACAACCATTCCAATACCACACGCTGCGTTTTAGCTGCGTTTCCTGTTAACTGTACTCAGTTCCATTTATAATTTAAAGCCTCTAACAAAAAAAAAACTTACTTCGACAAACCACTTAAATTTTTCGTATATTTATATTACAACTGTCATTCTTTACCCTCGTTTAAAATATTTTTTTTGCACGGCAATTTCGTGTGTCTATTTGCCAAAAAATACATTTCCTTGACTGTAGAAATCCTTCCAGCAGCATGATCTCGTGGTCTCGAAAGGTGCGGACAGTAATTTAGTTTCTTAGTACATAATACGCACTGACCTTGGTACACCACTAACTCAGATCCTGATCATGATTCTCCATACGAGTGTATTACCGAGATCCTATGATAACGCTACTATCGTCAGGTCGCGACCCTGACGTCTGACCGCTCGCCGGCTGCCGACGCGCGCCGTCTGACGTCAGCGTGTTAGCTGAGCTGCAGGTCAATAATGTATAGAATATGTAATATTGGGATACTCATTAATCTCCTTCAGTTTTCCTTAGTTTTTAACAGTTATGTGGCTATCGTACTTGGCATTGGAAGAATAGCACGCCACAGTATTAGACAACTCGTGGACAAACGACTTAGTTTGTGTGGGTTATTTTTTATTTAGTCTGTCAAGAACATACTATTTGTCTATCAAAATTGGGTTCCGTATTTTATCACACTTCTTGCAATCAATTAACAAAGTCTTTACCAACTTTAAATACAAAAGCCAAACTAAAATCAACAACTGATGAATCCTTGCTAGTTGATATTCACCTCTTGAATATATCTTGAGGTGTGGGATAACGACCTCACAATGCTTGATCGAGACAGACGTAACGTTGACTCAATCCGGTGCGAGGCCCAATCATTGCAATGCATTGATTACAGCACACACACACATACATACATTCGCTCACCATCACATTCGCCCACACACAGCATCGTTGATACTGAGACAGGAGTAACGCATGAATAAAGGAACATTAACATCTGTAGCGTGTCCATCAAGCAAGGCGATAGCTTCCCAGAAGCACGGGGCAGTTTGTGGAAATTATTAATTAGATTCGTTATTGTTAGGATGTATTTCCAATTTAATTTAATTAAACGTAACTTTCAAACTTGAACGCAAAGTATTTATTTTAATTAAACCATTTTTTGGATTGTCAAGACGTCGGTCAGTTACAGCCGATTTCAGAATTGAGAATTTGAATTACTCCAATGCTATGGGTTTTCATAACATAATAACTGTTTTGTTTTTAATGCAAACTAGTTCTATTATGTTTCACGTCACCTGGCATTAGTTGAAGACCTGTTTGGTTTGTTATCTACTGGTGAAAGAATACTTGAAGGACTCTATGTGAATGATATATTATAGAATGAACGAATATTTCGGTATGTATTAATTATGTGTTCAAACCAAAATTTATCAGTTTTCAATCGACATAATTATTTATCTTAGAAAATGCAGAAATGAACACATCTTCCATATAATAATCATTCGAGCAACACCCGCATTTGAATTCGAACGACCTTATGTAAAGCTATGTTGTTCAACGTGAAGGAGGCTATTTAAATTAAAATGTCTTAGCAACTGCTTGAGTATTAACTTTTCAATATAAATGCAGGCAAAATAGAAATAGGCCTAAAGTTGCCAACATCATTTTTATTACCAGATTTAAATAGAGATGCGGAGATGCGGGAGAGTCGTAGAATCTTTAAATCACGCCTAAAGTGGTGCCAAAATCATAGGGACCAGATAAAGATGGATATCCTAGCTTCTCACCATTCGAGCATTCGAATCAAGACTTTCGTAACTTCTGGAAAACCACTACGAGTAGTAGGCTAAATATTGGGCCGGGCTTACCCGTGAGCGTCAACGGTATGAGTGAACCGAAATGTATTGCGGATATATTTAAGGATCACTTTATGGTGAAATCGCCATTGGGACCATCACGGTCATTCAGTGTGGAAAGGTCACATGGACAGGAGATAAACACCAGATTAACAGCGAAGGATGTTCGGGGGGTTATAAAGTCAATGTCGCGTGAAAAGTCTCCTGGCCATGACAGCCTGAGCATTAAGCATCTAAAAAGTGCCAGCATCCACCTGCCCAGAGTTTTTGCCATGGTATATACATTTTGTATAGGACATGTGTACTTACCAGCAGAGATGACGAGGACCGTGGTGGTACCAATTATGAAGAGTAAAACCGGTGAACTAAGCAACGCGAGCAACTACAGGCCAATCTCACTAGCCACAGTGCTTGTTAAGGTTCTTGACAGTCTGCTTAATACACAGCTTGACCGGTATGTAATGTAAATACTCATGACAATCAATTTGGTTTTAAACCGGGATTGTCTACTGAGTCAGCTATCTTGTGTTTGAAACAAACTGTCAAGTACTACTCCGATAAGAGCACACCTATTTATGCCTGTTTTCTCAATGCCTCTCAAGCTGATAGAAATTTTCACGTACTGGTATCTTAACCAACGTCGTTGATCAACGTCGTTCAATAGCCGAGTGCTCTGTCGGAGCCGTAGACGTTGGAATGCGGGGTGAGGCAGGGGGCTGACCTCGCCGAAGCTCTTCAACCTCTATGTGAACGCACGGATAGAGGAGCACAGCAGCACCCGAGTCGGCTGCCATATTGACAGTGTTTGTGTCAACAATATTAGTTACGAGGACGGCATGGTGCTGCTGAGCGCTTCGGTGTGTGGTCTGTCCAGGTTACTGGATATCTGCGAGCGTTAAGCGCTGGATCACGGTTTGCTCTAAAACGCAAAGAAGACTGAATGCATGGTCTTTCGGGCTAGGGATCGGAGCTGCCCGTCTTCAATGTGCGACTGGAAGGGGGCAAATGCAGTTGAAGGCACGACGAATGGTGCCCCGCTTCGTCTTCAGTTCAGCCACTCTCGTGACCCCATCTACGGGATAGGTCTTCGTGACTCGGCCCAGGGACCAGAGCAGAGGTGGCGTTGTTTTGTCCTTTATCAGGACCAAGGACCTCGGCTTCACTTCACCTCTGGAATGAAACCAAACCGCCACCAGATATGCTGCCCGATGTGCTGGATTCTCTTCCAGTGATCCAGCTGCGTGATGTTGGCTTCAGTCATCTGAGGATGTGGTACTGATTCCTCCCTACCTCCGCCACATCGTTGGGGCATATCTGTCGGAGAGATGTATCACCTACGTGGGACGTGATGGTGGAAACCAGCGCCACATGTCGTGCAGTGTTCCGCAGGGTTCTAACTAGGATGCAGAAGAGATTCTGAAGGTTCAAACCTGAAAATAATATTTTGAAGAGGTCTTTGGACTGGATTTAACTCTATGGCCTTGTACATTTTTTCCACGTCACCCGAGACTACGTACATATGCTGACGAAAACGTGTTAAAATAGAAAACAGATCGTCTTGAACTACGGGACCGACCATCTGAATGTCATTAAGCGACACCCCCGAATTGGTAGAAGCTGACGCGTCGAATACAACGCGTAGTTGTGTAGTCTTTGTGCTAGAACTATGAATGACTCCATGATGTGGAATGTAATATTTATTCATGGATTTTTCTGGCGGTGGAGTACAGACTGAGTCTAACGTCATATGACCTAGGCGCTCATATTCTATCATAAACTCGTTATATTTGTTATGGAATAAAGGATCACGTTTAAACCGCCGTTCAAGGGAATGAAAACGATTCTTCGCATTCGTAAAAGAATGACCTAATGTACTAGGATTAAAAGGTTAAAGGCATAGTGACGACGAATCCTCCACCATCATTACGAACGGTGGTTTGAGCAAAAGAATGCTCACACATTCTCTCCTTAAGTGAGAGTGAATATTTAGAAGCAACATTGTCAAGCTCCCAAAATAGAGTTAAGTCGGGAGTGACATTAGAATGATGGCAAAAACGATTAGCGGAAAAACATGATTGGTGCGAAATACTACCTGAAACTAACCATCCTAACTTGGTTTCGTATAATTTAGGCAGGGTTTCCCTAAGTCTATGGTTTTGCTACCTAAGACATTCCAGAAAACTTCAGCCCCTACCAGGATGTCTACGACCGACGGAACGTTGAAGTTCGGGTCTGCTAGCTCTTAATACCTGAAGGAATATGGACGTGATTGATATGCACGAATGAAGACGGTAGGTACATGTTGTCGGTGATATGACGAAATACAATTTAAATTGAACCGTTTTTTACACTGGTTGCATTAAATAACCCTACGTGTAATGAGATTCAAACAAAAATCACAAAAAATGAATTGTACGTTAACCTCATTTATGTATTTTCTGTCTTTTCTTTACTTCTATCTTCTTTAGTTATCTTTATTTTGCTTTTTCCATTTTTTTTATTAATTTTCTTCTTAGGTACACTGTTCTCTTTTTCCCTCTTCTTCTCGTGTTCTCTTTCTTTACTCTTTTGCAGCTTCTTCTTCTTCTTTTTTTAACTGTTTTGCTTTTATTTTTTCCCCGTATAGGTCTGAAGTTAAAGAAAATGGCAGTCTTTTTATTTGGCGCTTTCCTTGGCGCTTAGGTGATACTGGCAAGTTTTGTTTCAAATATTCAGTCAGAGACACATTAGAAATAATGGAAACCTTCGAATTTGTGATTTGTTTTGAAGTGCTAGGCTGCGGAGTGGGACTACGTTCTATTAAAATATTATGAAATGTCGGCTCACTGTGCACTTTCTTTTCATCTTCTCGTTTTTCGGTAATATTTATTAACTCACCTGTACACTCATCAAGAATAGTCCTAGGGTTTTCAGTTTCTTCTATAATATCAGTCACATAATAATCTTGTATTCTGGTCGGTAGGTCGGAAGGTTCACAGTCCACGTCATTATTACTTTGTTTTCCTGTGCTGCCGCGAATCTTTGCCATAAATTGTAAATTGCAATAAAATTATCATCTGACTCTAAAATGGACGGACTGTACGGTGCATGTATGGGTTTTAAAATATTTTGTTTCCAATAAGTTAGCCACTAGGCTCGCGTATTTGCACTTTGGACGCGACCTACATTTGGCAGTGCATTGACATTATTGCACAATTATTCTATGCATTTTATGTATATTACATTTAGTGTTCAATTAGACGTGGTTTGAGTCTGAAAACTTGCATTTTTTATGTAGTATGTACCCACCAATTCATATATTTAATCATGTTTATCCTAAATATAGCCAGTGAAACTCAACTCGTCTTTCATTCAACACGCCTCACAATACATGGCGACCCTGCCGGCGGTCTGCCTCGGGTGTGCATTCCTTGCCCATATTAAGAGTACAGTGCATCTAAAATTATGAAAGTAGCTACAATGATTTATTACACTATCGGGTTTTGTGCTGTTATCCAGCGTACAACTGCAAAAGCGTGTCCCGAAGGTTTCATCGATTGCCAGACACCATCATGGGAGGTTCTACATCCAAAACAGAGGAAGTGATCTTGGCGCAAACTGCTTCGGGTGGCGCAGAGAATATTGCGCACCTGGAGACTTTGAAAAACCACGTTGGTGCTATGAACTACACCCTGATCGTAATCTGCATTGTCCTGACGTTGGGAGCGGTATATGTTATTTGGCGCACATACAAAAGGTGCCATGAGAAGCTGGTCGAGCGTCGGCTGAACGAGTTCGCATTGCAAAGATATGCGAGTATCTTTCGCCGGGAGCGACGTCAATTGGAAAAAGAAGGAGCGGTCTAGTGATGCAAGAGTGATGACAAGTGATTTGTGTTTTGGGCGATTTCATTAAAAGTGTTTTTTTTTTGTTGTATAAGTCGTACCGGCAAAACGGCTATTATCTATAACTGAATTCTAGTGAGGTGTTTTTTTTTAATAATATTATTACTGCAAACAAAATAATCAAAATATTAGCGGGTAATGTATGTATTAATTATAACATAGCAGTATACCAAATATGTATAATTTATAGTGTATGTTATGGCTGATATACTAGAGTGCCTATATAAGGAATTAAAAGAGATTAGAGTTTACTTGGTAAAGGTAGGACCACAGCGTCGACAGGGACATATAAGTGTATCTAAACAAGCAGAGGCAAATATTTTGTATGGCCAGTATACGTCCCTGATAAATAATTTGCAGGGTGATATTGAAAAGGGCAGCGTAGATAAAAAATCAATTGAGCTGATTAATAATTACAGTTCTCAATTTTTGAGCTTATACAACGAAATTGTAAAATTCTGTTCAGAGAGTACAATTAAAGAGGAGGTCAGCAAAATGAGTATGGACACATTTGATTTAAAGATTGCTCTACATCTCTTACCAGAGATGAACGATCACGATGACGTGACTAGAAAACTAATTGAAACTATTGACTATTACAGCTCCATACTCGACAGGGTTGAGTGCAAGAAAAAATTAATTGTGTTTGTGTTAAAAAGTAGGCTATCCCAAAACGCCAAGTTAAGATTATCCTCTACTTACAGCACTGTTGAGGATTTATTAAAGGATATGCGCCAGCTACTTCTGCCGAGAAAGTCGCCCTCTGCCCTCCAAACTAAGTTGCAAAGAACAGTACAGAAGGACAAGTCCGTAGCAGATTTTGGTAAGGAGATAACAGAATTATTCGTGGACCTTACTATTTCTCAGGCCGACGGCGACTCATCAGCATATAAAGTTTTGAAACCAATCAATGAAAAATACGCAATAAAACGATTCGCGGACGGTCTGACAAATAGTAAGTTGAGCACAATTATTGCAGCGCGGAACTTTACGTCCCTAAAGGACGCGGTACAAGCAGCTCTGGATGAAGAAGTGTCTACTTCAGCAGATTCGACAGAGGTTTTAGGTATGTACCAAGGTCAAGCCAGTACTGCAGATCAGTTTCCCAATAGATATTTTAGGGGTCAGCGAGGACGAAACGGTCGTCAGCGAGGATTCTATTCGAGGAATTTTGTGCGAGGTCAGTCAGTTAATCCACAATATAATAACAGACAAGACGCGGGCCCCAGTTCAAGATCTAACCGACGAGGTGACAACCGGGGTAGAATTTCAGCTAGTCGGGGACGAGGAAATAACGTTAGCGGAAGTGCCAATGTTTTAGAAACGGAAAATGAGGCGCCAGAAAATACAGAACAGGTAGTGACTGAGTCCCTAAATCATTTTTTTCGACCCTAATGTAATATATAACTTTAATTCGCTAAATAAGGTATCTTTTGATATCGGTTGTCATCATAACCATAATTGGCTCATAGATACGGGCGCATCAATTTCAGTTGTCAACACTGACATGATAGCTTGTTTAAAAATACCATTCCATATAGATAAACTTAGAATAAAAGGAATAGGTGGTGATGTCATTTCGGATGGTTATGTGTTTATTAACTTGCGTCGGAAAAACGAAAATTTTAAACACAAATTTTATGTTTTGAAAACACTCCCATCCAAGGTCAAAGGCATTTTGGGCTACGATTTTTTCCAAAAGTTTAAGGCAGTTTTAAATTTTGAATCAAAATCATTACAACTAACAACAACTGCCGGGAATACTATTACTTTACCATTTAATAGCAACATTCATGACAGCAATACCACTATAAGGATAAGCACTAGAAGCGAATCAATTCATCATGTCGAAGTGAATCTTACAGAAGAAACAGTTATTGAGTGTCAGGAATTATGTGAGGGCGTATTTGTCGCTAACGCAATTGTGAAGCCCATAAACGGCACTATTCCTATAAAAATATTGAACACTAGGGACGAAGAGGTAGAGGTGCATAATATTACTTTAAAAACATCAAAACTAAGCGATTATCAAATATGTAAATTTAAAAAACCAGTCATGAATTCAAGTAGGGTTAAACAGTTATTTTCGTTGCTTAAGTTAGACGGATTAAATGAAGAAGAGCGTAAATCAATAGAAGATATATGCGCAAAATTCCCAGATGTTTACCACCTGCCAGGCGATAGACTATCTACTACTCCGCTATGCCAGCAAACTATCGAACTAAAACCGCATACAACCCCGGTGTATACCAAACCATATCGACTACCGCACTCGCAAAAGGCAGAGGTTGATAACCAAATACAAAAAATGCTAGAAGACGGAATTATAGAGGAAAGTAGAAGTTCATGGTCAAGCCCTTTACTGCTGGTACCCAAAAAACAAGATTCTACGGGTAAAAAAAAGTGGCGAGTAGTAATAGATTATAGAAAATTAAATGAACACATACAAGATGATAAATTCCCACTACCAAATATCAGTGATATTTTAGATTCCATGTCAGGTTCAATGTACTTTACACATTTAGATCTGTACCAAGGATTTTATCAGGCGAGTCTACATCCTGACAGTAGACCTTATACGGCATTTACAACTAGCAAAAATCAGTACCAAATGACCAGACTTCCTATGGGGTTGAAAACTAGTCCAAATGCATTCTCACGTATGATGACGTTGGCGATGTCCGGTCTAAATTATGAGAAGTGTCTGGTTTATCAAGACGATCTAGCTGTTTTCGGGCGTAATTTGAACAATCACAACCAAAATTTAATACACGTACTCACTCGGTTACGAGAAGTCAATTTAAAACTAAATCCAGAAAAATGTACATTTCTACAGAAACAAATATTATACTTGGGTCACATTGTATCGGAGAAGGGTATTTTACCCGACCCACAAAAAACTAAAGCGGTCGAAAACTATCCAAAGCCACAGAATACGCAAGAAGTTAAGCGTTTCGTTGCTTTCTTAAATTATTATCGGAAATTTATTCCAAATTTTGCAGAATACGCTTATTCATTAAACCAGCTTTGTCGTAAAAATGTTCCATTTGATTGGTCAGAAAACTGTGAATGTGCATTTCAATACCTAAAAAAAAAGTTTAACAACACCGCCGGTGCTTCAATACCCAGATTTATCAAGAAACAATACCTTTATTTTGCAAACGGATGCATCAGGAACAGCGATAGGATCGGTGTTATGTAATAGGGATGGTCGACCCGTGGCTTATGCTAGTCGTGGGCTAAACGACGCCGAAAAGAGATACCCAACTATTGAAAAGGAACTCCTTGCAATAGTTTGGAGCGTAAAATACTTCCGGCCTTATTTGTACGGCCGACAATTTAAAATACAAACTGATCATCGACCTTTGATATACTTGTTCGGAATGCGAGACCCTTCCAGTCGATTATTAAAATTCCGTTTACAATTAGAAGAATATAACTTCATTATTGAATATTTGAAAGGTAGTAAAAACTCCGCGGCCGACGCGTTATCGCGAATAACCTTGACTAAAGATGATCTACAAAATTATGGTGTCCTTAACGTTCTAACCAGGGCTCAAAGTAAACAATTGGCGTCGACAAAACAAACAAACTGTCAAGAATACTCGAATAACACAACTCACACTAGTTCTGGGACTGAACAAGCAAAAGTAGTAGAGATTATTAAAAAACCAACGAACTTTGTCGAACTATCATTAACTACTATCAGAGAGATAAATAAAATAAAAAGTCAGAACATCTTAGAGTATTCTGATTATTTCATATTTGTGCCAAGTAAATCTATGATCTACTTAAATCCTAGGCCTCGATCATCGTTTACGCGAGACGGAATGATGAGAGACTTGCGATTAATATGTAAAAAAAATAAAAGTCAACGAACTATGTATAATAAAAAATGATAACAACAGAGATTTCATAAAAGGGTTGATAGAAAATATAAAAAATGACATAAGTTGGCCAGGCCCACGTATTTGCATACTAAAAGGAGTACAAAAAATAAACAACGTTGACGATAGGCGTGTCATCCTCAATGATTTTCATCTGTTGCCTACAAGTGGGCACGCGGGCATTAGACGTATGACCAATAATATTAAAAAATATTACCACTGGCCCAGCATGGAAAAAGATATAAGAGATTTTGTATCTAAGTGCGATGCATGCCAGAAACAAAAACACTCGATTAATACAAAACAACCAATGACAATTACAAGTACCGCAAATTCGTCATTTGAAAAAGTTTATCTCGATTTAGTAGGACCATTGCCAAAAGATGACAATAGCTTTTGTTACATCCTCACTCTACAATGTGAGTTAACCAAATTCGTGGAAGCATACCCGCTACGTAATAAGGATACGGTAAGTGTAGCAAAATCATTTGTCAGCAATTTTATTTTACGTTACGGCGTTCCGCGAGAAATAGGCACAGACAGAGGAACAGAGTTCGTGTCATCCACGATGGCCGAGGTATGTAAGCTTTTAAATGTAAGTCACCTAATATCTACAGCATACCATCACGAAAGTTTGGGGGCATTGGAAAACTCGCATAAGCACCTGATGGCTTATCTACGGATAAACTGCTCAAACCATCCTAGCTCATGGAGTGAATGGTTAGCATATTGGTGTTTTTCTTATAACAATACCGTGCACTCAGAAACTAAATATACGCCCCATGAGCTAGTATTCGGTAAGTTATGTAATATCCCGAATAATTTGCGTAGCGGCGTTGATCCTTTATACAACCTCAATAGTTACCCTCTAGAATTAAAGTATAGACTCCAAGTAGCTCAAAATGATGCCAAGAATAATTTGATATTAAGTAAGTTGAAAAGAAAAGATCGTTATGACACCTATGTCAACTCAATAAAATATGAAAAAGGTAGCCATATTTTATTGAAAAATCCATCAGGCAATAAAATGGACAGTATCTATGTGGGGCCATTTATAGTACTAGAGGATTTAGATTGTAATGTCAAAATATTGCGTAATAATAAGGAAGATATTGTACACAAAAACCGCACAAAGCTATATAAGTCGTAAAAATAAAATAATGTAGCCATATTGTAAAAAAAAAAAAAAAACACTAAGAAATAATAATAAGTCAAACGCATTACGCATTTATCGATCCTTCACATGTTATGTTTCTGTTTACTATGTAGTGCACTGACCTTTATGCCTAATAAGAAGTAATTCAACCAGCGTGATACAATCATTGACGTAATGTGTAAATGACACCGGAATGCAAACTAATTCAGATTGAATGAATTGTGTTGGTTAGAGTGTGATAAAGTTTTATAATACTAGATTAAGAAATATTTAACATTGTACTCGTAGATTAAAAGTATATACATTTTCTGTAATATGCAAATAAGTATAGATGCTTAATTATGGGGCATAATAAAAAAAATAATAAAAAAAAAACATTTTAACCTAGTTTTAAGTACAAATGTATTTTTTTTTCTCCAAGGGTGGAAGGTGTAGTATGTACCCACCAATTCATATATTTAATCATGTTTATCCTAAATATAGCCAGTGAAACTCAACTCGTCTTTCATTCAACACGCCTCACAATACATTTATTTAGATTCATCCCGTTGAGCATTCATTGATATTTTATACATTTAACTTTAATTTTACATTCTGCATTACATTATACACTATACATTTGCAATGACAATACTTATGTTAGTGATGCACCCTACAGAGACTGTTCGACATTTTTCAAGAATTGATTCACCCACATTGTTACAAAACTCTGAATAGGTCATTACACTCATATTATGCTCAACATTTGCTTCTGACGTGAATGTATCGTCGGGTTGGCTTACTCTTGCAATGCACTTGCTAAAATCGACATTATTTGGTTCAAATGGCCACGAACCTGATACTCTAAACCCATTTATTAATGTTTCTTTCTTAGAACACGACTCCACAGCGGTTTTTAATAGTGGAGCAAAGGTTTCTTTGGTAAGACTCTTCTGGTAATTATTTGCAGCATACCAATCGCGCAGTACCTTTTTCCAAGCAACCTTTATTGGGCGAAAAGCTGCAACATTTGCTGGTTGTCATAGGTATTACAATAAAGGTCTTATTTATACAATTTAGTCGAGGTCTATGTCCTACCAATGAAATTGGTGTACAAATCTATTAATTTTTTAGTAATGTCAGAATATACAATAAAAAGTCAAGTTCGAGTAAACAATGTCAATTAAATCAAAAGACGAACAATATTCCACTTTATCATTTTGTAAATAATTTCAATTAATGGTACTGTTATTAGGCAATTAATCAATTATAATTTATTGTTACATGCATGATTGTCAAAGGTAAATTGCCTTAATAGGTTAGCAATGTCATATTTTATGATTTAAAAATTATTCTATGGAGTAGTACGTCTTATCTAATAAAAATAAATACCTAAAATTTACTTTTGAATTTGCGGATATTATCTTCACTCCTTATACATTTTGGTTATCTATTATAGACCCTTGGTGCCATTACAAAAATACTATTTCCATATAGAGCTGTTCTAGACCTAACTGTTCGTAGCCGATCACAACGGCACTGACTAGTTACTCGAGCAAATTTATGTAAATTATTTTTGATGAACTTAAACGTTTCACAGCGAGAGCATCGCTAGTATTTTTGTATTTTTTAAAAACGGTTTGCAGCTTTATTTTTTTGTTTTAAATTGTAAATAGCTATATTGCACCTCTTTTGGCACTTAAATACCATTTCTTTACCCGCGGCATTCCCCCAAAATATAATTCCGTTATCTCAATGTTGAGGCTACTAACCCATTTTAAGCCGTTAAGACTGTTGCTCGATTGGCCGTTTTATTTAACACATGTAAAGCATAGGAATGCTGGTTTAGCTTACTGCATACTTTGTCAATATGCAAATTCCATTTTAAAGTGTTTTCTTTGTTTAGTCCAAGAAATTTAGTCTCATATTTTGTTTCATTAATCATTTTGTCCTTGTATTTAATATTTATGTCTACATTGTAATTTACTCTTTGGTGGAACTTCATTAATACTGTTTTGTCAAGATTTATAACCAAATTATTATTCTGTAGCTAATTTACAACTGATAGTAGTGTAGAATTAATCTCAGGCTGTATTTTACTCATGTCGTCACAATTGAAAAGTAAAGTGCGGTCATCTGGCCGGACATAAGGCTGGCTCGTGCGAAGCTGCGCCGCACTGCGCAGCATGTGCGGGTGCTGGCAAGCCGGCCGATCACCGGGCGGGCAGTAAGTCCTGCGCTCCACCCGCCGGAACCAGGAGGAGAGGCAGGCCCTCCGCCGCCGTTGCCACAACCACCGTCACCGCGGCCAGTGCCACTGCCACCGTTGCCGCCGCCGTCACTGCCGCCACCCGGGAGGAGACTGAAATGGAGGAGTAACGGCTCCATTAAGACTCCTCCAGGCGAACATCAACCACTGCGCCTGCGCTCAGGATCTGTTGCTCCAGAACATGGCGCAGTGGTCGATTAACATTGCCATAGTCGCTGAGCCGTATTTTGTCCTGCCCAGGGATGACTGGGTTGAGGACCTGAGCGCCTCAGTGACCATAATTTCGTCGGCCGCCGCCGGCACCCCATCCCTCGAAGGCGTCACGAAGGGACAGGGATGCGTAGCAGCACGGTTCGGGGAGATAGTAGTAGTGGGAGTGTACTTCTCTCCGAGCCGAACTCTCGCCGAGTTCCAGAACTCTTTGACAGAGTTAAGTGTCGTCGTCGCCGGGTACCATCGCTTCCCCGTGCTCGGGGGCTTCAACGCCAAAAATCCGGCTTGGGGTTCCCGTTACACTGATGTGCGGGGCAGGATGGTGGAGGACTGGGCTCTGGAAACAGGCGTAGTCGTCCTAAATCGGGGTTCTGTTCCCACGTGTGTGCGGCTGCGGGGTGAGTCTGTGGTGGACATCTCGTTTGCCAGCCCCGCTCTGTCACAGCGTGTCATTGACTGGCGCGTCATGGAGGAGGTGGAGACCTATTCCGACCACCGGTATATCCGGTTCGACGTCTCCGCCCAGACCTCTAGCGCGCTGGTCCAACAGGCCCCGAGTGGTCCGCGGTGAGCGCTGAAGCAGATGGACCGGGAGCTCCTCCTGGCAGCCTCAATCGTGCAGGCCTGGGTGTCATCACCGGACAGGCCTGCCGATATTGACGATGAGGCGGAGTGGTTCCGGGAGGCCATGTCCGAGATTTGCGACGTGGCAATGCCCCGAGTCCGTCCAGGAAGCGCCCGACGCCAGGTGTACTGGTGGTCGCAGGAGCTGGAGACGCTACGCAAGGCGTGCGTCGCAGTGCGACACCTGTACTCCAGGCACCGTAGGCTCCGCATCCGCCCTCCGGATGCGGAAGCGACGGAGGCGGAGCTGTACGAGGGATACAGAGCGGCGAAGAACGCCCTTCAAGACGCTGTCCAGCGTGCCAAATGGACGGCTCGCGAGGAGTTGGTGGAGACTCTGAACGGAGATCTATGGGGGCGCCCTTACAAAATGGTGCGGAATAAACTCCGCACCTTGGCCCCCCCGCTGACGCAGAGTCTCCGCCCCCAGCTGGTGGAGGAGGTGGTGAGCGCTCTGTTCCCTTCACGAGAGGATCATACTCCCCCGCCCATGGCTCCGCCGCTCGCGGTGCCTCAAGCGGACCACGCGGATGACGACGACACCCCTGAAGTGACCGGGGTAGATCTGAGAGTGGCGGTAGGTAGGCTGAAGGCCAAAAATACCGCCCCAGGACTGCCAGGGAAAGCCTGGGTCCTGGCCTCGATGGCTCTTGGGCCTCGACTGGAGCCGCTCTTAAGCGCATGTATGGAGAGAGGCCAGTTCCCACTCCGTTGGAAGACGGGGAAGCTGGTCCTCATTCGGAAGCCAGGGCGCCCTGCGGACTCTCCGTCTGTGCTGCTCGACGAGGTCGGCAAGCTCTTTGAGAGAGTAATTGCAGGCCGCCTCGTCGGGCACCTGGTGAGGACGGGGCCGGATCTTGCGGAAAGTCAGTTCGGCTTCCGCAAGGGGCGCTCGACGGTGGACGCCATCATGCGCGTTAGAGCCCTCACGACGGGGGACGCGGTGTCTCGGGGCGGGGTTGTCGTGGCGGTGTCACTCGACATCGCTAACGCATTTAACACCCTGCCCTGGAGTTGCATTGGGGAGGCACTCCGGTATCACCGGGTGCCAACCTACCTCCGTCGAATAGTCGAGGCATATCTGACGGACAGAGCCGTCATCTACCCCGGGCGCGACGGGGAGTGGAACCGGCGAGAGATGTCGTGCGGTGTCCCACAGGGATCGGTTCTAGGGCCGCTCCTGTGGGACATCGGTTACGACTGGGTGCTGCGGGCTGACCTCCCTGATGGCGTCAGCGTGGTGTGCTACGCTGACGACACGCTGGTCCTGGCGCAGGGGAGGTCGCATCAGGCGGCGGCCGACGCGATGACACGCGGGGTTGCGATAGTCGTGGAGAGGATTCGGCAGTTGGGTCTCGAGGTGGCTTTGCACAAGTCCGAGGCCATGTCTTTCCATGGGCCCCGGAACAGGCCACCATCGGGATCCCAACGAACGGTAGGAGGGGTTCACATCGGCGTCGAGTCCACGATGAAGTACTTAGGACTCGTGCTCGATCGCCGGTGGAACGTCGTGGAGCACTTCCGACGTTTGGCCCCCAAACTGGAACGGACTGGGGCCGCCCTCAAGCGGCTCCTGCCCAACCTGAGGGGTCCAAACGCCTCTTGCCGGAGGCTTTACGCGGGAGTCGTGCGGTCCATGGCTACATATGGGGCCCCGGTGTGGGCGCGTTCACTGCGGCGGAGAGCCGCCCACTATCTGAACGCGCCCCAAAAGGTGGTAGCCGTAAGGCTGATCCGGGGCTACCGCACGATCTCGGGCGAGGCGGCAAGTCTCCTTGCCAGACTGCCGCCGTGGGATCTGGAGGCGATAGTACTCGCGCGCCTGTATGAGTGGCGCGCGGAGGCACTACGCCGGGGGGAAACCCCGCTTCCGCGAAAAAATCGCGGCGGAGCGGACGGACCTCCGGCGCGATCTCATGGCGGCATGGAAAGAGCGACTGTCGCAACCCAGCGCAGGGCACGCCACGATAGCGGCGGTAAGACCCCTCTTTGAGGAGTGGCTAGAGAGGCGTCACGGCGTCCTCACCTACCGCCTGACGCAGGTCCTCACCGGACACGGATGTTTCGGGAGGTTCCTGCACATCATCAGGCGGGAGGAAACGCCCGGGTGTCACCACTGCGATGATCGCCCCGAGGACACGGTGGAGCATACGGTGGGGGCCTGCCCTGCATGGGCGGAGCACCGCCGTATCCTCGTAGAGGCGATTGGCAGCGGCGGCGACCTCTCACGCCTGGCCCTGGTTCAAGCCATGGTCCGGGGCGAGGGGGAGTGGGAGGCAGTCGCCTCCTTCTGCGAAGCAGTCATGCTAGCTAAGGAGGTGGCGGGACGGGAGAGGGAGAGAGTCTCCCGTCCAAGCCGCCGCGGTGGACGCTCCGGGCGTCGGGAGCCGCGTCACGACTCCCGGACACCGTAGGCGCGGGCCTGCGGGCGGTGAGTAATGGGTAGCTCACCGTCCGATCAGGACCAGGCCCGTGCTGGACGGCGCGTACGTGTTCCACGCGCGCCTCAAAGAGATGTCAGCATCGAAGAGGGGGCCCACTAGGGCCCAAGCCTGCCGGGAAAGCGGGATCATCCAAAAGGGGTACCGCTGACCCGGAACATAAAGGGCCAAGGAAGGAACACGGGTGGGTTTTAGTCAGTAAGAGTCTGACACTCCCTTCCGCTCCACCCAGAGCGGGAGGGGTCATTTGACGATTTCCCAACATCAAAAAAAAAAAAAAAAGTGCTGTCATCTGCAAACATTGTCATAGGATATGATGATGCTGTCGGAAAGTCGTTAATATAAACAATAAATAGGGGTGGCCCCAGTACACTACCTTGTGGTACTCCATATTTTACCGTTCTCAGATTAGATTTATAGGTTATTACGGTTTTTTTAGAAATTCTACTGATTATTGTTATTTGCTGCCTATTACAGGGATAAGATTCTATTAAGTTTGATATATTTCCCCTTACGCCATACGCGTTAAGTTTACTTATTAGTGTTTTATGGTCTACGTGATCAAAAGCTTTTGACATGTCCATATAAAGCGCCAGAGTTGATAGTCTCTGATCCACTCTGAATTTGATTTCTCTCTCAAATTATGAGGTAAGTTGAAGATATATTGCCTTCTCAAATATTTTTGAGAAAATCGGTACTAACGCAATGGGTCTGTAGCAGGACATATCTTCTCTGTTGTCTTTCTTGAAGAGTGGTTTTATAATTGGTATTTTTAATTCTTCTGGAAAGTGACCATGACATATGCACATATTAATATGATGACACAACACAGGAGCAATCACTGTGGATACGACCTGTTTAATAATGCTTGTTCTTAGATCATCGTACCCAGTGCTAGATGTATTCTTTAGCGACATAATCTTTTTGTGAACTTCTAGCGGTATTGTAGGTGACATAAACATAGAACTAATTCTAAAAACATAGAACTATTTATTTTATGTTTATTTTTATGAATGTCTGAATTACTAACTAGTTTCACTTGATCCACAAAATAATTATTAAAAGCTTGTGCTATTTCAACAGGATGACTTAAGAGTTTGTCGTTTGATAAAAAAAAATCTATGATTTCCTCTGGCAAATTACGTTTATTCTTGTTTCTATTTATCACTTTCCATGTTGCTTTACACAGGATTCTGTAAAAATCTCACCGTGAAAACTTAGGTGAAGTGAGCGTGGAGTGAGCTGTCAGTGTCATCCCACTGATGCTAGGGATTGACCAAGCATTACACTTTCAATCATAATCGAGATTTTAATAATATTTTTTGTCCAAATTCTATTGATCATTTTATATTATTTCAAAGCTAGTATGCAGCTAAGTGGCTAAAAGATTACTATTTTGATGGTTTTAAAATAAAATAGCACAACAGAAATTCAGTTAGAAAGTCAATGCTGTTTTTTTTTGTGTTTGCCTTAGGCGCAAGAGCGTCACGCACGGAACTGTAAATAAAATATAAAACATACAAGTTCAAGACCGCTACAAAAAAAGAAACGCGTAAGTATCGACATTGTTTTAATTATGAACGAAGCGGGCTCGATCATTTTTCCATTCATACAAGGAGTAACTTTGTCGACTTATGTGCAGAAAAGCATAACAATTACTCGTAAGAGTAGGTATGTAGGATACAAGAGCGAGCAAAGCGAGCTTGATAATGTAAGCACCCCGCCTAGGGCCGATTAGATATTCGGAAATAGGAGTTTCGGTACTTTGTTGAATAATCCACAAAAGCTCTAGAAATGAGAGAAACATTTCAGGACCTCGCCTCGAATACCTACGTTAAGTGCTTTATATTCTATGAGGCGTTTTCGCATATTTTTTTAGTTCCGAATGTTGTACACCTATATTTAATTTTGAAGCCAGGAGAGTGCAAGTACGCCCTCTTGCACTCCGCTCCCGGCGCCCATGTTAAATGATTATGTAAACGCAATCCCATGACCCAATCGCGACTGTGGCTCGACTCGAGTAAAGACTGTGCTACGTTGTTCAGGCTTGTTACTAACCCAAATCTATACCGACACTTGCAAATCGCGCTTACTTCAATTCGCCTGTGGTTTAGAGATTCGGCTGATGTGATCACGATCACGCCGCGCTTGCGCGTTAGGCACAGGCAATATCACATGAAGTTTTTTTACTTACTTACTACGTAGGTAGGTACCTACTTATTTACCAACGTCCAATAGATAGACGTCTACTTAACCTGTCGTTGCCAATAATAAAAGAATATCTATCAGATTATCATCGTCAATACTAAAATTTAATAGCTAAACAGAGACTCGCGCAGCGCCGACACGGGCTCACTTGACTTCGCTGGCGTGATGTTGCCGTGGCAACGAGAATAGCGTGGCCGTGATGTGATCACGCCGCGCAAGCGCGTTAGACGCTATCTTCGCTGGCGTGATGTGGCCATGGCAACGAGAATAGCGTCGCCGTGATGTGATCACGCCGCACAAGCGCGTTAGACGCTGTCATTAGTAGGTAGACGTACCACAAGTTTTTTATTCGTTATTGCAATGACAACCACGTCCCTAAGTCTGTTCGTATTCGAATTCCGAGACAATAATTAGTACAAACCTATTTATTTCAATGCTTTTAGATTGTCAATTCCAATCATTTTTAGACATTTTTTGAATGTCAGTATTATTATGTAGGTACATACCTAAATTTTGTTTTCAACAAATGGATATTACTTGAGAGGTGATATTCAATAACTTCGAAGAAAGTATTCAGAGATTGGTGTATTGTTTGTTTACATAATATTACTTGTACACGTAAATAGCACATGTATAGCTTTTTTTTATATCCCTTCATCTAGATAAACCACAGTGCAAGATACTAACCAAATATAAACATAAATATTCAGGCATATCATCTAGTTATGGGGTGCTACACAAATTGCTTCTCTCTTGCTAACAAGAAATTAAAATTATTATAATTATTCATGTATTTGTTTCTATATTCTATGTATAATATTATCATTGTATGCATGTTTATTTTAAGCCGATAATATAATGCAAGTACCTATGTGTAGGTTACTATAGTTTAATTTAAGTCTTCCTTATTGTGTTACACACCGTGCCTACATTTCTCATCCTCCAACTCTCTCCATGAAATTTCTAATGATTTGTGCAGTTCCTTTGTGCTCTTCTATCTATATATATTTTTCTTTATTAAGTGTTTAGTGTACATAAATAATAAAGAAATAAATAAAATTTATTCATTTGTATCACATAAAAAAAAAATTGCTAATACATTTTCTTCTACTGAGCCTGCTGCTTCCCGAGGTTCAACTTCTTGATGCACGCCGGGATGGAGGGTCGCCGCATATCTGTGTGGGCTGCACGCTCCCACTAGCTGAAGACAGACAATATTACATATATTACTAAGTATTTATTACAAATTTGATCTTATTCATCATTTTTCATCTTATTTTTTGTTTATTACCAAGTATTTGATCATGAATGAATGACATATCCTAAATAATAGATACACTTATATACATAATTATCCTAAATAATATATACATAAATACGTACATACTAAATTTATAAGCAACGAAAATAAATGAAGACTATAGATAATTACAATTATGAGAACACGATTACAACGACAAGTAATGTTCCTTCACGAGTCTTTTAAACACAAGCAATGACGGCGCGGCGCGCGTTATATTCAACTGGCAATGCATTCCACAAACGAGCGGCCTGGACAGTAAAGGATTTGCCGAGGAAAGTTGTGGAATGCATAGGCATTTTAAGCTTCAAGTTATCTGATGACCTTAGAAATTTCGTGTGGGAGTCGCAAAGAAACTGGAAACGTTTCTTAAGATAGAGAGGGGTGGAAGGGGAGAAGAGCACATTATAAAAAAGAGAAAGGATATGAGCGTTCCGGCGAAGGCGAATTGGTAACTACTTGAGCTTCACACGAAATTCGGAAACATGGTCATATTTGCGCAAACCGAATAGGTATGAATCTTATACATAAATTTTGAAGCCGCTCAAGTTTATCGAGTAGGTCTTGGGTAAAGTCAAGATAGCTGACATCAGCATAGTCAAGGATGGGTAGAAGAAGCGATTGTGCAAGCGCAATCTTGGTGGCAGTCGGTAAAAAATTACGCAATCTTTTCAAAGATGCAGCGGATGCAAAAAGCTTGCGGCTAACTTCCTGTAGCTGGGCAGTCCAAGAAAAGTTCTTATCAATGAATATCCCCAAGTTTTTAACTTTCTCACTAAATGGAACAACTGAGTTGTCAAAAGAAACTTGGGGAAGTGTCGTCCAGTCGATCCTTGAGACCGTCCTAGAACTGCCTACCACCACAACCTGCGTCTTTATGGGGTTCACCATAAGTCCATATCTCTTGCTCCAGTCGCATATTCGGGCCAGATCACGATTAATCGTCAAGATAGCCTCAGATAGATTTCCAAGAGGAGCTTGCGAGTAAATTTGCAAATCATCTGCATAAAGATGGTAGAAAGAAATTAGCTCGTCGGAAATTGAGTTAATAAAAACTGCAAAAAGTAAAGGGGATAGAACGCCACCCTGAGGTACACCGGCAGAAGTATTGCTCCAGGAAGACAAGGTCTCTCCAATGCATATACGTTGCCGACGACCGAACAGGTAACTACGAAACCAGTCAATTACCGATGGAGATATGTAGAATGCCAAGTAAAACATCAAAATCAACAGTATTAAAAGCATTACTGAAATCTAGCAAAGCTAAGACCGTTAGATTACCGTTTTCCATGGCAGACCTTATATCATCCGTAATGTTCAGAAGCGCTGTGGTTGTGCTATGACCAGTACGGAAGCCAGACTGGAAGGGGTTTAGGAGATTATTTTTAGACAGGTATGTGCTTACTTGATTATGACTTAACCGTTCAAGGACTTTGGAAAGGAATGGTAAGACAGATATTGGACGGTATTCGGAAAAGGATGTGGGATTAGACTTTTAGGTAAAGGTATTATTTGTGCATCTTTCCATGAGCATGGAAAGACACCACTAAATGCAGAAAAGTTGAGAATGTGACAAATGACAGTGAGCAAATTTTTCTTTGTGTAACTGTTACAACTACCCGCGAGCGAAAAAAACCTTATATAATAATATGAAGTGTTAGAGTGGTGATCAATAATTAAACCGCCCATGGCTCCGCCGCTCGCGGTGCCTGAAGCGGACCACGCGGACGAAGACGACACCCCTGTAGCGACCGGGGTAGATCTGAGAGTGGCGGTAGGTAGGCTGAAGGCCAAAAATACCGCCCCAGGACCCGACGGCCTGCCAGGGAAAGCCTGGGTCCTGGCCTCGACGGCTCTTGGGCCTTGACTGGAGGAGCTCTTAAGCGCATGTATGGAGAGAGGCCAGTTCCCACTCCGTTGGAAGACGGGGAAGCTGGTCCTCATTCGAAGCCAGGGCGCCCTGCGGACTCTCCGTCCACATACCGGCCCATTGTGCTGCTCGACGAGGTCGGCAAGCTCTTTGAGAGAGTAATTGCAGGCCGCCTCGTCGGGCACCTGGTGAGGACGGGGCCGGATCTTGCGGATAATCAGTTCGGCTTCCGCAAGGGGCGCTCGACGGTGGACGCCATCATGCGCGTTAGAGCCCTCACGACGGGGGACGCGGTGTCTCGGGGCGGGGTTGTCGTGGCGGTGTCACTCGACATCGCCAACGCATTTAACACCCTGCCCTGGAGTTCCATTGGGGAGGCACTCCGGTATCACCGGGTGCCAACCTACCTCCGTCGAATAGTCGAGGCATATCTGACGGACAGAGCCGTCATCTACCCCGGTCATGACGGGGAGTGGAACCGGCGACAGATGTCGTGCGGTGTCCCACAGGGATCGGTTCTAGGGCCGCTCCTGTGGGACATCGGTTACGACTGGGTGCTGCGGGCCGACCTCCCTGATGGCGTCAGCGTGGTGTGCTACGCTGACGACACACTGGTCCTGGCGCAGGGGAGGTCGCATCAGGCGGCGGCAGACGCGATGACACGCGGGGTTGCGATAGTCGTGGAGAAGATCCGGCAGTTGGGTCTCGAGGTGGCTTTGCACAAGTCCGAGGCCATGTCTTTCCATGGGCCCAGTAACAGGCCACCATCGGGATCCCAACTAACGGTAGGAGGGGTTCTCATCGGCGTCGAGTCCACGATGAAGTACTTAGGACGCGTGCTCGATAGCCGGTGGAACTTCGTGGAGCACTTCCGACGTTTGGCCCCCAAACTGGAACGGACTGGGGCCGCCCTCAAGCGGCTCCTGCCCAACCTGATGGGTCCAAACGCCTCCTGCCGGAGGCTTTACGTGGGGGTCGTGCGGTCCATGGCTACATATGGGGCCCCGGTGTGGGCGCGTTCACTGCGGCGGAGAGCCGCCCACTTTCTGAACGCGCCCCAAAAGGTGGTAGCCGTAAGGCTGATCCGGGGCTACCGCACGATCTCGGGCGAGGCGGTAAGCCTCCTTGCCGGACTGCCGCCGTGGGATCTGGAGGCGATAGTCTTCGCGCGCCTGTATGAGTGGCGCGCGGAGGCACTACGCCGGGGAGAAACCCAGTTTCCTCACCGGACACGGATGTTTCGGGAGGTTCCTGCACATCATCAGGCTTGAGGAAACGCCCGGGTGTCACCACTACGATGATCGCCCCGAGGACACGGTGGAGCATACGGTGGGGGCCTGCCCTGCATGGGCGGAGCACCGCCGTGTCCTCGTAGAGGCGATCGCCAGCGGCGGCGACCTCTCACGCCCGGCCCTGGTTCAAGCCATGGTCCGGGGCGAGGGGGAATGGGAGGCAGTCGCCTCCTTCTGCGAAGCAGTCAGGCTAGCGAAGGAGGTGGCGGGACGGGAGAGGGAGAGAGTCTCCCGTCAAAGCCGCCGCGGTGGACGCTCCGGGCGTCGGGAGCCGCGTGATGACTCCCGGCCACTGTAGGCGCGGGCCTGCGGGCGGTGAGTAATGGGTAGCTCACCGTCCGATCAGGACCAGGCTCGTGCTGGACGGCGCGTACGTGTTCCACGCGCGCCTCAAAGAGATGTCAGCATCGAAGAGGGGGCCCACTAGGGCCCAAGCCTGCCGGGAAAGCGGGATCATCCGAAAGGGGTACCGCTGACCCGGAACATAAAGGGCCAAGGAAGGAACACGGGTGGGTAGTCAGTAAGAGTCTGGACACTCCCTTCCAATCCACCCAGAGCGGGAGGGGTCATTTGATGAATGCCCATCAACAAAAAAAAAAAAAAAACCTCCGGTCTATTATACGATGAAAAACTCTTTGTAAATGTTAACCCTATTATTGCTTGTTGCTTTAAGCAATAATTATAATACGAGTAATAGCGATAAAATGAAAAAAAATACAATATTAAAAACAGACTTGACTTTGAGGAACACGCTTGTCAGAGGGACCAGTTCTGGGATAATCAGTGTCCAAATAACCCGATGGGTTTTGTATAGGCCTAATCAAACCTGATCCTCGTGAGTATTCTTTCTTAATTCTCGTTTTTATAACCTAGTTCTCAGTTCTGAGTTTTGACACGAGGATATTGTTTACGGTCTGGCTGATTATGCTAGCCTTCTTTCATCATTATTAAGATCCCTAATGCGAGGATAGATGTGATGCCTTGGTGCAGCCCCGTGGTCAGATGATTTGAAATTGACCCGGGTGTGTTGTGGGCAATTTAGAGGTTACCCCTTTATGGTGTGGCCATCTGTTATACATATAAGGCCTTACTGAACCGGATAACGGTAAATGAGGGAAGTTCGCCACTCCAGGTAACAATAGCGTCACCGTCTACCCGTAGGTCACGTTAATCGTGGAACACAGGTATTTATCCTGTGTTTGATGCCAAGGGTCTAGATTCCGTCAATTGAATTGAAATTAAATTGAAAGAAAAATTATATACTGAGAGAAGACTGAGTTTATATTAAATTGTTATAATTTAACCTAAGAGAGAGTTAGACCTTTTGTAAGAACTAGGTAGTAAGACCAGTTGTTATTAATTTTTGTGTCTCAGGTAGCTTTACGTTAGTGATATTTTCCCCATATGAGTGCAATCATGATAGGTCGATACTTATTCGTTTGAGTTTTAGAGGTTACAAAGCAGTTCATCTCACGTACTCATTTCAACGACTCTGAGTTTTAGTTTTAGTCTCATTGGAGGTGTGTACCCCGAGACAACTAGGAACAGAGACTTAGTTTTGTCGGAGTGAACACCTAAGTGGGTGGAAAAGGTTTGGTTAGTGGCTCGCCACAAGTGATGTTGTTGTACCTTAATTTTCTGTGTATTATAAATTGCAATAAATATTGTATTGTGTAAGAAGGTACAGTCACGGTGGTAGTAGTATAATACTATTTTGAAACCAGCAATATCTTGTTTCAAAGATACAACACACAAACTTCAAAAAGCCGAGTTACAACACGGTCATTGATAAATTTTGTCATGTTTCTAATCTATATCTAGATACTGGAACTAGCAGATATTTAATACAATGTTAGTAAATATTTGTGTTAATTTAATAACATGGTGTTTAAAATCCCACGTTAATGATTTTTATATGTTAATGACTATGTATATGATTATCTATGAGGAGATAGCCTCATCATTTAGAAAAAAAAACCCACACCACAGCTGTACGAAACTACTAAAACCTGCAATCACGTGCTAGTTAAAGTTCCTATTTTTCGCGGCATTTAATTTAGTACGCAAACGACTGATCTAAATGCAATGGAATTTTCATAACTCCGTAAGCGCTCACTTTCTAATGCACGTGATGTGGAAACAATTTATGCATCATCGATCCTGAATAAGCAACATTGCAAAATAATTCCAAACATTTCCTAAAACGAAAGTTCCACAGAGCAGCTACATAGGCAACAAAACGGTACAAAGTCTCAGTGGCACCAACGACGCTCTGTGATCACATCTATTACTCTGTGCGCTCGGTAAGCCGTCACAGCAAATTACTGACTTATTAACTTGGTGAAAACACACGGCTTTTATTATTGTGAGGCTGACTGACGGGACCTCACACGATGGCTGCTTCTTTGCAAAAGAAAAATACGAGTTATTTGTAACTTAGATCTTGATTAAAACACAATTCCATATTCGAGATTTTTTAATGAAAATATTAGGTGAGAAATTCTAGAAATTACTCACAGAAGTTTACGAGTATACGAGACATGAACTGGTGTACATTTTACACAAAAAAAATAAAGAACATTATGAACACACTACGCTTTTCCAAAGTACTTGCGCAACGTTCTACAACCAATCAATTCATAATCCTTACCTCTCACAACACCGGCACGTCTGTCCGTACGCGGTGCCGCAATCAGCGCGACACTGCTGACACGGCGACATGACACGCCGACACTCGGGTCACGCTCACTCTATTGCCGGCGAGCGCGAGTGTCCCGGGTGTCGGACAGCCGGAGTGACGTCATACGAATACGACTGTTCGACTGCCATTTTGATGCGCATCGCTTTGCAGTCGGTATTACGAGTGTTGGATTGGTCAATAGTGGAAATGCGTTTTGATAAGCTATGTCGCCAGACATTCAAAACTATGTCTCCAAATTCTTGAGGTGTATTCCCGCTTATGTTTAAGACAATAATAATATTATCGGTGTGCAGTATTTAATACGATTCGTTATTTATAATAGTCACATGTCACTTGTGCATGTGAGGACCTGATGACAGCGTCAGTGGACGGTGTTAGTATTGTTGTACATTGGGGTAAACAAATGACTTATTTTGAAAATAGAATTCCATATACACTCGGCGTCACAAAAATCGCACCTCATCGAAAATAAGTTTAAAACATGTCCCGCCAGTAACGAATACATTAAACCCAATTAATATTGGTATTAATTGAAAGTATGTTTAACGACCTTTAAATTAACAACAGTTAGAATTCCTAAACACAACAGATCTCAATAGCACGTAACGTAAAAAAAAATGTTGTCATAATACGCATTGCAACGGCCACTAATTGCACCTCCCTACAAGGGTATAAAACGGGCGACCCGGGTTAAATGTGGGCTCTGGTTGTGAAGGCCGCCAGTTATGTCCCCTCTAGAATCAGTAAAATCCGCCGTCCACCACCCTCCTCCAGGAAAGCAGTAGGGCCACCAGTACAGTATACAAACACAGACACAAAACGAAGTTCCGACCTCGCCGCCGAGGTCGTTCGCGTCCGCGTTCCTCCCCGATAAATTCCTCTTCCCCTCCCTTGATCGGATCCACAGAGCCAGCTGGTGGCGTAGCTGAGCCAGTAGTTTTACCCATTAATAATAATGAACCCATTTTGATCCAGCCTGTCCCCAACTTGCTGTCCTTCCCCAGCGACGCCCTAAGCCGAGGTTCGTACCCCACAGGGGGTGCCCTTAGGTGATGGTCGCTTAGTTTATAATTAATATTATGCCCCTGGCTGGAGGCTTTGAGTTAGCTCGAAAGCACCACAGGATTGACCGGTTAAGCAGTCACGGCCTCTCAAGGCCAACTGCGAGATGCCATACACAAAAAAAAACAAAAACTAAATGTGGGTCATTCGCTATTCAACCTTTGAAGTGAACACTACTGCAATCAGGGATGCGGCAATGTGATGTTGCTCGGCAACTGAACTTGAGTCGTTTTGCCGTTCGACGAGTGTTCCAACGCTTCCAAGAGACTGGTGGCTATATCCGAAGACGTGGATCTGGAAGACAACGGTGCACATCCGAAAGAGACGATCGCTTCATTGTTTCGACGTCTTTACGTAATCGGTTCTCCAATGCTGTTGAGCTGCAACAACAACTGCGATCAGCTCGCAGAAGTTCTGTAAGCGTCTCCACGATTAGAAGAAGAATGCGGGAGAAGAAAATTGCAGCTCATAGGGCTGCTACAGGGCCAAAATTGACTGCACAGCATAGGAGAGACCGGTTGCCATTTGCCCGTGACCATGTGGATTGGACAATAGACCAATGGAGGGCTGTGCTCTTCTCGGATGAGACGAGGGTGTGTCTTTTCTGCAACGACAGGCGTCGAAGAGTGTATAGGAGGCAAGGGGAACGATTCGCACAAGCCTGTATTCAAGAGACAGTGGAGTACGGGGGTGGCTCGTGCATGTTCTGCATGTGCAAAACGAACCTTGTGTGTGTTTCTCAGACTGGAAGTGCTCGCGGGCAAGGGTCGCTGACTGCTGCTCGGTACATAACAGAGATCTTAGAGGAGCAGGTTGTCCCTTATGCGGGTTTTGTTGGCAGTGGGTTCACGTTAATGCACGATAACGCCCGCTGTCACACCGCTTTAATTGTAAGAGACTACCTGCAAGAAGTTGGAATCCCTGTTATGCGCTGGCCGGCGCGAAATCCAGACCTGAACCCTATTGAGCACTTTTGGAATGAACTGAAACGGCGAGTACGGGCACGTGATCCTGCCCCTACCACTCTTAAATACCTCCAAGATGCCGTCGTTGCAGAATGGGACAACATTCCTCAAGAGACTGTTGTCACATTAATTAGGTCCATGAGAGAACGCATGGAAGCAGTCATCAGGGCTAGGGGGGGTAACACTAGGTTTTAAGTTGTTTTTAAGGACTTTGTTGTAATTTTTTGCTGATAAAATAAAATTTAACTTTTTAATCATTTGCATTAGCTTGCTTTTTTTTATTCCCTGGTAAACAAAAAACGAAATCCATTGATTTATTCTGAAATTAAAATAAATTGCCTTTCCAATGATACCTTATAGTTATATGTCTACCATTGATTAATAGGGTTAAAATGACTTTGAAGGGAATTCTTAAAGAGGTGCAATTTTTGTGACGCCGAGTGTATATTCAATTAAATTCATTTGAATTTCAAATGGCCAGTATTGTAAAACAGCAATTTCATTGGTAAAGTCCTATTATTGGACATCGACACGCTGAGAAGAATTTTTTTCAAAGGGCATTTATTCAAACTAGGCTCTAGGCTGAGAATCGGCACTTTTCGAACGTTAGAATTACATAAGACAGTCGCCCAAAAGCTAAGCTTTTTTGACAATTTATCTATATGTGGGCCCCACTGAAGCTTAACATCCAAAGTTAAGCCTAAGAATACTGTGTCATCTTCAGGATTAAATTCTCTGCCCTTTATCAATGCATTAGTTATCACCTGTCTAACGTGAGGTAGCGTAAACCAATCCGTACCTATTGAGAGCGCACTGCTTACATCGTCAAAATCTTCTCTATTTGTCTACTTTACTTCTCTATTTGTTTTGAAATCCGTAGATTGTTCTAAAGGTCCAGGTCCTGATGGTATCCCGCCACTCTTCCTTAAAAATACCGCTGACACTTTATGTCTCCCACTGTATATTATTTATAAGAAATGTTTGAGCCAAGGAATATTCCCAGAAGTGTGGAAACGAGCCAATATCACCCCTGTCCATAAATCTGGTCCTAAATGTGAAATTGAGAACTACCGTCCTATTTCCATTCTGTCGATTTTGTCAAAGCTTTTCGAGAGGCTTGTCCACAATCAGCTATATCCAATTATTCATGATCAGATTATTAAGCAACAGCATGGTTTCGTCAAGAAAAGATCTACAACTACTAATTTGATTGAATATACTGATTATTTATTCAATAATATGGACACACGTGTACAGGTGGACTCTATTTATACTGATTTCCGTAAAGCCTTTGACAAGGTCGACCATAATTTACTTTTAGGCAAATTAGCATTTAATGGCATTCGTGGCGATTTGTTCCGTTGGTTTAGTTCCTATATTACGAATAGAACGCAAAAAGTGGTAGTTAATGGTTTCCATTCCAAATCCATAACTGTGTCATCAGGGGTACCTCAAGGCTCGATATTGGGGCCTTTGTTATTTATTATATTTATAAATGATATTGACATGTGCTTTCTTAATTCTAAATTCTTACTTTACGCAGATGATCTTAAAGTCTTTAGGCCCATCAAAACTATGCTTGACTGTCAACTACTTCAACAAGACCTCAATCGTCTTGCAAATTATTGCACTAAAAACAAACTCCAACTCAGTATTTCTAAATGTTGCTGTATTAGCTTCACTAAAAATAAAAATATTTTTAAATATCCCTATGCAATACACAGTGAATCACTGGCAAGGAAGAGTTTGATCCGCGACCTGGGAATATTACTTGACGATAAACTGCACTTAGACACACATGTTAATAAAATTGTTAATAATGCTTATCGCATGTACGGCTTTGTGATGAGATCAGCCATAGAATTTATGAACCCAAGTACATATTTATATCTCTATCGATCACTAGTTAGGTCTCAATTAGAATATGCAGTACCTGTGTGGAACCCCTACTACAATAAATATATTGAGTGTATAGAAAGCATACAACGTAAATTTTTGAAGTCTATGCATTATCGCTGCTTTAAAAGTTGTTACCTCTCTTATAGTGAGTTACTTAAAAAATATAATTTACTTCCTTTGAGTTCAAGGCGTACTTTTCTTGAAACCACATTTTTGTATGACTTATGCAATAATTCGTATGATTGTTTAGACATGAGTAATAAGTTGTGTTATATAGTTCCTAGAACATGCCAGGGACGCGAGGTGCGCTCACGACCTGTATTCGCCACTACTTCCTGTCGTACAAACGCAGGCTTGCGTGCACCTCTTCGTCGCCTTACGAGCAATTTTAATAAGAATTTCTGCAGTTTGGATCTGTTTGCTTTGCCACATAGTAAGTTTAAACTCATGTTACTTAATATATTGAAAAAATAATGTGAAACTTTTGTTCCGCTTATATGCGGCATCTTTGGGGCTTTGTTTTTGTTGGTACTTTAATATTAATTTTCCTCTTATGTATTGTTTACAACGCTAGTCTTTAAATTTACCAAATTGTCTCACTGTGTATCTGTGGAGAACGTGGTTGATTTCACATTTGTATCATTTCTGTATTCTATCTTTCTGTTTTTCTTAATGTGTAATTGTTTGTTTTCCTAAATAAAATAAAAACATAAAAAATTAAAGATAAGAGAGGTATCATCTGCTAATAGTACAGCGTCAAAGATTCTTAAAAAGAATGGTTAGTCATTGATATACATATACTAAAAATAAGAATGGGCCCAGTATTGAGCCTTGGGGTACATCTAACTGCGATGAAAGCCTGGAAGATTTTACACCATAAACATCTACACATTGGAACCTACTATGTAAATTAGAATTTATTACGTTGAGAGCTTCGTTTTAAACACCGTAATGACGTGGTTAGCGCAAAAGCGTGTCAGAGAGCATGCAATCGCGAACCGCGAACCTCCGCCGACACCAACTCAAGATTCCCAGCCTATAGATCCAAATCCACCACCTCCCTTGGAGAATGAGCTACCAGCTGAAGTTATTTCTACGCCGGAGATACAGAAATGGATGGGGTCCATAGAAAAAATCCTAAGTGAAGTATGCAGTTTAGTCGCTGAGGGAAAAATGAACGCGGAACAAAAGGTTCGTGTAGCCAATCTATGCCGTAGTGTCACAAACGGCGCATCTCAGATGGCTGTTTTATATCAAGCTTTAAAGCAAAAAACCATTCAAGCCCATAGTACCATTCAGCACTTACAGCAACAACAGAACATAGCGAATTCTCTCCTACAGTTCAAAGAAGTAGTTGAGGGCATTTCAAACCCTTCAGAACCCTTTTCGTACGCTAATATGGTAAAAAAAGGCTCGGATAACTTTGTGCGACCAGCAAATTTAAGCTCAGTTGCCATATATCCCAGTGACAAGACCAAATCTAGTGACGATACGAAGTCTCTCGTACAGAAAATTATTTTACCCGGGGAACTTAAACTACATGTTCGTGGACTTAAGAAAGTAAAAAATGGAGGTGTTCTTATCAGTACCGACTCCAAAGAGGACATTCAAAAGCTCAGAAGCTTAGAAAAACTCGCTTCTTCGGGCCTTAAGGTTGAAGAAGCATCAAAACGGTGCCCAAGAATCACTGTTATTGGAGTCCCGGTAGCCCTGACTGAAAAGGAGGTTTTTGAGTGCATCTACGAACAAAACCTCGCAGATAAGATGACCAATACAACTCGTGAGTCGTTTGCAGAACAAATTAAACTGAGCCATAAATCTGGAAAAAAAGACCTCCCTAATTGCAATTACATACTAGAAGTGCCAGCTAGCATCAGGAAGATTCTAGTGAATCAAGGACGAATATTCATCAATTGGACGTCATGTCCAGTTCGAGATTTCACGATCGTTACTCGGTGCTTTAACTGCCAGCAGTTCGGTCACGCGGCCAAGTTCTGCCGTGAAACTAGCCCGACGTGCAATCACTGTGGAGAGACTGGCCACTGTTTTAAGGAATGTAGCTCAAAATCCAGCCCTCCCAACTGTGCGACGTGCAAACGTTTTAAGAGAAAAACTGACCATAAAACGGGTGATGTAAATTGTCCAGCACGAAAATATGCCGAGGACAACTATATCCATTCCATTGATTATGAAGGCGCCTAAGAGCGCTACCGAATAACCAATCTATTAAGCACACTAGTAGTAGTGTTTTTGTTTGTTTATATTTGTTAGTTGTTAATTTATCATGACTGATCAATTGATTAGTGACCTAGATAAATTTTCTGTGTCTGAAGTTATAAATTGTAATGTTGATGAGTGTAAACACCTCTTTCCCTTGGGAGAGAAACCGCTGACCATACTCACACAAAATATTCGCAGCATAAATCGAAATATAAATGGTTTTTAAATATTGCTACAGAACCTGGGTATAAGCTGCGACATTATCGTCCTAACGGAATGTTGGTTGTCAAACCAAACAGCTGATATACCACCATTAGACGGATATGTTTCGCACAAAACTAACAGAAACATCAACCAGAATGACGGTTTAGTTGTATTTGTTAACAATAATTTATGTACAAGTGTAGAAGAACCTTTGCTCCAAAATAGTAATTGCTTACTCATAAAAAATAATTCAGATACGGCAGTTTTGGCTATATACAGACCTCCTTCTCAAAATGTCGTAAATTTCTTAGATTCACTAAACGTACAGTTACAAAATCTTACAACTTGTAAACACATAATACTAATGGGGGACATCAATATTAATATTGCTTCCGGGAAAATGGATACACATGCACATAACTATCTTAATATCTGCTCATTCCACGGACTCTTGCCAGCTCATTATCACCCCACGCATCAAAGCGGTTCATGCTTAGATCATTTCATTATAAAAACCAATAACCCAACCAAAACATTTGTTACTAACTCTTCGCTTACTGATCACCAAGCAGTTTTACTAACATTACAAGTTTCTTTGCCCAGGAAAAATTGTTTACGTAGCTACAGTAAAGTCAACATGAAACTCCTCGAAAAAGACATACGTAATATTAATTTTGACCCAGTTTATAATTCTAACGATGCAAACATTTCTATTAATTATTTCATAAATTCACTTCACTCTGCAATAATAAAACATACAGTCGCTAAAATAACGCCAAGGAAGTATAAATGTATTAAGCCTTGGATTACACCCGGACTTGTTCGATGTATTAGGCAGAGAGACAAACTTCACATAAAGTCCAAACTTGAGCCTGGAAATGTAATTCTTTCTATTACGTATAAAAGATATAGAAACTTTTGCAACAACCTTCTGAAAAAAATAAAAAATAATTATGATAGAAAAGAACTGCAGAAAGCAGGCAAAAATAGTAAACTTATTTGGAAATTTATAAAAACTAATACATTTAGAACAAAACAACCTGAACCTCCACTTGACTTATTGACAATAGAGAACAACCCAATCGAATCAACAAATAAAGTTAATTTCTATTTTTCTAACGTGGGCAAAACTTTAGCAGAAAAGACCATACAATCTAGACGTTGTTTCCCTCAAAACCGACCTAAAACTTTCCCCAGACTCAAATCGTTTGTCTTACTAGATACGGATGTCGATGAAGTACTAACAATTATTTCTGGACTAAAAGACGTTTGCGCGGTTGGGTGGGACGGCATATCAAACAATATACTTAAACATTTCAAATACCTACTTGCTCCGCCGCTAACTCATATTTTTCAGTTATGCTTAACTAATGGTATATTCCCTAAGTTGCTTAAAAAAGCAGTGGTTACTCCTGTATATAAATCTGGTGACAAAAAATGTGTTAATAACTACAGACCCATTTCAGTTTTAACAGGGCTCTCCAAGATCCTAGAGAAAATCATTAATATTAGATTAATGAAATACCTAGAAGATAACAAATTGCTTTCAGACAGACAATTTGGCTTTAGGCCCAAAAGATCAACTAATCAAGCAGTACATCAAATGACGGATTACATATCAACTAATTTGGATAAGGGCATGCACTCCATTGGGATCTTCCTAGACCTCGCCAAGGCCTTTGACACAATTTCCTGTCCTTTATTATTGGACAAGCTTGAAACACTCGGAATAAGAGGTACAACGCTTGCATTACTTTCTGATTATCTTAGTGATCGCGAACAATGTGTCAAAATTGGTCAGTACGTCAGTTCTGAGCTTCAAAATAGTAATTACGGAATACCACAAGGTAGTATTTTGGGTCCTACTTTATTCCTAGCATATATAAATGACCTGTGCAGCTTAACACTCCAAAATGGTGTCATAATGTCTTATGCAGATGACACAGCTCTATTGTTTTCAGACAAATATCGAGATGAGGTGTATAAACAGGCCCAGAACGGTTTTAATATAGTGTCTAATTGGCTATATGAAAATCTCCTAACACTAAATGCAGAGAAAACCAAACACATTTTATTTACTATGAGAAATACTAACCTGCCTACTACTAACATAAACATTTATGCGCATAAGTGCGGCACGTATGCTGACATTGCATGTAATTGTCCTACTTTAGTAAAAACCGATCATATGAAATATCTTGGTGTAACGATTGACACAAATCTGAATTTCCGTAAACACATTGATTTGTTATGCACTCGTATGCGTAAATTAATATACATTTTTAAGAATTTACGATATATAACGGACTACAAATTAATTAAACAGGTCTATTTAGCTTTGTGTCAATCCATTCTCACTTATTGTATAATTTCATGGGGTGGGGCTGCTAAATCAATCCTACTGCCATTAGAACGTGCGCAGAGAGCTATCCTTAAGGTAGCCACCTTTCGCCCATTTAGATTTCCGACACACGACCTTTACACGGCATGTAAGGTTTTAACCGTGCGTCAACTATTTATAATGAATATAGTACTACACCAGCATAGCAAACTTCCGTATACGCCAATACCTATAGATAAGAGAAGAAAAGACTTAGTTTGCTTAATGCCGCAAACTAGACATACTTTTATAAATAAATTTTATGTATTTTTAGGTCCGTTCTTAGGATATAATAAAATTAATAAGTCTCTACATTTATTTATAGTGTAAATTATAAAAAATGTAGTGAAATGTTGAGTGAATACTTAGCGACATTTAATTACTCAGACACAGAAAAATTGCTAGAAGTAATGCAATAAGTTTACTTAAGTTAAATACATTTTTATTTAAAAATATAGTTATTAGGTATTAATGCTAGCTCTATGTGCAGTGACATAATAGTCCACTAAAGCACTCAGCGTTGTTAAGCGATGGCCTGAAACACAGGTTTGAATAAACCTACATCAGGCAGGTCGCTATCGTATTCATTAGGCCTTTAACCAATTTATAGGTATAAGTTATACACCAGATTAATTTTAGGCATAGTTTAATTTTTTCTTCATAATATTAATTTGTAAACTTGTAATCATGTAACTTTTATGTAATTTATTATGTGAACTTATGAATAAAAATTATTATTATTAAAAAAAAAAAAAATCAAAGGCTTTGGAGGGGTCACAGAAAACTCCAATTGAATTTTGCGAGATCTCCCATAATATGTGTTTCAGCAGAGCAACACCCTCGTCTGTATTCTAAAGAACTTTTGTAAAGCCATATGGTTCACCACGACGGAGGCTATTTAAATTAAAATGTCTCAGCAACTGCTGGAGTACCTATTAACTTTTCAAATATTTTGCTAAATGCAGATTAGATATAAATAGACCTGAAATTGCCAACGTCATTTTTATTACTTATCTGATTTTAATAAAACTTTGAATTTTCTACTTTTTACGAGGTCAGGAAAAGTTCATAAATCAACACACTTAAAGTCAAAGTCAAAGCATTTATTTCAAAGAGGCACATAAAAGGCACTTTTGAACGTCAACATTTACATTTAAATAGAATTGATTCAAGTTGCCCCTTCCAAAAGGTAGTTTCGTATGGAGAAGAATGGGCAAGAAACTCCACCGTTACTCTTTTAAAATGTGTTACAATATTATTTTGTATACATTAATTATATAATTATAAGTGAAGACGATGCACCTATAATAAAAATTACCCTACCACAATAGGTAAAAAGATTTTTTTTAAACGTAGCAATGATAAATAAGTTAATTAAGTGATAGATACATGGTGTTTACATATTTACAAACATTGTAAAAGTATACGATTTCCCAAATTATGTAAACAAGTAATATGTCAGTGTGTGAGTTAATGTAATCACAGAATGTAAATCAATGTCATAAAAATAACTAACTTAACTATACAAATAAAGTAGCAACAAGTTTAATTTTGTTTAGACCCTAGAATGTCCTATGGAGCTAATCTAAAGTAACAGCTAGATAGGTGGCTACGATATCTATTTTATTACGTAAAATTATAAACTTATGTGATAAATGATTTTATTTCTGTAAGTAGGTTTGTACAAACACTTTTACACGTCAATCATATTTTAAAAGCTAGATGAGGTCGGCGTTTCTTATCGGACTACTCTGAGAAGAAAGGCCGAAATAAACTCAGAGGTCACAGTATCTTTCAAAGTCCATACATAATCTTGGTCAGGTCATATTGTGAAGACAATGTAGACTATTGTCTGAAATGGTCTTTAGAGGAAAAACCACACAGATTGATTGGACCTGTCCAGTCAGTGAACGTATGTGTCAGTAATCGTGCGGCTCAACTCAGAACTTAAGCTGCTTAACGATTCAACTAAAAAACCAAAGAAATGACATTTAGGCAGGCCGCATAAAAAACTGCCAGATCACGATTAAAACTGGAAAAAATGACCCACGATTATAATTATTATACTCGTACAATCCATCACAATAATAATATTATACTTCTCAAGGTAAGTATTCAAGTCGTTGTGTATTTAATAATCACCAATTGTCAGAGAATGTCACAAAAAAAAACACAAAGAAGCAACATTCAGTATGCAGGAAATTGGAGCAACTCAATCCCAAGCCTTTTTGTCCTCAATATACCTAATCTTTAACGGCAGAAAAAGCTTTCTGGCACAGCTGACGTTTAATGAATGATTTGTGTGTTGATGTTATTATGATGGATTGTTAAACAGTTTAACAACATGTACGTACAAATTAGGGTACAATGCCACGTCGCCGTGGTCGTGGACGAGGGGGAAATATTGTTCGTCGCACACAAAACTCTCAAACGGCTTATACGCGGTAATTAAATAGAACCGCAGAAGAACGATTAGCGAAAAATGCAAGTGTAAGAGACCAGATTGCAAGCACACGTGCAAATGAACGACAATAACATCGCAACCAACGGCTTCGGGCTAGTACATTGAGGCAACGACAGGCACGTAAATTAAAATTATTAAAATTAATTATGATAAATAAAAAAATATAACAAGTTTCTATTATACAAGAAAAGTGTATTTGTACCAGAAACAAATAAGCGCCATCGCATAAGTGCCATCGCATGCGACGGTGTGTGACAGTTCGTCACCTTTTCCAATTTAATAACTTATTATTATATTTGTTATATAATTTGTCACACGGTATCGGGCCTGTTAGAGACACATTAAATCTCTATTTTTGGGTCTGTCAGCTTGACACGTTACCCTAATTATTAACAAAATATCCTATTTCGTTGAAACTGTGAAACAATATGTCTGAAATCGGTCAGAAACCCATTCCATTTGTATTTTATGGCTAGCACTCATGCCAACCATTAGTCGAAAGTCAATATTTTACGTCAGGTAAGACGCAATGTTTCCTAAAAATTCTAAAGAAACGAATAAAATACCCGATTTCGAATCTCGACTCACAATGCTAGTGCGCATCTGGCAACGATAATATACTCAACCGGACCCTTAAAACCATTGGGAAATTGTACAAAAACAGGCATATACATATTCTGCGAAAGTGCGGTAACTTCGATGTTACAAAAATTTAGGGGCTGGTAGCCGATTTTCAGGATATCAGAGTTATAACGAATAAGTTAAGGATAGTTGACTGGGGACCACGAGACTCAACAGACAGGGTCCAGGCTAGTTAAGTTAAGAGTCTTAGGGAATGCCAAAAAGTGATGTCTAATACGACAGTAAGGGACCGAGCTTTATTTATTAATTTGGTAGTGGGTTAAATACCACGTTAAGTAGCGTAGCGGACGACGTAGTACTCGTATAAGCTAGACAGTTTAGTTTTGTGAGTTTTGAGGAGCTGCGCTTAAGGTGAAACTACCCGTTCAGTTTTTCGTAAGTGAGTTGTGTTCTAATTCCCACCGAGGAGATATTTTGTAAGTGTCAACTTTAATCTTTAGTAATTGTGTTTACATCGTTATTACAGGCTTTTCCATAATATTGTTGTATTGTGGTTTACAGGCAACATTTAGGTGATATCGCTGACAAAATATTAAAGATCATTTATTCCAGCATGGCGAAATTACTCTTATTTAGTATTGTAGTATATTTACTAAAGTACTAATTTATTGTTAATACTCGTGTAGCGGTATCTACATCGCTACATGCGAACTACGTCACACTGACGTCACGCAAAATCCTGCACCGCGCAACTAGCATAGATACAACGTCCCGACATCAATCATCGCTCAGTTGCCCACCAGACACGACACCCGTCTGGCCGGAGGATCCTCCCTTTTCTATGGAGGTATGAGTGAACTTTACACCCAGTTTCTAATGCCTCTATACTGGTGACCCCAAACATGGACATCAAGCACACAGCCATCGAGCAGCTAGTTCAGCGTGACGTCAACATTATTGCTTCCTCAAGCTTTCGAGCGGCGAGTCTCAGCCAGCTAGCACCCACGGCTTCAAACGGGTATCCTGACCACCACCCTGCAGCGAACGCGCATTCCTGGTCAGCACCCTTGGGCTCATCAGCAACCTTGGCACAGCACACTGTACTTTCGGCCGGGCGACAAGCAGATCCCTTCACATCTCTCCTGGTCAACGCCATCAGTCAGCCTCAACCCAGCGCTGTACCACATCCGACGAACTGGAGCACAACGCAGCGCCACCCCGACTCACTGGGGAATCACCGCAGACAGTTCCAACTCACCGTGAACTATGCGGCACCCGGTTCCGACCCACTGGAACCTCAACTGGCACTGGCAAGCATCGCAAGATACACGACTCAGCCCACTATCGACCTCCGGTCTTCGGAGGGGAGTAATGTAGCTTTATCTACATCGCCACAAACGAACTACGTCACACTGACGTCACGCAAAATCCTGCATCGCGCAAGTAGAGTTTCCCACGCAACTAGCATAGATACAAAGTCCCGACATCAATCGTCAGTCAGTTGGCACCGGGTAAACAATTATTAATTACATATTGATGCGAACAGTGATCAAATGTACTACCAAAACTTTGACCAACTTTGTCAGAAAATGCACATTTCGTGTTAATCAAATTATTCTTACTATAATTATCATCTTCAATACAGCTACCTACTAGCTGAGAGCCACTCAGGGTGTGGGTGTAATATGTTGAGAGTGGGGTGCCTTGGAGCAGGCATAGCTAAAAGAGAAACTCTGACAAAATAATAACCTTATTATTTTTTCAGAGACTCATTCCGCTCTGCATTGTACTTGACCAGGTCTACCTTCTAACTCGCTGGCACTTCTTCCCACTGATGAAGAAGAGGTCTCAAATCTCAATTCTTTATTGGGTACCTTAAGGTATAATTATAATTTGGTAGGGAATTATATGAGTCACAATTACGGACCCTGTCTGGCACAGCATAGATCAACAAAGAGAGAGGATCTCATTATTGTGTTACGAACAGATGCTGCGGTGGGTTGAGACAGCATCTCATAGATACTGTTAAAACCCTGTCTGCCCGCGATTGTCCCAGCCGTCACTCATATCTGCAATCGCTCTATTTCCACGGGTTGCTTTCGCAGGGCTTTAAAAAGTGGTGTCGTTCATCCAATCTTCAAGAGTAGGGACAGACACGGTGTAGATAATTATAGACCGATCTCAGTCTTGCCTGCCATCTCTAAAATATTGGAAAAGGTACTTAATAAACGGTTAGTAGACTATCTTGAGTCATACAAATTATTAAGTGACAATCAGAATGGTTTAAGAGGTGGCAGGTCAACTGATAATACTATTGCTGCCTTGGTAGATCATGTAGTATCTAAACTAGATAGTAAAATGAAATGCTTGGCTATTTACCTCGATCTTTCCAAGGCATTCGACGCTGTGTCTGTTACCCACCTCTTATCCAAGCTGGAAGCTACGGAAATTCACGGTCATACCTTAAACATTTTCCAGGATTACCTGAGTGATAGAAACCAATGCATCAAAATAAATGACGTTAATAGTGACACTAAGTCATTGAGTTTCGGCATTCCTCAGGGCTCAATATTGGATCCTACCCTGTTTCTTATTTATATCAATAACTTATGTACTTTAATAGGCCACATCAATATGCATTTACTAGTAAGCAGTTATCTTAATCTTAGGAAGAGAACAGTATAACAGTATACAACTACTGTTATAGGTACATGTATTAAATTATAGGCGAGGACGCTGGCACCCTAAACATAAGTTAAACCTTACTTACGGTGCCAGAGTTCATCAAAAACACAATTTTTCCTAGATATAACGCTGCATAGTGTTTAGATAAGTGTTTTTGTACAACTGAAGGTAATAAAAATCTTCATTTTTTTTCCCTCTCTGCATTGCACTTCACCACTGGCCTCCTGCATGCGCTTACTAAGGTCTTGCTGAGTAGCCTCATATTTACTACAGATATACTTTAGAGCAAAATTATTACATAACAAACTATTCATCGTGAAGGTGCCGAGTGTCAGTATCATACATAACATTAAATAATAGTAATTCACCAATACACTTCTATTCTAGTCATTTAGTTTTTTTTTGCCAAGTTTTTTTATTAAATTTGTTAACGTTTTGGCGTTTTAATTATTTATGCGTTTTAATACTTTCAATAAATAAGACTATTACGAACCAAAAACTAAAAAACCGTGCAAACAAATGCAAAATCAGTGCCAAATCATACAAAGTGATCGTTAAAATTAATTTTCAAAACAAAAAAAGCGCGTTCCATTTCAAAACATTGTGCTTGACGCTAATCTAAGCATATAACTGCGCGTTCCAATTTTGCCTTAAAAACATCTTAAGCATTATTGTTTACTTATTTTTGGTTAATAAAAAATGGATCAAATCTGATGTGGATGTTACAATACTCTATCTGAATCTCAAACAATTAAGTGTACTGGCTGCAGTGACGAATTCCATCTACAATGTGTAAATGTACTGCAAAATGATTACCAACAGATAGTGCATAATGCACACATGCAACACACTTGCAAAGCGAAAACTCCTAGAGGCGACAACGCAAATACATCCGTGTGACTGACAAATACTAAGCTGGATGACACTATGAATGTCAACACGCAGCCGCGTTCCAGAGGTATGAATTCAAAATCAGCCATTCTTACTCCTGATTGTGATTCAAACGCCCTTAGCTCACTGACCCGTGAGATACGCATAATGAGACGGGACATGTCACAAATTAAATCTCAGCTTAATTAACTATAAGCATAAAAACATGTAACAATAGACTTGATAGCTTTGACGACAGAATAACAGAGTCCGAACACAAAATATTCGCTCTAGAGACTCAAACAAATAAGCATATAAAGGACATTGACCGGTTCTGGGCCATAGCAGCTGCCCAGACATGGGAGTACTTCCAAAAAATGATTACTGCATTAACATATTATAATAATGTTATAAAATATTTAAAAAAAAATCGGTCCCAGGGTTTTTTTTTAGTTTTGTTTTTAAGATTTTCGGGACGATTTTAGTTAACTATTATTTTAATAAAATGTTTTCGCATAAAAATAATATGTAACTCCATGACGATCAGATTCCATTAATAGTAATCTCGCTCGGCTCGAAAACCAGTTCTAATGAATGCTTACCGGCTGAGAGTTGCAACACAATCAGAGTTGTGAGAAAAATGCTGTCTCGCATGCGCACATTTAGATTATGTATAATTATGTTTGTCTCTCTCATGCATATAACTGAGTCTGTACCTGCTTGCGCGCGCGCCACTGATTTCGCACTGCAGTCTAACTTCACCCGTGATCCGTTGTGTACTGTGCGCATTTTTATTTCATCCATTATTTTTAACGACTTGGCTTTACTTGGACTTTTGTATTGTTTCACCCATTGACCTGGCTTTTCATTTGGACTATCGTAGTGCTACATATATATATTTTTTCTTTTTTTTAAAAACGTTGTCCCACACTAGGAATTTCTCCTGTGTCGTGGGTGCGTTTACAAACATTTAAACTCACATACACAAACAGCCAGACCCGGAACAACTACTTGCAGGTCATACAAATATTTGTTCCGTGCGGGAATCGAACCCGCGACACGCAGCGCAGCAGTCAATCGCTTAACCCCTGCGCCAACCGTGCAGTCATATATTGCGTTTAGATTGAGTTTATTTTCGAAGTGCTAAGTGTTCTGAGCAATGTATCAACCACACAACAGGGTATGTTTACTTTGTAACCGTTCTGTGGAAAGAACCAGAAGACACACGTTAACTCGTAATCTACAGAACAACCATCATCATACGGTTCAAAACATAATTCAAGCTTTAACTCCACATGAGGTAAGTACTTTTTAAGTATAACATCACTAAGCGGTAGTCAAATTGAATCCACTGAACACTGTCAGGACCCTTCATGTAAATGTCACGTGTTAATTATTATGATTTTAGGGGCTACCAAAACGACTTTCGACTGTCGTGATCGTTTCGTAACGCATGGTGATTGCCATAGGTGGTTAATTGAACTAAGTGATTGATTGCGATTTTTGTAGGCCCAGTTATTCGCTTTTGACCTGTACGACACGATATCTAACTTGAGTACTATTTTCACGGCTTTGAGTTTGGCTGTTACGGTATTCAAGTTTTTATTTTTATTTTCAGATAACATTCGATAACAGCGAACATATCTGCCATGGTTGTTGGACAAGAGCTCGACGAGGAAGGCTAACGCTCCCTGCAGTGGAAGGTGTGCCTGCAGTGGAAGATGTGCCTGCTGTGGAAGGTGTGCCTGCTGTGGAGAACATACCTGCTGTGGAAGATATACCTGCTGTGGAAGATGCGCCTGCTCTAGAAGATCCGCCGGCAGTGGAAAACGTAACGTTTAGGCTTCCTGAGAATTACTGCCGAGCCCCGAACACATCAACTACTTGTATGGTATACAATTGTACAAACAATACTCGTCTTCGAGTTCCGAAAAGTCTAAAAGTGCAATTGCTCATCAACAACCACAATTACTTTATTCCAGCACATGCACGCGTGTGCCAGGAACATTTAGAAGACAACTCCTGGGATGATCTTTTCACTGCACGAAATCGTTGTTTTCATTTTAATCCCCAACAAGTCTTCGAAATGTTGGAATTATTAACTACCCAGAAGCCACATTATAGATTTTGTAAATCTTAATCAGCAACATGATGCCGAATTACTTTATTGGACTGGTTGCACTCGTGATGAATTCGAAAGGCTGTTCAATGAAACTACACAATTAGCACAAAGATGTCGATGTCCACGGACAGCACTAGGTATACTTCTGTCTAAACTTAGAACTGGGGAATCGAATGAAAGACTCGCTACGTTTTTTAACGTGTCGCGAACGACTCTCGAACGGAAGATGAAAACAGCTAGGGAATGCCTAGAAAGTGATTTTGTTCCTCGCCACTTGGGTTTCGATCACAAGACCAGAGAACAGATAATAGAAAGAAATCTAGCGGTTCCTAATGCTTTGTTCGCTAATAATGAGAAAGCTATTCTAATCTGCGATGGAACTTATATGTACATACAAAAGAGCAGTAACTTCACATTTCAAAAAGTCACGTACAGTCTCCACAAGTACAGAAACCTACTTAAACCATTTTTATTTGTTACATGTGATGGGCACATTATCGATATTTCTGGACCTTATCAAGCGACTCAAAATGACGCTACTACCTATTTTAAATAATCTTTTAGATGGTCCAGATAGAGTTATTCATTGGCTGTTACAGTTCAGTACAGAGCTACTCAATTGAGTACAATCCAGGCAAATAAATCAAGAATGTGCACTATTTGCCGGTGGCCTGTTGAGGTAGTAAATGGGAGGCTGAAACGTGATTTTAAGATTTCTCGTCATGAATATTGTAATGTAGCCATGAGCCATTTTTTCACAGACCTTAAAATTGCTGCGGCTTTAACGAATGCCTTTCACGTCGACATAATAGACAGTCCCCATGCAAGCGATTTTATGAACATAGCTAGAGAGCGACTGAATGTTGCCAATAACTTGGCAGATTACGTGGACGAAAAAAGATTAAACCGAAATAGAGCCCATTTCGAAAATATTACTGTTGAGCAGAATAATGTTACCGCATTTCCAATATTGACCGCTGAAGAATTGACCCTTTTCGCAGTAGGCACCTACCAAATAAAACTTGCACCCAGTTATTACAGTGAACATGTACGCAGCAGTGGATCATTTCTTATCCAACAATATAACGGAGATCTTAACGATCTGTCAGCATTTACTATGCCTTCCAGTAATGTCCAACTCATAAGAGCACACATAAAGAGTAGACATGTATCGTCGAAAATGTACCACTGCTACATATTGATACATCAGGACAATCCTGGAATAGAGTGCATAAGAAACTATTGCTGCTCATGTTTCACAGGTCGCAGAACAATTGGCAGTTGTGCCCACATTATGTGCCTAGTTTGGTTTTTAGGCTGGGCTAGGCACCAAGACGTTGCGATGGCGGAAACCAGCGCCGCATGTCGTGCGGTGTTCCGCAGGGTTCGGTCCTAGGGCCGCTCCTGTGGAACATCGGGTACGACTGGGTGCTGAGGGGTGAGCTCCAACCGGGCGTAGACCTGTCTTGTTATGCAAATGACACGCTGGTCACTGCCCGGGGGAGCTCGCACAGGGAGGCAGCGTTGCTGGCGACGGCTGCGGTCTCACAGGTGGTGGGCCGCATACGTCGCCTAGGCCTGAAGGTGGCCCTCAGCAAGTCGGAGGCTATGGTGTTTCATGGCCCCCGGCGGGCGCCACCACCCGGCTCACACCATCGTGGTCGGGGGGGCTCGGATCGCTGTCGAGTCCACCATGAAGTACCTAGGATTGGTGCTCGACAGCCGATGGGACTTCGGGCCCCACTTTCGACGGCTGGCGCCCAAGTTGCTGGGCACGGCTGGCGCACTCGCAACGCTGCTTCCCAATCTGGGGGGCCTGAGCACCGCCTGTAGGCGGCTCTACGTGGGGATCGTGCGATCCATGGCCCTGTATGGAGCCCCGGTGTGGGCCTCTGACCTGACGGCCGGCGGCATCGCTGTTTTTCGAAAGCCGCAGAGGGCGATGGCCGTCAGAGTCATCAAGGGGTATCGCACGATCTCCTACGAGGCGGGCTGCGTACTGGCCGGATCCCCGCCCTGGGACCTTGAGGCGAAAGTACTCGCGTCATTGTATTAGTGGCGCGAGGAAGCGAGGGCGCGGGGTGAGGGACCGATGCAGCGACACATGGAGCTGCGTCGGTCTCAGCTTCGCGAGGTCCTGGTGGCGGAATGGCGGGACAGGCTTTCACGCCCTACCGCCGGCCTCGTCACCATCGAGGCGGTCCGGCCGGTGCTCGAGCGCTGGCTTGGGAGGAGGCACGGCTCCCTGTCGTTTCGGGCGACGCAGGTGCTCTCGGGGCATGGTTGCTTCGGGAAGTACCTGTGTCGCATAAACAGGGAGCCGGACGCCCGGTGTCACCACTGCGTCGACTGCCGGGAGGACACGACGCGGCATACGCTGGCAGAGTGTGCCGCTTGGGAGGAGCCGCGCCGTGCCCTCATCTCAGAAGTAGGCAGTGACTTGTCGCTGCCGGCCGTAGTCGAGTCGATGGTCGGCAGCGACGAGTCCTGGGACGCGGTGGTTTCCTTCTGTGAGACAGTCGTCTCGCAGAAGGAGGCTGCGGAAAGGGAGAGGGAGATCTCGTCCTCTCACCCGGCCCGCAGAAGGCGCACCGGGCGTCGGCGGAGGGCGGACAACGCCCTCTTCCAGCCCCCCTAAATGGGTCCAGGGGCGACGGACTCGGGGACGTCCGTCGCCCCCCACACACTAGGACCCGAGGTGGCGGCGCGTAGTGTTCCACGCGCGCCCCTTTTAGACGTCACGGGGGGAGTCAAACACCTCACTCCCCCCCAGACCCGAAGAGGCCCGCAGTGGCGGGCCGGCACCAGTCGGGGGTTGCGGAAGGATCGTACGTTCCCGCGACCCCCGGCGTAGTTGTGAGATGGAACACCGGGATGGTTTTTAGTCAGTAAGAGTCTGACAGACCCCGCCACCCGCCCCAGGGCGGCGGACATCCATGAGGATGTTCCACCCCGGAAACAAAAAAAAAAAAAGGCACCAAGACGTTATTAGGCGTCCTGCTCTATTTCTCGATACAATTATCATCGATGACGATGATGACGATTAAGTGAATAATTATAGATCATACGATGTAAACGAATAATGTAATAATATCAATGTTAGTAATTCATTGTTTAATGTCAAGTAGATAACTGTGAGTATTATTAATGTAAATCAATTCTGAATGTCAGAAATCATGAAATACTTGATTGTTATAATAAAGTGAGTAATTGTTTAAAATAATTACTGCGGTACGTAACATTGGATGTCATTCTTCACCAGTAAAAAATCTTAAGAAAAAATATTTTTTTCTCATATCTCCTCGAATAGATTTTGATGAACTTTCGTTTACAGAGTAGTGTTAGCCTAAGGTACATAATGCACAAGCGCAGGTGGCAATGTGCAATGAGATAGAAATTATGGGCATAAGCGAATCCGAAAACGAAAACCTGAAACATACGGTCCTACTGACCGCGTCTAAAATAGGGATGGACCTAAAAGAAGATGACGATGACTGGCTGACTCGGACTGGAATCGCTCAAAAACGTGCTTCAGCGGATACCGTCACGAAAATGCCACGCCCGATCATTGTATGACTTTCGCGAAGATCTAAAAGAGATGAACTAATAAAGGCCGCAAAAACTAGAACGAATTTAAACTGCAAGGGTATGGTCCCAGAAGGTCCGCCAGGAAGAGTTTTCATCAATGAACATCTGACTAAGCAAAATCGGCAGCTTTTTTGTGAAACGAGAACAATAGCGCAGGCAAAAGGATTTAAGTTTTGTTGGATCCGAAACGGACAGATTCTCCGTCGCAAAGAAGAGGGGATGCGAGCCATATGAATACAGAACAAAGCCAATATCTACCAGTTTCTCGGTCCTGACATACCAGAAAAAAACACCGTTCCCGGACTTCTCCCTAAATTATCTCCTAACTAAAATAAGACAACTGTATATACCTTTTGTTCCGTCAGAAAGACGAGATTTTTATTCAGTTTATTATTTATGTTACTTTCTCATAAAATATTCTATACCGCGACAACAAACGCTCACACACGCACGTGTCCTAACACTACACTTGAAACCATTAATAAATACACTCAACCTCACTCACATCTTAACTCATATTGGACACAGAAACACACCTTTAAAGACACAGATGAAAATTTAATTAAATTCATTAAAATGAGAACAATTATATCGCAATTATACAAAATAATAAGTGACAATATTAGCCATACCCCAACTCACATTAAGTTACTTTCTTTATCGTGGATAACTTAGAAGCATTTGAAAGTATTGATAAAACCCTTAGCAAAGATTGTCACTTGCTCGATAACCTCGAATTATGTGGAAAACATCTTAACTGCGATTACAACTTCAAAATCCTAACAATTAACATAAGAAGTGCACAGTGTAATTTTGACAGATTTTTAGTGGCACTAAAACAATTAGACATTGTATACGATGTAATTGTACTTACTTAGTGCTGGCTGCATGAAAGCTCTGTTATCAGACAAATGGAAGGCTACAACTTTTTTAACACTACTCATCATAAAAACAAGGCAATTGGAGTAATAATGTATGTGCGGGACTCTATCACGGCGTCGATATCGGAACCAGACATAGATGATGCGGACTGTCTGTTGGTAAGTATAAACGGTTTAATGCAAATTCTGGGAATATATCGCTCCTCTTCTATTACTAGTTTGGATACATTTTTGGTATCTCTCGACTCTAATTTGAGCAAACTTAAGGAAAATTCCAGAAAAGTATTACTTAGAGACATAAATATAGACCTACTTACGGCAAACCCAAACGCTGATAACGTAGCGTATCAATGTTTGATGGCGCAACATGGCTTACTTCCCGCCATTACAAAGCCTACAAGGGGACATAGCTGCTTGGACCATATATTTGTAAGAAGTAAAGACTCTTTGGTGGGTGTGGTTAGTAAATGAGCGGTAACAGATCATGACGGTGCTATGGTTGGCCTCAATACATCAAACGATAAACCAAATAAGAAAAAATAGTTAATCTTGAAGACAAATTTCAAAGCTGTATATGATGATCTACAAAAGGTAGATTGGACCAACGTTACTCGCAAGAGCGATGTAAATGAGGCGATAAAATGTTTTAATAATATAATCAGTTCTGCAGTAAATACTCACACTCATTTCATCAAAAGTAGCCGCTCGAAGTACAATTTAAAGCCATGGATCACTCCTGGTTTAATGAGATGTATGAGTCACAGAGATAGGTAGTTTACACCGTCAGGTAAATATACACCCTAAAAATGACACTCTTAAACTTTCGTATACTAGGTACAGAAACTTCTTTATAGATATTCTGCGAAAAGCGAAGAAAGACTACGAAAGCAAAGCCCTTGAAGACAACAGACGAAACTCAAAGAAATTGTGGACCACAATAAAAGACATATGTGAGATTCGACAGAAAAGAAATGACTCTGCTGATCTACTAAACGCTAAAACTACCGCACAGAAAACGCTTAGCTACTGTAATCACTATTTTACAACCGTGGGCAAAACCTGTCTGAGCGGATACTTCAGCGACTATCAACTTCTGAAGAAGCACTATCTGCTGAGATCGACACAAACATCTCACCCGTTGATTCAATGTTCACGACGCCTACAGATATGTATGAGGTTGACTCTATTATAAGAAACCTCAAACACGATAGTGCACTCGGTCTAGATGGAATTAAACCATCTCTAATCAAAGTGATAAGGACCATTATTTTGGAACCTTTCACTTACATTTGCAATCTGAGTATGTCGTCAGGAGTTTTCCCAGAGCATTGGAAAATTGCTCTAGTTTCTCCGATTCATAAAGCTGGGCCTAAGAACTCCCCGGATAATTACAGACCTATATCTCTGCTTTGCATTTTCTCAAAAGTTCTGGAAAAAATAATGAACAACCGTTTAGTTAATTACCTAGAAAGCCACTCACTTCTCTCAGAAAGGCAATTATTATTTCGAAAAGGAAAATCTACCACTGATGCGGTCGAACTGCTGACGAACTTGCCATCTGAACATAATATAGATGGTGGCGAACGTTGTCTTGGAATGATCTAAGACCTTGCTAAGGCGTTCAACACCATCTCTATTCCTATCTTTCTTAGAAACTCGAAAGGTTAGGAATAGCAATAGCACTTTTAAAATGTATGGATTTGTCATTACAAATCTCTCAAGATCTTCAACAGAATTTAAGCGTACCTCAACCTATCTCTGTCTGTATAAGACGCTCATTCGCTCTCAGTTAGAATATGCGGTCCCTATTTGGAACCTCTTCTATCAAAAGTACGTAATTGGTATAGAAAGGGTGCAACGCAAGTACCTCCGTGCTATGTACTACAGATGTTATGGGACTAAGACTTATCTGTCATACTCCCAACTTCTTGATAAGTACAAGCTTAGCAGCTTGGAGAACCGGCGTAAATACTTGGAGGCCAACGTGCTTCATGATATTGTTCACAATCACTTTGATGCCATTGATCTAACGAGTGTGCTGTGTTATTCTGTCCCCCGAACAGTTAATTTGCATCAGGTTCGTGCACGCACTCTGTTTGCGCTAAATTCTTGTCGCACGAACTCTGGCTTGCGCTGTCCTATTCATAGAATGTTGTAATCCCATAATTTAAATTTCATTGATATTGATATATTTGCATGCTCGAAAAATAAATTTAAATCTAATATTATAAAACTTTTATCTTAATTGTAATCTTATTGTTATTATTTATTTATTGCATAATTTAAGTAAATGAAATTGTTTGTGATCTGATTTGGTTTTGTAGCTATAGCTAGCTTTATAGTAACTTATTTATTTATTTCACAATATTTGTTAGTTTTGGTAATGCTCGTCTAGTGGCAACCACTGGTCTTTAAATGTTTTATTTGCGGATAATGCAGTTGACTGCAACATTACTATTTAAAGTTTTGTTAACCTGATGTATTAAATATGTTGTAGTTGTTTATTATCCCTTAATAAATAAAATAAAATAAGAGGAACAGCACTTGACTGACTTCGTAGTTACCTGAGCAACAGGAAGCAATGCGTCAGAGTTAATAATTTAGTCAGCGATGAACAGGAAATCACCTTTGGAGTCCCGCAGGGGAGTATACTTGGCCCAACAATATTTACTATATACATGGATGACATACTCAGAATTACCATCCCAAACGCCGACCTCAGTTGTTACGCAGACGACACTGTGATACTATTTTACGGAACCGATTGGCAAGACTTATACAGGAAAACAGAAGCAGGAATGATCAGGATCACTAAATGGCTCAAAACGAATCTGCTTACACTAAACGTCAAAAAGACTAAATACATAACCTTCAGGAAAACTCGGGCCAACAAGGTCCCACTATGGAATTTGAAGATTCACGCAGAAGATTGCCATAATTCTTTAATTAACACTGATAGGTACTCAATGTTCATGCAATAACATCGACAGAGTAGACGAAACAAGATACCTAGGAGTTATCATAGACCAACACCTTTCATTCAAACCACAGATTAGGGAACTGGTCAAACGCGTTCGGAATCAAATCTACATAATGAAAATGATACGGGACAGCGCATGAGTGGATGTAAAAATACTCGTCTATATAACTTTATGCCAGTCGCTTATACAATATTGCATTGTAATCTGGGAAGGAGCGTCAAAAACTCATCTAATAATCCTCGAAAGAGCACAACGCGCAGTTCTCAAAACTCTGTTACATAAACCATACCGTTTTCCTACAGCAATCCTGTTCGCAGAAGCTTCTCTGCTGAATGTAAGAAAAATGTATATACTGAACGTAACAACAAAGACCCACATCAAAACTTCGAAAAGGAGTGATTTAGGTAGTTTACAGGCTAAACGCAGATTCAGAGTTCCAACTCTCCCAGTAAAATCCACATATGTACAAAGACTTCCACATTTTCTGCATGTACATGTTTATAACGCGGTGATCAAACAGTGCAATATAAGAAATTGCACACGCAAACTAGTAAAAATTAGACTAACATCCTGGTTACTAAACTTGTCATATGAGAAAAGGTAATTACAGTGGTAAAATAAATTTTGCGCACATACTTTCGTACCACTCTCACTTTCTGTCTCGCTCACAGATACTCACGGTTAAACACCCTCAAAATCACCATCATATATTACTATTTTATTTTATTACTATTTTTTTCTTGATTTGTTTGTTACATTTTGATTCTTAGATTTTTATTTAGTTTTATTTTGTTTTTGTAATTTGAAGCAAACCTATTTTAAATAAAATAAAAATCATTTAATTCAGACAGAAAAGTCTATAGGCACGGGTTAGTAACAAGAATTTTGCTTATAACTAATGTTAGTAATGTCAAAGGAAGAAGAAAATAGGCACACCGTCTACCCCTGCACAGTAGGCTCATCGGTCTCGCAACACATGGAGTTCAGTGAACCTACTAAGCAGAACAGTATCGGTTCTCTCGCCAATCATCTTCAGGACGCTATTCAGGCTCCCCCGTACTCGTCGCACCACCGACGCAACTTTTTTACGCATAATTGCGTAGAAGTCATCTACGCTGGCGTCAGTAAACATGATGCACTGCAATACCGAGGGAGCCGAAACAGAGCCCTGAACACATTGTTATACTGGACGCGCAGGGAATTGTAGGCTTTTTGTGTAAAGTTTGCCCACAGGCCGCTCGTGTAGCACGTCTGGCAGAATGCCTTAAACATAGTTATTTTAACAGGAGCAGTACATCGAGCGAACCTGTGTGCCAACATATTATCGCGCACCGACAATGCCCTGCGCTCCCTCTAAATGTCTAATTCGTCGCTCAAATTTTCAGTCACAATGTGTCCCAGATATTTAAACTGTGCATCACGACCTAGAGGTACACTATTAAGTAATACAAGTGGTATAGAGATATTGTTTTTATTTTTACATTTAAATAACATGAACTCACTTTTACTTTCATTGTACCTCAGGCCATGTTCCACAGCATAAACCTCACACAACTTTAACAGCTGACTGAGACCGCCAATTGAGGGGCTCAACAGCACCATATCATCGGCATAACTCAAATTATTGACACATATGTCATCAATATGGCATCCCACATGCATGCTGCTGAGCTCCTCAATCAGATGGTTAACATATACATAAAGAGTCTGCCTGCCGCCACACTCTAAAGAATATTCATCTGAGTAAGCATTTCCCCACCTTACTATATTAAGCTGCTCACTGTACCAGTAGGCGAGGATATTCACAAGATCGCCTGGGACACCTGCAACTCTTAATTTTGTCCAAAGCTTTCTATATGACACCAGATCAAAAGCTTTGGACAAATCCAAGAAGCACGCATATACTGGAGTTTGCCTTTTTACATAATAGTCAACAGTGTGTTTCAGAGACAGTATTGCACTTTCAGTTGACAACCCCTCCCTGAAACCGAACTGTGTATCCTGTAATGTTACAAAACGATCAAGTTTTCTATCTAATAACCCATCAAACACTTTTGCAATTATAGTAGCTAAAGAAATCGGCCTATAGTTACCTTTATCTGAGATATCAGCAGTGACATTCTTTAATATCGGCACAACCACTGTTCTCATAAAATTAGATGGTAAATATGAGTGCCGTTTACAAAAAGTGTAAAACATAGCTAACACCCTACACAGGTGTACTCCCCCATGCTGCAAATGCTCGACACTGAGTCCCTCATGACCTGGTGACTTCCCTCTTTTCATATTTTTAATAACTTTTTACTTTTATTACCGAACATTTTTTTTTAATAAATGTTTAAATGGTAAACCCTCCATATTGGTGCCCAAGATACAGGCTTGCCTAGTTTGGGGCCAATGTAAAATCTCTGTACTTAATCCTTTTGCAATAAAGTTTTAATATTATTATTATGATTTTTTCTAATAAACCTATTGATTTTAATACAAGGCGGTAGGCACATCGACGCACAACCTGTTACCATGGATTCAGTACATGACTCAGTTTTTTTTGGTAACCGGCGAAATATTTCTGCGGTAGGGGGTCCAGAATCACGTGCTGAATTCGTGGTTACAGTTTGCGCATCGATGTCCCCGCCAGCCTGTATATTTTTTATCTTATTGTGACTAGTAAACAATTTATTGTGTACAGTACAGATTAAAGGGACACAGACGGACAGCTAATCTAAATATGGCACAAGATCTGCCGCTTTCTGCATCGGAGTTTTGAGCCGGCCACCTAACTGTAGCCACAGGTGTCTGTCGATGCTAACGGCCATTACCTCGCAAGGTACGTCACAATCATAAGTTATGGACAGCTCACGTGTAACTACCTCGTGAGTCGAGGCACAAATAAGTAATGAGAACCCTTTGAGTAGAGTGCAATAAAAACACTTTGAGCGGGAGTCGGAGTATTTTCCGTGAAGTTAATAAATTGCAACATGTTAGGCAGCTCTATAAGTCCTAGTGTATGCTAATTAACTTGAACGTAGGAGCGTCGCACTAACTGGAAGGTGCAGAAGGACTACTTGTAAAAATTTAGATAAATTTAATCAATATTTGGCCAGTAAAGTATGTACTCAGAGTTTTAATAATATATGTGACCCAAATGGGTTCTACGCCGAGTTCTTTTCACTACTAAACACGCCATTTAATGACATTTTTCCACTAAAGGCTTAAAGTATTTATGCGAAGTTCTTATTTGGTGATTGGGCGACTCCAGAAGGCCAAATCTCGTACTTAAAAAACATTCAAATTCAAGTCGCAATCTCATTTCAGCGACAAACAATGTTAAAAACTTGTCAAAAATGTATCTAAATTTATTGTATTTTTGACAGATTGAGACTGAGATTAGAATGCAAACGTTCTTAAAATACGGGAATCGCCCCTCAGGTATTCTTAAAAGCAGGGGAAAACTTTACGAACTTTATGTCCTAAATAAAGCAACACATGAATACGAGCGTTGAATATTATGTTGCAAAATATTCTAAAACTTTTAAGAACGTGTGCAAAAAAGCTAAAGCTATTAAGCTAAGATATTAGCAATAAAATAAAATCACCTAATGATAAAATAAAAAATACCTGGCAAATAATAAATAATGAAACAGGTAGGAAAAAACGACGTAATATGTGTGGTATAACATGGCCTCATCAGCTCAGATGTAGAAATAGCTCAGGAATATCAAAACTTTTCGCTAATATTCCCCTTAAAACAACCGAAGCATTAAATTCCTCACCCACGCTTTCTGTTGCCTTACTTAGAACGAATGTAAAGGTATGCCCTTTAGAGTTTAGGTTTCAGCATACAAACCCCCAGGCTTATTTATGCTTTTAAAGATCTTCAAATTAAATCAACAGAAGATCTCTGGGAAATGTCCGTAAAAGTCTGTAGATCTATCATCGACACCATTGCGCCCTATTTAGCATTCTTATTTAACACTAGTGTCGAGCAAGGACTATTCCTGGTTCGAACAACTAGTTTCTCCGTGACAGTGTGATATCTGGAAATTTATTGATATTTAGTTGCAGAAAGAGAACAGTTTAGCTGTGCTGAATATCGTGCAGTCGTGCTGTAAAAACGAATTACATCGTGAGCGTACCCAAACTCAAGGGACGTGAAATTGTGTTCCGAGTCTCACAACAAATCTTTTATCGGTGAGTCAACTTATAAAGAAAGATAACAGAGTGACCTTTAGAGACAGTGGTTGTGATATCTATAACAGGAAAGAGTCAGCCACATTAGTTAATGGAGTGTATATAAAATATGTCATCGAAGACTTGGTCATGCCAATAGTACCTACCTTAATGGAGTGCAGAATGCTGTTGAAGGATTTTTCATCGACAAGAAGGCAGATCTAGGTACAACTTCATGTGTAACCTGTTGTGAAAAGAAGCAGAGTCGTCGACTTTTCCCAAGTAGTGGAAATAGAAGTACCCAGCTACTAGATGTGGTGCGTACTGGTATGTGTGTGGAGCAATGGAGCATGTCTCTCTAGGAGGATCAAGATATTTTATAATATTTATTGACGATCATACGCGCAAGACTCGTATTTATTTAATGATAAATAAGAGTGAGTCATTTCAATGTTTTAATGATTATACAGCCAAAGTAGAGAACTTACATAATAGAAAGATTAAAGTATTGCGCATTGATAGTGGCCGTGAATTTTGTAATGGTAGATTTGACAGTTTTCTGAGAATAAAGAGCATAACTCATAAAAAGTCAAACTGATACACACCTTAGCAAAATGGTTTAAGTGAGAGAATGAACCATACTATTATTGAAAAGGCTTGTTGTTTATTATTTGATGCTGATTTAGAGAAATAATTATCGGCAGAGGCGGCTAATACAGCTGTTTATTTACAAAACCGAACAGTATAAGCTTGCTTAAATAATAAAACCCCTTACGAGCTGTGGAATAATATTAAACTTCAAGAAGTAAGCCTTTATAAATTCAAATCCTTTATAAAGAGGAAACTATGTCAGAAAGCCTATTATACTGTCAAAGACTATATTGAGGACTTTGCGGAGCTGTTCCTATAAATTTATACAGGGAATGTTATTTATTTTATTTTGCTAACTATATTAGTTCTAATCTTTGCTATAAGTATCTATACCTATTAACATAAACAATGACATGAATATTTACTGTATGAAGTATTAAATTATTTTAATTATTGTGAATTTGAGGACTATGTGGGTAATTCTTCCAGTTTTATTCGTGTTCTGGCAGTTTGAGTAGTTTATGCGGCCTACCCAAATGTCCTTTCTTTGGTATTGTTCGTCGAATCGTTGAGTTCCTTAAGTTCTGAGTTGACCTACACAGTTACTGACAAATGCGTGCACTGTCTGGACAGGTCCACTCAATCTGTGTGTTTCTTTCCTCAAAAGACCATTTCAGACACTAATCTACATGGTCCTCAAAGATTACCTATGTCCGGATTTTTATATACACATTGACATTGATATATTTTATATATATTATGACATAAGTATTTACTTTGTAAAGTATTATAAAAATATTTTAATTATTGTGAATGTGAGAACTACGAGTATGTCGGTCATTGCTTTTTTGTTTTTTTCTTAGTTAGTTTAATCAAGATCTGGCAATTTGAGTAATTTATGCGGCCTACTCAAATGTCCTTTCTTTGGTATTGTTCGTCGAATCGTTGAGCTCCTTAAGTTCTGAGTTGAGCTGCACGATTGCTGACAATTGCGTGTACTGACTGGACAGGTCCACTCAAACTGTGGCTCTTTCCTCAAAAGACCATTTTAGATGCTGATCTTCTTCACATGATCTGACCAAGATTTTGTCTGGATTTTAAAAGTGATTGTGACCCCAGAGTTTGTTTCGGCCTTTCTTCTCAGAATAGTCAGATAGGAAACGCCGGCCTCATCTAGTTAAAAAAAAATTTTTTGACGTGTAAAAGTGTTTGTACAAACCTACTTACAGAAATAAAACCATTTATCATTCAAAACTAATATTAGTAATCTTAGAGTGTTTGGAAGTACTGTAATGGCCCATGTACCCAAACAGAAAAGGATGAAATGGGACAAGAAATCTGACAAGTGTAATTTAGTGGGTTATTCTGAAGATATAAAATATAGAGATATAGAATATATAATCCCGAGTCCAAGTTGATTACAACTAATCGGCATGTAGTCATAACTGAGAAAAAATGAGATGTAAGAAATGTGACTGTTACTGAAGAGAATAAGGATTCAGAAACTCAAATAGAAAATGAAGAAAATAATTTGGACTCAGTGGGGGGCAGTCAGTCAGGTGAATCATTTATCTCCATAGATAATAATAATATATCTTTATTTCAGACATACGTCCATACATTTTTAACAAATGAAACGTTAGTAAGGTTGTTAGTAGAACACATAAAAATACAAATAACAGGGTGTTAGTAACAGCAATGATCTTACATATGTGCCAAGTGGAAATAAAGACTCAGACAACTCTACAAAAAGTACAGGTAGTGTTGTGCAGACATCTAAGAGAGAAAGTCGTACACCAGAAATGTATGGTTTATTGAATATGTGTACAGGATATAGTAATGTAGATGTCGGTGAGTTGTAATTGGAGGAAGCTTTACAAGGCCCAGATAAAGATTATTGGTTATGCGCAGTCAAAGAAGAATTTGAGTGCTTTAGAGACAACAGTGCGATGGAGCTCGTAGATGCCCAAAAAGAGAAACAGTGGTTAAGTGTAAGTGAGTCCTAAAGAAAAAGTTTCATAGGGAAAATAACATTGCTATCGTGCCAGATTAGTTGCGAAAGGGTATAATCAGAAAAGTGGTATAGATTATAGTGAGATGTTCTCCCCTGTAGTCTACTACTATACTACTTTAAGGTTATTATTTGCTTTAGCTGTGCAACTAAATCCAGATACTGCCATTTAGATGTTAAGACTGCATTTCTCTGGAGAATTGGAAGAAACCATATATGCAGTTACCAGATTGTTTTGAGTGTTCTAATCATGATAAAATAAAGTTCTTAAGCTGATTATAGTATATCATCATCATCATCATTTCAGCCGAAAGACGTCCACTGCTGGACATAGGCCTCCCCCAACGCGGCGGCGGCGCGGCGGTCCACTTCGACCGCTTTTGTGCTTCCCGCATCCAACGGAAATAGTATATATTATATGATCTCAAACAATACTCAAGGGCATGCTTAAGAGAGTTGATAGTGTAATGTTAGTTAATGGGTATGAATCACGCTATACGAGAAATTACAATTGGGACCTCATATTAAATCACATCTCTTTCGGGGTGGCTATGCTCGGCCACTTATGCTGTTAGGAAGATGTAGAAACCACGCGTTTGGTCTATTTTAGCTACTTCCACAGCATTATGTCGTATGGCATTTTAGTGTGGGTCGGGCTGCTGACATGGAATCCAACTTTATTTTGCAAATGAGAGCTGTCAGAGTCAATTATAATCTACGTCACCGCGAATCTCTCAGGAACCTTTAAAAAAAGATGATTACCGGTACCTTGTCAATTCATTTATGAAATTTATTATGTATGAAAAAATCTACATCTCTTTAATAAAATAAGTCATAGACATAATTTTAATACTAGAAATAAAAGATCGATCATTTTTCAGATTATCTAAAGTACATACATCTTTTATGGGGTACTGTGATAGATGTTACATCAAAATACCTTAAAATATATTGCAATTAACTGAAAAAATAAAATTACTCATATAAAAAGTTCACGGTGTAAAGAAACATATTCAGCTTCAGAGAGACATAGACAGAGTGGTGATCTGGAGCGAGGATAACCTCTTGCAGTTCTACATCACAAAGTGCGTAACTATCACTTTCTCTCGCGTGGGTTGTCAAGGGCTAGGGCTACGGAAGTTAGGGACTTGGGGGTGACAACACGGGGCCAACGTTTCGTGATCACGTACTGCTGCAGAACTGCTTCAGAAAAGCCTACCGTAATTTAGGATTTATGCTCCGTATGGTGCGTCGTTTTAATAACATCAAAGCGGTTATCGCCTTATATAATACCTTAGTTACAAGTAAATTAGAATGTAACGCAGTCATTTGGGCTCCACACGAATCTAACTAAAGGCTCGTGCTGGAGAGAGTACAAAACAAGTTTGTGAGGTACTTATACTTGCGCTTGTGTGGTGTATATCCATTTTATCCGCTTATGTACCCGACTTTATTTATTTTGGGTATGGTTGGATATAACGAAATGAGGGTCAGGAGGGATCTCGAACTCATCTCGTACATATTAAATTTAAAAAAATAATAATATGAGACAACATTCACACAAGGTCTTCAGGTCCCGAACTAGGTAGAACCTGTACTACGGTAACCTGATGACTGATATACATACACACCCAGACACAGGTCAAACAGACAATTGCACACAAATGTTTGACTTGTCCGAGGATCGAACCCGGGACCAGCGGCTCAGAAGGCAGGGTCGGGACTTAGAGGGAAGGTACATAATGCGGTCATTTTAGGCCACATAGGTTTGTGTGTTCCGGGCAGCCACGGCTGCTGTCGGAGCTGCGCGCGAACACCAATCTTTTAAGTGAGGCGCCACTGACGTGTGTACTCCACACTCTCAACCTCGTAGCTACTGACTCGGACCTATTCTGTTGTTCTCTGACTGAGTTCACAAAGAATGCATTGCTTGTACAAAGTTACAAAATTTAATAATAATAATAAGTTAGGATAAGAGTTTTAGTACACTATCGCATTAGGTTACCATGTAATGATAGATATAAATTTGAAACAAAAAAATACAAATTAGAGGATTATATCCAAGACAAGAATGCTTGGAAACATGCTGGTCAAACTTCAAAAATCAAACTGGTTGCTGCTTTAATTGTATAAGGTATTATTTTTAACACGCTTTTATTAGCTTGGTATGTCTATGTAACGGATTTTTTGAACTCTATTTTCATCCCCTTCAAAATGTCGGATTGGTTCGCACACCTACCAAGGACCGATGACAATGCAATAATTTAAATAGTTTGTCCCATTATCCTGGCCAGGATCCTCAGGATTTACGATTTTTCCATCCCTGATACCCGGTAGTGTCTTTGTGCCAAGTGCACGTATACCATAAACTTTCCGGAGATAGCCTGAGGAACGGCTGCCACATCCAAGGAAGGCAACAGGCGCGCGAATATCTCATTTCTTACATAAGTTACCAACATTGAATTATTATTGAATAAAATATTGTGTACTGTAGTTTTCCAACAAGTTATATCGAATATATTTCAATTGTAGCTAAAATCTACAAAATCTTCACTTTAACGGTGAATTGATGAAATAATTAATAAAAAAAACAAACTGAGCCATGTTTAGAGACATGCATGGTTCAACCTTTCAGATAAGCATGCGACTACTCGTAGGAGTAGTCAGGGAGTTATGTGCCTACGCCATATAACTACTGTTCTTAGCCGTGCATTGAGACATGCATGGTTCGATCTTTGAGACAAGCATTAAGTATGACTAGCTTAATTTATTCATCCGTTACGGCTAGTCACAGAACCGACCATCGACAGTTGATCAGGCAGACATTTGAAAGATCTGCCGTGGGCACTACGGTTATAACTAATTAATTTAATATTTTAGGAAAATAGTAATTTATTCAAAATTAAATATAAAATGGCGAATTATAAGTTAGTTACATATTAAAAAAATATATATTCGCTTAAATGATATTTATATGTGTATAGAATTAAGGGTATATCGTTGACTGTACACAATATTTACAGTCAACGATATCAAAACTCGCACACTCACACACACATACACATACAACCGTATAAAATAGAAAAAGAGAGGAAGGTCGCATTGATTTACATTCTGTGATTACTTTAGCTCACATACTTTTTTTTTTTTTTTGAGGATGGGAAATCATCAAATGACTCCTCCCGCTCTGGGTGGAGCGGAAGGGAGTGTCAGACTCTTACTGACTAAAACCCACCCGTGTTCCTTCCTTGGCTCTTTATGTTCCGGGTCAGCGGTACCCCTTTTGGATGATCCCGCTTTCCCGGCAGGCTTGGGCCCTAGTGGACCCCCTCTATGATGCTGATATCTCTTTGAGGCGCGCGTGGAACACGTTCGCGCCGTCCAGCACGGGCCTGGTCCTGATCGGACGGTGAGCTACCCATTACTCACCGCCCGCAGGCCCGCGCCTACGGTGGCCGGGAGTCGTCACGCGGCTCCCGACGCCCGGAGCGTCCACCGCGGCGGCTTGGACGGGAGACTCTCTCCCTCTCCCGTCCCGCCACCTCCTTCGCTAGCATGACTGCTTCGCAGAAGGAGGCGACTGCCTCCCACTCCCCCTCACACCGGACCATGGCTTGAACCAAGGCCGGGCGTGAGAGATCGCCGCCGCTGCCGATCGCCTCTACGAGGACACGGCGGTGCTCCGCCCATGCAGGGCAGGCCCCCACCGTATGCTCCACCGTGTCCTCGGGGCAATCATCGCAGTGGTGACACCCGGGCGTTTCCTCCCGCCTGATGATGTGCAGGAACCTCCCGAAACTTCCGTGTCCGGTGAGGACCTGCGTCAGGCGGTAGGTGAGGACGCCGTGACGCCTCTCTAGCCACTCCTCAAAGAGGGGTCTTACCGCCGCTATCGTGGCGTGCCCTGCGCTGGGTTGCGACAGTCGCTCTTTCCATGCCGCCATGAGATCGCGCCGGAGGTCCGTCCGCTCCGCCGCGAGTTGCCGCGGAAGCGGGGTTTCCCCCCGGCGTAGTGCCTCCGCGCGCCACTCATACAGGCGCGCGAGGACTATCGCCTCCAGATCCCACGGCGGCAGTCCGGCAAGGAGGCTTGCCGCCTCGCCCGAGATCGTGCGGTAGCCCCGGATCAGCCTTACGGCTACCACCTTTTGGGGCGCGTTCAGATAGTGGGCGGCTCTCCGCCGCAGTGAACGCGCCCACACCGGGGCCCCATATGTAGCCATGGACCGCACGACCCCCACGTAAAGCCTCCGGCAGGAGGCGTTTGGACCCCTCAGGTTGGGCAGGAGCCGCTTGAGGGCGGCCCCAGTCCGTTCCAGTTTGGGGGCCAAACGTCGGAAGTGCTCCACGAAGTTCCACCGGATATCGAGCACGAGTCCTAAGTATTTCATCGTGGACTCGACGCCGATGTGAACCCCTCCTGCCGTTAGTTGGGATCCCGATGGTGGCCTGTTCCGGGGCCCATGGAAAGACATGGCCTCGGACTTGTGCAAAGCCACCTCGAGACCCAACTGCCGGATCCTCTCCACGACTATCGCTACCCCGCGTGTCATCGCGTCGGCCGCCGCCTGATACGACCTCCCCTTTTTTTTTTTTTTTTTTTTTTGTTTCCGGGGTGGAAAATCCTCATGGATGTCCGCCGCCCTGGGGCGGACGGCGGGGTCTGTCAGACTCTTACTGACTAAAAACCACCCCGGTGTTCCATCTCACACCTACGCCGGGGGTCGCGGGAACGTACGATCCTTCCGCAACCCCCGACTGGTGCCGGCCCGCCGCTGCGGGCCACTTCGGGTCTGGGGGGGAGTGAGGTGTTTGACTCCCCCCGTGACGTCTAAAAGGGGCGCGCGTGGAACACTACGCGCCGCCACCTCGGGTCCTAGTGTGTGGGGGGCGACGGACGTCCCCGAGTCCGTCGCCCCTGGACCCATTTAGGGGGGCTGGAAGAGGGCGTTGTCCGCCCTCCGCCGACGCCCGGTGCGCCTTCTGCGGGCCGGGTGAGTGGACGAGATCTCCCTCTCCCTTTCCGCAGCCTCCTTCTGCGAGACGACTGTCTCGCAGAAGGAAACCACCGCGTCGCAGGACTCGTCGCTGCCGACCATCGACTCAACTACGGCCGGCAGCGACAAGTCACTGCCTACTTCTGAGATGAGGGCACGGCGCGGCTCCTCCCAAGCGGCACACTCTGCCAGCGTATGCCGCGCCGTGTCCTCCCGGCAGTCGACGCAGTGGTGACACCGGGCGTCCGGCTCCCTGTTTATGCGACACAGGTACTTCCCGAAGCAGCCATGCCCCGAGAGCACCTGCGTCACCCGAAACGACAGGGAGCCGTGCCTCCTCCCGAGCCAGCGCTCGAGCACCGGCCGGACCGCCTCGATGGTGACGAGGCCGGCGGTAGGGCGTGAAAGCCTGTCCCGCCATTCCGCCACCAGGACCTCGCGAAGCTGAGACCGACGCAGCTCTATGTGTCGCTGCATCGGTCCCTCGCCCCGCGCCCTCGCTTCCTCGCGCCACCGATACAACGACGCGAGTACTTTCGCCTCGAGGTCCCAGGGCGGGGATCCGGCCAGTACGCACGCCGCCTCGTAGGAGATCGTGCGATACCCCCTGATGACTCTGACGGCCATCGCCCTCTGCGGCTTTCGCAAAACAGCGATGCTGCCGGCCGTCAGGTCAGAGGCCCACACCGGGGCCCCATACAGGGCCATGGATCGCACGACCTCCACGTAGAGCCGTCTACAGACGGCGCTCGGGCCCCCCAGATTGGGAAGCAGCGTTGCGAGCGCGCCAGCCGCGCCCAGCAACTTGGGCGCCAGCCGTCGGAAGTGGGGCTCGAAGTTCCACCGGCTGTCGAGCACCAATCCTAAATACTTCATGGTGGACTCGACAGCGATCCGAGCCCCCCCGACCACGATGTGTGAGCCGGGCGGCGGCGCCCGCCGGGGGCCATGAAACACCATGGCCTCCGACTTGCTGAAGGCCACCTCCAGGCCTAGGCGACGTATGCGGCCCACCACCTCTGAGACCGCAGCCGTCGCCAGCAACGCTGCCTCCCTGTGCGAGCTCCCCCGGGCAGTGACCAGCGTGTCATCCGCATAACACGTCAGATCTACGCCCAGTTGGAGCTCACCCCTCAGCACCCAGTCGTACCCGATGTTCCACAGGAGCGGGCCTAGGACCGAGCCCTGCGGAACACCGCACGACATGCGGCGCTGGTTTCCGCCATCACGTCCCACGTAGGTGACACACCTCTCTGACAAATAAGCCCCAACGATGTGGCGGAGGTAGGGAGGCACCCGATGATAGCGCAGTGCCTCCCGAATACAACTCCAGGGCAGGGTGTTGAAGGCGTTGGAGATGTCCAAGGACACCGCCAACATCACCCCGCCCCGGGACACCGCTTCCTCTGCCAGGACTCTCACCCGCGACACAGCGTGGATGGTGGAGCGCCCATGCCGAAAACCAAACTGGCTGTCGTCCAGGTCCGGCCCCTCTCTGCACAAGTGGCCGACGAGGCGGGCTGCGATAATACGCTCAAACAGCTTGCCCACCTCGTCTAGCAGCACTATGGGCCGGTACGCGGACGGCGAGTCGGCAGGGCGCCCCGCCTTCCTGAGCAGGACCAGACGACCAGATTTCCACAAAGTGGGAAACTGGCCCCGCTCAAGACACGCTGTGTAGAGTCCTCTCAGTTGGGGCTCAAGCTCCTTCAGAGCGAGGGCTAACACGCAGCCGTGGATCCCGTCGGGCCCCGGAGCCACGTTCTTGGCCCGGAGCCGCATCACGGCTGCCCCCATCTCTGCCTGTGTCACCTCTGGGACACTGATGGCGTTCTCTCCTGTAGGCTCTGCGGCTGTGGGCACAGCCATCGGTGCTCCTCTCCTCCGGTGCAGCCTCTCACCGCGAAGAGGGCTGCGACTGCTTCCTCCAGCAGCTCGGGTTGGAGACTCTCCGTAAGTGGGGGCGCCGCGGCTCGAAGTTTCCCTCGGACCGCGCGATAAGGGCGCCCCCACGGATCCCCGTCTAGACTCTCCAACATCTCCTCCCTGGCTCGCGTTTTCGCCTCGCCGATGGCCAGCCACAGAGCCTCCTTCGCCGCGCGGTACACCTCATACAGCGCGGCTTCTTCGTCAGGGACCCGACGACGTCTCCTCCGGTATCGGGTGTACTGGCGTCTAACCGCCACGCACGCGACGCGCAGCTGCGCGATCTCGGCGGTCCACCAGTACACCTGGCGCCTTGCTGACTGTGCGTGGACCCGGGGCATGGACGCGTCGCAGATTTGCGTCATCGCCCCGCGGAACCACAGCGCCTCCTGTTCGACGTCGACGGGTCCGTTTGTTGCCGACTCCCGGAACCAGGCCTGGACAATAGCGGCCTCCTCGAGAAGCTCCCTGTCGATGCGCTTACGCGCTCAGCGCGGACCGTCCATTCGCGGGGCCATCGAACTGCGGCCGCCGCTGGTCTGGGCGGAGACGTCGAAACGGATGTAACGGTGATCCGACAACGTCTCCACCTCCACGGCGACACGCCAGTCGCGGACACGGATCGCGACAGCAGGGCTAGCGAACGAGACGTCCACTATAGAGCCGCCCCGCTGCCGCACGCATGTGTGGACCGAGCCCCGATTTAGGACGGTCAAGCCAGTCGTGACCGCCCACTCCTCCAGCACCTCGCCCCTAGCATCGGTCACAGGAGATCCCCACGCCACAGACTTGGCGTTGAGATCCCCCAGCAACAGCACAGGGCGAGGGTGGAGTCGGCCCACGACGGCACCCAACGCGACAAGGAACCTCTCGAAGTCGGCGAGACTCTTGTTGGGCGAAAAATACGCCCCAACCATACCAATGCCGTCCACGAGGGCGGCTACCCAGCCGTGACCTCGGGACGGGTTGACAAGAGCCCCGCCAATGATGGCCACCAAACCGTCCAGGTCTCCCACCCAGTTATCCCTGGGGGGGACAAAGTACGGTTCGGCGACCACAGCCACGTGAATCGACCACTCTGCCATGCTCTGGAGCAAGAGATCCTGAGCTCTGGCACAGTGGTTGATATTGCCTTGGAGGAAATGGTAGAGCGCAATTATGCGCAATCCATTCCCTCCGCACCATTCTGAGGCCGGGAGTCGGCCGAAGGGCAGCCAGGCTGAGGGGGGGGTAAAGAGCCCCCGGCAGCCTTAGCAGCCCCTCTCTTCTTCTTCTTCTTGTTGGCGGGCGCGCCACAAGCCTTTCCACCCACTCTGTGCCCAGCGGGCCTCCCCGCAGCTGTACAGAGGCTGCAGTTTGGCGCCGCGGAGCACTGGGCCGCCTTGTGGCCGGCCTCACCGCAGCGATAGCACTGCTCGCTGCGGTCTATTTCGGCGGTGCACCGTGCTTTGACATGCCCAATGTCAAAGCAACGGTAGCACCGCAAGGCCCTGGGTTGCAGCCGCTTCACCCTCGCTGCCACCCACCCCACCAACAGACGCCCAGCGTCGGCGACTTTGTTCGCCGCCGCCACCGGACACCGCACCCAGATCGCGCCGAGACCGGAAGCGTCAAAGCGAATCTCGCCCGATCGCACGTCATCGGGCGAACATCCGCCGACTCGAGCGACAGCCGCCACGACCTCAGCCGGGGTCGTCGAGTCATCCAGGCCATCGATGCGCAGCTCAGCGGTCTTCATAGGCCTGGACACCCGGACGTCCTCCGGGTTGAGGACCTCTCGCAGTTTGGCGGCCAAGATGTCCGCCTTTTCGCCGCTAGAGGCACCCGACACCTCCAGCAGTCGCGCCCCCGTAATCGCCGGCCTCATTCTGAGGCCGGACGGTATGCCAAGGTCGGGGAACGCGACCTTGGCCCTCGCCTCCGTTAGGACCGCCTTATATGATATGCCCCTTTCGACGGCTCCGGGCTGCAGCGTAATTACTACAGCCGCGGAGCGTGGGGCTCTGACCTTAGGCGGTCCCTGGGCCTTCTTCGGTGCCGGTGCTTTAGTGGGTACCAGCGGCGCTGTCTTCTCCTTGCGGCGGCCCCTCTTGACGACCGTAGTCCAGGTCTCCTTGGTAGATCCGGGCGCGGTCGCCGTGGGTGCGGTCGGCGGGGGTCCGGCTGCCGGTGGCGCGGCCGTCCGGGCAGTGGGCGCGGACGTGCGCTCCACGGGCTTTCTGGGCCCCTCGGCAGGCCTCTTGGTCCCCTCCTTCCTCCGCTTGTCCGCAGCGAGCGGTGGGCGGAGGGTCTCAGCCGGGAGGAGCCTTGCCTCTATGCCCTCCATTCGGGCACCCACCATCTTTCCACACTGTATCATGCAGATGCGCGCGATCTTTTCGATCTCCGCATCCGCAAGTGCAGGTGTCGACAGCGGGACCGATGAAGCCAACGGCAAGGCTGCGGAGGAAGAGGAGCAGGAGGCCGTGGAAGCTGCCCTCTGGGCAGCGAACTGCCGCTTGAGGTCCTCTAACTTGGATCGGAGACGGCCATTCTCCTCCCATAGCTTCGCCGTCTCCTCCGTGCTCGTACGAGTAACGAGGACCCCAACCGCCTCCCTGATATCTTCAGCCGCCTCTTTTAGGGCGCGCGTGAACGTGCCCTTCAGGCTGCCCGATTTGGTGGCAACCTTCAGGACGACATCCACGCCGTCCATAACTTGGCGGCTGAGCGCCACCGCCGATACGCTCCCCCCGGCAGCCATCCGAGTGGATCGCCGCTCTCGGGCCTGTCGGGCCAACTCGCTGACTTCGTCAGCCGCGACAGCCTTCCTTTGCGCCCGCTTGGCGGCGTTCGCCTCCGCCTTGTTGGCTCCCAGCAGGGACATAGTGGAGCCCCCGCTTAGGTCCGACTCAAGGGGCTCCAGGTCACTCTTCCCCCTTGTGGTGACCAAAGAAGTAGAGCTTTGGCTAGAAGCGCACTCCACCTGCTTGGTCCCCGGGTCGCTTCCTCCGCTGGGTGCCGGCATGTCGGGGCGCTTAAGAAAGCGCCCTAGAGAGTCGCGCGAAACCGAAGAAGCTGACGCTCCACCGATTGCGCGACCTCGCCCTCTTCTGCCCGCCTTGGCTGGCAGGTTCTCCTCGCTAGAAGAGAGGCCTGTCAACCCCGCGCGCCTCTCGTCCTCTTTGTTTGAGCACTTCCTCCAAAATTTTGAAGGACGCTCAAACATCTCCTCCTCAGTCCGCGAGCGCTTTGAGCTTACGCTCGCCACACTCGCCACACTCATCCTCTCAGATGCGGTGTCAGAGTCTGACACCGCACCTGACAGGACACCCATCTGCTCGACCAACACGATCGGCAATTCCCCTTTTTGATTTTTGTTAACTGTATCCATATAATTCCCACGAGTCGATATAGGTCCTAAATGTCCACCGGGCAGAGCCTAGATACCCGGTAAGCCTACATACTGCAGAGTGCGGCAGGTGCTCTGCAGGGGAAGCGCTAACGACTGGACTCCCTCCAGCCATTCATCCTCTCACCGCGCTTCAAAGCTTAGGATTGGGTGGTTTTTTTTATCTAAGAGGTAGCCTTCCTCTGGGCCAGGCAATTAAGCCAAGCCCTCGGCGGCGGCATTAGACATGCCTCCGTTCGCTGTCCGGCTAACCCGACTCAGCGAACCCGCCGAAAATTCTCTCCTCGAGGACTACTCCTCAAGGAGAGAAACACGCGCCGCTTTGGTGCGCCTGCACCGCAGCGGCGGCCCTTCCCAGTCTACGCCCACTCAACTACCTCTGTAAGCAGAGGAGGAGTGGACGTATTGACCGTCTGTAGCCCGGTTCCCTTCACCGACCATCAAGCATGATCGGTGATTGGAACCATGACCTTTCTCCGTTTGTTGAAGATTAGCCGCCAGCCCCAATTGTCCACCAAGACGTGGTGGGCAATTGGAGCCGACGTTGCCCAGGGTGCGCCACGAGGAGGCTCTTCAACATGCACCCCAATACGACCTCCCCTGCGCCAGGACCAGCGTGTCGTCAGCGTAGCACACCACGCTGACGCCATCAGGGAGGTCGGCCCGCAGCACCCAGTCGTAACCGATGTCCCACAGGAGCGGCCCTAGAACCGATCCCTGTGGGACACCGCACGACATCTCTCGCCGGTTCCACTCTCCATCGCGACCGGGGTAGATGACGGCTCTGTCCGTCAGATATGCTAGCTCACATACTGACTTATTACTTTTTTATAAGTTTATGAAAATCGTATACTTTTACAAAGTTTGTAAATATGTGAGCACTATGTATAATATCACATAATTAACTTATTTGTCATTGCCACGTTTTAATTATTTTTACCTAATATGATAAAGTAATTTTATTATAAATGCATCGTCTTCACATAATTATAGTATAATTAATGTATACAAAATATTGTAACACACTTTAAAAGAGTAACGGTGGAGTTTCTTGCCCATTCTTCTCCATACGAAACTACCTTTTGGAAGGTACGACTAGAATCAATTCTATTTTAATGTAAATGTTGACGTTTAAAAGGGCCTTTTATGTGCCTATTTGAAATACATAAATGCTTTGACTTTGTTTGGAGAGATTTTTATTTAGGCCAAATAAGAAGATTGGATGTTTTTTTTTTCAACTTTTATAGTGGGCAAAGGTTTTCCCCATAGCTTTCCATTGTTCTTTGCATGACGACTCTGGTCCATCCGTGTCGATGCATCCTGTATACATGGCACGGTAAAGATAAAAGATAAATGGTAGAGAGAGAAAATTGCCACAGTTAGACCTCTACCTAAGAGTCCAAACCCTATAGAAATTGCCACAGTTAGACCTCTACCTAAGAGTCCGAACCCTATATAAATTGCCACAGTTAGACCTCTACCTAAGAGTCCGAACCCTATAGAAATTGCCACAGTTAGACCTCTACCTAAGAGTCCAAACCCTATAGAAATTGCCACAGTTAGACCTCTACCTAAGAGTCCGAACCCTATATAAATTGCCACAGTTAGACCTCTACCTAAGAGTCCAAACCCTATAGAAATTGCCACAGTTAGACCTCTACCTAAGAGTCCAAACCCTATAGAAATTGCCACAGTTAGACCTCTACCTAAGAGTCCAAACCCTATATAAATTGCCACAGTTAGACCTCTACCTAAGAGTCCGAACCCTATAGAAATTGCCACAGTTAGACCTCTACCTAAGAGTCCAAACCCTATAGAAACTGCCACAGTTAGACCTCTACCTAAGAGTCCAAACTCTATAGAAATTGCCACAGTTAGACCTCTACCTAAGAGTCCAAACCCTATAGAAACTGCCACAGTTAGACCTCTACCTAAGAGTCCAAACCCTATAGAAACTGCCACAGTTAGACCTCTACCTAAGAGTCCAAACTCTATAGAAATTGCCACAGTTAGACCTCTACCTAAGAGTCCAAACCCTATAGAAACTGCCACAGTTAGACCTCTACCTAAGAGTCCAAACTCTATAGAAATTGCCACAGTTAGACCTCTACCTAAGAGTCCAAACCCTATAGAAACTGCCACAGTTAGACCTCTACCTAAGAGTCCAAACCCTATAGAAACTGCCACAGTTAGACCTCTACCTAAGAGTCCAAACTCTATAGAAATTGCCACAGTTAGACCTCTACCTAAGAGTCCAAACCCTATAGAAACTGCCACAGTTAGACCTCTACCTAAGAGTCCAAACTCTATAGAAATTGCCACAGTTAGACCTCTACCTAAGAGTCCAAACCCTATAGAAACTGCCACAGTTAGACCTCTACCTAAGAGTCCAAACCCTATAGAAACTGCCACAGTTAGACCTCTACCTAAGAGTCCAAACTCTATAGAAATTGCCACAGTTAGACCTCTACCTAAGAGTCCAAACCCTATAGAAACTGCCACAGTTAGACCTCTACCTAAGAGTCCAAACTCTATAGAAATTGCCACAGTTAGACCTCTACCTAAGAGTCCAAACCCTATAGAAATTAAAGACTTTCGGCCGATCAGTATTCTGCCGTCTTTCAAAGTAATGGAGAGGGTAGTAGTGTGCCGTCAATTAACTCGGTTTTTAGAAGAGAATGAAGTGTTGCCTGATCTACAATCCGGTTTTAGGGAACAGCTCTTCAAAGTGAGAGTGAACAGGCTTCTTCTGGGTAAGCTCACTCCACCGTCGACTCTGCCTCTGTCACCATTGACCTAGACTAGGGTCAAGAACAAACCCATCATAAATAAAAAATATTAAAAAAAACTTTTACAAAAAAAAACAACCGACATCCAAAAAAAAAGTGAAAAATAACTTTTTTTCGGAAGTCGGTGTCTTTGCGTCTGTATTTTAATTTTTTCCACCGACTTCCGAAGTTAAAGTTAGTAGAAGTCGCTTGTTTTTTTTTTTGTAAAAAAGTTTTTTATTTTTCCCTTTTTAGCTATGGTACTACCCTACACAGCAATTCGAAAACGATCGTCTTACACGTCCACGTCCGCTTGAAGCCGGTTTTTTTATTTAAAAAATAATTTATTGTTAGTTTATTAAAAACCGCTCGACCGATTTCGATGAAATTTATATGGGACTACCTCTGAAGTATGACCTACCAAACAAAAAAACAATCATACAAATCAATTCATAATTGGCGGAATAATCGCGTAACAAACTTACAAAAAAAAAACATAACAGTCTAATTGAGAAACTCCTCCTTTTTTGAAGTCGGTTAAAAGGAGTAATGTGTCCGTTTATGTTTCTCGCATGTCTCACAACTGTGACGGCCCCCAGGTGCCGCGGAGGCGGTGCCGCTAAAACGGTTCTGCTGAGTTGGTACTTGTTATTTTCGTTTTTTAGTTTTTTTTATATTTGATTATTAGTTCATTTATTACTATAAAAGTATAAAAATAATTATGTATTATTAGGTACATATCTATGTCGAAACTGTTTGTACTCCCCGTCACTTGTCCCTAAAGGTTCATTTGAAAACCAGCGTCAGACAGCATATGTCTGGCATTAATGCTGAAATGAATATCTTTAGCGCAGCCTTGAGGCACACACCGAATTGTTGTTAAGACATTATTTTTACTCTTTTATTTTGTTATTTGTTTTTTGTGTTTCACAAACTGTGTCCAAATAAACGTTATTCTTTCTTTCTTTCTTTAGGTCTACTACATGGTACTCCCACGTTACAACACGCCAGTTGCCTACGAGTATGTCCCATGTACATAACGTTGGACGTATTGCCCTTAACCTGGCCCAAATGCAATCCAGGCTACTACTGAAACTGAACTGAACCCAAAACTCTTCTTACCCTGTACCTGCCTGTCTGTTCTGTAAAGTTCTCACCGTTAGGACTGAGGTGAAGTGTGCTGGCGTTCCAACTGATGTTAAGGCTTCACACTATTGACAGCTCATTTTAAGCTCACTTCACCTCAGTTGTCACAGTGAGGTGTGTACAGAATAGATCGACTGGTGCACCCCGGTGTACCCTATGGCCTTTTGTATGTAACGGTAGTACGAGTATGGCACCTGCCGGGACTCTTAGCGTCGCCACCGGTAGTTTACTCACAAATTAAGTACGTAAACATTGACTCGCGCCAACCTCATTGTTAGTGCACCGTGTATCATAAGTTCATAACAAACGTACAAAGTGACAGACCTTGTATAGTTGACATGGGTATGTAATAAAATGATATAAATATGACACATTGACCTCTAGAATCAGTGACTTATGAGTGACACAGACGGCGCTACAAAGCCCAAGATTTTCTAAAACTTGCAATAACTACCTAACCTATTATATTCAATTTAACAAACAATCTAATTTTAATACATAAATAAAAATACGCTCGGGAATTTGGCCGTACGGTAACAGTGATGATTAAATCAAACGCTGTCGGCTGGAGTGCACACCTCCTTACCTCATTATAACGGATGGAGGACAACAAACAAGCGTTATTACCTACCACCCCCCTGTACCACCCCCCGCGCCGTCACGTGCACGAAACGTATTAAAATATAAACGACGAAGAAAAAGTCCGCACAAACACAATTTAACTGAATCAACAACCAAGCTTAATAGCTATTTCTTAAGACGCGCTGATATTCAATAATTTAAGGCGTTCACCCACCAAAATAATAAGACCTCCGCACTCTCAAGAACATTCAAGACGGCTAAACTTATAATAGACACAGGACCAAAATAGTTAGACCCGTGACAGTAAATAGCACCAATACATTCACAGGCCAAGATATGTCGGCAACTTACAATACCAGAAAATATTGACTCCTGACATCAGCCTATTTCAACGAACATGTAGGTCATCTGTCGTTGGTGTCATGGAACTACCGGGTTGTTTACGGGCCGACTCGTGATCCGGACATTATGAAACCGTTTATGGCTACTTACCGGATAACGGTTGTGTGTGATGAGTCGGTTTTACTGCTTCTATGCAGTTCGAAGCGGGAAATTTGGTATAAATCTTGAGAATGTACCACCTGTGATTTAAATATATATCAAGGAAGTCACCGGAGTAGCTAAAGTTAAACTAAAATCAATTTATGCCTCGTATATCAAGTACGGTGAATGGTGATACTGCTTCGCTGCGTGAATCGGTTTTGATACCTCATTACAATTTTTGTTAATTACCTACACATACTCGTAGATTAACTTGAAGAAGTATCGACATGCATTTCAGACAATTTTTCGTAATATTAGGTAAGTATTGGTTTTTAGCATAGACTGATAAAACTCTGCTTACTAGATAATACTCAATATTATTCATTACATTCCAATGTGAACTCAGGTGGTATTACAGAGACATGATCGTTGTGGACCCGGCGGCGGCGGACACAACAGGGTTTGGGGTATATCGTTTAGTTGCACAAAATGTATGAGCGTCGGCTTGGACATTACCGGTGACGGTCAGTTCGGGGTTCCGTATATTACACTTCTTCCGAAGAACAGGCTTTGATTCCTTGTGCCTTCCTAAGCCTACTGAAGCACCAGTACTTCAGCTAATGAAATATAATAGAATCAGGTCAGCAGAAACCTAATATATCTAATTAACGTGAGAATTCCCGAAAAATGGCACAACTGATTGAGTGTAACTCGATAAACTAATCAGTAATCAGCTAACGAGCGCAACTTGCGGGGGCCGGTGTACGCGGCGGCGAACAATTCACGCCGCCACGCGTACAGTCGCCCGCGCAGATCAATGTTTACCCGTTTGATTGCCGTACGTCGAACGCGTGCCTTTATCGTAATGAGCTGTTTATATGGGCTCCCGAGCACCTCACTGGAAAACAATAGGACTGACAGACTTACACACCATCCATTGCCGGTATTGTTCATTGTATAGAAAAGAGGTTCCCTTTTCAGCGCGCAATGGATGTTGAATAACGCAATAATGTTGAGTCGCATAGGTGAATGTGGAACTTCGTATTACAAATCCCCGAATGAAAGTTACTTATGTTCGGTCACGTTTAAGGCATAAAAAATCCAGCGCTGTTTGCAGTGAAGCCCAGAGGATACGATCTATGCGAATAATGTATTATAAACAAATAAAAAGCGAGTGTTTTTCTGTTTATCCCCAATTTTATGAGCGACTGTGGCTCGGCGATCTATCGGAGCGCTCAAACGACTCGAGCACGTTTTGTAAATGTTCAAAACGAGGGAAAGAGACAACGAACGCTGTTTATAGCTTGAACTGCTCTGTAGTGAGTGCTGTTACCACGATCGGGTTTCAGTTTTAGTTTTAGTGAGGGAAAATGGACAGAATTCTGTTCGGCACCCACTAAACGAGATTTAAAATACAGTACTAAAATACAATACTGTACGGTTTGCCGAACAGTGTGGATGTGGTCTATGGTACTTAAGCCTTTTCGAAACCCGGTTTGTTCTGGTGGCTGGAACTCATCGAGTCCCCTGGCGAGATGGTTCGTGACGACTCTCGAGAACAGCTTGTATACGTGGCTCAGAAGCGAGATGGGTCTATAGTTCTCCAGCCAGGTTTTGTCACATTTTTTGAAGAATAGAACCACCTCTACTCTGCTCCACCACTTGGGCGTTGTACCCTCTTGGATGAGGGAGTTAAAAAGACTCGCTAGCTCTCTCAGGACTGTAGCCCCCCCCCCCCCCCCCAGCGGGGTTGCGACAAACGTCGAGAGGATCCGGCAATTGGGACTCGAGGTGGCCCTGCACAAGTCCGAGGCCATGTGTTTTCATGGTCCTCGGAACACGCCACCGTCGGGTTCCCAAATAACGGTAGGAGGGGTTCACATCGGCGTCGAGTCGACGATGAAGTACCTGGGACTCGTCCTCGACAGCCGGTGGAACTTCGTGGAGCATTTCCGACGTTTGGCTCCCAGACTGGAAAGGGCCGGGGCTGCCTTAAAGCGGCTCCTGCCCAGTCTAGGGGGGCCAAACGCCTCCTGCCGGAGGCTCTACGCGGGGGTTGTGCGGTCCATGGCCCTTTACGGGGCACCGGTGTGGGCGCGTTCCTTGAGGCGGCGGCTAGCCCGCTGGTTGAACGCGCCCCAAAGTGTCATGGCCACCCGGCTGGTCCGGGGATACCGTACGGTCTCCGGTGAGGCGGCGAGCCTCCTTCCCGGATTACCGCCATGGGATCTGGAGGCAAAAGTCCTCGCGCACGTTTGGGAGTGGCGCGAGGAGGCGAAACGCCGGGGCGTAGCTCCGCTGCCGCGAGAAATCACGGTACAGCGGACAGAGCTCCGGCGGGATCTCAGGGCGGCATGGAGAGTGCGATTGTCGCAACCCAGCGCTAGGCACGCCACAATTGCGGCGATAAGTCCCCTCTTTGAGGAGTGGCTAGAGAGGCGCCACGGCGTCCTCACCTTCCGCCTGACGCAGGTCCTCACCGGACACGGTTGTTTCGGGAGGTTCCTGTTCCGGATAAGGCGGGAGGAAACGCCCGGGTGTCACCATTGTGTGGATCGCCCGGAGGACACGGTGGAGCATACGGTGGAGCTCTGCCCGGCTTGGGCGGAGCACCGCCGTGTCCTCGTGGAGGCGATTGGCGGTGGCGATCTCTCGCGTACGGCCTTGGTCCAGGCCATGGTACGGAGCGAGAGGGCTTGGAAAGCCGTCACCTCCTTATGCGAAGCAGTAATGTTCGCGAAGGAGGAGGCGGAACGCGTGAGGAAGAGGCTAAATTTGCGCCCTCACGCCCCTAGCCGCCGCAGGAGACGCCCTGGGCGTCGGGAATCGCAGGCCGATTCCCGGCCACCGTAGGCGCGGGCTTGCGAACGGCGAGCAATGGGCAGCTCGCCGTTCGATAAGGACCAGACCCGGGTCGACGGCGCGTTGTGTTCCACGCGCGCCTCAAAGAGATGTCAGCACCAATGACGGGGTTTGCTAGGACCGATGCCTGCTAGGGTTGCGGAAAAGTCCAAGAGGGTTACCGTGGCCCCTGGCACAGGCAACTGAAGGAACACGGGTGGGTTTTAGTCAGTAAGAGTCTGACACGCCCTCCTGCTCTGCCCAGAGCGGGAGAAGTTATTTGATGATTTCCCACCCAAAAAAAAAAAAAAGGACTGGAGCCCCGCCCGCTTTAAGGAGCTCTGTCGTTATTCCATCATCCCCAGGTGCCTCGTTGTTTTTTAGCTGCTCGAGAGCCGCCCTAATCTCGCTCTGGTCGACCGCGACGTCCGAGATGTCCTCTGTGTAGTGGCGCGTTAATTCGGCTCAGTGGTCATCTGTACTATGTCCCAATGGTTTGGTAAAGGTAAATGGTAAAGGTGCCAATGGCCAATGGTAAAGGTGTCCGTAAAAGTCCTCTACTTCGTCGAGTATCTCGGACTTCGAAGTCACGATTCTGCCATCCGCAGTTCTCAGTTTCGTCAGATGGGGCCTCTCTAATTGCTGAGTGAACACTTTCGACCCTCGGTTCCGCTCAATCGCGACCTCAATGTCGTGGGAGTTTAAGCACCGAAGGTCGTGTCGCGTCAGCTTTCTGATCTTTAAGGCCCTCTTATCTGACGATACGGCTTTCTGGATGGCAACTGTCGTCTTTCCTTCATAAGTCCGAGAGTCTCCAAGGAAAGTTTGGACACCCTACTTTTTCGCTGCGACGGGTGAAGTCTGCGGAACGTCACGTATTGCTTTAACCATCTCGTCTGCCTTCTCGTCAACAGTGCCTGTGGTTCCCACGAATCGATTTTCAAGTTCCAGTCGGAATTTTTCGGATCGGAACAACTTTATTATAATAAATCAAATCAATCAAATCGTTTATTGCAATCCATAATGTACAATTACAGGTGGTAGAAAGAAAAATAATAGAAACAATTATGGACCCTGTCGGGCACAGCAAATTTTTAAATAAGTAGAGAGAGGAAGAGTGCTTTATTCATTTTCGGTGTTCTTAATTTAGAATTATTTTATATCCTATATTACCTATGTATTTATATTTCCATTCATTCACTTATTCTATTAATATTTTATATGCAGGTATATCTATTAATTTATCATTTATTTAATTATATTTAATATTCCTTATTTCTTTACTCGTTTATTTTTTTTTGTATTGTTATTAATGTAGTATTTTTATTAGGTCGGTATTGTTTTATATTTATTTTGTTATTTTACTTATTAAAATAAATATCTATTATTCATAGTTATGTATTATTATTATTGAATTTATCCGTTAGATATTCTTGAACTGTGTAATAGTTTTTTTTAATTAAGTACTGCTTTAGTTTATTTAAAAATATACTGGTTTTATTTTGTTGTTTTATGTCTTCTGGTAATTTATTATATATTTTTATTGACATTGAATATGGACTAGATGAATGTAGTTTAAGGCGGGACGGGGGCAAATTTAGTCTATTTTTATGGCGAAAAGAATAATTTGTTTGTATGTCTCCCCGCGTGCTGTAAGAGTCTGGATATTTACGCACTAATTAACTCAATTCTAAGATATAAATACCAAATAAGATGAGAATCTTGTGTTTTGAAAGTAAGGTTTGCAACTATCTGTTGGTTATATATTGCTAATTATGCGTATTAGCTTTTTTTGGAGGGTAAATAAGGAGGGAGAGTCTGTGCTATTTCCCCATAAGATGATGCCATAGTTAAACCAAGCGCGGGCATACGCGTAGTATGTGACTAGTGCGGTTTGTAGGTTTGTAGTCTTTTTTATTTCGCGGAGAGCATATGAAAACTTTGAAGTTTTTGATTTTACTTGGCTACTGTGTTTTCCAGTTTATATGAGTGTCTATTGTTAAACCTAGCAGGGTGAAATTGTTAACTGTTTCTAATTTATGTTGATTAAAAGTAAAATCTATATTTCACATTTTTGAAGTTGCCAGTGCACCACAATGTAGATTATAGACTCATATCAAGATCTATTTTGCACAATAACACTCTGCGGTGCTATGTCCGCACTTGTTTACTACTTCGCCAAAAAGTTGCGCACAAAATGTCCCCACTTGCACAGTGGTGCAAACCGCACTATTTCCACGCAGATATTCCTCTGTGCACAAACCTAAATAAAGGACAAAGAGACAACAACTCTAAATCCATTCAAGTTTCACGCAGTTTTTTCCGCGTTTTATGCGAACTATTCTGAACTGGTTAGTCGTGAAATCGATGGCTTTGTTCAACTTTGAGCCCACACATGGATCTCTAGAGTCCACTGCGCATTAGTTAGGCTCATGATGGCCACTGATGGGCAACCAGGTCCGTTATCTTTTGCTGAAAGGCTAAATCTTTCACAAACGGCAAGCAGGTTATACTAATAACATAACCTCCATTTAACTACTTAATCTGTTTGTGGGTGTCATCGCATCACTTTACTTATATTTAAATTCTGATGCAAGTGATTGTTTACACGTTCCAAGTCACGAAGCACACACACTTACTGTACGAAAGAATACCTAAACCTTTGAAAAACTCTACACAAACTAATCTGTCACGTTTACAAACTCACTCCGTCCTCCATCTCTCTCTAACACGATAAAAATACAACCAATTACGTCTCTCTGTTGTGGGTAAAGTTGTGAGCCGTTGAAAAAGAATGGAAACTGTAGTCGGTACTTTGTGGTATGAACCGGGCGTCGCGGGTGATGCGATGAATTTCAATGTGTTGTGGCTCTTTTTCAGCAGTACTTGTGTACTCCGTGTACCTATGTACTTGTTGTACTCGCGAGTACTTGTGTAATGGAAGTTTTTACAAAGTTTGTCGGGCTGCGCTCAATGGTCGACTGACAGTTTTATAATTTAATCATGTTAAAAGTTGTGCAGTGGAAAAGACAGCGCTTTGTTCTCTACACACGTAGTTTAAAGAATAAGATAGATAATGTAGTTGTGTACTAACTAGGTAAGTACTAACATTTCAGTTATGAAATATGTATGAAAACACTTATAGGAACAGCTCGACTCTAACGGTACGGTTTCTGACATCAAGCAAGCATGCCGTGTTCTAATTTGAAGGACGTGGGTTTGTCGGTGAGGTTCTACGTGAGGTTACAAACTTGCACATTTTTTTCTTGGTCAGCAATATCCTATGGTTCTAGCCTGCACCAAGCAATATCGACTCCCCACCAGGTCCGGCCGCCGTCAGCGATACCGTAAGTACGAGAAAACACCGTTACATGATGTTGTAAGCACTTTGTTATCATTAACTTCTACATGTATAGGTACCTACAGGTTATAAATAAAAGTCGCTTGTCGTGACTGTCTGTGTGACCGCCTTGTTCTCAACTACACAACGGTTTTGGATGCGATTTTCACCATCGTTAAGGTTTATGTTGTAGGTTCGTTGGTGCGGTGTAAGGTATAAGACATTAATTTTAAACTTACATTGGTATATTATAATAAAGAAATCTCGATGTTTCGTCAAGTCATAAAAATCGTACGAAGCAGGTGCGGGTGGTTGGCTGGAAAAATAATAAAGCTTTGTTTCACAAATAACAACTTTTGTCGAAAATACTATAAATAAAGACATGGACAACACTGTAAATATAAATAAATTGGGTTTCTGTGTACCAAAACACCACGCATCACGACTGATAGGCAAGCTACTATGCTGATACTGAGCACAGACCGCGGTTCACAAAGTAATTCATTTTATATCTCGTGATAATATCCTGCCTGTACATTATAATGAGTTGCCAAATAATAAGGAGTTGCTTTGCCCCCATAAGTGTGTGTAAGTACGTGGAATAGTTCAGTGGATGTTACTCTCTGGTCACGACCGCTGTGTACGGAAAAATATGAACATATTTAGCTAAGTTACAAAGCGGGATTCTTGAATCGTTTCAAAGGTTTAAATGTGAGACAATTTTCCAATGTATGTGCGAAGATGCTATTTGCACAAAACCTCAAGAAAAACACGACAGGAGAAACAAAAAAAAAAAACACTACGTTTAAACATATTGTTGTCGTTGACTGTACTAACCTTCTCACCTCTGAACTCACATTGCTTTAAAAGCACTTCATTAGCTATGTGTTTTGCACGTTAGAATAGTTGTAAATGGTTGCATTCCCACCCAGTCTTATCTTAAGTAGTAGTTTTAGTAGATACCTAACTTCTTTTTACAACGTGGACCGTTTCAACCGACGCTCATGTTAACCAACAAAGTGGTTTGTTCATAAAATGGAAAAAGCAACCACTAATACACTTATTTACATCCAGTTCAGTAGCTGGAACTAAAATATGACTCATGATCTATCTATCTATCTTTCTTTCTTTCTATGAATCCAGATTCGGCGCGGAATTCGACCTCATATAGTATACTTATGTAGTATTATAGTAGTAAAAAAATTATACCATGTTACAATCATCATCATCATCTGCCGGCCGTTTCTCAACTATTTTGTGGTCAGCGTCCAGTCTATCCGGATGTAGCAGAATACCAGTATGTTACCCGGAGCGAGTGGGTGGTAAAACAGTTACTGAGTACATACTACGACTCTACTTGCCGCCCGTCAGACTGGTCGTCAGACTTTGACCATTCAACAATAAGGACTTACAATTGCTAAAATCACCGTACGTAACGCAAGTGACTTCGACAAGTTGACTTGCACTATGAGTGGAGATGCACATCTGCCGATCACATTTATTTAGTTAAACATCCTATCTACCGTGTTTCTGGAAAATAAATGACTTTTAATTTACAGACTCGCCCAGGAGCATACATAGGAACCAAGAAAATGAAATTGCATGGCAAGCATTATTAGCATAATCAGCCTACAATGTTCCCACTGCTGGGACACAGGCCTCCTACCTGTGAGAGGGAGTGGGCTGTAATCCACCACATGGCCCAGTGCGGGTTGGTAGATGTCACATGTCTCCAACTTTTTCTAGGACATGCTGGTTTCCTCACGATGTTTTATTTCACCATTTTGAAAGCAGTGGTGATGAAATAATTTACACAAAGTAAAGCACTTGTCTGGGTTCGAACTTACGACCAACTCGTACGGCGCGGCCGTTACCACTGGCCCACCATTGCATGGCAAGACTTGCGTTCAATTATTGCATGCAATTTTATGATTATCGTATGTATGTCAACACTTGCTTGCAATTCTTGAACGGCAATTAGTGTCCGGGTACTTAATTAGGTACTTTATAACATACAGTTGTTATTAATTGCTCTTGTACGTTCCAGAAAATATAGGTTGTATGCCAGAAATACTATTTTCCATCAAATAAACCAAAACTCAGCATCAGCTGCGAATGCTTGTTTTTCTTTAGTTCCACTACCGAGATACTAGGCTCACATAAGACGCTGGTAGCGCACCGGTTGCATCAGCCGTCGGTAATAAATATGCGTCGTTGGTAATGCGCGCGCTTCCGACTGCGTGATGTATCGCGATACTAACACACGGAGGGGAAATATTGCACTTTTTACTACAACTGACGTGGCTTTCACAATTATTGATAGAGCTTGAATGTAACTGTAAAATAGGATTAAAAGCTTTTTAACGTTTCCGAATATATTAATATTTGTTTGACCGCTGTGTGAAAACGATAAATGATAAATGACTTTATTTCTGTAAGTAGGTTTTTACAAACACTTTTACACGTCAATCATATTTTTTTTTTAAACTAGATGAGGTCGGCGTTTCCTATCTGACTACTCTGAGAAGAAAGGCCGAAACAAACTCAGAGGTCACAGTCTCTTTTAAAGTCCAGACAGAATCTTGGTCAGATCATGTGAAGGCTATGTAGATCGGTGTCTGAAATGGTCTTTTGAGGAAAGAACCACACAGATTGAGTGGACCTGTCCAGTCAGTGCACGCAATTGTCAGCAATCGTGCAGCTCAACTCAGAACTTAAGGAGCTCAACGATTCGACGAACAATACCAAAGAAAGGACATTTGAGTAGGCCGCAAAAGTTACTCAAACTGCCAGATCATGATTACACTAAGAGTAAAAATACAAAAAAAAAAGCAATGACCAACATAGTTCTCACATTCACAATAGTTAAAATAATAGCATAATACTTTACAAAGTAAATACTCTTGTCATAGTATATGTATATAAAATTCATTAATGTCAATGTGTATATAAAATCCGGACATAATCATTGAGGACCATGCAGATTGGTGTCTGAAATGGACTTTTGAGAAAAGAACCACACAGATTGAGTGGACCTGTCCAGACAGTGCACGCATTTGTCAGTAACCGTGCAGCTCGATAAACAATGTACTGAACAACACGCGCCATTAATTATCATACAAATATTATGCGTCCAAGTTTTTAAAATACCTACTTCAGTCATTGTTGTCTCATGAATTATAAAACGTTTTAGAAACGTTTTATTTTCTGTAATACATAATAATATTATTTTAATTACAATTACAACACTTATAACATTCATGTAAGTATTTTAAAATTGATTCTTTACATGCCCAACCTTTTATTGGACATCAATTTATGTAATCATGTAACTATGAATTTTCTCGATCGACGAACTCAAATTATGGTCAAACACGCTTACATGTTTGTCAGAATAAAACAATTCATTATTGTTTGTTTATCACTCACACACACACACATACACACAGTATTTAAGGTCTATAGGGTAGGGTACTAGAGGCGACCTCTAACTACCCACAAGGAAACCGACAGGACGGTCACTGAACTATTCTTATCCGAAATATCTCAACTAATAGCGACCTAGTACAAATTAGTCGTAAATGCTAGAAATAATTCGTCGCCAAGGATTACGGCTAACGATCGTTTTTGTCCTGGCTTCTCAGAGAGTCCTCAAATGGTCCTCAGATAAAGTTTTTATCTGAAGGTCGTGCTCCTGAACGTGAATCATCTTTTTCTAATGAGATAATATTGCGTCTGCTTTCAACGACGAATGATGGCCTCAGGACGTCATTTACCATGTTCTAAGCATAACACATTGCTCCGACTCGCAGAAGGGCTAAACATAACACCTTGCCCCGACTCGCAGAAGGGCTAAACATAACACCTTGCCCCGACTCGCAGAAGGGCTAAACATAACACCTTGCCCCGACTCGCAGAAGGGCTAAACATAACACCTTGCCCCGACTCGTAGAAGGGCTAAACATAACACCTTGCCCCGACTCGCAGAAGGGCTAAACATAACACCTTGCCCCGACTCGCAGAAGGGCTAAACATAACACCTTGCCCCGACTCGCAGAAGGGCTTAACATAACACCTTGCCCCGACTCGCAGAAGGGCTAAACATAACACCTTGCCCCGACTCGCAGAAGGGCTAAACATAACACCTTGCCCCGACTCGCAGAAGGGCTAAACATAACACCTTGCCCCGACTCGTAGAAGGGCTAAACATAACACCTTGCCCCGACTCGCAGAAGGGCTAAACATAACACCTTGCCCCGACTCGCAGAAGGGCTAAACATAACACCTTGCCCCGACTCGCAGAAGGGCTAAACATAACACCTTGCCCCGACTCGCAGAAGGGCTAAACATAACACCTTGCCCCGACTCGTAGAAGGGCTAAACATAACACCTTGCCCCGACTCGCAGAAGGGCTAAACGAAGATGAATAGTACTCGCACATTTGGCCAGTTATCTTAAAGCCCCGTGTACTAGAGAACAGTCTCACGCTACAGCCCCCGCATACATCCAGACTCCGGGTTGCTACTGAGAGATTCCAAATGGAAAAACCTAATAACTCCTGGTCCGACCTGGAATTCGAACTCAGGTTTCATGTCCTGCACACAAGCACCAGCTAGATCCACAGTTAGTGTTCTACAGCATTATATTTATTTGTTTCAAAGATTGAAATAAGACTAAAAGCAGCGACAGTTGAGTACGCCCCATGCAGCTACACCCACGCTTATACAGCAGTACGCAGCTCGCGAGACGTCTCGCTGATTCAATAATTCAGGAGCTCTCACGTTCAAATAAATATGATTACGCTTATCCTGTTTTAATCCGCGTCGACGTTTGTGTCGGGTGTCGCGGCGTGCGTTTAATTTTGCACTAACTCTGTTCTCTGCGCTCTGCTCGCTCTGCTCCCGGTACAAACTCTCTAAAATTCCATAACATTATGTAAACGCATCTGCATACACGCCGCGGGAACTTTATTAAACGAAATAATGTAGTGAATACGTTGGCTGACTCACTCCGGAATAATGAGCAATCTCGTAGCGCTACGCCGTAGCTCCGTAGCGGGAAGCCTCAGTAGCCGCCCAGACCGCGCGCCGGACGCACGTTACGCGCTACGAGCTACGATGCCCACACACGGACGCGCGCGTGACTGAACCGACAGTTCAATAATAATAATAATAATTCAGTTCTTGCCAAATTACTAACGTAAGTTAGTGAATAATAATATTAATAATTGTGATCCCTAAATACCTCTATAGTTTGACAATACTCGTGTAGTTTAATGTCCAGTTGTTTGTACTAAGTAGTTCTTTAAGTGTCGTCAAATGATCAAGATGAAAAGGATTTGTCACCTCATCTTCAGGCTGCTGTTCCTGCTAGACGGTACGTGTATTATTAACTGAGCATTATTATTATAATTTTGTCCATATTATTTTACTATTGAGTGTGGCCAAAGCTTGACCACTTAGTTTAACGTGTTGTGTCGTGGCGTTAGCTCATTAATTAGAGGTAGCATTGGTCGTGTTTTTAATAAATATTTATTTAAATTCGTCATTATGAAAGCCGCCGGAACCGGTTATCTTGTTAACTAATTTATGGCAGCGCAGTTATTATGTTAACGCTGTTAACTTACACTAATTACTTTACAACGGTTTATAATTAAAATGAGTTTCATGCTTTATTAAAATTGTGACGATGTTTTTAACTGAAGTAGATTAGATAAGATTTTGATATCGTTATCTACAAAAATAATGTTTTCTGGGTACTTTAACATTTCATGTTTAAGATTATAAATTAAAGTGAAATTGTACCGTATTGCGATCAAAAAGAATATTATTATGAAAATCATATTATTATGAAAACTACTAAGTATTCCAAAGCTGAGCGATTTTGCTCGTGGATTTTCGCTTCTTTTGTTAAGATAGTAGTTGATCTTTGATTTGCAGATTTCTCAGAGACAGTTTATATGAATAAAGACAATTCAAAGAAACCCTCACCGGGATACTGTTATATCAAAAGTTGTGTAGTAGCTTTAGTCGACCGGTGACCATACTTTTAATGAAACTGTTGTTATTTCACAGTTCAAATAATATTAACATTTAATTCGACGAACGTTATAAACGCAAAAGTTTAAACGTACAATGTTGTTTCTTGTAGCTTAATAATGCTGAAACAGCTTGTCAATGACGAATAATAATTGGCACATTACTAGAACGTGTCCTGGAGTCGTCGCCTGACGAACAAAACAATACAAATTTCATCACCTATTTAACCTCTTTAGGGAATGAATTACAGTTTTTCAAATCCTTTCTTAGTGCTCAATCTCGGTACAATAGGAACTCTTGCGCAAAATTTCATGCTTCTTGCCCCAGCGGCTTAGGCTCTGCGTTTTCTATAAGTGAATTTAAGATATTCATTAAGTGGATTTTATTTCAATACTGAATATATTTATTGCTTTATTTTCATTTAAATTGTGTCAGAATAGAACGAGATCTACAGAATCAGTACCGTCATTCCGCTTCTCCAAGGTGCAGGTCTGTATAAGAGTAAACAGGACTTGATGTTCTTAGTATCCCATCGTTCCTGAACTTTCTTCTAAATCTGGATTAAAATCTATGATATAGTCCTTCCCAGAAGTCACGAACAAAGCCTCGGACACAGTTATTAAACATTTAAATTAAACTTTATTCCGTGTCCCCGTTGTTAGCAGTGTCTCTTTGTGTTTTTATTCAAAGTGTTCATTAATTCGCTTCTTAAACATAACGTTGTCTCAGTCAACATGCTAACTAAACCATACTTAACTCTGTCTCATTTCTTGAATTAGAACTTGTATTTGTAAGCAGTGATTCGTATTTAAGGGAAGGTAGTCTGTTATCGTGGCAAATGATTCGTCTCGTGGCATTAACATATGTTAGTTCAACACGTGGGTGTATAATTATGTAGATATTGTAATAGTTACACTAGTAACTAATATTACTGGTTATCACATCACTACCGATGTTCTACTTCTAAATCAATAAACAGACAGTTAGGAACTAGCTACACAATTCCTGAGGAGCTTTTGAATCCATTCGTATGGTGTGCGCAGGGGCATTAACGTTGTTCTTCACTTCTTGTTCTCACTCACTATTGTCTACATTTCTTTTTTATATTTCCTCTCGCAGGTCTGCTGGAAGAATTATTTTCCTAAGAAATAAGCACCTTTGTACTCAATACTAATATTATGTCGTATCTGTATCTATTTTACCGAGTGTACATAAATAATAAAATAAATAAATAAGACATCTTGACAAGAACTTGGCCTAGGCGGAGAAAAACCCAGGAATAGAAAAATGCTTTCAAAATGATGAAAACAATTCGATAAACAGTTGTTTATGGCTTCAAATGTTTGTGTAATATTTTAGCGCCATAGTAATCAACAATAGTAGTACAATAATCTATAGACTCGCATGCGTAGCAGATAGCGCCAACGACTTGCGGAAGTAACTTGTCAAATCAGATATCGGAAAAGCTTCCCAACAAAATCTCCATTATTGATGAAACACACAGGAAATAAATTCCACCTCGTCGTAATCCTCCTCCAGTTGTGTGAAGTGACATCACAAGTCAGTGAGTGGAGTATTCGCGGGAACACACTCACTCACTCACTCTCACTCACAGGCGCTCGCAGAGAAAGACCGCGAGATTATCATCTCATGCATATGGAGACTCGATGCTGGTACACATGTGCTGTGGTTCAGTCATCTGTAAGATGCTGTGTAGTTTCTAATGTTACTAGTAAATCTTTGGTATGTATGAAAATGAACAGAATTCAATTCTCATAATTATATAAAAACGTTAAAAATCTATTCAACATTGCATCTCAGTGACAATCAATGACAAACATTTTTCAAAAATGTTTGTAAATTAGAAGAAGTATTATAGACAGATTGAGACTGAGATTAGAATTCGAACGTTCTGAAAAATACAGGGATAGCCCCTCAGGCTTCTATTCAAACGTTGAGATCTTGTCAAAGCCGATAGATTACATCAAGCAGATAGCGACGTACACTTGTCTTTTAGAGTGATGATTATCGGTGTCAAATAACAAATCGTGTTGTGCAGTACGTGGTGTACATATCGTGTTGGAACGAGCTATATATACATACGAGAACAGCTTGTAATTATTAGTGGCGCGGTAGAGACAGATTTGCCTGCCCAAGGAGCGGCAGATAAACGTCAAAAATCATTGATGGAAAGCAACACTATTGCCAAGTGGCAAAGGATAGTATTTAGATAAATAGTCGACATCTACGCGTACAAACTCGCGCATAGAAGCTAGTGTAATACCACTCAGCAGCTTAAACAACCCTTCTACTAAATGCGGTGACTGTTCATGGTACATATTATACTGAGAGGTCATTTTCATTCGCTTTTTTTTTTTTAATGTGTATGCCTGTTCTTTTTACTAACTTGATTCGAGGTGTCTGTCAGTGGACTCATAAGCACTCGCACTGAATTGTTTTCATGTATTATTAGAAAATGTTAAAACTAAGAATCAAGAATAATAAAGACGATAAAAATAAACTTGTCAGTTGATTTCAATGAACTCTTCTAGCTGAAGGGGCTTCATTTGACTTGGCGACTCTCAATATTCCCGTGATATTTTAATTTGATCAGAAATGAGAACGATTGAATAAACTTTCCAGCTAACGTAAGTAAATTGAATTATTTAGTACTTACTTGTTTTTTTCCGTTTGCATGTACCTGTAATGGTTGCCGAACTAAAATGAATTTTTCATCTTGTTTCAGTACTTGTTACTTTCTATTAACATATACCAACTATTAATATAAAAATCTAGTCAATTTCGAGTCAGTGTCCAATCATTGCATGTAATATGCATCGTCTACCGTCGTCTTACTCTGATCATTTACTAAGCAATGAACGCTTAAAGTAATGACCCACCACGCGTCGTTACACTCCTAACTATAGCTATTACTAATTAATGGTTGTCGAATTAATCAAACATTATCACTGTTATCGGCACTCAAGCACTCTCTGTGCACTTACATAAACTGAATGTAACGTATTCTTAATTCTGTTCTCGGAGTCGGGTCATGACAGATTGTGATGATTTCATTGATGACAAGCGGCGTGTCCAGCAAAAATTACGAACTTCCATACAAACTGGAACAATAAAGGATTTCTCGCTGTCAGTTAACGAATGAATGAATTTAATATTTTTATTAAGTTGATAGAAATATCTTCGATAGTCTTTACCAGGTTCCCAGAACTTCGATCAAGACCTCTCAGTTTATTTTGATTGCATTCAAATTTATTTTCTACTGAGCATTGTAGCCTAGTAATAAATTGGGTTTTCACTAAATATATAACAGAATGATTGTGCTGGTATCATAAAAAAAAATGTTTACGTAATAATTAGTCAAAACGTATATCAGCTGCCAAATAAACATTATTTACGATTCAAATGTCTGTTTACACAAGATACATGAATAAATAGGTCAGAATAAAATAAATATTATGATTACATGAGTCGTTCCGTCCTGTTTATTTAACAGATATTTATTCCGTCCCAAAAGGCGTGATATCAAATTAATCGCGCACAATTAGCGCCTTGAATTAGCATAAGTCCCATAGTCCCATGGTCAGTCCCTTCCCCCCCGCACCTCGCGCGTCTCGCCCCCTCCCGGAATCATGGGCCCCATAAAAGGTCCCCTAACACTCATTCAAATATAATGTAACACATAGATGTTAGATTAAATAGATTAGTGCAGAAAATCTACTCCTTGTCATCATTGTGCCCTAATCCTTTTGTACCATATTTGGGTAGAATTCCAGTCTACCCAGATGCGACTGTCTATATTATATTTATAAATCAATATTTTAAATAAAGTAACTGCCAGTTGATTCTCGTTGCCTAAACTATTGGCAAAACAGACATTGTAAAGCGACTAACTGGCCAACAAAATATGAACTTTATTACTAATTTTACTACGAGTAGGTCTTATGTTTATTGTGTCATCAATTCATTATTTAACTTATCTGCTTTTTAGCACTTAATTAATAACAATATTAGCTAATTGTTTAGTGACAGTGGTATATGTAAGAGTCCCGAATTAACCACCAGTTACTGGATCGCACACGGGTAATACCGTTCGCGAAAGCTTACTGCCAAAAAAACTGCGAAAAGGTTTCCGTAGATTTGCTCGGAAGTAAATGAAGATCGACAGTAAAGTAAGGATCACACGGAAGCTGCGTCGTTTGGTGAGAGAGTCACGATCCCACATCGGTAAAAAGTAAACGTTAGCAAAATCAGGTGATTTGAAATACTGTGAATTTAATTTTACCTGTGGCGATTTAATAGTAGATTATGCACCGAGGGGCTAAAGTTGTGTCTTATGTCACGGGCGTCATATTGAATCTCGAGCGCAATGAAGGATTCGGGATTTAACTCACGAGCGAAGCGAGGGAGTTAATACAAGAATCCTTCATTGCGCTCGAGATTCAAGCTAGCCCAAGACAAAGACACCTTTAGCCCAGAGGAGGATACTCTACTTTTTACACCTACTGTGAGAAAATAATAGCCATAGTACGAAAAACAAAGTATTTATTAAATAAACAAACAGTAAGAATAACATATTTAGAACTAGTTAGTTATATGCACTTACATATTAATTGAAGCTAATGGTAACATTTGAGACATTAGTAAGTTTTTATTTGGTACGTTTATAGATGTTGATGTGGAATTTATTTGAGTATTACTCGTCAATGCTTCAGAATTTTGTATTTGCAGAGGAGCATTTTGGGTGGTGAAAGTTGGTGAAGGTGGTGCATGAGGCTCAGGGAAAGATGTATTATTACAATATTATGTCTTCGAAAACATGGCAACGATATGAAGAAGCAGTTGTTATGATTTTGTAGGAAATTGAGAATATCATCCACGCGTAGTAAGGGTTTCCAGAATAGCTTTCCGCTTTCTGGCACCAAAGGGTATTTGTTAGTACTATACTGCCAATTTAGCTGAGCATGTGAGATTCCAAATTCAAATCACATTATTGACCAGCGGGTCATAATGAAACCCAGTACAACATTATTGACCGGCCGTGCCCCCGGCCACTAATGACTCACTTTGGGTTAAGGTTGCTTGACATATAATTTGACATTTTCGAACACGTGGTGTGAAAATATAATTAAAACACTTATAACGCATATCGTATATTTATTATTTTTAATTGTCATAAAGATAGTGTTGATTTTGGTGACGATCGTTCAATGTAATCCGTCGGAGCTTGGGCCTGATTTTGGTAGGATAAACAAAAAAGTATTTTAATTATTTAAGGATTACCAACGATATACACAACCAACCAACCAGATATACAAGTTTTATCATTGTAATAGAGAATTGTAATTCTCTATTACAATGATAAAACTTGTATAATAAATACATTATCCTGTAATGGACATTCAATTACAGGTAACCATAGCTAACACATTATCGAGTACGCATGCTCTAAATACATAATTAAATTAAGAATACATTTACAAAAAAAATACACTTGCCACTATAAACGATTTAGTTTGTTAAAAAAAAAAAATATTCAAGCTAGTTTGCACCATAAATCACTAAATACGTTTAGCGCTAAGTTAATTTTAAATTAACGTACATAGTGTTATTGGCATCTTTAATCGCCCCGCCCTTCTGAGAGTGTTTTGTTTTTATTGACAACATCAATCAACATTTCTATCAAAGCTTTGGATAGTTTTGATTGAGGACAAATTGAAACTGCTTTGTTCGGAATTTGGTAGTACTAATGTTCGGTTAAGAAACTGTCGCATACCAACAAGATGTAGAATATGCAAAAGACGTCACCATTCACTTCTTCATGAAAATTGGGAAGATATCACAATAAAATCAACCACAACGGGCAACACTGAAAGCAAACAAACAAAACAACCCGAAGTGACACTACATAACAACGTGGAGAAGATTGAAGAAACAGAGAAGGACATTACAATGGTGACATCACACGTTTCTACGAAACAAAATACATCGTTGAATGTGAGAAATGAAGACAATAATTGTCTTCACTTCTCACTTTTACGATTGGTGATATGTTGATATGATACTTTTACGTTGTGTAATTATTACACAACGATATTACGAGCTTTAATCGACCAAGGCTCACAAGCAAGTTTCATTAGCGAACGAGCGGCACAACAACTCATGGCCAAGCGATATAATGTCAAAGGTACGGTTGTAGGCGTGGGATCAACGAGAGAAGATATCAAAAAAGTAGTTCAGATCAATGTAGAATCAAGATGTGTAAATTTCAACTTGGAAGTTAGAACTTATATTATGTTATGTCGAAGCCACTGACTACTAAATTACCATCCCACACAATCAACACAAACTATTCGCCTCTAGAAGGACTAGTCCTGGCTGACCCTAACTACTGTCAGCCAGGGTCTATTGATTTGCTTCTGGGAGTCGACGTGTATGCACAAATTGTACAGAACCAGTTAATCAAAGGTACACCAGGGTCACCGTGTGCACATAAAACAAACCTTCGCTGGATTTTATTCGTAAAGGTAGAAGATAGAATACAACAAACAGAGTAGGTTCTTGTTATGCATCATCAAATCATAGGAGAAGACTTATTGAAAACACTCTGGGAGATAGAACCAGATTAGAAGAGGACCTATACAAAGGAAGAAAACCAATGTGAAAGTTTCTATGAAAATACATGCAGAAGAAACAGCAATGGACAATACGTTGTAAGACTCCCATTTCGTACCAATGAACCAAAAGATGCGGATGGGAACACGAGACAGATTGCAATGAATCGCTTTATTCAACAAGAAAGAAGACTTCAAAAAGAACCTGAAGTAAGAGAAGAATACAAATTCAAATTTATTTATTTGTACACATAGGTATAATGTAGTGGTACATGATGTTATAAAAATTGAAAAATATTGAGTCACTATGTGCTGCCTTGCAAGGCGTACAAATATTACTACACAGTTGGTAATAGGTATACAGGTAATAATAGCCTATATAATTTTATATAATGCTAATTAACTGTCTTAAATCTTTAGTAATAAAATAAACATAAAAAAAATAGTAACAAACAAGTTAAGGTAACAAAAATTATTAATTAAACTTAATAACTAAAGTAAGTAGGTAATAAATAAATCTGAGAAACATATTACGGATTTTATTTTTCATCTAAATATTCGTTTATAGTGTAATATGCTTTCTGTATCAGAAACTTATGGAGTGAATTTTCGAAAGTATTCAAGTCTTTTGAAGCTTTTATCGATTTGGGTAGTTTGTTAAATATTTTGGGAGACATTCCTAGGAAACTTTTTGAGAATAGGGCGGTTTGATGGGTTTTTGACTTAAGCGCACCTGGATGGCGTTTAGTGGATAGGGTTTCAAATTGGTTATGGTTATTTTTGATAAACGTGGCCATTTCATAAATATATAGGGACGGAAGTGTTAATAATTTTAAATTAATAAAAACGGTTTGCAACTGTCAGTGTTTTGGATCATGCATACTGCACGAAGACACTTTTTTTGGGCTTTAAATGACAATTCCCTATCCGTAGAATTACCCCAGAATATTACGCCGTACCGTAGTGTGGTGGAGACGTATGCGTGGTATGTGGTAAGAACGGTGCTGCGATTGGCGACCTTGCTTAAATTGTGTAAAACATAGCAATATTGGTTTAATTTTTTTATTATATGATCAATGTGTGTTTTCCATGTCATGAGCTGATCTAACCAAAGCCCTAGAAATTTTGTGTTGTCTATTTTAGCAATCTTATTATCTTCATACTTAATATTTGTAATAATAGAGTTTGTTCGTTGGTTAAAATTCATGATGTGGGTTTTTCCAAAATTAATTTTTAGGTTGTTGTCGGTTAGCCATTGAATAACTAGGCTTAAACTATTATTTATTTCATTTTCATAACTTTCTAAGTTTTTTCCAATAAATATTGTAGTACAATCATCGGCAAATAGAGCCTTGGGGTGTTCTATGGTTTTGGGAATATCGTTTATATAACATAGGAATAACAAAGGACCAAGTACACTCCCCTGTGGTACGCCGTAATTTATTAATCTTTGTTTCGATAAGTAGGTTTGTTCTATTTTAGTTCTGTGACATATTTTCGCTATTTTAGTTATTTATAATAATACGACAAGGTACTAGAAGAATATTTAACAATGAGACATATGAAGGAAGTTCCAAACGATGAAGTAAACAACCGGTGTGTTTACCTACCACATCACGCCGTAGTTCGAAGTGATAAAGAGATCACAAAAATCAGAGACTTGATTGAATTTGATGCGTCATGCAAAGGAAATAATGGCATATCTTTGAACGACGAGCTCATGACTGGCCCGGTACTACAAGAAGATATGTCAAGTATAATGATGAGATGGCGCATGCATAAGGTGTATTTCGCAAGCGACGTCATCAAAATGTATAAAATAGTACATCGTAAAAGAGTTTTATATATGAAAAGAAATCCTAACACACTGGGTCAGGAGATGACAACAGAAGAACTGCAAAATGCGTTGGAATCTTGCATAAAGAGAGCACAAGAAGAAGAATTTTCAGACGAAATTAGAAGAATAAAACAAAAGGGGAATGTAAAAACCACTAGCATTCTGAAGTCACTGAACCCATTCTTAGACAACCAAATTATCCTCAGGGTGGGCGGAAATTTGAGAAACGCAGACGCCGATGAGAACCTAAAATATCCCGTGATACTAGTCAAGAAAAGCAGCATTGTATCACTAGTATTGGCTGATGCACACCTGAAAACAATGTATGGTGGAATAAAAATGATAATTACTGTACATGACCGTGACTATACCACGGCCAATCAAACTCAAAGCATTTATTTCAATTAAACCATTTACAGGCACTTGAATTGTCAAGTAGTGGATCTGTCAGAAATATGAAGCTAGTTGCCCATTCCAAAGCGTAGTAGGTACCTATGGAGAAGAACGGGCAAGAAACTCCATGGACACTCTTTTATATTATATTGTTACAATAAATATTTGTTACATCATTAATGTTGAATATAGGTATAATAATATGTGAGAACGATGTAAATAAGACGTACACGTTGAGTGTCCAGTGTACAGGAAATATAAATTTAAACAAAACAATCCATAATAAAATAATTAAAATAAGCCGTGGTGGCTAAAAGATGACCAGTCCCAACTGACAGCGCCCGTTCACGAACATGACGCATGGATCAGCACCATTCAGCTCAACCATTTTGAAGGGAGCTAAATGATCCAATATCAATTATCTGTCCAGATGGCAACATATCCAAAGACTGGATCAAGGATTTTGGAAACGTTGGCAAACAGAATTCTTGTCGTGCCTAAACAAAAGAACAAGGTGGCTGAAAAGAACAAAAGAGTTTGAGGTCGGCGACCTTGTATTACTTAAAAACGTAAATATGCCTCGTAGCAAGTGGGCACTGGCACGGATAGCGGAAAAACACCCTGGACAAGATGGAATAACTAGAGTATATACATTACGTCACAATGGTAAACTGACAAAGAGATCAATCTCAAACTTATGTGCGTTACTGATTAGTATTAAAGACTAAATTATATAACTTTAGTTTTAATGTTTGTTTGTTATAATTAATATAGTCGAGTCACAAATTCATGTTTTAAAACACCTGCATTTTCAATAATTATTGTAAGTCTTATAGTAAATGGATTAAAAACAACTTAACATTTGTACCAATTCAAGTTGCATGTTTTAATTACTTGTTACATTCTAATGTAAAGTAGCATGATGTTTTGTTTGTGTTAGAAAAGGCTTTTAATCCCTTTTGGTGGGCGCTATGTTCGGTTAAGAAACTGTCGCTTATACATTCATGTTTTCAAGTAACTCATTCGTTAGTTCTTAAGCAGTGTCCAACAAATCTTTGTTTAAACCACACGTCATTTTATTCAAAACCATATCAAGCAAACTTCGACCTTATCACCGTAAATAACGTAAAACTATAATGTAAACTTTAATGTTCGATAACACCAATTTACCTACAGAATAAATATAATTGATCATCTAGCAAATAAAATATTCGGTAGGTATGTTGTTTGTCATAAAAATAAATTACACTCACGACAAATAAGAACCAACGAAGAGGGTGGGCAGTAGTAGTATCCTGTTTGCTAATAATAGGTGACACTAAACTATAATCACCAACCCGCTTGCCAGTTACTGTCGTGGACCTAACTTCAGTGAGGAAGCGTGTAGAATGCTAACTGCTTCTCTGCTTGAGAAGAGGCCTTTGCTGTGCAGTAGAACGACACGGATATAATATTTTTCTGACAGAGTTTTGTGTGATCACAACACTACTCTGCTGCACTTCCCCACGCTGCTGTGGCAAAAGGTCCTTGACACAGTCACACATGCGAGTGTACTTCACAAGGTACTCTCTTTGTAAGTCCTCGTATTTGACTCATTAAAACTAGTGGTTTAAATTATAAGAATATGAGGGCTTTATAGTCGCTTATCTTGAATTTAGATTATAATTATTATTATCTGGCTCAAAAGAAGTCTGTATTAGGCAGGTATAAGTAAGCCCCGGGTCCAATCTTGCTGACTGTCTCGTTATGATATAATGTATCTCCTATCAGCAGTGAAGCCCCGCCGCCCACTAATTGACGTGCAGACCGCGGTATTATTAATGACACATCGAGCTTTACAAACAGACTGGCATACAGGTATTGGCGATAAAGACGACGCTCCACAAAACCTTACTTGTCCATACTACGATTTGCCATATTTACGGTTGGCTTCTGTAATCAGTTAGTTCTCTTTTAGAACATTGTCATATAGGAAAATTGTGGCCTACTCTGAACCAATACAAAGTGCTAAAAATAACAAATTAATTTAATGAACACCACAGTTTGTACCGACTGAGTCTTACATTAGGCACCCTGTACAGAGTGAACTTCAAAATATACTGAATACAAAAGACTGAATGAACGAAATTAATGCAAAACAAAAGCCGCTCGCCGCACAAGCAACGACCCTAATTAAGTAAAATAATGATTGTGTGGATTATAGACTTATTTGTACACAATGAGGAAAGATCTAACAAGTTATAACAAGGGGTTAAGATAAGTTCATCGCTGCACCGATGAAAGTATAAAGTACTTATAGGAAAGTATTTTACATTATTAAAAAAATACATAATTATGTTGTGTTCTGGCTAGTAATTTGTGAAAAGTAGTTATTACTTTTGGACTACCTATAAAAAAACTACTTTATGTCTATTCTGTTGTTGTTTATTATTATATTCTTAGTCTTACACGTTCACTGACACGTTCTTAATAGAAACGGACAGTGACACGTCTATTGTTTGAGTAAAGCGACGAACAAAAATTTTATGTGTGTCACAATTCAACAAACATACTAATATCAGTACAAAAATAACGCGCGCCTGAGCGACACAGCGAGCGCAGATATATATTATATCCCATCTGTCGAGCAAAGTGTGAGAAAATATCCAATAATTATACGACAGCGCGCGGCGAGCGTGAGTAACGTAAGTGGACTGCCTCGCACTCATTTGTCTCGGCGACGCGCCCGTGTGCACACGCCCTTACGCGATGGATGACATGTGCCTACACACCCCTACATACATACACACACGCACGCACACACAACCACACACACACACATATACAAATGATACTCGACGTATTATACGAGTATTAGTAAGTAATATTCCTAGAATAAATCTGCTACCACCGTGTTCAGGAGAGGGAGATATTTCTGCTGTTAATGGTGATCCGAAATATAAATATACACGACTAATGTACCTACGCATAAATAATGTGGGCAAACATTATTCAAATATTTAGAAAGCTGTGTCAATAATAACTAATTGTTGTGTCAGTCAGGTAATTAGGAGCTAACCGAGCGCTAAATTCATGTAAACATTAGCACGCACATAATTTACTACGCGTTCATGAAATAAGTCACACCCACATACTCATTAAGGGATTTCAAGTGTACTACATTCGGTACTTGGAAGAGAACAAATATCATCTTGCGATTTGGTCTTTTAATCAAAGTAAGATGATATGCAACGGTTCAGTAATAGGGTGGAAAATGTAGTGTTTACTAACACCTCCTGCAAACATTTATTCTTAAGGTGGAAGCGCCAAGGTAGTCCGCGAAATTAAAATTATCGTAGGATTTTTGCAATTTGCAGGTCAGTGTCAGGTTGTATCTTGAACATAATATGATAAGTAGTAGCGACCGTAACGAGTATGTATTTACAGAAATTGCATCAAACGTAAATAAATTGAATTTAGCGGGCTACCCTGGCGCTTCCCCCTTAAATGGATAATATTTAAAGTCGATGAGCAAACTTACTATTGTATTTACAAGTTATCACTAACGCGTTTCCCGGAAGAGACTGTAAGCTAGAAAGCCTTCTGGCTTAGCCTTTTCGGAGAATGTTGTAGGAACTTTCAGTTTACGCAATACCTACATGCCTCGAGGCCAACATTATAATTATTAGATATAAAATCCCTCTGAGAACATTGCCTACTATAGTGACGTTTTAGGCATTACATTAGTCCCACATGACTTCATTTAAACAGATACGCACTCCCCAAGCCGTAAGCACTACACCACTACACTATTTATAATACGTGATTATGTACGGTGTACAAACAATGTGTTCCTCATAGGGTTAAAATCAGCAAAACTGACTTAATCATGCCTTCAGAATGCGATTTCTTGCAGATTACTAGAGTCCAATTATACACACTCACGCGTTTCCTCGCCCACAATTTAAATCTAGACTATAACTGACCCTCTTCTCAAGAATCGGTTCTGGTACATTTAATGTAAGTCGAGGTCAAGCGAACACTGCAGTACCAACGTTACGAGTTTCGGCAGGTTGCGAGTAATGGCCGGTCACCAGGTGCTTCCAAAAAATTACACATCATGAACTATCGTATACTTATTACGGTAATATATGGAGCTAATAATGGGTTCACTGGTGACTAGCGTATACTCTAAGTGGTACCTACTTAGGGCTTTAAAGATTGATGAATCGTGGAACAAATGCAAATATTTTATTGGAACAAAAACATTTTTTTTTCTGTACTTTAATAATGCGTTAGTTTAATAACTGTGTCGCAGTTATTAGCACCCACCCCAGGAGCGAAAGGTAACTGCGTTCCATAACAACAATTTTGTTATACTTATAGGTAGAAACTAGACATAGACACTTAATAATAATAAAACTAGAACTAGACATTTATTAATTATTAGAACGGAATGTGATTCATCTAAATTGCATTTAGTTATCACACACAAATTGGGACGCACACGCTGTTGATTTATTATTGAGCACGCATAATGCACCAGCACTCCTCACGCTCACGCAAGGACTCGGTGGCCTCAACGGCGCATATAGCGGACAGGGCAGCGCTTGTGAATCATATTGAGCGGTGTACTGTACGTACATACTCACAAGTAACACGGATGCTATTGGATGAAAATTGGGACTTGGTACAGAACAAGCGATTGAAAACTAGATTAATTTATATGAAAACTTCATGGAAATTGTCCTACAAGAGTCGCGTCGCGGTGTCGCGTCGCACTTGACTGCAGGGAGCCTTTATTAGAACGCAAGGAAAGGCGAAGGATTCCTTGGGTCAATTTAAGGCTGCAGACATTAAAATCCCACTGTTTGTAAATAACGTGGGTAAGGAGTCATCAGCTAAGGACGTCGCTGACTATATTCTGGACAAGACGAGCGTTTTACTGCAGTTGACAGGCATTGAGATGAAGCGACAAACAGATTATAAGGCTTTTAAAGTGTTTGTTCCTAGGCATAAGTTAGACGTGTTTTTGGATGAGCAGCAGTGGCCTGAAGGTATTCCTTTCCGTCGGTTTATGAATTTCAAACTACAGAGCTCCTTTAGAATAGGGGTGACGGATGCTGGGACTGAGGCGATTATAAAAAACGTATAATTTATGATAGATTATTTCTTTGTATGTGGAGTTTGTTGTGGTTTCTGACTTTTCTAGTACTCAAACCTCAGTGTACTCGTAAAGATTTTTGATCCTTAAGAAACAGGATCAATTGATATCAAATATATTTTTTGCGAAAATTGACCGTTTTCTTGCAGACTAGATATTTTTCAAAATGTGTGAATGCAGATCAAAATGTTTCAAAAAGTTAAGAACACTCTCATAAGACCGTTTTCTTGTAGCGACAACGGTTACGGTACCTGCCCCATCTCAAAAATCCACCCTGACATTGACTGCTTATCCCCAAAGGTATAGCGTGATGATAATTTAAATCTGTAACTATCTGCAAAATTCTAACTTTTGGCTCGATTTTTTACATTTTGCGGTAAACTATAGAAGAATACGAATAAATTGCAATATTGCTCATCCCCCATAGCAAATAGCGTGATAATATATAGCTTATAGACTGATCTGAATTATTGGGAATATAGTCTATGCAAAATTTGAACAAAATCTATTACACTGCATGCTTGAGAGCTTTGCTAAAAAAGAGATTCTTTTAATTCTTTAAAATGCTGTCTGATTAGTCTATTCAAAGAAACAAAACCGTTCACAAGCCTGAGTGCACACGATACGTGATAACCCGGTGACGTTCATGCGCAAGGATCAAGTTCATGCAAGTTCACCCGGCCGCACAGGTGGCGTGCACGGGGCTACACTCGCAGGGGGAGTCACGTCTCTGGCATTACCACGATACGGGGATATAGTCCCATGATACATGGGATGTTTTTTTATCGGTCGCTTGCGCGAGCGGGAAAAATTTAACACAATTTGGAGATGAGCATTTTCAAGGTTGAGCTTTCAAGAAGAAATAAATAAAACTTTTTGAAGGAAAGGGGATGGGAAAGGTATTCGCATGGATAAATTCTCCGACAGCTCGGTTGCTTGCTTCTAAATTTGTGACTTCCCACACCAAGTCAATTTGTATGTAATCACCACACAACACCGGTATTCACTTATTTGCACGTTTTAGAGAGTTTTGATGGACCGCCTGGTTGACGTGTCTACTACCGGTAGACCGGTTGCGGAGAGGAGTTTGAGTGAAGGTGAATGGATGAGTTATAGGAACAAGGAAAGAAAGGCCTTCGAATGAGTGATTTATGTTGAGTGTTGCAATGTGTAAAATGGGTTCATTGTTTTTAAAAGAAAATGGGTATTTCAGTAAATACAACAAATGTCGCACACAGGCTCCTAAACGTTGAGTCTGTATTAGGTATAATATAATTATACTAAGATCTAAGATACAGATTCAAAAAAACAACTAAAAGTTGGAATCGTTGTTGCCAATTTAAAACATAGTTTTAGATGTTGCCCTATCTTGAGAGCGCCTTATTATTAATATGGCAGCTAACAAGGAAGTTATAGGACGTAAAGCATACTCCCAGCAATAATATGAATGTTTCTTCGCACTTTGTTTGAAGCTACAAAGTCTGTTATTTCTAGTAGAATTCGAGTGTAGATCTGTTTCTGTAGCCGCACGATCCGAGTTACTACCATAACTTTGTACCGGAGAAGCGAAACACTGTAAGTCTACTTCAGCAATCAGAAGCTGTTTACATTGTCAGTCAGTTTACGCAGACGTAATATTGTAAAAGTACACTCAAAATCCTGTAAACATAAAATCAGCAAAGATTTCTCCATTTGCAAATTAAATAGCTTTTAACTTTTAATACATCTAAGGTGGAATCGAAACAGAAAGGTCTATACAGCAAATACTTACTCTTCACGAAAAGGCCTTAAACTAAATACACCCTTTTACTTCGAGGGTTAAAAGAAAAACGGCTTAAAACTTTTCTAAATAAATATTTTCAAAGATTTTCTCTCAGTATTAAATCCCGAAGTTGTGTTTTTACAATCTAGAATGTAGTGGTCCGCGCCCCAGAGATGCTGTCAACAGTATCAGATGAGTCTTATCTGCGCACTCGCTGTATTACCAGGAAATAAGAACACTCAAGAGATGCTCTGCTAACGACCTGCGATAGCACACACACAGTCGTGAACGTATATACGTACGTATTTAGAGTACTTATGTCGTACATTGGCGAGTTATTTAGATAACAGTTGAAATACAGATTATTTTAATAAAATGTGTATGTCTGTATCTTCTCATCTCGGCTAATAAAGCAGTACCTAGTAAAAACTGTATGTGATCTCGGTGATCTCTCAAAGCAAGTCGCCAGCTTCCGAGAGTTATTATTATCGATTCACAAAACTGGCGCACCATGTATGTTATAAAAATGTACCAGAAGAGCAGACAGGTATGAGAGATCAACCCACAATGTGGTTAGAAGTGACACAGTCATAATAGTTCTCTTCCTAGCAAGTTGTGAATAATATGGCAACATTCTTCTATCACGTATGTAACTGCAGTCGGTATTTTCCACCTATATCTCCTACATATAGTTAGTATCCTAGTAATACAGAGGTCCCCACGGCGCGTTGTGCTCTTGCTGTCAGCTCTAGTTTGCTAACAGAGAGATTCTATCGATCTACACTACTAGTACACTACGTTAAACCCACTAGCATACAAGATAAAAAGGTTCTCAAACTTACTGACACTTGGGTCAGTGTTTTTTTCTCAGAGTAGGTCGTCAGTTAAGAAACACCGAGCACGCATGGTTTGAAAAAAAAATCGCCGCTTACAAACACACTTACCTCAAAAAATACCATTTATCAAAACATGACACAAAATAGTACTCCTATTAAGTACTAAAGTAGTCTAGTACTACTTTCAGTAAAATGTGTCAAATGTCTCCGTAAGACCTTGAACAACGCGCGCAATCTCTGTTGAAAAAAGCAGTGTTTTAAATACAACATCTCTTTGTCGTTTATGTGGCAATAGAAGGCAATAGGAATACAGATTTGTGTTTGATATTTTTCTACTTACACATCAAAAAGTAAACCTTCTGTTCTTCACCTACGAGGTGGTGAGACATATACAACAAGTAAACAAGTGAGTCCCACAGGTACACACGTGGCGAGGAACAATTCCTTACAGACCGTATGTATTGACAAGTAGAATTTATTTTTTGTTTGTTGCTAGCAGGATCTCCACTGTTTTACTTAATTGTATAACATTCTCATTACCGTTAACTTTCTTACTTGTTTTGTCATATTTTCTGTAAAACACTGTTGAGAAATTGTTTCTCACTAGTAGGTAGGTACTTTATATGTATTAAGTAGGCACTTTATTTCACATGTAATTAAAAATACCATTAATATTAAAAAAAAAACGAACTTATCAGCCCCACCCACTGTCACCCTTCCAACCACTGAACCATCAAACGCACACAATTATGATAAAAGCACTAATCACAGTACTTAGTGATATAACACACACATAATCATAAAGCTCTCTTTATGTCCACTTAGCACTACTTAGCGATGCGCAATGATGGCCGAGTTATACCGGGCCATAATGTGGCACCAATCAATACTGCCATTAGTGCCTTTTATTGCCCCGCTGTACTAGGAGTAGGATTTATTTTACTACTCGTAATTAGGAGAGCGATGGTAGGCGTCTGGGAATGAGTAGCACTAGATATTATGTTACACTGAACAGGTAATTCACGTTCGTACGTTCAGAAAAAAATCACCAAAAATATCGACTACACTTATTGTTAATAAAAAATGATTGTCCTTTCACAAAATAAATAATGATGGAGTAGGTACGATATTGCTCATAATTGTGCAAACAAGATTTCATGTTGAATAAATAATGTCATTATCGTACAGGCAATAAAAATACTAATGCTATCAAACACGGAGCTGCATAAATAAACTCTTTGGAAGATATTTTCTTGAAGGATTCTTTCACGTTTGCGTTTCCTTGCTCGCATGAAACAATTATAGCTTCTATATTAGCGTATCTACCGACTCCATGTTTATACGTCGTAAGACGGTTAGTTATCGTCGAATATATTAATTAGCTCCGCTCATATTCACGTGAAAGCATCATCTGACTAACATCATACGCGAGAATGTTACTTTACTGATTTCGAGACTAAATAAATTACGTAAGTATGATTTGACGACGAAATTGTAAAATATTTCCGATGGTACGAGTATGTGGGGTCTCTACTAAGTACAGTCGCTCTCGTCTACGTAATTGTTGAAATGTACGAGTATGTGGGGTCTCTACTAAGTACAGTCGCTCTCGTCTACGTAATTGTTGAAATGTACGAGTATGTGGGGTCTCTACTAAGTACAGTCGCTCTCGTCTACGTAATTGTTGAAATGTACGAGTATGTGGGGTCTCTACTAAGTACAGTCGCTCTCGTCTACGTAATTGTTGAAATGTACGAGTATGTGGGGTCTCTACTAAGTACAGTCGCTCTCGTCTACGTAATTGTTGAAATGTACGAGTATGTGGGGTCTCTACTAAGTACAGTCGCTCTCGTCTACGTAATTGTTGAAATGTACGAGTATGTGGGGTCTCTACTAAGTACAGTCGCTCTCGTCTACGTAATTGTTGAAATGTACGAGTATGTGGGGTCTCTACTAAGTACAGTCGCTCTCGTCTACGTAATTGTTGAAATGTACGAGTATGTGGGGTCTCTACTAAGTACAGTCGCTCTCGTCTACGTAATTGTTGAAATGTACGAGTATGTGGGGTCTCTACTAAGTACAGTCGCTCTCGTCTACGTAATTGTTGAAATGTACGAGTATGTGGGGTCTCTACTAAGTACAGTCGCTCTCGTCTACGTAATTGTTGAAATGTACGAGTATGTGGGGTCTCTACTAAGTACAGTCGCTCTCGTCTACGTAATTGTTGAAATGTACGAGTATGTGGGGTCTCTACTAAGTACAGTCGCTCTCGTCTACGTAATTGTTGAAATGTACGAGTATGTGTGGTCTCTACTAAGTACAGTCGCTCTCGTCTACGTAATTGTTGAAATGTATGAGTATGTGTGGTCTCTACTAAGTACAGTCGCTCTCGTCTACGTAATTGTTGAAATGTACGAGTATGTGTGGTCTCTACTAAGTACAGTCGCTCTCGTCTACGTAATTGTTGAAATGTACGAGTATGTGGGGTCTCTACTAAGTACAGTCGCTCTCGTCTACGTAATTGTTGAAATGTACGAGTATGTGTGGTCTCTACTAAGTACAGTCGCTCTCGTCTACGTAATTGTTGAAATGTACGAGTATGTGTGGTCTCTACTAAGTACAGTCGCTCTCGTCTACGTAATTGTTGAAATGTACGAGTATGTGGGGTCTCTACTAAGTACAGTCGCTCTCGTCTACGTAATTGTTGAAATGTACGAGTATGTGGGGTCTCTACTAAGTACAGTCGCTCTCGTCTACGTAATTGTTGAAATGTACGAGTATGTGGGGTCTCTACTAAGTACAGTCGCTTTGTTGAAATGTACGAGCATGTGTGGTCTCTACTAAGTACAGTCGCTCTCGTCTACGTAATTGTTGAAATGCTACAAAACCACACGGAGTTGTATAATTGTAATCTTTTATAATAAAAATCTGGCGTTTGTATAATTTCTTTGTAGCTTTTAATCCCAAAGTATAATTAAAATTGCTCCGAAATCTGGAGAGGTATAATTAAAATGGAACCAAAACAAACAAACTAAAGTGGATGACAATTCGAAGCTCGCGCCCGCGGCCCTGGGGACCTCACAGTATGAACGAGATATAGAGCGCGTGCAGAAGCAGAATGAACCGACGTGCTCAATATTTAGAGGCTTGCAGATATTTTTTTTTTTATGTGTTTATATTGACTTATAAGTTTGTTTTAGTTTCTATAGTTTCGTCGGGTGCATTTACAGATTAACAAAGACTGTTGAAAAACTAGAAATAAAACACCCACAATACTTATAGTGCACAGGCCTACATAATAAGGTGAAGTGAAACAATGAAAACAATAAGACTGTACTGAAAATTCTGTTTTGTCAACTACAGACAAGTGAAGTAATCTAGCGTGTTGTCGTTTATAATTTGAGTAAGTTGGACAAGTACGAGGTTGTGGGTTCAAATCCGGGACACTACCAATGTGAGTTTGCAATTCATATATTATGCACTTTCTGAGTTTATCTTGGACATTATTGACATCGGTGATGGAAAACATCGTGAGAACATATGTCTGAAAGTCCCGTCTTGAGCAATCGTGGTGATCGATGCTCGTACCTACTCTGTATGAGAAGACGCCTTTGCCCTGCAGTGAGACAATCATATTAGGCTGATGTTATTTGTTACTAAACAAAGTTTTACTGCGAAAATAATAAGCGCAGGCAGGTGCTCCCCCAATGTAAATTTTATTCGGCTGCATCCAGTTCAATTGGAAACCGACCCCAACATAGTTTTAAAAAGGCTGGCAGCTTTATACGGCCAAATATAACGCGCGCTCTACAGCTTGTCTTCCTACGTGCCGCCACACTGGACGCCAAGAGGCCACTCGTTCCCCTCGTAGTCATCAAACTTTTACCCATAATTGTCGTGAATAATAATTTAAATAAATTAAACAAGGAGTTAGCAAACAAAAGGTACTACAGCTAGACGAAGACACGCAGAGTTGATGTAATTGAAAGAGATCGAGTGTCCTGACTCCTGACTGAGGCAGGGATTGAAATAATAATGTTAGAGAAGATTTGTGTACTATAAGTGTGTATATACTGTTAAATATTATACTGACAGGAAAACACCTGTGTATGCTTGTTTCCTGGACCTTTCTAAGGCCTTCGACCTGGTTTCTTATAGTGTCTTATGGGAGAAGCTTCTGGAGGCAGGCGTTCCTACTGCATTAGTGTCTACATTATCTTTTTGGTATGACAAGCAGAGGAACTTTGTCAAATGGTCTAATGCATTGTCTGACCCATATGAACTCGAGTGTGGCGTTAGGCAGGGAGGCCTAACTTCCCCAAGGCTTTTTAATATTTATATGAATAAGCTGCTGGTTGAGCTCAGCAGCACTCATGTTGGATGCCATATAGATGGAGTATGTGTAAATAACTTAAGTTATGCAGACGACATGGTGCTGCTGAGCCCGACTATCAGTGGAATTAGAAAGTTGCTCTCAATTTGTGAACAATATGCCGAGCAGCATGGACTAAAATATAATCCTACAAAGAGTGAGCTATTGGTGTTTCGTGGTAGGAATAAAAATCCAACCTTTGTTCCTCCTGTAAAATTAAATGGTTTGCTTTTACAGAGAGTTACCCACTTTAAATATTTAGGCCACATTGTTAATGAAGAATTAAAAGACGATTTGGATATGGAAAGGGAGCGCAGGGCACTGGCTGTGAGGGGAAATATGGTATGCAGAAGGTTTCATAGTTGTTCAGTTCCTGTGAAAATAACTCTTTTTAAGGCCTACTGCCAAACATTTTACACCAGCAGCCTTTGGGCTAACCATACCCTAAAAGCAGACAATGCCCTGCGCATTCAATACAACAATGCCTTCAGGGCGCTGTTGAGGCTTCCACCTTACTGTAGTGCGTCAGGTATGTTCGCTGATGCGCACACTGACGATTACTTTTCAATAATGCGGAAGAAAGTTGCCTCAGTAATATCTCGGGTGAGGGGAAGCAGCAACAGCATTCTGAAGGTGTTTGCGGAGAGGCTGGATGGGCCTACAATGGGGAGGTTTACCAAGCTACATGTTGGCAACAAGGCTTGTTAAACCTTCCCATGATTGTGATTGTAACCTTTTAAATGTTCCTGCATGTTACTAACATAGTTTTTAAGTAAAATGTAGTACTAACACTCTATGGGCCTTGATGCCTGATAATAAAATATTTTTATTTTTATTTTATTTTTTTTTATTTTATAAGGTTTGAGGAACAGGGTGTAAAATTCACTCATCCTCTATAGGAAAGGGTAACGGATCGTCCGACCAGACGGGTGTCGTGTCCAGTGGGCAACGCAACGGCCCGACGATTGATTTCGGGACTTTCTATATATGCTAGTTGCACGGATTTTGCGTGACGTCAGTATGTTGCGTAGTTTGCATGTCGTGTTGTAGAGGCCGCCACAATACAACATAGTCTGACTAGATTAGAATTTAAATGCACGCGTGAAAGAGTAACAAGAGACTTATTTACCTGAAATTGTAAGTGTCTTTTGGAATATAATATTTTTATTTGCATTAAATCATGGTACACTAACGGGCTTACGATCTACATGTCTCGCCATAGCTGGAATACACATAACTTAAAGAAAACAAGTTATAGTTAAGTGGCATCAATACGTTGTAGTCAAACAGTCACTTTACCAGTACACGTTTACAAGACTACCGCAAAATAAAACATAAAAGCATTTCTATGAAACCCGAAAGTCTGACAACCAGTCTTACCAAGGGGCATCGTGTTACCCAGTACTTGGGTTGTGGAGGTCAGATAGGCAGTCGCTTCATGTGAAATACTGGCATCCGATTAGACGGGAAGCCGACACCAGCATAGTTGGGAAATGGCTGGCAGATGATGACAAGCATTTCTATGAAGCTGACACAAGTACATAGTAGCACACAACATTCTACGCACAATAAACTTTATCTGTTTAGTGCCCTAAATAGAATAAGATTATAATATTATAACTCTTAACCTGTCTAGTAGCAACCGCGCCCTTTGAGCGCAGGTTTAATATCAAGCCAGATCAAATAGCTTTTAGAAAATGTATTTTTACCGCCCCAAATGCAAAAAATGAGACTAGATTTTATCAAAAACTCTAATACACAACTTTTTGAACTTTGAACCTAAATTCAAATACAAATAGAGTCTGTTCTAAGCTCCCAAATTCCTTCTGAACATGAAATCCATTTGATCCGTTTAAGTATTTATATATTTATAAAATTCTTTGTGTGGGTAGGTACAGGCACACGAGAGAGAATAGTTTCAACTAATGTGGACCCCTCGGGGTCCTGTCCATGAATTATGAAGTGGCAGCCGACCTGCCTCACTGAGCTACAATTTTATGAAACTTGTAACTTACATAGTCACGGGAATTTCTGAACATGTATTAGAAACAATAGGTTTTATTTCCTCTGATAAACGTATGCATTCTATAATATAAAAGATAATAATGTGTACATTTTTGAGCACATAAATATTGAATAAGACCTACTACTGAATCTATCACCAAAAATCACACTTATGATACACTGATTAGATTTGATAAAATGAAGTCTATCTTTTTATTATTTTATTAAGTCTAATCTACTAGAATCACTCAGAACCATAATATGTTTATGTACTCGTATTAGTAAGATCGTGTGGCAGACAGACAGACATGCAACTAGTTTTCACCTCGTTGTGACCGTAAAAGCCGGAGCGTTACAAGAAACATAATGTTGTGACATTTTTAAATTGTGTAATGTAGGTATTGTGAAATTAAATATTTGCAATCCATTTATTTAATCAGACATTTTGTAACGTTTATAGTGATAACTGAAGGCATATTATGACATTTTTAATAATTTAATGTATTTTGAAATTAAATATTTGCACACCACGTGTAATGGTAGAATGTAAATCATACTACTTTGTACACCTACATTCTGGCAAATATTAGGGGTATGAAATTGCCGATTTGTACTGAAATATTGAAATTAGTTTTATTTTTAATTAAACATATTTATTTAATCAAAATAATTACCATTATTATCTATACATTGCTACCATCTAATAGGAAGGTCATTTATGCCTATGCGATAGAAATCTCGTGACCTAGATTCGACAAACTGTGTGAAAGCATTTTGTACTGCCTCCTGAGAAGAAAACTTTTTATCACGTAGAAGATTGTCCAAATCACGAAAAAAAATGGTAGTCCGATGGAGCAAGGTCTGGCAAATACGGAGGGTGACGAATGGTTTCTAATTGCAGTTCCTGTAGAGTTAAAACGGTTCCTCGTGCTGTATGAGGTCTCGCGTTATCATGGAGCAATAAAGGTAAAGATCGATTCATGAGCCGGGGCTATTTCACTGCTAGTTTTGCTATCATTGTTCGGAGTTCGGCACAGTAGACATCTGCCGTTATTGCTTGACCAGATCGGAGAAAGCTATATAGTGAATAACACCATCCTGAGACCACCAAACAGTTACCATTACCTTTTTATTGGTAAGCTTTGCTTTAGGACACTGTTGCGGCGTTTGACCTGGGGTCAGCCATTGCATTTTTCGCTTACGGTTATCGTAAAGAATCCACTTTTCATCACATGTCACAATTCGATCGAATATTCCTTCATTTCTGTATCGATTCAACAAGGCAACACAAGTTTCAACACGCGTTTTTTTCTGCAGATCAGTCAAATCATGAGGCACCCATTTCTCATATTTATTTTATTTTATTGATTTGACGCAAATGAGTCTATATTGTTGGTAAGGTAACGTTAAACCATGCCGCTAATTCCTGGGTAGTTTGGCTTGGATCGGCTTCCACCATCTCTTTCAATTCATTGTTATTCACCTGTCTTCCACGTGGTTCGTTCTTCAAATCAAAGTTTCCATCACGAAAGCGTTTAAACCAAAATCGCACCGTGCGTTCATTAGCAGTCCCCTCTCCAAACGCTGGAACGCTCCAAACATTGATATTGCGGACTGTTTCTGCCGCGTTAGTTCCGCGTCGAAACTCGTATTCAAAAATAACTCGAATTTTCGAAGTATCCATCTTTCTTGTCTAAGCTGAATAAAAAAAACAACTGAAAGTCGATAATCGAATATTGCACATTTTTTAAAAGAAGAACTTCATTGGTACCATGTGAATAAAGTTTCACTCAAAAATCTCAAACCACGAAGGTTCTATGGCAATTCGAATTACATTACAATAAAACGGCAATATCATACTTTAACCTCTATTAGTATCTCTTATCTTATCCTTTCCTAATGTGTGTATTACTGAAGGACGCACAGCATCTACCGGTGTGATCATAACCGCTGGAGTGGATGAGGTGACCAAAGTCGCCGCATAGAAAGTGGCGCCGCACGCTAGCGTCCACTCGCGTAACCTTTTAATTAATCGAAATCCGATAAACTTTATTCAATTTTTCATTTTTAAAAGATCTGTGGCACACTGTATCCGATTGCTTAGTCGATTTCGTGCTTAAAAGCCGCGTATTCAGATGTATGACAAAACTACAAGCGTTCAATCAAAAAAATCAAATAATTAAAAAAATATGGCGTCTTGTCAGTGACGTACGGACTCGCGCGTGTTTTGTTTACATGATAAATAATTTGTGTTTTAAGTGGGTTTTCAAGTGTTTGAAGTGCTATGGCCTGTTAAGTGTGTGATAAATATTATAGTGAAGTGAATTACTGCAGGATTTCAAGGTCGGTGAGTGAAAAAATAGTACGTAATTTCGGTTTTATTCCACAACCGGCGCTGACCGATTCATGTTTATTGTTATTACGTGTATGTGTTTTCAGATCCTTATTTTAGTACAGTGTGTTATTCTAATACCACTACTTTTATAACAAAGTTGAAGCATTAAATAAGCTTTCCACAGGTACCAATATTTTTATTCTACGTATCAGATTTATATTTATAAAACAACATTTTGTTTCCATTGTCTTGGCGGCCATTGTTATTTTTTTGCCGTCGGCAAATTTTTTCAACTTTGCACGCTCGTAAATAGTACATATTGTACTAATGCTATGTGGTTTTATTAGTGTTTTGCGTTAAGTATATACACATAATGTATTTAAAACCTTAAACAATATAGGTCAACGCTCGTTTTTTCGAACTATAACCATTTATTTGAAAACAAAGTTACGTAAATACTATCGTACGTACGTATCGTACGTAGTGTTTACGTAAATACTATCCTATTTCAAACGAAACTCCGCTATCTTAAAGCCCCGTTCCTTACCATAACAAAAAACACAAGTGTTAGCACCATTCAAACAAACCCAAGTCGTAAAAATGCTTTATTTACATTATCGGGCGGCCGAGCGGCGCCCCGCCGCGCCGCGCGCGCCGGTGACGCATCTGGCATTCATCTGGCTCGATTATTTTTCCCGCGCTCTGCGTCCGAGCGGATAATATCTGGTATAATAATAATTGGCGTGTTGGTAAAGTGTTCTATCTTGAAGTAGAAACACTGCAGACGTTAAGAATGTCGTTAAAACCTAATTTACACCGAGCTCGTGATTGATGATGTTCTACAAAATAAATGTACTCCGGCTTGTGTAATATTTACATTACTTTCCAGATATAGTCCCACAGACATAAAACATTACTCGGCAAATGGATCAAATCTTTCTGAAACCAAATCGTATTCATCAAAAGCTGAATCTCAATAAGTGCCAAAGCCCACAAGAACCATAAACTAACCACATTTTGTGACCACAATAAACAAAAGAAATTCGCATGTTTCATTTCATTTCGTGTATTGAAGCATCGTGCATCGTTGTAATTTCTCGTATCGCTACACAATTCCTCTCCTTGTTCAGATCGATGGGAGAGCGTGTATTTTACGAGCTAAACTAAATTTAATATAATCGCCGCGATCGATAGAGGGCGCCACTTACGTACACTTGTTATCGCTGCTGGCCACATAAAAAGGCTCCTCTAGTGAAAACTCTGGGCTCCGCACCTAATCCTCCGTGATATAAAGTTGGCCACTTGGACCGGTTTTAAGGTTCCGCACCCAACGAGTACCAGCAGAAATTTATTACTAAGGCCTGCTTGCGCCACAATCACTAAATCCGTTTAGCGCTGAAAGCATTTACATATAACATTTCTGTCCATCAAATGTCAAAGTAAAGATGATAGAGAAAGAGAGATAAAACAACAAAACAAAAAAAACAATTACGTAATGATGTTAATGTTTAGTGCATTTAGTGATTTGTGGTGATTTAACAGGGCTATATCTTACTAACCGTACCTAATAGGTAGCCAGTTCACAGGATGGTCTAGCCTCTATCATGTTTAATAACAAAATAATTTATTATAGTTTTAGTGGTACGGAATCACATGTAAGGCCGAGCCCGACTCGCACTGGACCTATTTCGTTGGCTCCAGTCGGTACAAAGAGGGAATTTACCAAATTTACGTGAATTGTTAAGTCGTAGCGTGCTCGTATATTTGCCATCAACATCAAAAGTAAGGTAAGTTCAATGGAAGTCAAAGTCGGATCAAAACTGACTGTTGCTAGGATCCGAGGTGAGCCGGGTGAAGGTTAAACCGTATTTTGTGGAGGCCGATCTTTGTTTGCTTTTAAATATGTAAGTACTGCCGGAAGAATCTTAAACTACATTAAAAAGTAGTATTATATAGAAAGTCCATCGCGATATAGATCACATAGGCCGCCGTGAGATAGGCCGGTGTGAGATAGGTCGGTCATCTTTTTGGTAATTATATTTAAGATTTCCTTTAACTCAGTTATAGCATTATCTAGAAACTTATACGTTTAAGTACCTGCTCTGTATAAGTTTATCTGTAAACAAATAACACAAATGGTTTACAAAAATGTTTTATTTTTTGTTAAATTATTCATGTACCTACTCCAACTCTACTCTCCTCTTTCCCTCTCTCTCTACTTTTTCACTTGCATGTTTACACTACAAGTTCTGCAAGGTTCAGATTCAGTCTCGACCTTACACTTACAACCTTAACATTCTAACCACAATCAGGCCAGTTCTTGTGTTCGAGAAAGCGGAGACCAATATATAATAGTTACTTTAGATCATCATGTGAACAGTCTGTAATCAACAGACATTGTATTAATCCCTAGAGATAAGTCTTTAGATAATTGAAGTTTACAACAATACCAAGTCGTAATCACTAAACAAGAATTAGGACAGCCGCAAGCTATCGACTGGACTGTTTGGTAAAGTTTGTATAACGAAAGTGGTAGCTCGCCACACTCGTAGGTACTCTAACCGACCGATCATTTGTAACAAACATTAGTGCCGGTTAGACCACTCTCAAGCTCTCCCTGGGTGTCGATAAAGGCAAAGATTTTGTAAAGTCAGGGTTTCTTGTTTATCAAATTGACACACTACGTCAATATTTCCTGGTTCCTCCCATAACCTTTCTCTGTAATCGCAGCCTTCAAACGGGTGTATTTCCGGATGCCCTGAAAAATGCAATAATACACCCAATTCACAAGGGAGGGGACAGAAGCTGTGTCAATAACTATAGGCCAATCTCTGTCTTGACCGCCCTTTCCAAAATGCTGGAGAGGATCCTGGCCAATTCTCTAAGGAACTTCCTGGACAAACACCACATCATTGCCGGAAACCAATACGGCTTTCGTACAGGTGTGTCGACGGAAGATGCGGTTTTAGACTTTACGCAACAGGTTGCTAGGAAGCTAGACAATAAAACAACATGCCTGGCGATCAGTCTGGACCTTTCTAAAGCCTTTGACACGGTTTCTGTTCCCAAACTTATTGACAAACTGGAAAGTATTGGTGTGCGTGGAATACCACTTGAAATTTTTAAAAGTTACCTCAATAATAGAACGCAGCTTGTCAAGGTGGATACTTATTATAGTGACGAAGAGCCAATAACGTATGGCATCCCCCAAGGTAGTTTACTCGGCCCCATACTTTTTCAAATCTACGTGAACGACCTCTGCATGATGAAACTGCCTAACTGTGACATCTACGCGTACGCGGATGATATCGCGATCCTCGTTTATGCTTCTACTTGGGACATGGTTAAGACCACTGCAGAGGAAGCCCTGTCCAAAATAATGAAATGGCTAAACTCTAACCTTCTGACACTCAACTCAACCAAATCCACTTACATCCCATTCGCAATCCGACGTAACACGAGACCGTCTCATACCTTTAGTATTGCAGCCCACTCATGTTCAAATCCATTAGCTTCTTGTAACTGTCCAACCCTTACCAGATCTGACTATATTAAATATCTCGGAGTTCAGATTGATGCTGGACTAAGATGGGACAAATATATTGACGCCCTTACCACAAGAACAATGCGCCTTATTCACGTCTTTAAGTCACTGAGGGAGTCGGCCAAACTTGACACTCTGAAGATGGTGTATTATGCTCTTTGCCAATCTGTTATTGAATATTGTATTACTGCATGGGGCGGTGCAGCAAAAACTAAAATGTTAAGAGTAGAAAGAGCGCAAAGAGCCATACTCAAGGTAATGACTAGGAAACCCTACAGATCCCCAACAATTGAACTATATTCTAACTGCAAAGTCCTTACGGTACGTCAGCTTTTCGTGCTTCGATCGATTCTAAGAACTCATGCTAAGCTGCCACCGCCAAATCTAAATAAGCGACTACAACTTATCAGTGGATATCAACATAAAACCGCCTTCGCAACGCATCAATTTTATATTCTAAGTAAGTATATTTACAATAAAATTAATAAAGAATTAAAAATCATAAAACTAAACACACACACGGTAAAACATTAATTAAGTAACAGAGTGGCTACTAAAGAGGGACTATGCCTACACGGAGTCCCTACTAACATACATTACCTAATCTCTCACGCATTCTGATTCGATACATACACACATTGAAACATGCGCGCATGCACCACCCCCTCCCACCCCACCTTTCACACATACACACACTTACACACAAACTCACCTTCCACTACATGCTCACACACCCTCACACACATATACATACGTCAAAACTGAATCACATAAATTATTGCAGCGGTAGAACGACACTGTCCATTAATTGTTGTACAGTAATAGTGGATAAGAATTTTTGTGGCCGATCACTGTTTCTCAAAATACAGGTTATAACCTAGTTTGAGAGGCAGGGTTTTAAAGATTTTGCTACAGATTTTTCAACAAAACCTAACATAATAAATGTGTAACCATCTACCCATTGATTCTGTAAGTATCTGTATTTTTTTTATGAATAAACATATTATTATATTATTATTATTATTTGCCGTTTTAAAGCCATTTCATACAATTATCAAAGAATGACAGTTGTGATTTGAATGTACGGACAAAAGTTGGTTATCAATTCACTTAACATTTAATTTCCCTGACTGTCCATTTCTCAAGTGTCGTGATAGTGGATGACAGTTAGCAAACTGTTGATCATCCAAAATGAAAAGTGTTCGAAATCGCCCGACAATGCCTGACGCCGCCCGACGTTGCCCGATGTTACTCAACAATGTCCGAGATACGATGATCTGACCAATATGTGTGTTGTCCATTACCCACAGCGAGCTGCAATGGCGGTACTTACACATGATATTACCGAGAGTGGCTTGTTCTAGTCAATAATGTATCGGGCATTACGAGGATGAACCAGAGAAAATATCATAGAAAACCTGGAAAGAAATATAAAAGAGGTTCGAATGCAATGTATCGCAGTATTCCATTTCTAACCGTTACAAATGACCGATCAATCTCAATCCAATAGAACGTTCCAGAGTTTATATGAATGTGAGAGTAAATACTAAAGTTTACGAGAAGGTACTACATACAGTAAGTCTTTATTTGTTGTGCTCCCTCCGAGCTGATCTCGGCGATAAGAGGCTGTAAACTCAGCCCTCAGCGACGCGTTACCATTCAGTTAGCACTTGTTTATGTATACTGAGCCAGTGAACTATGTGCGTTTTATTGTACAGCTAAGCTCTTGTACATCACTTGGAAATTAAGGGGGATTTTAGAAGATGTAAGACAAGCATTGGTGTGCCAATAGAGCGAGAAATGAATATCGAATTCAATAGAGATAATTCCAAACAAAACTTTAGTACTATGAAGGCAGGGGATGAATGAACAAACACCAACTGCACAAAAAATAAAGTGTGGAGACTTTTGAACCGCTGGCCATCATCCTCCCGCCCTCGTCTTATGTTACTTGTGGTCGTGCAACACGACTTTTTCTTCCATCCCCCTGTCAGCCGTCACTCTATAATTTCCTCTTATTTTTTGCAGCTAAAAGTAGATAATTACAACTAGATACATGTCAATGGAATAAGTCCGCTCTTATTAATAAATGTATATGAACGTAACACTATGACGTGTTATAATACGATATTGCCGGCTGTCAGACACATCGCAGTAAGTTCGTCAAATTACCCCTCTCCTTAGAGACCGGCCACAGACGCGTCCTTTAGCGACCCAACAGTATTCTAATTCAAATAGTAACAGACTATAACATACTAACTAGTGGCCATGGATTGGAGAAAAACTAATGTTGATCTCGAAAATACCGACCGCAAAACGTATTGCTAATATTGATTGAATTATAATATTCAGCCTGCCAAAATTAAAAAAAAAAAATTATAACTTTATTTCTTTAGGGGAACTATATTTTCTATCACCAAAATTTATATTTGTCATCAAGTTGTATCACCTAATAAATAGATCTATCGCCACGAAATATTTTCGTTCTCAGATAAACAAAAATTGTTCTCAGGTTGATATCTCAGGATTTTAGGTGATTTATTGTGGAACTGATTTTGCATTGTTTGGTGACTACATTTTGGTGACAGATCTACTATTTGGAGGACAAACCCTATTATTTAAGAAACACAAAACTAATTAAATTGGTAATAGCTTAAATGATACCCTTTCTTTAGTTGTTCTATCACAAAAACACCCGAGACAACAGTGTTAGTTGCCATGACAACAACTTATTGTTATAGTTATAGAAGCTGAGACAGTGAAGTTAGAAGCGTTCCTTTGTTCGCGTTATGTATCCAAGTTATGTTATTACTTTCTAACTTTAACTTATGTATACTGCCTAAATATGTAAGCTGTGAACTCCCTAATGTACCTTTCATGTAGATATCTCGCTAGGTAATGGAATAAGCGCTGTTGGTAGGTATACCTACTCTTCTATTATTATAATGTTAAAGTAATATTACTGTTATGGTTCTGGTAATATCATACTCCTAAAGCCTGTTACTGGCCTAGATATTATAGGCCCGGAATTAATAGGATGACATGTACTATTATATTATATTCACGTAGCAATATTTAAAATAGATTACGTAACTTGTGACAACGCAAAATTTTCATACTTTTAAACTCTTATATGATACTAAAATAAGGATTAATACTGCATTTAGAACAATAAATTATTTAATCAAATTATCGATGTTTTATGAACGTGTGCTAAAACGGTCATAGAACATTGTTGAAGTGGGCTCGATGCAGGATAAAACATCCTTTAAAAGAGTCTACTACTACTAAAATCAATTCTATTTTAATGTACTTAAATGTTGAAGTTCAAAAGTGCCTTTTATGTGCCTATTTAAAACAAATGCTTTGATTTTTTTTGGTATCCTAAATAGAGTGAAGCGATACTTTACGCCTGGACAGCTTTTGACCCTTTACAAAGCGCAAGTCCGATCCTGCAAGGAGTATTGCAGCCACCTTTGGGATGGCTCAGCAAAGTACCAACTTGCCGCGCTTGACTCGGTGAAACGCAGAGCTAAGAGGCTCATTGGCGATATAAACTGGTGGATGCCAAGCTTCACAGCTTGGCTCATCGCCGCAAGGTCGCCTGCTTGTCGGTCTTCTACAGATTGTACTTCGGTGAGTATGCCCAAGAACTCCACGACCTCATACCACCGGCCCCCTTCTTCCATCGGTCATCTCGACGCACTGTAACTTATCATCCTTATCTAGTTGCTATTCCACCAATTCGCACTAAGCGTTTCCAAATGTCTTTTGTTATGCGCACAGCAAAAGAGTGGAACTCTCTACCTGCGTCTGTGTTTCCGAACGCTTACAACCCTAATCTCTGCAAAGTGAGAGTAAACAGGCTTCTTCTGGGTAAGCTCACTCCATCGTCGACTCTGTCTCTGTCACCACTGACCTAGACTAGAGTCAAGAGCAAACCCATCTGAAAAAAAAAAAAAAGACTTTGACTTTGATTCTTGAAACGAACGGATTTCCGGAGCGAACGTAATGAAGTTCATACGAGTGTGAAGTGCGACTGTGCAATAATTACTTTGTTAGTTCGTAGACGGGGTTAGTTTCACGAAGAATCTAGTAATGTTTAAAGCAATACTAGACTCTTCGTGGAACTAACACGTATCAATCTGACCGGCTCGGGGACATTCCGCTAATACAAACAATACCAGATCAATCTGACCGGCTCGGGGACATTCCGCTAATACAAACAATACTATACTCTTCGTGGAACTAACACGTATCACTCTGACTGGCTCGGGGACATTCCGCTAATACAAACAATACTAGACTCTTCATGGAACTAACACGTATCAATCTAACCGGCTCGGGGACATTCCGCTAATACAAACAATACCAGATCAATCTGACCGGCTCGGGGACATTCCGCTAATTAATACAAACAATACCAGATCAATCTGACCGGCTCGGGGACATTCCGCTAATACAAACAATACCAGATCAATCTGACCGGCTCGGGGACATTCCGCTTATACAAACAATACTATACTCTTCGTGGAACTAACACGTATCAATCTGACCGGCTCGGAGACATTCCGCTAATACAAACAATACTAGACTCTTCGTGGAACTAACACGTATCAATCTGACCGGCTCGGAGACATTCCGCTAATACAAACAATACTAGACTCTTCGTGGAACTAACACGTATCAATCTGACCGGCTCGGGGACATTCCGCTAATACAAACAATACCAGATCAATCTGACCGGCTCGGGGACATTCCGCTAATACAAACAATACTATACTCTTCGTGGAACTAACACGTATCAATCTGACCGGCTCGGAGACATTCCGCTAATACAAACAATACTAGACTCTTCGTGGAACTAACACGTATCAATCTGACCGGCTCGGGGACATTCCGCTAATACAAACAATACCAGATCAATCTGACCGGCTCGGGGACATTCCGCTAATACAAACTTTGTATAAGCGGAATGTCCTCTGAATCTGAATGATCTCCGAACCTATTAAAAGCAGCATATCAGTTAGGCAGAGGTGTGTATTTGCATAGTACGGAATATTTCGGCAGTTATATGTATCATGTTCTATGAACTCAAAACCAGACTATCAGCTATTATTTACAGAAAATCTCCAAATAAAAAGTCGAATAACACTTTGACCGATTAAGAGATCAAATCCAAAAAAAGTAAAAAAAAACTGGTTTCCGTTAATTTCAGACCTTAATAAACATTTTTTAAATTAATATAACTTAAAGAAAGGCACTTTCAAATTTGTGTTATTCTTATTAACATAACAAAACAGAAAAACACGCCTGAAGAAGGGGTAGACAAAACTATATTAATAATGCACCCATTCAAACTCAAACCATTTATTTCAAATAAACCAATTACAGGCACTTTCGAATTGTCAAGAGGTCGGTCATTTCGCCAGCAATTATCACCTGCTCAAAACAATCGCAACAGTATCTAATGTCTCGATGTCTATCACTAACACATCACGTCGCCGCGCGCCGCCACAAAACTTATCCAACAGATAGTGACACAGACTGACTGGAGCTGACATCGTGACTTGTGAGCAACTCTGACGGGACCGGCGGTACTTGCGGAGTGTGAGCACGTGTTTGTGTTGTCGGTGGTCGTTTTCATTTAGCAATTATACTACGTTAATTATTTTACGTATTTCCATTTGTGACACTTATTGGTTTGTTAATTTTCTCTCTTTGCAACCTGTTTTCATTGGCGGATGCTGAATCCACAAAAAAAAACCCGTTTTTATTTTGCATACGCAGCTCTTGAAATAATTCTAGTCCTAGGTGACGGGCTAATTAAGCTTCTAAGAAAATCTATCAGCTCATAGGTCACCTAATCAGATTCGAAGCTTTCAGTAAAACTGGTTGGGATTTTTTAATACTTAATGGACCAAAGTCAAAAACTCCCATGTTCCACGAAGGAAGAATTGAATTATTACTTAATCTTTTTATTACAAAATTGTAGATCTACAGATTCATTAACTAGACTACATAGATATACACCAAACTCGGCTTGTTGCAATTTCCTCAAGAAAGTCGATTTCAATCAATTCATTGGAAGTCAATTGGCACCCTCTGAACCTAAACTAACAGACTTCTAACCGCACTCTTCTCCCTTCAAACCCGAACAATAGAGAAACCAATACACCGATTGACTTGGAAGCATACCTACCTGTCCATTACTTCTACTTTCCTAGTACCTGCCCGTGTTTGCAGTGTCCAATATTTAGTGGATGGTGTATTAATGCTACCGACTAGCTCTCCTCAATCCTGAACAATGGCTCATAAACCATTATAATAATAATAATAACTTTTATTTAGGTCCTTTTACAAAGTTCGTTTACTTACACTGATTACACTGATCGGCTTGGAAGCACACCTGTCCATTACTTGTACATCCTTGTAAGTACCTGCTTGTGTTTGCTAGGTGTGTAATATTTAGTAGGTGGCGTCTTATTGGTTTCACTCCCTTGAAACTGAATAATGACTCAGGAACCACAAGATCAGAAATCAATAAACACACCGATTAACTTGGTAGCACACCTGTCCATTGGACACTTCTGCGTTCCTAGTATCTGACAGTGTGCGGAGTGTGTGGAGTCTCCAATATTTAGTAGAAAGTGTAATATTGGTCACCACACAATTGAATTAAAACGATACGTTTTTAATAGGTCAAGTAGATGAAATTCGTAAATGGTACGAATGACTAAACATAAGACTCATACTGTTCAATATTACTGGATTGTGATTTTATAATTATAAACCTTGACAAAATAGCACCTCGGTACTTATATACTTCTTAGAAGTTAATAAAAGAAAGTCTTACTATCAACAGGATCTTTACTCATATGACGCTTGCGGACGAAGCCCGCAGCGTGAAAACTTGCGCCGCTTTGCTATAGTAATGGCATAAACGCCGCGCGCCGCTCGCTCTCGTCTGCGCCTGGTCATTACATATTTACTGGCTCTGTTTTACTCGTGATTGGGTAGGGTATTGTCTATATATTTAAAAATATTTATTCCTAAATTATCATTATAAATTTTATTGCACCTACCACTATTTGTCTCTACATCATTCAAAGGTTGACTGGTAGAAAATGCCTATGGCATTAAGTCCGCCTCTGTACATTTGTGTGCTTAAAGTGTTAAATAAATATACGAATTTAGTATTTGTAAATTAGCCAGAAGCGATTTTCTTAGTTCCTGGTATTCTAGTTGTTGGATTATTTTTGGTAGAATTATTCTACCTGAAACTCAAAAAAAAACTCAAAGCATTTATTTCAAATAAACCAATTACAGGCACTTTTGAATTGTCAAGGGGTCGGTCAGTCAGAAATATGAAGCTAGTTGCCCATTCCAAAGCGTAGTAGGTACCTATGGAGAAGAACGGGCAAGAAACTCCATGGACACTCTTTTAAATCAATATATTGTTACAAAAAAGTGGTTACATCATTCATGTTGTAATTATACATGTGAGAACGATGTAGAAAGACGTGCACGTTAAAAGCGTCCGTAATAAAAAGATAAAAACAATTATGGAATTAACATAAGCCGTAGCAGCTAAGAAATGACCAGTGCCTACTGACGGCGCCCGTTCACGAACATGACGTATGGATCAGCACCATTCAGCTCAACCATTTTGAAGGGAACTCAATGATCCAATACACACGCCACCACCAGCGACACATTTGAGTGAGCATGACATACTCTCAGCCGCCAGGGCACATTCAAGTCAATGAAAGACGAACCCAGTAAGCTTTATAGTGGGTACATAGTGCTCACACATGTGCTATGCAATTAAACAATGCTAAGAGATTGAATTTATATAATGCAAAGATAGGTTGTACAATCTTCATCAGCTCCAACATTATTTTCGAATGCTAATTAATCAGTTTACGCGCCCTTGTGGAGCAGGACCAGCCCTGAGCCAAGCATTTTTGTCAGCGATATAATCCCCCATCTTATATTATGCTTGGCTGTATAGTGTGCGTTTTAGACAAGATTTAAATTTCGTTTCATTCAGTTGGAGTATGTGGGGAGGTATTTTATTGTAACATTTTAAACAGTACCCCATGAAGGATGAGTCTACTTTAGCCAGTCTGAAACCTGGTTGAACTAATTTATCCCTATTTCTAGTCCTATAATTGTGTCTTTCACCTCTTTTACTGGAAAGATTAAATTCTTTCCTAACGTACATGATGTTTTCATAAATATATTGACAAGGTACCGTCATGATGTTAATGTCTTTAAACAGTTCCCTTAGAGAATCGCGCCTGCGTATGCTGTATATTGCTCTGATAGCTCTTTTCTGCAGAATAAAAATAGACTCAATATCGGCAGCCCGTCCCCATAATAAAATACCGTAAGACATGATACTATGAAAATAGCTGAAATAGACTAGCCTCGCGGTATTTACATTAGTAAATTGACGGATTTTTCTTACATTATATGCTGCTGAACTTAGCCGTCCTGCAAGAGATGTTAAATGAGGACCCCATTGCAGCCTTGAGTCTAGCGTTATTCCCAGGAAAACAGTTTCATCGATAAATTCTAGTTTCTCGTTATTCAATACTATGTCACAATCACTAGTTTTAACATTCGGTAGAGCAAATCTTATGCATTTCGTTTTTTTTCCCATTTAATACTAAATTATTAGCAGTGAACCAATTATGTACCTGCAGTAGGGCATTATTTACGTCGTCAAGATTTGATGCACGTCTATTTATCTTAAAGATTAAAGAAGTATCGTCAGCAAATAACATCATTTTTTTTTTTAGTTTTAAAAACTTTGCCCCACACTAGTAATTTCTCCTGTATCGTGGGTGCGTTTACAAACAATTATACTCACACACACAAACAGCCAGACCCGGAACAACTACTTGCAGGTCATACAAATATTTGTACCGTGCGGGGATCGAACCCGCGACACGTAACGCAGCAGCCAACCGTGTCGTCGTGTCGTGTCGTTTGTGGTTGGTTTTTAAATAAATGGGGCTGATTAGTAATATACATATACTAAAAAGAGGAAGGACCTAATATCGATCCTTGTGGAACACCCATTTTTACTTTTAAATCTATGTTGTCTATCATTTAAATAAGATTGTACTAAACTAAGCGCGAGTTTACCTAGTCCGTAATGCTCAACTTTTAAGAGCAAGGTTTCGTGATCAACGCAGTCAAATGCCTTGGAGAGGTCACAAAAGATCCCTATGGCATCTTGGGACTCCTCCCACGCTGTAAATATGTGTTTTAATAAAGTGACACCGGCGTTAGTCGTACAACGTCCTTTGGTGAAACCATATTGCTGACCGTGTAAGATTTTGTTGGTGTTAAAATGATTAAGCATTTGATTGAGCATTACCTTTTCGAACACCTTGCTGAATACTGACAACACAGATACTGGTCTATAATTGTTGGTGTCTTTGCTGTCCCCAGATTTAAAAAGTGGCATAACGTTACTGTATTTCATTAAATCCGGGAAGACTCCTTGATCTACACACAAATTAAATATTAAAGCTAAGTATGGTGCTATAGTCTCAATTATTGATGTACAAACTTTGATAGACATTCCCCATAGATCTTCGGTCAATTTGATTTTTATTTGCCGAAAAGCTTTTATAACTATCATAGTGTTTATATGTTTAAATTGAAATTCAACCGGGCAGCCTAAAACGTTTGCTCTTAATAAATCAATTGAGACATCAGGTGAGGAATTTAAAGCTTCCGTCGTTTTAGCTGGTATTGATTATGTTGGTATTGGTATTTGTAAAGAAATTTACAAATTCTTGAGCGACTTCTAAGTTAGAGCTTATGGCACCACGTGAAGTCTCCAATGTATAATCTGTGCTTCGTATTTTTTTCCTACCAGTTTCGTTATTTATAACTTTCCAAACTGTTTTTTATTTTATTTTCTGCTAATTTAATCTTGTTGCTAATGTACTGGGCTTTAGCTACCTTGCAGGTATTCCTAAAAAAATTTGAATATGTAGCAACATACTTGTTGAAAGTTTCAGTGTTAATGTAGGGCTTAAGGCTGTACAGATCGAACAGTCTTTCCCTACTTATCCTAATACCTCTAGTTGCCCAGTCACTAAAAATAAAATTAGGACAAATATTTTTTGTTTTCTTTTCAAAAGTTTTATTGAATTCACTGTGCACTACTGAAAAGAAATTCTCATACAATTTATTTGCATCGTCCCTAACATGACTCAGAACATTTAACTTATTGTTTAGGGTACTATTGAATCTACTTAATTTGCCAGTTGTTATTGGTCTAAATTGTATTTGCACTTTTTGCAAAGGTGTTTTAAACTTAAAAGTTACCGTTTGTCCACTATGATCAGATGGCAAATAATTTATGATGGCTTTCACTAAATAATCACAATCGCAGAATACATTATCAATACAAGTAGCAGAACTTGGAGTTACTCTAGTTGGTTCAGTAAAAACATTCGATACATTGAACGATTTAAAAAGGCTTAACAATCTACTGCTATTCGAATTAATTTCCAAAATGTTAATATTAAAATAACCACAAATAATTGAAGCTTTATCACTGGATGCAAGTTTCGCTAGGACATCTTCAATTATTAACTCAAATAAAGAAAAGTTCTGATAATTAGGGGGTCTGTAAACGCACACTACAACATGCTTATCTAGCTCAACACAGGACAGTTCGATGCAATGTTCAACTGATAAACCAACTATGTCATTCCGTTGCTTAGATTTTAAACAATTTTTAATTATAATTAGAGAACCTCCACGCAGCATAGATTTACGGTTAAAACAACTGCCTACACTGTAGTTCTCATAATTAATTAGCATTTGATAATCCTTTAACCAATGGTCAGTAAAACAAACAACGTCAAACTTTGTTTTTTCTAAAAACATTTCAATTTCTAATAATTTGGCAGATATACCTTGAATATTTTGATGAAATAATTTCAAGACATTTTGCTGATGTTTTTGATAATTAATTAATTTAAAGTAACAACTACAAGGTATCTTCTTATACCTTGTAGTTGTTACGTATAGGAATATTCTTACTGGTACCTTCTGTTGTCTTACAAACTAGTTTAAATGATTATCCGGAGTTATCCCCAATACTTCGATGTCATCACCAGGCAATGAGCTCCTAGTGAGTGAGGGACATGGAAGTATTTATAGCATTTGAGCTACATTTATTCAAGCTCACCACCTTATTATTAGTACTATTACTAACCATTGTGGTGTTAATAACACAAGACTTCGACATACTACTTATGTCTGAGTTTATATAAAAAGCTAATAGCCTTGCTATTATGTGTCTAAAACTAACAGGCAGATACACAGTATCTCTAGTCGATTTAAAAGTTTCCACAAAACTATTGGTGTCTAAATACACAAGCTTGTCACTGTAATGAGTAACTAAAAAGTGCATAATATGGTTATTAAGCTGAATATAATTGTTTTGTCTTTTCGTCAAAGTTTCAAAATATGGGAAAGCACACAATATTATTTTACTACAATTTAACTTTAACAACTCAGTTACGACGTTAATCGAATACCTACCTACAATTTGTGAATCGAAACATTTATTTTGTAAACTTCATTCGCAAACGACAGCAAATTGTAAGATATTGCTTGTTGAGTTAAATTAATGTAAATGTTTCAGCTCATTTATTTTCTAACCGAGCTATCGTAGAATTAATAGACATGTAACGTGCGAAATAAAATATAACTATCTGTGCATGTAAAATAATGAGGCTAGAAATGTAGAGATAAAATTAGATTATTTTTAAAATAAGGGTTTGGAATCAAATAACATGGTTCGTAAAACATAACTACATAACGTTACGTTAGCGTGCCGGTATCTGTGCCTAATGTCTAGAGGTCAGCGCTTAAGGGTTATTTAAAAATATATTTCGATTAATCAATATCCTTACTAAACGTGGTTATTTCTTATCAACCGGTCATTGGCCAGGCTGTAAGGATACTTAAAAAGCTGATAATAATATATCCATGCCATATTGCCATGCCATGTAAAGAGCCATTCAGAAGATCGTGGATAAGACCTAGTTGAGACCCGCAAAGACCAGGGAAGCATGGCACAATGGGAGGAGACCTATACTCAGCAGTGCATGGAACTAGGCAGCCAATCATGATGATAATGATGTGTGGTATAGATAAGCTAAGAAAATTTCTCATTGTGTCCTAACATCTGGTCCTTAGACGCGGAGGGTACAGTTACTGGCCACTCTAAAGCTAAATGAATTAAGTGATTGATTCCCAAAGAAGAAGATATCATAACATACCGTCACGCCTATTTTAGGTTTAAAAGAATCTTTATTTCTCATAAGAACATGATACAGTTCACTTAAATGAGATTTAACTTTTAACATATTTAATCGTCGTCTAATGACGAAGCATGCAGATGTAGAATAAATAAAATAGCTATATAATAACAACGTACGAGATCAACAGCAAACAAAGCAAAAGTGTAGGTAGTTAGTTAGCTACATATAAAACAATAATAATTAGTACTTAGTACAGCTGGCCAATTTGAAACCAAGGTACCCTCCTAAAGGTACTGATTATTCACTTTGCGAGGAATACAAACAAGGATTATGAAGTGAACTGCTGTGTGAATGTGTTAGTGTGTGCTAGCATAGTGCGTGCACGCGTTTGTTTGCTCGTGTGCGACCAGTTTAGTCTCGGAGACCGGTGATCATTTTGAATTTTGAGAATTACGTGTGACTTGTGAGTTCTGGTTTTGTGTTGTTATTTTGTATTATCTAAGTGTAGTTTTTTTTTTTTTTTTTTTTTTTTTATTTGACTATGTTATACAGGGTGTTCAGCAGAACGTTGAACATACGAAAATGGCAGATAGGTGGGGTTGTCTGCTATCTACCCAGCTCAAATGATTTGACCTAGGGCCCAAAGTTTTTTTTTGCGATTTTTTTTATAACCGAATTTCATGAGTTTGTTTGATTTTTCGACACGTGGGGCTTTAAACAATCAGGTACTTACCCAATACACTACCGATTTTTAATTTTTACTACGATTACATGATGGATTTTGCAAAACATTTTACATTTCACAAAAATCGAATTGCTACAAAATCCCTTTTTTGATAAATTATTTTATTTCTGTAAGTAGGTTTGTTACAAACACTTTTACACGTCAATCATATTTTAAAAACTAGATGAGGTCGGTTTTTCATAATGACTACTCTGAGAAGAAAGGCCGAAACAAACTCAGAGGTCACAGTCTCTTTTAAAGTCCAGACATAATCTTGGTCAGATCATGTGAAGACCATGTAGATTGGTGTCTGAAACGGTCTTTTGAGGAAAAACCATACAGATTGAGGGGAACTGTCCAGTCAGTGCACGCATTTGTCAGTAATCTTGCCGCTCAACTGAGAACTTAAGTAGCACAACGATTCGACGAACAATACCAAAGAAAGGACATTTGGGTAGGCCGCATAAATTACTCAAGCTGCCAGATCGTGAAACTAACTAAGAAATAAAATAAAAAAAGTAATAATCCACATAATCTTCACATTCACAATAATTTAAATAATATAATACTTTACAAAGTAAATACTCACATGTCATTGTATGTATAAGATTCATCAATGTCAATGTGTATATAAATATTCGAACATAATCTTTGAGGACCATGTAGATTAGTATCTGAAATGGTCTTCTGAGGAAAGAACCACGCAGATTAAGAGGACCTGTCCAGTCCGTGCACGCATTTGTCAGTAACCGTGCAGCTCAACTCAGAACTTTAGGAGCTCAACGATTCGACGAACAATACCAAAGAAAGGACATTTGGGTAGGCCGCATGAACTACTTAAACTGCCAGATCATGATTAAAACTGAAACAATGACCCACATAGTCCTCACATTCACAATAATTAAAACAATAAATTGTACTTCTCAAGGTAAGTATTCAAGTCGTTTTGAACTAAAATTGGTCAATAACTCTATTTTTTTTTTTAATTGTACAAATTACATTCCATTCGAAAGGCCATACACCAAGGATGTTTCGATGAAATCCTAACTCTTCAATCACATTTAGTTATTTTTTAATGCAATGTAAAGAAAAGCTTAAAATTATGTTTTACCCCTTTTTGTAATAATTGAAGGCTCATAACTTTTGGTCTAGCTGTTATCTGCACCAAACAATAGTTTTAGAGGAATCTACCAACAGTCGTGACAAAAACAAAAACAAGTGTTATAAGTTTCGTCTATGCTACATAAAGTAATCTTACTTCAAAGTTAAGTAAAAAAAATTATGGGGCATAGGTCAAATCATTCGGCCTAGGTAGATAGCAGACGACCCCACCTATCTGCCATTTTCGTATGTTCAACGTTCTGCCGAACATCCTGTATTGTGTTGTCAGTGTATTTTCCCTACAGAATCAATCAGAGGTGCATCCACATTTCGCCAGTTATGTTTAAGTCCCATGTAATAGGCCAATTTGGGCATCAACTGGGCACAGATTCAGACTCCGGGCTGCTACTAAGAAATTCTTGATGGTAAAACCCAATTAACACTGCCCGACCTGGGAATCTATCTAAAAATAAAAAATGAAAAATCGAACCTAGGACCTCATGCTCAACAGTGGCGCTTCCGACCACTAGACTATCGACGCAGTCAGCTGTACATATAAATAAACTATAAACTGAAGTTAATAAATACCGCTTATAAAAGAATGTAGTGATCGTTTCCGATAGCAAACAAATTGAATAAGCCAAGAGTCCCTTACATTCGTCTTGTGACGAGTTTGCGACGACTTGCTAACTACTTTCACTGCGATAGTTAGAACAAACTTGGAGACATGAAGCGGAGACTTGCGTCTAGTCTGACAATACTAGTTTACTAATTAGCACCTAAGGATAGCTTCCTCGCTAATTAGAACGTGGGTAGAAATCGTCGCTTAACATGGACAAGTATCTACATACGCTGAAATGTTAGAATGTAAGTATTTATGTGTCATGAAAGCATTTCTATTTATCAATACTATTTTTCTACAAACAATTAATTTATGCGTTAGGTACATACATTATTATTTTACTAGCATTTCTGTTAGCTTGCGGAATGCCATAGCTGTTATCTACATGTGAATATTATGTATTTGAGATACTCGTAGCTGCTCAAAATGTCTTGCTATTTGATTCTTACTATCTATAGTGTAAACAAGCCCTGCCCTTGTGCAGGTTAAATTGTTACACAATCACTCACAAAATGGAATAAGTAACACATTCATCTGTATTTAGAAGGATTGTACTTTTTTTTTATTTTATTTTTACTAAACGTTGCCCCACATTTGGAATTTCTCCTGTATCGTGGGTGCGTTTACAAACATTTAAACTCACACACACAAATAGCCAGACCCGGACCAACTACTTGCAGGTTATAAAAATATTTGTTCCGTGCCGGAATTGAACCCGCGACACGCAACGGAGCAGTCAATCGCTTAACCACTGCGCTGCGCCAACCGTGCCGCAAATTTTAATTGTAAAATCATTGACGAAGTAGAGATTACAAAATTAACCATAATTAATGTCAAATGAAAGCCATATTCAAAGTGATTTAAAATTAGAATTCAGGGTAAGTATTCAAATAATCCAATCAAATCGCTTATTGGCACCCACAGGTACGCTCTCACAGGTACGCTCTCTGATCCATTTGTTAACATTCTCATCGGGTACTTTTGGAACAGACCTTCTAAACGAATGTCGACTCCGACACGATGAGCCGCTGACTCAGTCTGCCGGCAATGATTGAAGCCCTCTTCACTAGAGAACAGACTGTTTGCCGTCCAGATCCAGCGACTGTCGAATGTCGAAAGCGTTTTATTTGAAGTCGGTCGTAACTGTTTTATTTGGAGATATAAACAGATGAGAGGAAGAACAAATAAGAATTATGGGACAAAGAAATGATGGTTTGATTAAGTAGGTAGTTGAATTATTGTTTGTTGTATTTGTATTGTTGAGGGTGGCAGCGACAGATGGTGGCGCCATTATGTTTGAGTTTTGTTGCGAAAGGCGTCATGAGATTCGGTTGCTTGTTTTCTAACGGAATGAAGACGGTTACGGAAATTATTAGTTAAATAAATACTTGAACTGTTGATACTGTTGCTTATTGTGACACAATCTCGAGTTCTAATTAAGTTCTTGCTATATTAATGCCACTACTAGTCGTTGGAGTAAAATCAATCTGTTCCTTTAAAAACGCTTCATAGCAGTTTAATACATTTATCGAAATTCTAGCGAATACTATTGGGTTTCTAATAAATAAGTACTAAAACATGAAAATATCGATACCTCTATTCCAAAAGTCGTCAGTATTTTATTCATCAAAATAGGGAATATTTAGCAAATTTATTGAGCGGTTCTATTGTAAGTATCGGAGGAAAACGTCGAAGCCATCCCACTATCCCACCATCCCAACCAGTCAGGAATGGAAATCAAAGATCGTATTACGATAGGTCGCGCCTATCTATTTCAATATTACATTTCGCCTTCACTGAATGTGAACTCTGTGTCAGACTAGTCAAGTAAGCTAGACCTAGATATTATTGCGAGCCTAAGGTACGGACGGAATATCTGCTCTCTAATATTTTTACCTGAATGCTACGGGTTCCTAAGTCTTATTCAAGAAATGCGAAAAGAAATATTGCTAACATGAATCGTCGCGCCTAACAAACGACGTAGCAACGTTTAAAAATAATGTATGTAAGGTTGAAAAGATAAATAGTTGTATGACCTGTGATATTCGACTTCCACCCTTCAGGTATTGTGAACACCGTTACATTCAGTTTAACTTATGTGACCCTTCTTGAATTTCAGTTCAAAATGTTACTTTTTGTATTGTATATTGAACATTTTTTGCTTAAAACAAATTCAATAGGTGTTACGTGTTAGCGGGAATTTGATGATATTATAAGGTTCAAGGGTACACTGCTACTCAATTTCCCACTTATGACCCGCCCTGTGAGGCAATAACCCGATCTTTTTCCAGACTCTCTTCAGATAAATCAGTCGCCTCCCGATAGACATGATTGAATGGTCCATTCCCCGACACACAATGCCCCAGTTCCCACCCAAATATAGCACAAAAATCAACTTCGGAACATCTTACACACAAACACACACACGCATAGTACACAAACATGCATACTCGTGATAGCTAATATAAAAGCTGTCAGTTCCACAAGCGCGCAGAATACCAAAACACTGTAATCACGAAACTGTATGAGACCACAATGTTGCTGTTTTAAAATAACTTTGTATTAAAAATGTTCAGCTTTTTTCGCGTTTGTTCGTCGCGTTCGTAGATTATATTCGGTCGCTCCAAGAGACTATTTAGTAATGTAGTGAGCTGAGAGGAACACGTTTCTGAAGTACTTGTGTGGTTTACTGAACGAGCAAATATTTAACTGCGTTGCATTTAATTATCCTTTATTTTGTGTGCACAAGAATTGTTTAATTTATCCACCCAGCAAATATTGAGTTCAATCACCCGTTTAAACAAGACGATTAGTGTTTTCGTTTTCAGTTTTTCAGCTTGAAACTCATGTGGCCAATGTTAATTGATTTGCTTATATTATTATTTTTTATTTTTTTAAAAATAATTTTTATTTCAAGTAATAGTGAGACAAGGGGCTTGGCACTCCATAATCTATTCTTTAGACACTTAAAGGTTACTGCCACAAAACTTACAATACCTACGAGGTTTGGTAATGACTAATAAATAAGACGCAGCTGCAGTTTGTCATTTGTATGCCTGCAATCTTACATGCACCGTTACTTTTCAATCCAAACACATAAAAACGTACCTCAGCACGTACCCTGACGAGCTCGTGCTCGTGCACTACGAGCTCTTCTACCAGGTAAAAGGCAGACACAGCTCACTATTATATCCAGTTTTGATTCAAACCCAACCCGTTAAGCGGAGGTACGAGTAAGTGCTATCGGCGCGCGCACCTGTTGCAGCGCACTGGGAGATCGCGGTGACTTAGTAACATGTGTGCTGCCAATATCGGGACAGGTACACGATTGTACTTGTGGTTATCGAAACAGGTACAGTCAGCCAAAGTACAGTCAGACGAGGAACCATTTTTTTGTCAACAACCTTGGTTCCACCACATTATATCCACGCATAGGTACGAAACATCGTATACAATTTATTTTACCAAAACAAAGTAAACATTTTGTCCCAAACATCTATACACCGTATGACCTAAACAAGGTAATACACAAGTGTCACAAATATGGATACAGTAACCATCAATTTGATTATCGAAATAACAATCTAAAAGTTGATTTGATAACAAAGTAATATAAAGTGCCACAAATATGTATACAGTAACCACCCATTTGATTATCGAGATAACAATCTAAAAGTTGATTTAATTCAAAAGTTCAACTTCGAGAGAGACACACACGGTTTTGTGACGTAATTTCATACTTTTAAGTTTTCCTTTCTTTTGGCAGTCCAAGTGACTGCCTATAGTTTTTTTTTTATTGTTTGACAATTTGAGGTTAAACACGGAGGTGGATAGCTGACTGGTTTATTCATATTAGCGCATACTCACATTTTAATAACAAAAGTAGACACAATTTTAAATACTCTATTTCTGACGGTGGATTAAGATTATAGTTTAATAATGTTATTCAAACAATAATTGTTGTAAAAAGTGGTGACAAATATATGCAGTTGAAATCTTCTCCATAAAGATGAATATGTTACTTATTCCCTTTAGTGAATGATTGAGTAAACATTGAAATTGGTTGAATAGGGTTTGTTTACACTGTCATCGGATACTTTTGGCCCATAGTTATGGGTACTAAGTCACTCAAAATAGGAACAGTAATAATCACTTTATACAGGAACCGTGGAAATCACATCAACAGGGTTTTGTGACCTAGGTAAGACGAGGAGGCTCGATTTCTTTGCCGGTGATGAAAACAGCAAAAAAAAAATCGAGCCTCCTATATATTGAATTTACAACTAAGTATGTAGTAAATGACATTCCGGGAACATTCTTTATTTAAAAAGCAGGAATTTATGTAGAAATGTTATGTAACGGCCTGACGTATGTAGTTGGTGGTTGCATGCAGGAAATAGATTTGTTTGACGTGACAGCCCTCGCCAGCCAGTAGAGCAACCATGATATTATTATGAAAAACTGTGAGACGTGTTGGAGATTTGTTCCATAGGTATGTTGTTTTTTTTTTTTTAATTAAATCGGTAGTTACAGGAGACTCTGTTTTACATAATTATGCATTTCTTAAATACATATAATTTCACCTAAAAATTTCACTATAATTATCGCAATACGCAATTAATAAATCTATATTACGTTTTAAAGCAAAATAAAAGAAGCTATTTTGTTTCATATAATATTAATAACTTAATTGTTAATCAGCCGCTGCTGGTGTAAATTAATGATATAACTGAAGATCCAAGCGTGCCAAAATATTATACTTATTTTATAACTCTATTGTTCCTATTAAACAAAATACAATGACGTCACTTTGAAATATCATTATTAGCAACGAATTACAAAAATCTCTTTCATTAAAACGAAAGGAAACGTTAAAAATATCCAACTTAAATTATCACAGCGTGGCCACCCCTCGCTATACTAAGTCTATAAGATTTTTTTTCTGAAATCCAAAATGTATACATAAATGCTAAAGTGTGTTTTATAAATGGTCCTTCTTTCACGCAGTAAAGGAGCCATGGATCGACCACACGATTTTTGTTTAGAGATATTTTATTTTATAGGCCGGGGAGTAACAAAGGCTTCTTTTATACCAATAAACAGCTCTTAAAGGACTGAAATTGGTTGTTTAAGTTTGTATGAGAAAATTCGGAATATCCGCGGACAAGTCGAGGCAAAAGCTAGTTATTTATAAAAGTGCACCACAAGCCCCCTTGCCACTCCAGCCAAGGGTTGTTAACTGAAAGGTCCTCGCCATTGTAATGTCGAAAATAACTTCAAAGTCTTTCTGACTGTATTTCAGGCACAAACATTCGCCTCACTTCGCCTCACTTCGCCGCGGGGGAATTAGATTTCCCGTTGTGTGGTAGAAGCCGTATTTTGTTTCCGTGATATGTGAACTTATTATTCTCGTGATTTTAGTGCGTTTTAATGTAAGCATGTGTTTTTAGTTTCTGAGGGGGAGTGGATGCAGTTTTGTGTGTGTTTTTTAAAAATAATTATAAAAGGAACCATCGCCATCGTTTGATTTTTAAAATGGATCTGTAGGAATAGATAGTAAAATAAGAAAGCTTTGTTAACTAATTGAGGTTAGAAATTTACCATTTCTGGACTACAGTAGACAATTTTGACTTACGCAGCATTAAATAAATAAAATAAAATATTTTTAATTCAGTTATCAAAGATCCCTATGTAGAAAAAATAAAAAATTAAATGTAGATTAAAATTAAAATTTAGAATCACAATTGAAATATAAATGAAAATAATAGTTACATTAGTGATTTAATAAGGGACTTCCACAGCGGAGATGGCATCCTATCGGCTAGTCTTTAAGATTACGTTGCGGTTAGAAACTCGTAAAATAATAACTTGAATTTCGGTTATTTGCTACGACGCCTACGAAAGCGTAGCAAACGTAGGCGTGACGCTACGAAAGTTGTAGCAAAAACTATCTTTTCTAATTATTCAAAAATATGTATTTATTTATTGGTCTTTATGAAGCTAAGTATTTTTTCTTCGAAAATATTGTTTTCTTCGATTATTGATAAATGATTTTTTTCTGTAAGTGGGTTTGTACAAACACGTTTACACGTCAATCATATTTTAAAAACTAGATGAGGTCGGCGTTTCCTATCGGACTACTCTGAGAAGAAAGGTCGAAGAGAAACAAACTTAGAGGTCATAGTCTCTTTTGAAGTCCAGACTTAGTCTTGGTCAGGTCATGTGAAGACCATGTAGTTTGGTGTCTGAAATGGAATTTTGAAGAAAAACCACACAGATTGAGTGGCCCTGTCCAGTAAGTGCACGCATGTGTCAGTAATCGTGCAGCTCAACTGAGAACTTAAGGAGCTGAACAATTCGACGAATAATACCAAAGAAAGGCCATTTGGGTAGGCCGCACAAACTACTTAAACTGCCAGACCATGATTAAAACTGAAACAATGACCCACATAGTCCTCACATTCACAATAATTAAAATAATAATATTATAATTCTCAAAGTAAGTATTCAATATTTATTATTATTAATTATTAATTAATAATAATAAATATTGAATACTTACTTTGAGAATTATAATATTATTATTTTCCTAAAATTCCTATTATTAATCCTAATGGATTATAATCGGTAACCATTGTCCCTATTATAGTTATATAAAACTTTAGTAAAAGTCAGTAAACATTCTGGGCGCATAATGTTGTACAAAAAGTGTTAATTATATTCTTCAAAACATTGTTATTCTTTATCAAAATGAACCTAACGCCTATCAACAATTCTGTGCAGATTACATGATGTGAATAAACAAACATGCTTAAAACGTTCACGGAGTAATCACGATGCTTGAGAGACGTTGCGAGAACACGCGGTCGGTACTCCCGGTACACAAGATTGGTATCCATGTTAGAACGCTGCGGTTTTGTTCTTAGACTAAAACTTTTCCGGTTTATATAAAAAATGCGAAATATGTGAATTATTAATACTTTATTAATGGTTTATTCGTATGGTTTCGTATTTATTCGTAATGGTTTAAATTGTATTGTATAATTAACTTGTTTTTAAAGAATAAGGAATTTAATTATTTATCACAATTCAAACAACAGGTTACAATCACAGTAAGTATAAAATAGGTTGTCATAGGTGTATTTTTCGATTGTAACCCAAAGCGTGATGCGACAACAAGGCAAGCAACTATAATGACGATAATTATAAAGACCACAGTAAAAAATAAAGAGTCTACAATACTTTAACATTATTTTATTTGTCTTAAAAGAACACTGAAATGGTCTACACACAATAAATAGTCTTTATTTCACTAAGGTCGATTTTTCAATGGTCAGATAACTTTTATCAGAAGAATAAGAAAGAAAGAAAGAAATCATTTATTTTGCGAAGAATGTGGGTACTTATACAAAATAAGGTGTCGATATTTTAATAAATAATAGTTCCAACACACTCTACCTTACGGCATGCAAAAGTAAAAAAAACTTACATCTATTCAAGCATAATAAAATAAAAAATAAAAAAATTACATGTCTTTGGATCATAACAAAATTCACATAAATTACTAACACAAAAACAAAATACATTACATTACATTAAATTAAATTAAAATTACATTAAATTACATTATAAAACAACATTACATTAAATTTGAAATAAAATATAATTAAATAACATAACATTATAATCCTTTATCATTCAAAAAATCTTGTATAGAATAATAGCATTTATCTTTTTTAATAAGTAAGGATGTTAGCCTCTTTTTAAATATACCTAATGGTTCTTCTTTATATGCATGAGGTATTTTATTATACATTACTGGCCCCATTGATAAAAAGCTTTTTCGTAATAACGCTGTTTTGTACCTACCTGTGGACATTAGATTTTTATATTGCGATCTAACAGATATGGCGGTTTGACATATTTTCTGTACAAAAGCTGTCAAACCACAATTTTTATTCCTCAGTTATGAGTTATCGGAAGATTTAAAAAGCGGCGCATAATAGTAAATATTTATTCATAGTTACGCATATTCTGTTCCGCTCAATTTCCTAAACACAAAAACCTATAATTCATTCAGTCTGCCTACATCTGCCCCTCTACATATTTTTTATTCCATTTCATAGAAATTGGATAGAATAGTTGAGTAGTAGAACGTTTGCAAATGTGCCTTATTTGGTAAATGTGCGTTATTTGAGCTTCCATTGTTATTGTAATACGGAAGATTGTGTACCAAATATATTCAATTTATTACTTTTGTTGGAGCCAAGTTTTTGTAGGCAATAAGTAAGTTCGACAGGGTTCCATTTGATTGTGTATAATACTCGACGTCCCATTCACGTATTGTGATACAGCGTCAGGCTTCCTGCCAGGTCTCGAAACTGTTTTTGATGTGTAATATTGTGTGTGGGAGCTATTTTCTTTTATGTAATAAGGTCAAAGTCGAACCTAATGTGAGGACTATTGAGACATTAGTTTTAATATTATTTATTTCTATTTCGCCTATGTCGTATAGGCCGCTTAACCAAACAAAATATTCTCGTCACTACATACAACTTACGATGAAATATTATTAGAACACCAACTACTCAGCAATAACCGAACAAGTACGAGACAACTGTATGCTCCAGACAATTAACATTCACTAATTATGTTGTACTCCAAGAACGTTTTAGATATTAATGTCTGGGTATCTTTTAAGTAATCGAAAAGCTAGGTATAGTCGACCTTGGAGTTCTTTTACCAAAAACTCCCAGTAAAGTGGCAGACAAGTGATATTTTTTTATTTATTTGGTAAAAATATGTACAACATTACAGACCTAGATTCAAATTAAAGGAAAAGATAGGAAAGCATAACAGTTATAAATAATACACAAAAGTTATAATTACGTAATAATACATTACGCGGGGAATTACTGGCAAACAGGTTACGTTTGTAATGTTACACATACGGAAATATCGAGATAAATGTAATACATTAACGTTGAAAAGGACTATATGGTCAACATTATGGCGACACCAACCCAACATCTGATTTTTTTTGTTGCAACATGTTTTATGGGACAGTCAATTTTTTATGTTTTTTTTTGGGGAAATTACCAATGTTATTGCAATATCGGGTTTACCTTAACCATAGAAACAAATTATGGACATGAAGATGCATGGCCCTACGACGCACCGGTTCCGAGTTAGGAGCTCTTGGAAAAAAAGCTATTTGCTTCCAAGCAATAATAATAAGGCGTAGTCGACGGGGCAGAACCCCCGTCGACTACTACAGCGATATGGTGGAGTCTAGAACCCACCATCTTCTTCGAACCTAACCTGTCCAAGCTGGGGTGCCCCAAGTCCCGAGCTTGCTTCGCTCGCTCTCTTGCATCCTAAGACGGTTCTAAGATGATCCCTTCGACATGAAAAATACGACAAATGGCTGGTTGGAGACAAAAAACACCAAGATGCTTTTGGACTTATATTTAAGTGTACTACAATAAAAACAAGAAACTATCGATTTGCGAAAATAATATTTTTTCGTTAAAAAAATTATATTTGCTCAGGAAGTTAAACAAATATTCGAAGGCATATATCATGTTTTTCAGGAGCAAAATTTTAATGGCTTCTATTGATAAGGTTAACCCGATATTGCAATAAAAATTGGTAAATCTCAAAATAAAAGAAAAAAATATATTAAGTCTTCGCGCCCCTGGCTGCACTCCAACCACTGCGGCTAACTACAACTCTAAACAATTCGTCCATTATTGAATCGTAAATATGACAAGCTAATGAAGTTACAAGGTTATCTTGGCGCGTGGACAGAATCGCAACTAACGCTGCCACCTTGTTCTGCCACTACAATTTATGTGACAATTTCACAAATTTTTAACTATAGCGCCCCCTGTCAATGTCATTTAGGCGCCAAAATATCCTTGTAGCATTCTACCTACTAATAATAATATATAATCATCCCGACCGAGTTTTGGCCACTGTGGCCAATCTCGTCGGAGATTAGCCAAGTACTCACAAGATATTGTAGAACACAGTTAGTGTATGCGCAAACACAGGTGCACTCTCTGTCCCTTTACTCTCATAGTCCGATGGGATGGCAATCTAAAACGACCGGGTAGAGATCAGGCGCAGCAGGACCCACAGCTTTACGTGATATCCGAGGCGCGGGGCCGCTTCACACCACCAACTTCCAAACTCCGGGCTGCTTCTGTGAAATTCATAATGGAAAAACCCAATAATACTTTGCCCAACCCAGGAATCAAACCCAGCAGTCTCGCTTGCAACCACGAGACCAACCGGGTAGTTATCTACTGTACTTATTTTTAATGTACAAGTCTCTTCTCTGTGACAGTTATACGCACAGATAACATAACTTTATTTGTGTTGTATATACTCTAAAGGTGTATCTTCGCAGGTGTCGACGGTGCTGGCGCAACGGAATAATGCCATTTTAAATTGGATTTTAGTATTGGATCATTGAGTTCCCTTCAAAATGGTTGAGCTGAATGGTGCTGATCCATAGGTCATGTTCGTGAACGGGCGCCGTCAGTAGGCACTGGTCATTTCTTAGCTGCCACGGCTTATTTTAATTCCGTAATTGTTTTCATCTTTTTACGCTTTTAACCTTCACGTGTTTTTACATCGTTCTCACATGTATAATTACAACATGAATGATGTACTTAACCACTTTTTTGTAACAATATTTTGATTTAAAAGAGTGTCCATGGAGTTTCTTGCCCGTTCTTCTCCATAGGTACCTACTACGCTTTGGAATGGGCAACTAGCTTCATCTTCCTGACTGACCGACCCCTTGACAATTCAAAAGTGCCTGTAATTGGTTTATTTGAAATAAATGCTTTGAGTTTGAGTTTAAATAATTATATTTTTTCTACATACTTAAAAACTTTTCTTCCGTTCATTTATTTAAATTTTTTATTTGGTTTGCACATACATAAGTCGCAGCGTGTTGCTGTGTGACGAACGCTTTGCGCGGATATGACGCATATTTTTTATTTGGTTTGCACATACATAAGTCGCAGCGAGTTGCTGTGTGACGAACGCTTTGCGCGGATATGACGCATATTTTTTATTTGGTTTGCACATACATAAGTCGCAGCGTGTTGCTGTGTGACGAACGCTTTGCGCGGAATAACGCATATTTTTTATTTGGTTTGCACATACATAAGTCGCAGCGTGTTGCTGTGTGACGAACGCTTTGCGCGGATATGATGCATATTTTTTATTTGGTTTGCACATACATAAGTCGCAGCGTGTTGCTGTGTGACGAACGCTTTGCGCAGATATGACGCATATTTTTTATTTGGTTTGCACTTTACATAAGTCGCAGCGTGTTGCTGTGTGACGAACGCTTTGCGCGGATATGACGCATATTTTTTATTTGGTTTGCACATACATAAGTCGCAGCGTGTTGCTGTGTGACGAACGCTTTGCGCGCATATGACGCATATTTTTATTTGGTTTGCACATACATAAGTCGCAGCGTCTTGCTGTGTGACGAACGCTTTGCGCGGATATGACGCATGTTTTTTATTTGGTTTGCACATACATAAGTCGCAGCGTGTTGCTGTGTGACGAACGCTTTGCGCGGATATGACGCATATTTTCATTTGGTTTGCACATACATAAGTCGCAGCGTCTTGCTGTGTGACGAACGCTTTGCGCGGATATGACGCATATTTTTTATTTGGTTTGCACATACATAAGTCGCAGCGTGTTGCTGTGTGACGAACGCTTTGCGCGGATATGACGCATATTTTTTATTTGGATTTCACATACATAAGTCGCAGCGTGTTGCTGTGTGACGAACGCTTTGCGCGGATATGACGCATATTTTCTCCATGTTTGTTTTATTTTTAATCTTATGCATTGTATTATGCGCGAATAAACTTCATCTTCTGTCTTTTTTTCTATATAGTACAGTGCCGTTTAAATCTTAAAAGACCACTGATAAAATAAATCGCCATCTCAGCGTTATTTGACAAGTTACGTTGTCAACCTCCCAAACGTCTCATGATACCGCATAGGTTCATAAGACAAAGCGCAACGAAATGTCATGTGAACCGCAAAGGTTCATAACTACTGTCATCATGATTGTGATCACTAAATCACTCAACTTTACCGAATAAAAAAATCAGTAACTCGGTGCAACGGTCTACACTGAGCGTTTAGTGTCATATTTCGTGGTTATTAATTTTTATCATTTAATCGGAGCTATATTTTAAAAACCTGTTTAATTAACTTTTTAGAATTACGTGAAAGTATTTAAAAAGTAAGTAACCGTAATGCTTACAGTTATTTTACAATGAAAATAACGCCCTGCAAGTTTCCAATGTATTATTTGCATATAAATAGAACTGTAAACGCAACGATTTCTTACCTTTTACACAGTTTTCACATAATTCTAAAAAGTTAATTAAACAGATTTTTAAAATATAGCTTCGATTAAATGATAAAAATTGAAAACCACGAAATATGACACTAAATTGCGACGGCGTTGCCACTCATAAGGTATAAACGCTCTTAAGTTTGACATCTTCCCTCTAAGCATTATGTGAGATAGTGCGTATCGAGCGTCGCCGCCGTCAGGGAATGGCGCGCGCGGTAGCGCGGCGGCGGCGCCTAATAGCCGGCAATGGGTAACGGCGCTAAATACCGGCCACACAGCTGCCGGACAAGTGGACTATTCAATATTTAAGTGTTGTGAGTAGCCGGTGTTTTTAGGCAGGACTAAGAATTTAGGAAACATACCTTTTGTGATTACCTAAATGCCTGTATAGATGGAATTACTGTGTGTCGCTAAACGGTACACCGTTAAAATGGTACAATCACAAAGAGTTCAAAAAGATATAAATAGGTGACTGAGCAAGATCGCTATGACGATCGCTTTACGACTTACGACGTAAAAAAAATATACTTGGAACGCACGTAATCATCATAGAATGCTGTGAATCGAAACAAAGCCATATTCATCGAGATCGATTCAAAATTAAGGGTTCTGAGGGGCAATTCCCTTATTTTTAAGACCGTTCGCATTCTAATCTCAGTCTCATCTGTCAAAATTACAATCAATTTACATACATTTTTGATAGGTTTTTGACATTGATTGTCGCTGAGATAAGATTGCGACTTGAATTTGAACGTTTTGGCCTACCGTTCATACTGAGTTCACGCCTATTTTCCACAAAGGAGCTAGGAGGGTTCACCCTCATTACGCTTATCATGTGAAAGTAAGTGGGCCCGTGTCTATCATCAGCCGGGTATAAATCCAGATTCTGAGATGTTACTAAGCATATTATAAGATTAAAGACTACGTTAAGACATGAAAGTCTGGCAATAATTCCTTTTGCACATGTGGCTTCCCTTGTACATCATTAACGAAATCACTATGTAAATGTCTATTAACTGCTCCCAGATTACTATGTTTTTTTTTTACAATCTCTTTTGACATAATCTAAATTTGGTATAGTTGTAATGGCAATCATGTCATTTGATTTAAATAGGTTTTTTTTTTTATTATTTTATAAGATAGATTCTTTATATTTGTGAATGTGAGAACGTTGTCGGCCTAACTTGTAAACTTAAGATTTTTAGACTATTTTCTATCTTGTTAAGTACATCTAATAACACTGTGGATCACCACTAGATCAAAATAGGTAAGTATCTTCTAAGCGATCTTATGTCATGTAGAAAATCTTCGCATACTTCTGTACCTAGTAGTTTCAGTGACATGAAAGCGCGGCCACAATACCGGCCATCCGTCCAACACTACAAGTAATGAGTGCCATCCACCGCCGCTGTCTACTTGTTACTGTCCACTTGTTACGGTCCGCTCGTTACCGTCGCTACTGAACATGTGTCCACTAAGTGAACCTAATGGCTCATACATTATGTACACGACGATGTACATTGCTTCTTTTGTGTGGGCGATGCGAGTCGATAGATTTAGCGAACTGGTGAGTGGTGTGTGTGTGTGTGTGTGGAATTGTGTACAATTGAATATATTCAGAAAAAAAGGAAAGTCATTTTCTGCCAAGAACCTTAAATTCATTTATTCACTAACAGATAATGCATCGCCTAAATAGCTGGCTCTACAAAATGAAATTTGCCCAAAAGTTTGTTAGCGAAGTTTAGCACCTTACAAAAAGAACGATAGAAAACTAGAACGAGCACCAAAACTGAAGCTACTCACTCAAACCATGCCATAAACGACATAATTAGAGCAACGAGCCATCACCGTCAGTGGTCGAGGTCACGCTCTGTTGAACACAGCTTGCAAGAATTTTATTTTTATTAAAGATGGGTTTGCTCTTGACTCTTGTCTAGGTCAGTGGTGGCAGAGACAGAGTCGACGATGGAGTGAGCTTACCCAGAAGAAGCCTGCTCACTCTCAAATGACAGTTTGTTGCGTAAAAAGATGCTTTAACTCAGCCAGAAAACAAAAAAAAATGTGATAAAATTATATTTCACATGAAATACTTATATAGAGATACGAGGAGCAGGGCGTAAAGTTCACTAATACCTCCATAGAAAAGGGAGGATCCTCCGACCAGACGGGTGTCGTGGCTGGTGGGCAACTGCCCAATGATTGATGTAAACTCTGCTTGCGCGATGCAGGATTTGCGTGACGTGAGTATGACGCGCTGCTCGCATGTGGCGATGTAGATACCGCTACACTTACATTAAATCCATTATTTTAAGTTAAACGATCTCCACATAAAAAAATTCATAACCAAATTTATCACAATGCAGTGTTAAGTTGCCCGTTGTAAAAAACATTACCCGTAATACAATAGGCACTTACTCTGTTGGGGTCTTCTGTATTATGACGCCTATTGTATTATAGTGCTAACATACGATAAAATATGAAAAAATAGTAATTACGGTTGATTTCAATATTTTTTTCGCAAAATTTCTAGTGTTAGTTTACCGGCTTTCATATCCTCGGTCTACGGCACTGAAAAATTAATCAGGAAAATCCTAGCCCCCACCCGGATTAATTTTGATGTGCCATGCTTCACCGAGGCTATGCATGCCTGGAGACTCGTTTGTCCGAATTCAGACCAACCTGATAATCCATCTCCCCAGAGAAAGTGGGATGAGCCGCTTTGCAGAGTAGTACAGAACAATTTACTTAACACGTCTGCTACTACTGCGGAGCGTGCGCGCCTGCTTGCTGTGGGTAAGTGGGAGTCGGGTCTTTGGCTTCATGCACTACCGTCGGCGAACATAGGCACTTGTTAGACGACACTACTTTCCGCCTCGCTGCTTCGCTTCGACCAGGAGCTCCTTCTTGTTCTCCCCATCGCTGTCACTGTGGCGAAGTTGTCAACAGCCTTGGACACCATGGCCTGTCTTGCAGTGCGGGCCGCTTAGCTCGGCACGCGAACATGTATGACATCATCCGACGAGCTCTTGTCACCGTCGGCGTTCCAGCTGTATTAGAACCTAATGGCTTGGCACGCGACGATGGCAAGAGACTGGACGGCATGTCTTTATTTCCTTGGAAGGTGGGTAGGCCTTTAGTGTGGGACGCAACGTGTGTCGATACTTTTGCGCCATCCCATCTTCCTGACTCGGCGTGCTGTGCTGGCGCTGCTGCTGCGGCTGCGGAAAACCTCAAGCGGCGAAAGTATGATAACCTTATCGGTAATTATATTTTCGAGGTGTTTGGGGTTGAAATTCTAGGGCCGTGGGGTCCGAGTGCTCACGGTTTGTTCAACGAAATCTCCAAACGGACCATCACTTCCCGTGACCCAAGGGCTGGCCTTTACCTTGGCCAGAGGCTTAGCTTAATAATGTGGCCTAAATAACTTATTTTCTTTGCAAAAAAACTACATTTTTCCTTATTTACCTTCAGACCATAAGGTTGTAAACGATCAAAGACCTTGCCTAAATTGTTAATATGTTCGTGAGTGGTAGCCCTCGTTATGATAATATCATCTAAAAATACCCCAACACTTGGTAAATCAGCAAATATTTGTTCTAAAGATCTTTGAAAAATTGCTGGGCTAGATGCTAAACCATACACTAATCGATTAAACATGAACATACCTTTATGTGTATTTATAACAGTATATTAATTTATTTGATTCATCTAATTCGAATTGCGCATATGCTTGAGATAAGTCAATCTTACTAAAGTGTTCACCGCCATGAAATGGACCAACAAATCTTCTACTCGCGGTAACGGATAACGGTCAACCTCCAAAACCTTATTTAATGTTAATTTGTAATCCGCACAAATTCTGATAGTACCTTTTTTTTACCACTGGCACGATGGGTGTGGCCAAATCCGAGCGTTATTTTCTTGAGAGTTGCCATATATTCGGCTATGCTTTCACCTGCGTTTTGTTTACGCTGGTGAAATTTGTATCTCTCGGCTAATACACTTGGCTTGGGTTGTAAATGTTTTTCCATAATGGCGGTTATATATCCGAAGGTTTTTGTGCCCGGTTTGTCCGGTGTGCACAAATTGACCAATAGCTCGTAACTCTCCGCCCCCATTAATGTGATTAACGTTGGTACCCATAATTCTTTTTTTATTTCGTTGACTACGAAATAATTTTCCAGACGTTCCACATATAATCTCCAATCATCCGCCAGTCTGAACTCACCAACTTTGCCGATGGTCATCTTATATGACAGTTTGCGCACGCCGCACGTCGTCTTCACGTTGTGTTTTTTTCTTTTGGTTTATTATCCTTGTCCTCGTCGCCACTGAAGTATTTGGGAAAAACCTGATGGTGATCAGAAAAGAAACGCAAGCTTCGTCCAATGCGTGTAATCAGAATGACAGATGAAATACAACAGTGTTGTCATGTCACCGGATGAAGTTCCGGAGAACTATGCAGTGTTACTTATTCTAATTAATGTAAAGGTGCAAACACACTGCATACATTACACTTTCTCCTCTTTTATTTTTTATTTTTATTAATCTTATAACTTCCGAACTTCAGTGTGCGTATCATCTGTATGCAGATGACTTGCAGTTGTACTGTCATGGGAGGGTTGATGAATTGCCTGACGGTATCGGCAGATTAAATAGGAACTTGATATTCATAAAAACCTGGGCTGACAGATTTGGTGTAGCTGTAAATCCTACGAAGTGTCAGGCGATCATCATTGGTAGTTCTCGTAGTATTAGCAAGGTGGATGGTACAACCTTGCCACCGGTCCTCTTCAATGGTACGATCGTTCCTTTTAGCACTGACGTAAAGAACCTAGGCTTGCACATTGACAGTACCCTGAACTGGCGTACTCAAGTCGCTAGGGTAAGCCAGAAGGTTACCGGCACGCTGCGGGCTCTGTACAGACTGAAAAAATTATTACCATCAAGTACGAAGACAATGCTTCAATCTTTAATATTCCCTATCATCGATTATGGTGATGTGTGCTACTATGACCTGAATGCAGATCTCCTTGACAAACTAGACCGTCTTCTGAATAACTGCATTCGATTCGTTTTTAATCTGCTTAAATATGATCACGTCTCTACGCATCGGTCGCTTCTAAAGTGGTTGCCCATACGCCAGCGCAGAGAGCAAAGGGCGCTGACTACCTTGTTTTCATTTCTTGATTCTCCCTCTTCCCCTGGTTATCTAGCCCCCCACTTTCAGTACATTTGCGCCAACCACAATAGAAATCTACGGTCTTCACACAATCGTCTTCTTCAATGTCCCACTCACCGCACAGACTTCATTTACTCTTCCTTCTTTGTTCAGTCTATCTCTCTGTGGAATGCCCTCCCCCAGGAAGTTAGGATGGCAACCAACCGATTATCCTTTAAAACTAAAGTTCGCGAGCACATTCGTAAGAAGCTAGCAGTATCATCACAGCGGTAATGTTTTCTCATTGTTTGTCCTATTTGTTTTTAACATACTCGTGTATTTATGTACATTTATTTGTGCTTTTATTTATATATAATTAGTTATATGTATTTATAGACTAAATAAGTTTATACATGTCTATATATTTAAAATTACGTTATTTATGTTTGTCTCTGCATCACCCAAAGGTTGACTGGTAAAAAATGCCTATGGTATTAAGTCCGCCTCTGTACATTTGTGTGCTTAAAGTGTTAAATAAATAAATATATGTAGATCGGTATCTAAAATGGTATTTTGAGGAAATAACCATATTGTTTGAGTGGACCTGTCCAGACAGTGCACGCAATTGTCAGCAATCGTGCAGCTCAACTCAGAACTTAAGGAGCTCAAGGATTCGACGAACAATACCAAAGAAAGGACATTTGAGTAGGGCGCATAAATTACTCAAACTGCCAGAACATGATTAAAACTGGAACAATGGCCCACATAGTCCTCACATTCACAATAATTGAAATAATATAATACTTTATACAGTAATTATTGATGTTATTGTATATGTAAAAAGGTATAGATACATTATAGCAAAGATTAAAAGTAAAATAGTTAGCAAAATAAAATAAATCAGCAGTCCATGTGTAAATTTATTAGAGCAGCTCAATCCCAAGCCATTTTGTCCTCAATATAGTCTTTGATAGTATAATAGGCTTTCTGACATAGTTTCCTCTTTCTAAAAGATTTGAATTTATTAAGACTTATTTCTTGAATGTGGCTAGGAAGTTTATTATAAAAACGTATACATTGGCATTTAAACGAGCCACCTATTTTCTTGAGCCTGGTTGTAGGAACAACAAATTTGTGTTTGATCCTAGTATTTATATTACGGATATCACTGTATTTTTTAAACAGATTAATATTTTTATCTGCATAAAAAAGATTTTCATAAATATACTGAGAAGGTACGACGGACTAATTTATTGCCCTTTTTTGTACAGTCATTATAAGGCACAGTCAATATATTAATCTCAGAGGGAGTGTCTAGGACATGACTTATAGGCTCAGATCTTATAGGTCTAAGATCTGAGTTTATGGGCATGACTTAAAGAAGATATTAAATATTAAAAAGTAAATGTAAGTTGCGAATGTTTGTCGGGTATCCATTAAAACTAGTTTGTGTATTACGCTACATAGACTCGCAAATTAATAATTATTTTATAATAGTTACGAGTTACGTTAAAAACAACAATTAAAACTTCTATTATCTTGTATTACGATAAGTAGTTGTGAAGGCATTTTGTATTCATATATAAAATACACTCGCGACTTCCGTGGTGTATGATATTTTTTTTGTAATATGCAATCCGTGCTATGGCCCAAATACTTTTTAAATTTTATTCTGATTTTAGGAAAACATGTTAATTCCTAGCAACATTATTTACGTCTATGCGCGTGTCAGTGGCCGTAACTGCATGCCACTTACTCACACATAAATACGTAGGTTGCGTATTTTTTTAGTAGGGAGCGTTTATGAGACTAACCTTCTTTGCGTTACTATTCAAAGGTTAGCGCAAGTACGGATTCATCCTAAAGGAGTTAGGGAATGAAAGTTTGTATTGAAGGTAGTCAATTTTTGACGATGGGAAAGAGAAACCCCACCGGGCACAGCTTGTTGAACAATAAAAGCAGAAAATAATGGATACTGGTATTCATTCCGAACTTGGAATGGATACTACGATCAATTAACACGTCTCCGTTGAGAGTTCGGCATGGATACTACGATCAATTAAAATGTCTCCATTGGGAGTTCGGAATGGATACTACGATCAATTTTATTAACACGTCTCCGTTGAGAGTTCGGAATGGATACTACGATCAATTAACACGTCTCCGTTGAGAGTTCGGAATGGATAATATGATCAATTAACACGTCTCCGTTGAGAGTTCGGAATGGATACTACGATCAATTAACACGTCTCCGTTGAGAGTTCGGAATGGATAATATGATCAATTAACACGTCTCCGTTGAGAGTTCGGAATGGATACTACGATCAATTTTATTAACACGTCTCCGTTGAGAGTTCGGAATGGATACTACGATCAATTAAAATGTCTCCATTGGGAGTTCGGAATGGATACTACGATCAATTTTATTAACACGTCTCCGTTGAGAGTTCGGAATGGATACTACGATCAATTAACACGTCTCCGTTGAGAGTTCGGAATGGATAATATGATCAATTAACACGTCTCCGTTGAGAGTTCGGAATGGATACTACGATCAATTAACACGTCTCCGTTGAGAGTTCGGAATGGATAATATGATCAATTAACACGTCTCCGTTGAGAGTTCGGAATGGATACTACGATCAATTAACACGTCTCCGTTGAGAGTTCGGAATGGATACTATGATCAATTAACACGTCTCCGTTGAGAGTTCGGAATGGATAATATGATCAATTAACACGTCTCCGTTGAGAGTTCGGAATGGATACTATGATCAATTAAACGTCTTCGTTGAGAGTTCGGAATGGATAATATGATCAATTAACACGTCTCCGTTGAGAGTTCGGAATGGATACTACGATCAATTAACACGTCTCCGTTGAGAGTTCGGAATGGATACTATGATCAATTAACACGTCTCCGTTGAGAGTTCGGAATGGATAATATGATCAATTAACACGTCTCCGTTGAGAGTTCGGAATGGATAATATGATCAATTAACACGTCTCCGTTGAGAGTTCGGAATGGATACTACGATCAATTAACACGTCTCCGTTGAGAGTTCGGAATGGATACTATGATCAATTAACACGTCTCCGTTGAGAGTTCGGAATGGATACTATGATCAATTAACACGTCTCCGTTGAGAGTTCGGAATGGATAATATGATCAATTAACACGTCTCCGTTGAGAGTTCGGAATGGATACTATGATCAATTAAACGTCTTCGTTGAGAGTTCGGAATGGATAATATGATCAATTAACACGTCTCCGTTGAGAGTTCGGAATGGATACTACGATCAATTAACACGTCTCCGTTGAGAGTTCGGAATGGATACTATGATCAATTAACACGTCTCCGTTGAGAGTTCGGAATGGATAATATGATCAATTAACACGTCTCCGTTGAGAGTTCGGAATGGATACTACGATCAATTAACACGTCTCCGTTGAGAGTTCGGAATGGATACTACGATCAATTAACACGTCTCCGTTGAGAGTTCGGAATGGATACTATGATCAATTAAACGTCTTCGTTGAGAGTTTGGAATTAAATTCCGAACTACCCATCTTGGGATATTTTGCTTTAACAAAATTATCTTTCACTGATGGTAGATCATACGATAAGCCAAATAATCGGTTTCCAGATCCATCAATCTGTCTAGTCTTTTCCAAAATATGTAGTGGTCAGCTTCCAGTCTACCCGGATGCAGCTGGATACCAGTATTTTACAAGGAGCGACTGCCTATCTGACCTCTACAACCCACTGGATAACACAATACCCCTTGGGAAAGACTGGTTGACCGACTTTTGGGTTTCTGACTACCCGAAACGACTGTAAAAGATCTACGAATGACAGCTGGGACCAAAGGCCTAATGTGCTTTCCGAGGCACGGAGAGGTCAGAATATATAATATATAATGGCTAATCACCCATGCACGAACCGACAGCGGTAAGCGTAGCTGCCATTGACCCGCGTGGCTGTTATCATTTAAGCACGAGCCCCCCTTCTGTCCATACACGCCCCAGTCACACATATTTAGATTGGATTCACCAAGGATTTTTTATTCTTGTTGATATCAAATATGTAGATAACCTGCTGCTTAAGGCATAATGTGAAGATTAAAGCTCATGCTGCTTTATAATAAGCATTTCCTCAAAAAACTAAAAACAAAGCGATACGCAACACTACGATGTAACTTGCGCGGCTGTATAAAAATGTACCCTTTTAACTTCTCACAGGTGCCTTTCAAAATATCAATATGAATAGGCTTGTCAAAATATAGCTAGAACAACAAGCCGCAGGGGACGCGCGTGGCAGCCCTCTATTGATTCGCATGTTGGTAATGACAGCCCCTCGGGACTCGTCCGCTGCTTGACGACCCTAGTGTTAGGGCTGGCCTTTCCGAATATCGTTAGTCTTTCAACATAAAAATCCCCACTGTATTCTCGAAATAGGTAAGCAGTGGTGTAAAGAAGTTAAAATAACATAACAACACGCTTGTGTTCCCCAAGGGGTAAGGCAGAGTCATACCTATAGTACACCCACATATCGCAAGTTATATTTAAATCCCACGCAATAGGGGCGAGCCTACTGCCATCAACCGGCGGACACAAAATCAGGACTGTAAAATTCCTGATGGAAAAACCCAATAACGCTTTGCCCGACCCGGGATTCAAACCCAAGACCTCATGCTGAGCAGTGGCGACTGCGGCTACTAGATCAACGACGCTCTCAAAAATAAGTAACGATTAACTGTCGGGGGTTTTTCAACTTATTTGATTTATTTCCATTCCTTTCTTGGCTGGGGCACGATGCCATGATGATTATAATTTTCTTTCTACGTTCATGTTTTGGTGAATAGCACTTGATTTCCCTGACAGCTGATATTGGTATCCCTTACATCCGTCGAAGGGCTCGCAATATATTGATACAGCAATAAACAGCCCTCCACTGATTGACAATGTTTGCGGTGACGACCACTCTGGACCACCGCTGTGCGCAGTAGGGTTGAACGGTTGGTACAATTGGTTTAGAAATAACTGATATGCAGAAACTAATATTATTTTGTACCAACTCGAGTATTCTGAGTATTTTACAGAATATTTTACTCGTCAATGTTTTCGTGATGATTTAATGAAATAACAGTGTCATCTATCTAGTGGCCGCTTGTGGAATGTGCCAGCTCCGAATTTTAAAATAAGGACTGACTGTAAGGAGTGACTGTATTTTTGGTATTTTTATGTGGCTTGAGAATTGTTACGTACTCAAAATAAATTATTTTACTAGGCGGTCGCAGAGCAACGTATTCATCAACCGACTTTATGTGTTACATTACTTAACACTTATTTTGCAGAGTTAGTAGTAATTCCCCAGCCTCATCAGTTGTGGCTGAATACTAGCATATAAATACTAGATTTTATCACTATTTCTCTCATCTCGAGCACTCTGTTCGAACAAAACATCGCTAACGATGCCACTCGGCTTCACTCGGGCTCACTCGGGATCGCTCGCCACTTGGCGACCTATCTGTTAGGGCTGACCCAAACATTATTTTACCTGGTTTAAAATATTGCTAGATTCAAGAAAAATACCAAAATTTGCAATATTAAAAGCATTATTGTTTACCAAAAAACTCCATCAAGTATTGACAACGTAAAGCCTTCATTTAAAAAGGTAAAACAAAAGAAGAGTGTTCACTTTTACCGCAATTTTCGTGAAAAAATCTTAAACGCACGAAAGGGATAACATTTAAAACCACTTACTGCGGCGCTCGCTAAGCGGTGGGCTCGGATAATCCCACCACGCTGCAGAGGGCCGAGTCGGGTAATACCGCGAAATGCCGACCGAGACAAACATCACAAATTGATACGTCCTTGAGTTATTTTTGGATTCTTTCTTGTAAAAAAGAAAACAGAAAATAAGGGATATATTCGTAAATATTTGTCGGAGCAAAATAAATTAATCTATTGGTCGCAAATGCATATACTTCTACGTTGCGTAAGGTCATGGTTCTAATTCCCGAGTTGGGCAATGCCTTGGCTCGCTCCGTTACCTGAGATGTAGTATTCAATGTGTGGTACAAAAGAATCACTGCCTACTATATTCGGAGAAAAATGCTAGTTAGTAGTTACCTTATACCAAAGGACAGCTTCAAGTATTAGGCTACCATAAAACCTAAAATATCTTAGGACAATTTACCACCTAAACGTCAATTCAAAGGCTGCAACCGCAAAGTTTAACATTCACTCCTAAAGAAGTACCAGGACACCGTAAATCGGAGCACATGTGTCCGCACTGTCAATCAAAGAGGCTCGTAAACAGGACGCTACTGGTAACAACCACTTTCGGGCTCAAGCACAAGAGTATTGTAGTTGAGTGGTTTGACGAGTGGAACAATATTGTATTGTATGGAGATTGAGTGTATGTGTGTGTAGGCCTGCTTTTTGTTTAAGGTTGAAATTTAATACAGAATACATAGGTTTAAAGACATTTATTTCTCATAAGAACTTAAATTACATAGTTCACTTAAAATGAGATACAAAGTACTTATATCTAATGATAAATTATAATATCGTATTTGCCTCTGGGGCGTTGGTGACGTTACAGGGTACATATAAGCTTCTTAAGTTTAGCCTTAAATATATTTATACTATCACATCTCTTTAAATCCTCCGGTAAATCATTAAACAGTTGCGTCCCCTCAACCAATATTGTTTTTCCCGTAATTAGTCCGTGCACGTGCAGTCATTAGTTGAAATTTGTTTTTGCTTCTTGTGTTGTATGTTATTACTATATATACTATACATTCACTGTTGAACTTGTGTACACTGTCAGGCGATTGCTAAACATAGAGTCCTGGGTTCTATAGCTTATTGGCGCACCCTTTGCAGTCAGGCCCGTTACAATATTTCTGACTGGCTAATCTTTTCACCATAATAATAATAATCAAGCCTATCAATGTCCCACTGTAGGGTTCAGGAGTAATAGCCTGTTCCAACACAAAAAAGGCACGAGCATTGATCACCACGCTTGCTCATGACGGGTTGGCGATTTGTGATTTGTGCGCGTCAAGATTTCCTCACGATGTTTTTTTCCCTTTACCAGTGTCATTAATGTACAGAATAAACTCAGAAAGTACCTACATCATCATCATCTGCCTGCCCTTTACCAACTATGTTGGGTCAGCTTCCAGTCCAGCCGGACGCAGCTGAACACTAGTATTTCACATGAAGCGACTGCCTATCTGACCACCACAACCCAGTTACTAGGTAATACGATACCCCTTGGTAAGACTGGTAGTCAGACTTTCGGGCTTTTTTTGACCCATAACGACTGTCAAAGATCCACGAATGACAGCCGGGACCACCGGCTTAACGTGCTTTCCGGTCTTGGTATTTAAAGATGGTCACCCAGGTACCAACCGCGATGGTCCACGTACCAACCGCGGCAAGTGTAGCTTAACCTGATCGATCAACCCTTGCGGCTGTTATTACTAAGCCACAAGCTCCCTAGGTAGTACGTATATGAATAAATAATATATGAATTGAAAAAGTCTCATTGGTACTTGCCCGGATTTGAACCCACAACCTCGTGCATGAGGGGAGAAGCCTTAACCACACATCACGACCTTAATATCTCCTGTCACTTATGCCATCGCAAGAGGTTGTAGTGTTATACAATATCAATAGAGACACGCGACTTTTTGTTTTCCTATAAATAAAAACAAGGCTCGCATAAAGTGGTGGAGTAGTTACCGAGGCGAGCCAAATGGTCGGCAGTTCGATACTCGTGCCAACAATACGTGGCGATTAGCCAGCCCTCGCTGGTTAAGTCGTGTGTACTTTAATTATGATCACGTTATGCCCTGGGGGTAGGCAGGGTTGCGAACCCAATAGCACAGAGACTCAGAGCTAAAGGTCATATTTATAGTCGATGCCAGCGCCGTGAAATTATTTATTATAGTGTCTGGCGTATGTCAGATTCATTTTCAACTACCACGTTGCTGTACCGATATGGTATCGTTCCTGATGATGATTTTTGTTATGATCTACAGATACTTTCTTGGTATTATTACCATTAAAATGCTTATAATTATATACAACTAGCTTTTGCCCACGAGTTCGTTCGCGTGGAAGTCGTAAGACACTACAATAAACATAGGTACACACACACATTTTTATAAAACTTTCTTGTATAGGTACTTCGTTTGTAATTTTGGTCTCAGCAGCCAAAATATGAAGAGAGTCAGAACTAGTGAGCAAGCGACGTACAGTTGTCCGTGTGAGAAGCAGCTCGTCCTTTTTTTTTTTTTTTTGAGGTTCGGAAGTCATCAAATAACTTCTCCCGCTCTGGGAAGAGCGGGAGGGCGTGTCAGACTCTTACTGACTAAAACCCACCCGTGTTCCTTCAGTTGCCTGTGCCAGGGGCCACGGTATCCCTCTCGGACTTTCCCGCAACCCTCGCACGCATCGGCCCTAGCGGACCCCGTTATTAATGCTGACATCTCTTTGAGGCGCGCGTGGAACACAACGCACCGTCGACCCGGGCCTGGTCCTTATCGAACGGCGAGCTGCCCATTGCTCGCCGCTCGCAAGCCCGCGCCTACGGTGGCCGGGAATCGGCCTACGATTCCCGACGCCCAGGGCGTCTCCTGCGGCGGCTAGGGGCGTGAGGGCGCGAATTTGGCCTCTCCCTCACGCGTTCCGCCTCCTCCTTCGCGAACATTACTGCTTCGCGGAAGGAGGTGACGGCTTCCCAAGCCCTCTCGCTCCGTACCATGGCCTGGACCAGGGCCGGACGCGAGAGATCGCCACCGCCAATCGCCTTCACGAGGACACGGCGTTGCTCCGCCCAAGCCGGGCAGACCTCCACCGTATGCTCCTCCGTGTCCTCCGGGCGATCCACACAATGGTGACACCCGGGCGTTTCCTCCCGCCGTATCCGGAACAGGAACCTCCCGAAACAAAGAACAGACCTGTTTTCTTGCAGCGACAACGATTAAGGTACCCGCCCTCGTTGCCCCATCTCAAAAATACACACTGCATTTATTATGTCATTATTGACTGCTTAGCTCTATAAAGGTATATCGTGACTATAAACTTTTAAACGGTTAAATCTGTAACTATCTGCAATATTTTGGCTCGTCTTTTTTAATTTGCCGTAAACTATAGAAGAATACGAACAAATTGCAATAGAGCAATATTGCAATTTGTTCGTATTCATCTATAGTTCGCCCATAGCACATAGCGTGATAATTTAAAGCCTACAGATTGACCAGACTTATAGGGAATATACACGGTGACATTTGAATCAGAGTTTTGCTAGAACAAACGTTGTTCAGACCATGGTCTGCAACCATTCAATAGCATCCAATAGAAAAAAAAAAACGTCATTGGTATCTAAAAAAACACAAAAAAGGCAATGTTAGAAATGTCGGGATTATCGTTACGCCCTACAACACAGACACTGCATCTGCGACGCGCGGCGCTCGCGTTTTGAATGCAATATCGCTACCGTGATGAGTACTTTGATGTTATGGTTAATGTTTCAAACATTATTACACGTTTGAGCAACATAAGACTTATTTGAGAACTCCTAGATTAGATTGTTTTAATAACATATTTGATGCTGTAGAATGGTAGTAGACCATGGTCTAAACAACGTTTGTTCTAGCAAAACTGTGATTCAAATGTCACCGTGTATATGCAAAATTTTTACAAAATCTATTCAGTAGTTTTTACGTGATGCTGGAACATACATTCAGACAAACAGACAAACATTCTTAAAATTTGATTCTCGGCATTCAAGTCATTCCCAGACCATGCAAAAATTACATAAGTGCTCAGTTCACGTCTACTGAATTACCCCATATAACAAGGCCGTAACGCAGCACTGACAAAACACAGCCATGATATGCGTTAAGGGCTGTTTCTTAACTAGCTATTTGTCTCAGTTTTCGAATTTTTTTCTTTTTTTACATGTTCTTTCTAATTTAACTTTTCGTCAATAACTATTTCCAAGAATAAGGTTGATGGTACTGGTTCCAAAATTGAACCATAGTATTGTATTTGAGGTGGTTTTACTAAGGAATTGTAAGTTTGGAATGGTACTTATTTTATTTTTTCAATGATAACACGTAAATTATTAGATTTCATTGCATTTAGTATTTCATTATTAATGCCAGTTTTTAGGTCATTCCTATTTAAAGTTTTTATTGTCAAAGTAGTGTCATCAGTACAATTATGTTTTAGGCTCTTGCAAAGGTAAAGGTAAAGGTCATATATATCTAGAATCTAGTGGAGGCCCTAATACGCTTCCCTGAGGAACACCACAACTATTTATTTTTAACTCTGAGCTGTATGTTAATTTTTGATAGTAGTGTCCTTTGCTGGCGACTCGATAAATAAATTTTCAGCCAGTCTTGCGCCAAGCCTCATAGTCCGTATTTCTCCTTTTTGTACTGATAATACAGACATTTTGTTACTGAAGGCTTCAAATATCAGTTTGATTTGACCAAAGTAAAACAAGCAAGTGAAGTCGAACTAAAACCAAATTAGTTCTCAGTAAGTATGTTGTTTTTATTTATATAGTTTAATTTTTCCGTGCATTGCCTTTTAAAAAACCTTTGCTATGATAGGTATCAATGTATTGGGTGTATAATTTGACATATCCATGTTTGTTTTAATCTAGTGGGAAACGTGCCTGTCTCAAATGACAGATTAATTATTTAACTTAGCGGTGATGCTATACTTTTACTGCTTAATTTCATTATTTTTGTGGTAATTTCATCGTATACAGTAAAGTTAGTATCATTTAAAGAGTTGATAATTTTTATAATGTCTTGTTCATTTACTGGTGTTAACAAGATACTGTCAGTATTAGTGGTTATGTCAATGTTACTGGCGTTATTATTATTGTTAAGGTTAAACTTAAGGGTCATTTCTATAAAATAGTTATTGAATTGATTACATATGTCATTAATTATGTTATCATTTATTATTAACTCTTTGATGTAATTTTTATATTTATCGTCCTTATTTATGTATTTTTTTATAATATACTATTTTTTTTAGACTTCTATGTCGCTTTACATTTATTTTTAGAATTACATATATGTTTTTTTGTTATTTTATTAATTGTGAATTTGATATACTCGTACATCTTTTTAAAATTATAGAATAGGTCATATATCTTTTAAATTATATTTTTTGCTTAGGGCATCGTGCTGGTAATAATAATATAAAATTCTCTAAAAGTGTGATATTTTTATAGAATATAATAGAAAACTTTTATTTCAGACCGGAGTCCAAAGGGTTAGTTACAATTTACTTAAATTCTAGTATTGTAGGTTATAGATGTAAACTTAAAATTCAGCGTGGAGCTGCATCCACCTCCTCATCATGGGGCAATCCCACCAATCCACCAACACAATGAGAATACTGTTGGTACTGCCGCAAACACGCGTCATCAGGGATGCGCATCTATTCCTAATAATGGCGGCAAAACCATTAATATTATTATCCGCAAACATCCCTGATGCACTACAACGCCTTTACTAATAATCCATTTATTTTTTATTGGTTTAATATATTTTTTAATTGTTATTTCGGGGAACCATAGTTTGTAGAACATAATCACTTTGTAGAACATCAAAACTATGCTTGACTGTCAACTACTTCAACAAGACCTCAATCGTCTTGCAAATTATTGCACTAAAAACAAACTCCAACTCAGTATTTCTAAATGTTGCTGTATTAGCTTCACTAAAAATAAAAATATTTTTAAATATCCCTATGCAATACACAGTGAATCACTGGCAAGGAAGAGTTTGATCCGCGACCTGGGAATATTACTTGACGATAAACTGCACTTAGACACACATGTTAATAAAATTGTTAATAATGCTTATCGCATGTACGGCTTTGTGATGAGATCAGCCATAGAATTTATGAACCCAAGTACATATTTATATCTCTATCGATCACTAGTTAGGTCTCAATTAGAATATGCAGTACCTGTGTGGAACCCCTACTACAATAAATATATTGAGTGTATAGAAAGCATACAACGTAAATTTTTGAAGTCTATGCATTATCGCTGCTTTAAAAGTTGTTACCTCTCTTATAGTGAGTTACTTAAAAAATATAATTTACTTCCTTTGAGTTCAAGGCGTACTTTTCTAGAAACCACATTTTTGTATGACTTATGCAATAATTCGTATGATTGTTTAGACATGAGTAATAAGTTGTGTTATATAGTTCCTAGAACATGCCAGGGACGCGAGGTGCGCTCATGACCTGTATTCGCCACTACTTCCTGTCGTACAAACGCAGGCTTGCGTGCACCTCTTCGTCGCCTTACGAGCAACTTTAATAAGAATTTCTGCAGTTTGGATCTGTTTGCTTTGCCACATAGTAAGTTTAAACTCATGTTACTTAATATATTGAAAAAATAATGTGAAACTTTTGTTCCGCTTATATGCGGCATCTTTGGGGCTTTGTTTTGTTGGTACTTTAATATTAATTTTCCTCTTATGTATTGTTTACAACGCTAGTCTTTATATTTACCAAATTGTCTCACTGTGTATCTGTGGAGAACGTGGTTGATTTCACATTTGTATCCTTTCTGTATTCTATCTTTCTGTTTTTCTTAATGTGTAATTGTTTGTTTTCCCTAATAAATAAAATAAAATAAAATAAAATAATGTTTGAAGGTCATGAAATATGTTAAATGCTTTGTTACGATCTGTTTCTTCATATAATTCATTAAAACTTAAAGCTGCTATACAATCGAGAAATTATTTAATATTATTTTGGTTGTAATCTCTTTTGACCCCATAAAAGAAGTTGGTTGTTTTCGGTATATATAATTTTTTTTTTTTTTTTTTTCGTTTTTCGCAATAATTATGTCAATCAGAATAGCAGTATGTCAATCAGTTAGTTTATTATTAAAACATAAGGAAGAAAGAACGATAATGACTGCCCAGTATCATGATCTGAGAGGGCTAGGTTATTTTACTTATGTTAGTTTTAGTGTTTTGCGTCGAGATATTACTGGCTATCTGTTTCTATGCAGCTTTTTTTACTAGTGGGCAATTTAATGTGTTCAAAAATTGAAATGAATTAAATTTCTCTTGTTTGTGTTGTGTCTTTTAGGATATCAACATTCCAGTCTCCGCATATTATGATATGATTCCTACTTTTATGAGATAATAGTAGCCAGTATTCAGCAAGGTGTTCGAAAAGGTAATGCTCAATCAAATGCTTAATCATTTTAACACCAACAAAATCTTACACGATCAGCAATATGGTTTCACCAAAGGACGTTGTACGACTGACGCCGGTGTCACTTTATTAAAACACATATTTACAGCGTGGGAGGAGGCCCAAGATGCCATAGGGATCTTTTGTGACCTCTCCAAGGCATTTGACTGCGTTGATCACGAAACCTTGCTCTTAAAACTTGAGCATTACGGACTAGGTAAACTCGCGCTTAGTTTAGTACATTCTTATTTAAATGATAGACAACAAAAAGTGCAAATAAATGGTATCAATTCACTTCATTTAAAAGTACAAATGGGTGTTCCACAAGGATCGATATTAGGTCCCTTCCTCTTTTTAGTATATATTAATGATCTACCCCATTTATTTAAAAACCAACCACAAATGGTATTATTTGCTGACGATACTTCTTTAATCTTTAAGATAAATAGACGTGCATCAAATCTTGACGACGTAAATAATGCCCTACTGCAGGTACATAATTGGTTCACTGCTAATAATTTAGTATTAAATGGGAAAAAAACTAAATGCATAAGATTTGCTTTACCGAATGTTAAAAGTAGTGATTGTGACATAGTATTGAATAACGAGAAACTAGAATTTGTCGATGAAACTGTTTTCCTGGGAATAACGCTAGACTCAAGGCTGCAATGGGGTCCTCATTTAACATCTCTTGCAGGACGGCTAAGTTCAGCAGCATATGCTGTAAGAAAAATCCGTCAATTTACTAATGTAGATACCGCGAGGCTAGTCTATTTCAGCTATTTTCATAGTATCATGTCTTACGGTATTTTATTATGGGGACGGGCTGCCGATATTGAGTCTATTTTTATTCTGCAGAAAAGAGCTATCAGAGCAATATACAGCCTCCGCAGGCGCGATTCTCTAAGGGAACTGTTTAAAGACATTAACATCATGACGGTACCTTGTCAATATATTTATGAAAACATCATGTACGTAAGGAAAAATCTAAATCTTTTCAGTAAAAGAGGTGAAAGACACAATTATAGGACTAGAAATAGGGACCAATTAGTTCAACCAGGTTTCAGACTGGCTAAAGTAGACTCATCCTTCATGGGGTACTGTTTAAAATGTTACAATAAAATACCTCCCCACATACTCCAACTGAATGAAACGAAATTTAAATCCTGTATAAAACGCACACTATACAGCCAAGCATATTATAAGTTGGGGGATTATATCGCTGACAAAAATGCTTGGCTCAGGGCTGGTCCTGCTCCACAAGGGCGCGTAAACTTATTAATTAGCATTCGAAAATAGTGTTGGAGCTGATGAAGATTGTACAACCTATCTTTGCATTGTATAAATTCAATCTCATAGTATTGTATAATTGCATAGCACATGTGTGAGCACTATGTACCCACTATAAAGCTTACTGGGTTCGTCTTTCATTGACTTGAATGTGCCCTGGCGGCTGAGAGTATGTCATGCTCACTCAAATGTGTCGCTGGTGGTGGCGTGTGTATTGGATCATTGAGTTCCCTTCAAAATGGTTGAGCTGAATGGTGCTGATCCATACGTCATGTTCGTGAACGGGCGCCGTCAGTAGGCACTGGTCATTTCTTAGCTGCCACGGCTTATTTTAATTCCATAATTGTTTTTATCTTTTTATTACGGAATTTTTTAACGTGCACGTCTTTCTACATCGTTCTCACATGTATAATTACAACATGAATGATGTAACCACTCTATTGTAACAATATTTTGATTTAAAAGAGTGTCCATGGAGTTTCTTGCCCGTTCTTCTCCATAGGTACCTACTACGCTTTGGAATGGGCAACTAGCTTCATCTTTCTGACTGACCGACCCCTTGACAATTCAAAAGTGCCTGTAATTGGTTTATTTGAAATAAATGCTTTGAATATTTGTGTAACAATACTCAATTTTTTTTTAAATATACCTATGTCGGAATCGGCAATTCTATAAACACATAAATATGTACTTACTAGTATTAAGTTATGACTTGGAACTTCTATGCCGCAGCATTCGATACTAAAATCGCTAGAGATTTGATTTGTTATTTCTAATGGGCTAAAAATATACTCTTATATCACCAATATGCACGTACCTCCCCGTTTTTTATTTGACCTTGAGTAATTCGCAGCTCACTTATAATTTATAACTTGTCTAAGATTACATTAATGACCGGATTGTATAATACTCGTCAAAGATATTGGTGAATTTTCGCGGTCATAATCCAATGGCTAATTTTTGATGTCAACAAGTACGCGACTAAAAATACTTCCAAATATACTACATTTTATACCTAGTTTATTAAGTTTGCCTGTTTTATATGAGAACATTTCCAAGAAGATATCACGATTCGTATCAAAGAAATATGCATACCTAATTATAATTTTGTATATCTATGTAAAGTAAATGATTAAACAATTCTATTCTTTAATATGAATAAGGGCTCCCCGTACGTTTGACGGAGAGCATACAATCACATTGGTGTGAGTTATTTGTTCTAAGGATTCTCTAATTAGCCTAAAAAGTTCGATTATAAACAAAATCTACCGTTTTAAGCGCTTTGGGGTCGAAAGACCCAAACATTTTGTTTTTTATGTATTGTAACATAGTAAAAATACAAACCCTCGAATTGATATTGTAAATAAAATAACTGAATTTTATTGTTCTGAAAACACTGATCGACATCAAACGCACTTTAAAATCCATTGCTGATTTACTAAACACTTCGTTGAACATTCTCTACATAAAACACGCAACGCACACTTAAACCTCGCAACCTCAGCTATTATTTCAAGAGCATACACATTACAGACAAAACACCGATATTTACGAAGACTTTTTAAGAAAATACGTTAAAAGCCGAGACTAATACATTTAGGAGTATATTCTTTACATTGCGTGTTTACGAGCACAAGATATTTGACACAATATGGCGGCCTCAGGACCGCAGTTTTATTATTTTCAATACATTAATTTATCTTCATAATTCATACTGAACGCTAAAGGATAGAAATTTATCGCCTCGTGAACGAAACAATGTTTTGGAGACTGGATTGAGTATCCGTGTCGACGTATCAAGGAAGTAAAATTGATGCTGCTAGAGGGATCTTTGGTTGTGGAATTGTTATTAGGATAGTAAAACCTGCTTAAGTTGTATGTGCAATCATAGAAACCCTGCCTCAATTTGCTGTGTTGTAGACATTTCATTCGTCAAATAATTTGTGTTTTGTACCTATATATGGACAATTTAAGTTTCTAGTCAATTTGATACAATTTATTTTCCTGACTTTACCTATTGGTGGAGGACGCACGTGCCAGCGCAAACTGTGCGTCTTGTCGATGCATCTGGTCGCTGCAACAACACGCAGAGTTATCGTATGCACTGTTGTATGCGTCTGTTACTAGTCGTTTCGACAGACACGGTGAAGGAAGCGTAAATGTTCTTTGAGTTTTTATCTTGAGACAAGTAGCAGGAGCGTGCGACTCCCCTAGCCTATGTTTGCCACTCCCCTAGCCTATATTTGCCACTCCCCTAGCCTATGTTTGCGACTCTGCAACTCGACGCTAAGTGTGCGGAGCTTTGAACAAATGTATGAAAATTATCGGCCGGAACCTGTCGTTGCGTCTAGTCGCAGACGCAAGTTGCGTAGTGTGCGTCATGTCTTAAAGTTAATAAACGCCATAAAGTGATTATGTAGATAGAGCAGTATTATCTTCTTTCGATTCGTTTACCAAGTGTGGTGATTATGGCAAATATTTGTACACAATGACAATTGATATTGGACCAATTTTCAGGTGAAATCGCGTGTAAAACTTAGTTCTCCAATATTTTTGTTGTGATATGGTCCTCAATGCAGTAAGACGCCGGCCGGCGCCTATAAGAACTATGTGTCACATTATTACGACGTCTTCGCATTGTTTCCAATACATTGCGCGTTACAAGCGACTGAACTTGTAATTTGCTGACAAAACGCCCCGTGTATTACGTATTAATATTTTGCTGATGTTTTGTTTTTCGTAAATACAGTTTTTGGCACATGTTTAATTCACAGTATTCGCGTGTATTATTGTGGTTTTTAATAATGTTTTTTTTCTTATTACAGGTACGTAATCTAAGGTTGAATGCAGGTAGGCATGCGAGCGAACGGTTCTAGGAATATTAAAGAAGGTTTAATTATCATTACATTGCCACCGATGAGGTAAATGATGGTGGCTAAAGGAGAAAACCTCATAATTCAGGCACCGTTCTATAATATTTTCTCTAGATTTAAAACTATTTGCAATATGATATGATCAATAAGGTTTTTATCCCAGAATGTTTTTCCCCTAATAATATCGATAACGATGACACCGATGTGTATAACAAAAACCTTTGTAATTAAAAAAAGAACCTGCGCCGGCGGGTCGGATCACGACAACAGATAAAAAATGAAGCTCGATCATTTTTAATTTTATAAAAACTCTCTACAAACAATATTTCACTGTGGCTTCCACGGAACAGTTCGGTTACAAAAGACTGGCTGATAATAGGATCTTTGTTATAAAAGACTTGTCATTACCGCGCGGCGACCATGATCGATGCGATGACGTTACCACTAGCTTCCCGCCAAAATTAACGTCAACCCACACTCGTGGGGACATTGGAACAATCCAGGGTTCAAAAGCCAGCTTTGATATTAGTAGGTACAGTCAGTGTCTCAATTAACTGAATTGAAGCTCAATCAAGAAAATTTAAAATGTATGTAATTATTTGGATTGCTCAGCTAACAGTTGATACATAGTAGGTCGGTGTAGTAAAAGTACATTTAGAAATAATTACGTTGGCATTTTTCTTTATTAAACTCAAGAATATTTTTAAAAAAAATATTATACATATCAGCTTCAAAATAAAACGGCCGATAGGTAATTAAAAGTATTTCAAATTAATTAAAACGTAGATTACATAGTTAAATGTGATCAATTTTAACAAAATCAAAGTGTTTCGGCTCGTTTAGTAAAAAATCACTTAACTAATGTTCAGAAGAAAGCTTTTAAGGATTACTTTGTTTAGAGACTCGCGAGTGAATTAGTTAAGGCAAGGCCACACTTTTAGCGAATAGCGGGCTACAGCGTAGATTTACTTGAAACTAAACTTTACTGGCATTCATACAAATTGTGAATAACACGAAAACATAATAGGTAATTTCAAAACGGGAGACCGAGCGAAGACAATGGTTTCAAGACACTCTAATTGCAAAGTATTAAGTACTTCAGTAAACGTTATAGAGGAAGACCGTTCACTAGACGGGAAGACGAAATTAAAAAAATTGCTGGTCCACAATGGCAGCAAATAGCCCAAGACCGAGATAAATGGAAAGCTTTGGAGGAGGCCTTTACCTGAGGGGGGTCCCAGTGGAAAAATATACTAGTGCCTACCTAGATACTTAAAATGTGGGTTTTTTTATATTAATTAATAATAATTAGGTATATAATATTAAGATAATTTAGGTAACATAGATATTAATTTTTCAAATCCCTTTGTTAACAAAGGTAGATACGTCATTCTTTAAGTTAATTAAGAAATAAAAGCCTTTTTATTTTAATTTTATAAGTACCTACTTCAGTACAACTTGTCAATGACATTTTATTACATCCCCATATCGAAATAGGCTGTAAGGTGGTTATGCAAATCACAATTACTGGTGTTATGTGAAAATTTTTATTTTATAAAAGTATACTATTATATTATTCAAGGAATACAACACAATGATAAGATATAAGAGCGCATGTTCTTGATGCAGGTCCCTGATGTATGCTGACAACACCAAGATTTTTGTGACTAACAGAATTATGCATGACTGTGAGAAGCTACAAAACGACTTTAATAGATTATCTAATTACTATATATTATCAATAAAATCAAAGTGAACGTAAGCAAATGTCAGACTATAACCTTTACTAGGAAGCAAAATCTCATTAAGTATGTATTTTATTTTATTTATTAAAAGGTACACCAACAGCTTCTGTATACAAAATATCAAATAACAGTAAATAATAGTTTAGGGCTTATACAGTTGCCAATAATAGGTGAACCAACATTCTCAAATACAGTGATAGCCTAAGGTAAAAACGAAATGCATAAAAATTAAGTGGTAACAACTATACAAACAGAAATATAAAAAATACATAAGTTATAAGATTGCAGAGGTTGCAAGAAATACCTACACAATAATACAATAAAATCAATCTTTAGATTGTGTGAGTTGCGTGCTTAGGGACGTCAAAATTTGGGTCTTAAAGTGTGTTATTGAGTCATGATATATGTCAACATCTGGAGAGGATTTTATAATTATAAGAATTCATCTCACGACTGAGCCTATTGAGAGGTGAGTTTACTCCTATATTTGTGCTGGATGCTTTAGTGTGGAATAAATGGGTAAAGGGAAATCTGGGTAAATTATGGGGGACTTTTAGTCCAATTTGTTCAGTTAATTTATCACAGTATGTTCTTTTTCAAATTAGTTAACAATAGATTGGTTGTTAACTAATTTGAAAAAGAACATGAGATCATGTACCAGTCGACGGTTGCGCAGAGTTATAATTTTGTAACATTGAGTACGTTGTTCATATGGGCATCGAGGAGAAACATCTCCGAAGGCATGTGCTAGGTGTTTCGTGAAGGCCCTTAAAGTACAATCTTAGTGGTGGCAATGTTATTAAGGATCTTGGTGTTGTCCTGGACTCAAAACTTCTGTGTTCGGAGCATGTGTCCTGTGTCATTGGCCAGGCATACAAAAGCCTAGGATTTATAATGCGTACATGTGAGTTATTTACTCATATAAATTGCATCAAGGTACTTTATTTTGCGTACATACGCAGTATTATAGAATACTGAAGTAATATCTGGAATCCGCACTACTTGGTTTTACAGAAAATAGAATCAATACAATCTAATTTCGTTATGTAGGTATATTAACTATGCACGCACTGGATCTTCACTTTATCTGCTATCTTACAAACACCATAATATGCTACCACTGGAGAACAAATGTACGATTCTGGACAAGCTACTTCTTTATAATATATGTGGCGGGAACATTGACAGTAGCTACCGTTTTAAATAACTTCGTTATAAGATTAAGTGCTCCGTCTCGACGGACTAGGCACACACAGTTATTCGATGTACCACACTGTGGTACAAACAACGCTCAAAATTCAATCATTGGTAGGATGATAAGTAATTTAAACAAAAGATTCTCTCATCTCAATAATATATTTAATACCAAAAAAGGTATATTCAGGAAACAAATAATAACGTCAGTATATGACGAACTGACAAATAAATCTTAGTTAAATCGAACTGAATAGAAGGTAACTACACAGACAAGCACCACATACCACTATAACACAGACACACCCATTCGCAACTCCTCACGCACACACCTACACTCACCCACACTGTACACTTAGCGATGCTTAGATGGTGCCGGCAGTTCATTTTCATTCTGTATGTTTGTTTCTGCTGCATGTATTATATAGCTATTAAATTGTAAATCCGTAATTGCCTGTAGGGTTAGTTTATATTTTTTAAGATAAAATTTCAAAGAGCTGTGGATTTTGTTAATAATAAATAAATAAATGATTCCTCCCCGTTTTGGCCTATTAAACGAGATTATTTCTAAGCCTCACCGACGATACATTCACGAACCGCTCATCTACAATGCTAAGACTGCCGTGACTGTAAGAAGAAGCACTTCGGTGCAAAGCAAACACCTAAGTTTTGTATCGATTGAGTTGAACGTGCTCAGTTAAGTTGAATGGCGATGCCAAGGCTATGCTTTCACCGCAATAAGCAGGCGGACAGCGGAAGCATAATAATGAAAATGTTCTATATGTATGTGTTGTAACTAGGTTGCTGACCCAATAGACGTTGTCCTGTCCAAACAAGATCGTCTTGAGTTCATACAAAAATGCCATAGAAAAAATCACTTTCAGTTTTTCCCCTATTTCCCAATTTTCAGGGCAACTAGAAAAAACAACTTAATTTGCCCAGTGAATATAAAAACCTCTAGCCCTAAAACTAAAGCATAATTGAACTCAAGTAGAAACATGCAATACATGTATGGGACAGTCGTTATTTTTATAAATAACCGACGGAAACTTTCAACGTAGGAGGGTTCAGAATGATGTAATGGATCCATGGTAGCAGGTTGCGCGTCGATGTCCCTGCCGCCTGTATATCGTCTCGTATTATGGTTGTTAGTGCGGACCAGTCCCGCCCTGTTCCCGGTACTAGTTTAACGAACGTTTCCAACTTTTCCTTCCCTAAAAACCTTATTCGGATTATTACAAAACAAAAAAAAAACAAATCAGTCCAGCCATTCCAAAGTGATGCACTTACCAACGAAAAGCATTGAATTTTAATGTATGCATAGATAGATTATGATCTCATACGTTTATGCTGTATGAGTGACACAGGCAACGCTCTACAAGGTCCAACTGTTCCTAAAACTCCAGCGCCATAATCAACATCCGGGCCCCGGTAAAATACTTTCATTAAAAATCAACTGCACAACAATATTTCATCACATCAGCTTATAAACTTCCATTGACGTCCAGCTCCCCTAAAGCCACCTCATTCCTTCAGCCTGTGATCCTAATACCGTTGTCACGTACTTGCGCGTCGCCTAACTAATCCTGCGAGGGTCACATCTGCGTCCTTTGTCCGTCAAACCTCCATCAAGTTGGACCTAACTACATACGGGGTGTAAAAAGACCCATCAGCAAGCCGAAATCTACGCATAATGTTCGTCTTATCGACTATTTTTACTTCTATAGCTAAACCTATTATTTTTTTTTGTACTTTTTCTTTCGATTGCAAAATACCTGAAAAGCGGTGTCTTCTGACACAAGCATTTTTTTTTGCTTAAAAGGTGATCTCCAAATCTTCTATGTAAAGGCACTTTGTAATTGAAATAAACTTTTTTTTTTAAATAACTCTGAGTAAGACAATTGCTGGGGAGCGACTTTTTTTGGTATGACAAATCACGCTTAACAAATCTGTGCTTTTGTGTGTTTAGAGCGGGATGGGAGATGGGCCGGTTAATTTTTTTATGATTATTGTGCAAAAACAAGTTTATTTGGCCACCAATATTCAACCAGTCTGTTTCCAGGTATATATAATTAAGTATATATGAACTTGTGACTCACAGCTTCGTAAACGGTCAATTTACATCCGATATATAACAGCACAACACATTACCAATTAACGACCCAACATTCATTAATTACCAATCTAACCGCCTCTAAAAGACCTCAATCAAACCGATCCTTCAAAACACACGCGTCGCCCCCGCTTGCGGTGAGACCTCGCTCCGCCTGCGGTAAGACCTCGCCTAACAAATCGTTCGAATTAAACTAATTACCTTACCGAATCGAATAACTCGTGTTTAGGACCTCTTGAAACTAATCTGTGGATTGGCAAAGCGAATAATTTCCACTTTGTGAGCTCGTGATTGGTTCTCATCAGCGCTGACTGTACTTGATCATTTAAAGTTGGATTATTTTGATTCGTTTAGTCGGTTGCCATGGTTACCGGGTTGGAGAAAGTAATTGATTTCGTGCTTAATATAGATTACTTAATGAGTTGTGTCACCTTGAATGTTCATACGAGTATTTCTCACACGACGCCTTTTCGGAAACAAACTATTAGTACATAGGTATGGCCCGCAGTTCTCTCCTGCAAGCTGTAAACGGTCTTACGATACATGACAAATATAAGTCAGTGCTTAAGTTTTCTGTTTCAAATCACCTGCCTAACCTTTTCCCGACTATGTTGGGGTCGGCTTCTAGTCTAACCAGATGCAGCTTAATACCAGTGTTAAACATGGAGCGACGGCCTATCTGACCTCCACAACCCAGTTACTGAGTAATACGATTCCCCTTGTTAAGACTGGTTGGTGGTCGGGCTTCTGACAACCCTTAACCACTATCAAAGATCAACGAATGGCAGTCGGGACCAACGGCTCACTCAAATTCAATAATTTGAGTTTTGCATCACTTAAATCAGGTGAGATGGTGGTCATGGTCAATTGCGAGTCTATCAGTTATAAAAATAACAAGCTCTATTTTGCTTGTCGTCGAATTCAGACCGTAGAATAATGGATAGACATAATATGTATTACTTGGAATACGTGCATACTTGCCAAGTTGTAACCTAGCCCTTGAGAAGTTCGTCCTATGGTAAGTACAAAATATGACAGGATCAGATCCAATCTCATGGGTTTCGAGGTTAAAACCGCAACTGTAAGTGGTAGACAATGACAGTTACTGTTAACCTTTTACCCTTAGAAGTGTCGATTAATGAAACTTATTAAATTACACGTATTAAGACAAATAATTAATTGATTCTGCACTAATACGATTTAATTATTCGCATCCCACGTTAATAACAATCGCAACAGTAACTCGTTGAGACTGTTCATTATTATTTTCGTTCACTCCATAACTTATAACTCCGTTCGCTCGGAATGCTTTAATCTCAACAACGCGTTCTGATTGGCTAGTATTTTTAGATGGACCAATACTTAATTGGTCATTTATTTAAGGGATTGTTCGCTGAAGAGTTTTGGGCACATGTTATTTACATATTTGCCAGTGAGTTTACGAGTATTTTAGTTACGTTTATTCATAATTTAATTAAGTTTACTCTTGTATAATATAAAACATAATTATATTATTGTTGGTCTCTTAGTCGGATAAGCATAAAATTGAAAGTGGATGAATGTCAATCAATTTTACACTTGAACTTTTTGCTGTTTTATTTCTACTCTCAAGCCATTCAATAGGTACCTATGATTTTGAGTACTTACAATTATTATATTTGGAATTTTATGTTGAATAACGAATGTTTGATTTATTTTTAAACACAACATCTCAATAAACTAATAATATACCTACAACTTAATATTTGTTAACATGCACCGGAAATGTTATACGTTGTTGGAGTTCCGTACCGAAAGGGTACCAACGGAACCCTATTACTAAGCCTCCGCTGTCCATCCGTCTGTCTGTCAGCGGGCTGTATCTCAAGAACCGTAATGGGTAGTAGGTAGAAATTATTTTCACAGTGTGTATTTCTATTGCCGCTATAACAAAAAATCATAAAAATAAAATAAAGTTAAAAATTAAAGCGATCTCTAAGCAAGAAACGTGTTTTCGTTTTTTGCCTTGTGCTACGGAACCCTTCGTGGGCAAATGCGAATCACACTTGGCCAGTTTCTTTTAACATTCATAGGATAAAAGTTAAAATGTTCATATGTATGTCAATATGTTTTCTAGAAATCGCAGCATAACAACATAAACCGGTACTTCTTTGGTTTATGTAAATAATAGTAATCCAATTGAAAAGTTTACTCGTACAATCGCTTTTGTCCGTCATTATTTGTATTGTAGTGAATAAAGTAAAGCCTGGCTCTGAAGCACCTTGTGTACAAAATAAACGGCCAAACTCTTTTATTCAATTTTATATTATAAAGTTCCTTTTGCTGATACACACAATATTAACTTAAAATTGTGCTCAGGATATTTTCTTTTAAGAATTTTTGCATTATATCTAAAACTATAATTTCCATTCTTGTTAGAAGGTACCGTCGCTTGCATTATTACTTAATAAGCATGCTTTTAGAATTATGAAAGGAAAATATAGAGTGGTTTACGTTGTACCCGATACAATAGACTATGGAGTTTGTGATTGAAGGAGCCGCGCTGACCGAACTTTCGGAGAGGTTATGGTATACTTACCGTGGCCTGTCTATAGATGGGTTACCGTTTAGTGTACAACACACAAGTCTTTGTCGTAAACTAGTTAATAATTAATTTGGTCTCTAACACCCATAATTTTTTGAATTGAGAATTTGAAGTTTTTAATTTCACGGTATACATTGAAGTAATCATCTTAACCGTAGAAGCCTACATGGGGTACTGAGGCACCCCAAAACGGTTTGTTTTCAAATTATTTCTGTTCGTGTAATATCTACAGTTTTGAGCGTCTGTGTATTTTAGTTGAGTGTTGACCGCTATTGGTTGATTGGTATAGCGGCGCCAGTTTCACAGGAAGGAGGCACCCCACGTCACGTGACGTGACGTGGAGTGCCTCAGGACTCCTGTGTAGGAATACCAGAAGTATTTTTATTTTTATGTATTTTAGTTTTATCGGTGTATTAGTTTGTTGGACGGAATGTTTTACATAATTTTACTATTTATTATTGGAATTTATTTTACATAATATGAAAAATCGATGTTTCATCCATGTTTGTTGTGAAGTTACGTAGTTAATGGAGTAATTTATGATTTTACTAACGCTGTTAGTCAGGAATTGAATGTCAAGGAAATTGATTCTCTGTTCCACCACAAATCTAGCAATAATATATAATAATAATAATTTTTATTCATATGTTCACATAATAAATTACATAAAAGTTACATGATTACAAGTTTACAAATTAATATTAAGAAGAAAAAATTAAACTATGCCTAAAATTAATCTGGTGTATAACTTATACCTATAAATTGGTTAAAGGCCTAATGAATACGATAGCGACCTGCCTGATGTAGGTTTATTCAAACCTGTGTTTCAGGCCATGTAACAGAACGACTTGAATACTTACCTTGAGAAGTACAATTTATTGTTTTAATAATATTGTGAATTTGAGGACTATGTGGGTCATTGTTTCAGTTTTAATCATGATCTGGCAGTTTAAGTAGTTCATGCGGCCTACCCAAATGTCCTTTCTTTGGTATTGTTCGTCGAATCGTTGAGCTCCTAAAGTTCTGAGTTGAGCTGCACGGTTACTGACAAATGCGTGCACTGACTGGACAGGTCCTCTTAATCTGCGTGGTTCTTTCCTCAGAAGACCATTTCAGATACTAATCTACATGGTCCTCAAAGATTATGTTCGAATATTTATATACACATTGACATTCATGAATTTTATACATACAATGACATGAGTAATTACTTTGTAAAGTATTATATTATTTAAATTATTGTGAATGTGAAGATTATGTGGATTATTACTTTTTTTTTATTTTATTTCTTAGTTAGTTTCACGATCTGGCAGCTTGAGTAATTTATGCGGCCTACCCAAATGTCCTTTCTTTGGTATTGTTCGTCGAATCGTTGTGCTCCTTAAGTTCTCAGTTGAGCGGCAAGATTACTGACAAATGCGTGCACTGACTGGACAGGTCCGCTCAATCTGTATGGTTTTTCCTCAAAAGACCGTTTCAGACACAAATCTACATGGTCTTCACATGATCTGACCAAGATTATGTCTGGACTTTAAAAGAGACTGTGACCTCTGAGTTTGTTTCGGCCTTTCTTCTCAGAGTAGTCAGTTATGAAACGCCGACCTCATCTAGTTTTAAAAATATGATTGACGTGTAAAAGTGTTTGTAACAAACCTACTTACAGAAATAAAATCATTTATCATTTATCATTTATCATTTATCGCTTTACAACGCTGAGTGCTTTAGTGGACTATTATGTCACTGTACATAGAGCTAGTGTTGATACCTAATAACTATATTTTTAAATAAAAATGTATTTAACTTAAGTAAACTTATTGCATTACTTCTAGCAATTTTTCTGTGTCTGAGTAATTAAATGTCGCTAAGTATTCACTCAACATTTCACTACATTTTTTATAATTTACACTATAAATATGTAGAGACTTATTAATTTTATTATATAAGAACGGACCTAAAAATACACAAAATTTATTTATAAAAGTATGTCTAGTTTGCGGCATTATGCAAACTAAGTCTTTTCTTCTCTTATCTATAGGTATTGGCGTATACGGAAGTTTGCTATGCTGGTGTAGTACTATATTCATTATAAATAGTTGACGCACGGTTAAAACCTTACATGCCGCGTAAAGCTCGTGTGTCGGAAATCTAAATGGGCGAAAGGTGGCTACCTTAAGGGTAGCTCTCTGCGCACGTTCTAATGGCAGTAGGATTGATTTAGCAGCCCCACCCCATGAAGTTATACAATAAGTGAGAATGGATTGACACAAAGCTAAATAGACCTGTTTAATTAATTTGTAGTCCGATATATATCGCAAATTCTTAAAAATGTATATTAATTTACGCATACGAGTGCATAACAAATCAATGTGTTTACGGAAATTCAGATTTGTGTCAATCGTTACACCAAGATATTTCATATGATCGGTTTTTACTAAAGTAGGACAATTACATGCAATGTCAGCATACGTGCCGCACTTATGCGCATAAATGTTTATGTTAGTAGTAGGCAGGGTATTATTTCTCATAGTAAATAAAATGTGTTTGGTTTTCTCTGCATTTAGTGTTAGGAGATTTTCATATAGCCAATTAGACACTATATTAAAACCGTTCTGGGCCTGTTTATACACCACATCTCGAGATTTGTCTGAAAACAATAGAGCTGTGTCATCTGCATAAGATATTATGACACCATTATGGAGTGTTAACCTGCACAGGTCATTTATATATACTAGGAATAAAGTAGGACCCAAAATGCTACCTTGTGGTATTCCGTAATTACTATTTTGAAGCTCAGAACTGACGTACTGACCAATTTTGACACATTGTTCGCGATCACTAAGATAATCAGAAAGTAATGCAAGCGTTGAACCTCTTGCAATAAAAAGAGGAAGACGTGACCAACCGAAGACAGTTACAGAAGCCATTATTATTTTTGTCTTAGAGCTCATTAATAAACATTTGAAGGAACGCTACTAAAAGCCGATTTTGAGGACAGGTATAAAAGAGTCGATTATCATCAAAACACCACCAGAATTTTAAAGGCCTGTTCCTGTACATCAGAATCAAGGACGATGTGGCTTTTTTCCAAGGTCCAAGGACAGAAAAAGCAAAACGACTTGCCGCAAGTGCAAAGTACCCATTTGTTTGGAACCTCAGATTAAAGTCTGTGAGAAATGTTCAGATTAATGCTACATTTTTATTTTCGACCTGATTTGTAAGTCCAAGTTCCCATAATTTTATTTAAACAAAAATATTTTACAAACAAGATTTTATTTTAAAAAAAGTGTGTAAGTGTGTAAGAGCTTGAAAAGTTCTCAACTTCAAATTCTCTAATAATCAAGAACACATGCTTGACAAGAAGTTATCATATAGACTGGTCCAAATTCATTCGTCTTTTGTTACACTACAAAATGAACCCAACTGTTGAAGTGATTAAGGTTCAGTATTGACTGTAGGACTTCGTAAAAAAATAACACACGTCTTTGCTGTATGATGGTTTATTCCGTACTACTTTAATGAGCAAGACAGCTGATCTTAGATTTAGACCGAACATACCGCCCACCAAAAGGGATTTTAATTCCTTTTTACAATTTCAAACTTATACGCAAATTAAATCAGTTAACAATAAATCTTGCAGACATTATGTTCATCAAATATTAATTAATGTAACAAGTAACTAACAGATAAACAATATGCCGTTCTAAATAGACTACAACATAAGTTTCACATTACCAAACAAATTGGGAGTCTTTCTAACGACTGTTATTAAGCCTGCATTTATCAATTAGAATAGATATATCATAAAGTTAACAAAACTTTGAGCGAAAAGATTAACATTATTACTACACAAATTTGAGATAAAAAAATAACATAATATTACACACAATTCAGAGAACATTAACCAAACTCATAATTAATTACTCATAATGATTACACATGCAATTAACGATTATCGACTGGCAGAAAACAGAGCTTGGAGATTGATCTTCTTACAGTATTCGTACCACTCTTTACGCTATAGAGGGTCTATAGCGTAAAGAGTGGTACGAATACTGTGATTCCATCCGATCCTGGGTGTTTGTCCACAATCCGTCCTAAAGGCCACTTGCCAGGTGGCAATCCTTCTGTTTTGATAAGAACAATCTGGCCTATGTCAAACTCTTCTTGTATTTTTTGCCACTTTGGTCTTTGCTGAAGCCTGGAGAGATACTCGTTCTGCCAACGATGCCAAAAGTTCGACAATACCCGTTGACAGTGTTGCCACCGTGATAAGCTTGATTGGGAGATATCTTTCAGACTCGGCGAGGGTATAGTAATTGGAGACTCCCCAATGAGGAAGTGGCCAGGTGTAAGTACATCCAAGTTGTTCAAATCTGACTCTATAAGTGGGCAAAGAGGACGGGAATTAAGACATGCTTCAACTTGACATAATACGGTGGTCATTTCTTCGTATGTCAAATTCGTATTCATGATGCGTTTGAGGTGGAACTTCATGGACTTTACTCCCGCCTCCCAGAGGCCTCCAAAATTTGGGCTATAGGCAGGTATGAAATGCCACTGAGTGCCGTCAGCTGCAAGTAGACTGGACATGTGATCTTCAAATTCAAAGTTTGCTTCCTTGAACGCCTCAGCAAGTAACTTGTTCGCTCCTACGAAATTTCGTCCCTGGTCACTCCACAAATCACTACATCTTCCACGACGTGACACAAAGCGCCGAAAAGCTGCGATAAAGGCTTCCGAAGTCAGATCTCCCACCAGCTCTAAATGAACTGCCCTTGTCGACATGCATTATGAAGATGGAGATGTAGGATTTATTGGTTTTTGCTCCTCTACCTTTGGACATAAGGACATCGTAAGGCCCAGCAAAATCAACGCCACTGTGGAGGAATGGCCGTGCAGGGGTCACTCGCACCTTCGGTAACTCGCCCATTTGTTGCGTCCGAGATCGTGCATTCAGCTTGGCACAGACAAAACATTTATGAATGTATGTCTTTACTAAACCCTTAACTTTCAGAATCCAGTATCTTGACCTCAGGTAATTTAGCATCAATTGCACTCCTCCGTGCAGCGTCTGTCTGTGAGCATCAGCAACGAGTAAGGAGGTGAGTGGATTTTTGTCGTCTAAGACTATAGGATGCAGGCGGTCGTGTTCTAAATAGTTAGCGTTTTGTAATCTTCCGCCCACCCTGAATATCATTTTAGTATCCAGATATGGATTCAGGGTCTTCAAACGGCTTGTATTTCTTACTTGATTCTTTTCTAACAAGTCGCTGATGTCTTCTTGGAATATAACATCTTGTGTGATTTTTATGCAGGTCTGCAGCGGGTCTTCGAGTTCTTCAGTAGTGATCGGCGAATCTACAGGTTGATTTTGTCTTAGCCTCAGAAATCTTTTAGCATATGTGATAGTCTCCAGTAATTCAGGTAAGTTTTTAAAAGATTCCATTTTTTTGTACAAGGAATTTTCTTCGCTTTCTCTTGTGAGGTAAGTATCAATAGTTCTTTTAATTTCAAGGTCTGTTTCTTCATTAATTGATGTTTCCATGTGTATTTTTTCTTGTTTCAGGTGTTCCGGACCATGCCACCAGAGTGCGTATTTGCTCAATTCAGGAGCCAACATTCCTCTCGATGCGACATCAGCTGGATTTTGTTGTGACTGTATATGGTACCATTTGTTTCCAACATTGTCAAGTATGGTTATTACTCTATTTCTTACGAATGTTTGCCATCTGTTTGGATCTCCTCGCAGCCATGACAACACTATCGTGGAATCAGTCCAACAAAATATCTGACTCTTTGGGATGCGCGTCGCCTCACTTATATGTTTTAGTAACTTAGACAGGAGAACTGCACCGCATAATTCCAACCGTGGAAGGGATAATGCCTTGATAGGAGCTACTTTTGTCTTGGCAGCGATAATTCCGGTCTGATAGCCTCCGTTGACGCCTCGAACCCTCAGGTAAGCAACAGCTCCATACGCTTTAGTTGAAGTGTCACAATAACCGTGAATAGTAACATCTTTCAATGTTTCTTGTGTCGTAAACAGCCATCTCTTTAATTTGATAAATTTGATATCTTCAAAACTGTGTCTTATATTTAACCATTCATTTTTTGTTTCAGGTGAGAGTCCTTCATCCCAATGGACCCGTTGAAGCCATAATTTCTGAATCAATATTTTTGCAGGTACCAGAGCTGGAGCCAACCATCCCAGAGGATCAAAAAGTCGTTGAACCTCGGCCAATATTTTCCTCTTTGTGACTGTTTCTGATAAGGGTGGTAGCTTGAGGTTGTATTTAAGTACATCTTCTCCCATATTCCAGGATAAGCCCAGTGTTTTTATCAAGCCGTCTAACTTGATATCAATATTAACATGAGAGCTGAGCTCAGCTGGATGAAATTTTCTTAGGAAATCTGAATTGTTCGACGCCCATTTTTGTAGGATGAAACCACCTCTGTCAAGAATTGTTTTTACGTCCTTAGCTATACCAACTGCCTCGGGTACAGTATCTTGACCGGACATTAAATCATCCATGTAAAAGTCTTGTCTAATAGTGTCTGCTGCTTGAGGATGATTCTCGCCTTCATCTTTCGCCATCTGGTGCAGAGTCTTGACGGCAAGGTATGGTGCGCATGCCGTGCCAAAGGTGACTCGTAGAAGCCGGTATTCCTTCACCGGTTCATTAGGGCTGTTACGCCAGACAATTCTTTGATAATCTGCGTCCTCTTTCGATACGAGTATTTGTCGATACATTTTCTGAATGTCGGCTACAAATGCTATCCTTTTCAGGCGCCATCTCATGACGAGTGATCTCATATCTTCCTGCAGTTGCGGTCATATTAGTAATTCATCGTTGACTGCTATGTTATTTGAGCCCCTGTGAGAGGCGTCAAATACTGGCCTGACCTTTGTTGTCTCACTTTCTTCCTTGACCACTGCATGGTGGGGTAGATATACAGCTGGCTTGTTACTTTCAGCACTTGGAACCTCCTCCATGTGTTTCATTTCTTTGTATTCATTAATTGCTTTAGTATACTCCCCTTTCAGATCATCATTCTTCATAAAACGTCTTTCCAAGTGAAATAATCTTCTCACAGCCCCTTCTTTCGTATTGCCATGCGGTGATTGTGGGTTTTCTGTTTTAAATGGCAGTTTAACTATGTAACGCCCTTCACTATTTCGCATGTAAGTATCTTTATAAATTCTCTCGCAGTCTTCTTCTTCTTTGGTAAGTTTTCCTAGTGCATCTGTTTCAATCTCCCACATAGATTTCAACATTTCATCTAGATCAAGCTTATGATGCATTACCAGTATTGGCTGTTCTGAAGTTTGTGCTTGTATCTTTCCAAATAAGATCCAACCCAAGCTTGTATTTTGTGCACATGGGGAGCCAGGTGGACCTTTGATTATCTCAGCCTTTAAAATCTGAGCACAAACTTCTACGCCTAACAGCATGTCTACTCGCCCTGGTGAATGGAAATTCGGGTCTGCCAGGGTGAGTCCTTTTAAGTGCGGCCAGGTGTCCATTGAACCAACAATATTTTCAGATGGCAAGTGCGATGTTAATCGCGTTGGCATTACATAGGCATTTATATTAAGCTTGACGTCCTTCTCAGATCTCGAATAAAGCTCAACTTGTATAACGTGACTGACTGTAGTCTGCGTTGCTCCGACTCCAGTGATAGTTCCCTTTATTCGCGATCTCTTGACCTTTAACAATTGCGCTGCTCGCTCACTGATAAAGTTTGCTTGCGAGCCCTGGTCTACCAGCGCTCGCAATACGGTACTGTGTCCATCTTCATCTCGGACTTGCACTAATGCTGTTGCAAGCAACGCTGTTGATCTCTTCGACACAAAGTGCGCAGATAATGCTACCTCAGCATTGTCACTGTGTTCTGCTTTCTTTTGTTCACCTTCTATTTGACCTTGATTCGTTTTCACATTGTCTGACTGACCGCTGCTGGGTTGATGTAACAATGCATGATGGCGGCGGTTGCATCTTCGGCAGGACATTCAATTGCGGCATCTTTTGACAGAATGTCCTGACGTCAGACAATTGAAGCATAATTTGTTCTTCTTAATAAACTCATTGCGTTCATTCGGTTGTAACTTACAAAATTCTTTGCAGTGACACAAGGGGTGCTCCGCGTTACACATACCGCATGACTTGGTTGGTGATTTATCTGTCTTATCTTCCGGTGATGTGGAATGGAATGACTTCGCCTTAACATTTGTCTGCTCCCTTTTAGCTGTAGGGTTAACCATCTCCAGTGTCCGATATTTTGTTTCCAGGGACGCCTTTAGTTCTTCCCAAGATGATAGTTTGTCAGAGTTTCCCTTGTAAGAATCTTCTTCCCAGGCCGTGTGCGTATCCACATCTAACTTTTGTACAAGTGTGTAAATAATTATCTGATCCCAGGACTCGACGGGTATTTCTTGATTTTTCAAGTTATTTAAGCACTGAGAGTTCTAACAAATTCTTGATTTGGGCAGCTGATGGAGAGGTCATTTTCCTTTGAGTAAATAACTTGTGGAGCAGAGAATAAACTATTAAACGCTTGTTTCCATACCGTTGTGCAAGTGTATTCCATGCCTGTTCATAATTATCATCCGTGATATTAACACGCTTCAATAATTCTTTAGGTTCACCAACAAGGCTCAACTTCAGGTAATGTAACCTTTCGACGTTACATAAAGACGTGTTGTTATGTACCAGCGACGTGAACATATCTCGAAACATAGGCCAGTCATCATAGCTTCCATTAAAAGTAGGTAACTCGATGCGTGGTAAGTTAACCCGTGGTGGCGTCAAGGCATCATATGCTGGTCTCTGAGTGTCTGTAGATTTCGAAAGCATTGACAACATATCCCTTAAATCGCCTATTAAACACGAGTATAAATCTTCGACAACAAAGTAATCTTCGTTTGCAAAATATGGAACTTCATTTCGTTTGGTCTTAGGTGTACATTTCACTAAGTCTTGATGTTTCGTATTAAACGTTCGCCAATATCCTTCGATGGTTTGTAACTTAGTTTCAATATAACCTCTTGATAATCTTTGCTTCGGACATTTCTTTAAATTACCTTGTGTCTTTTGTAACAGTAAATAAATATCTTCTAACGAGTTAACTAACTTTTGCTGTTCACTAGTTAACGTAACACTCATTGTTATGTATGTCTATTAAAATGTTCTTCTTGATATGATAGTTTTAATGCACTCACAATTCAAAGTCAATGGTTTAACTTGTTTATGTAGGTACTAGTTATCCACGTATGAGTCACTGTTATGTATAGCTATTAAGATGTTCTTGATACGATAGTTTTAAAACACTCACAATTCACGTTTTAAAGTCAATCGTTTGTTTACTAGTTATTCTCGTAGCACTCACTAATGACTTGCGAAAAAGGTGCAAATAAAAAACGTCTCAGGAATGCGGCCTTTTGTTCTCCGATCGCCGGTCGTCCTTATCTATTTTTCTAATAATTCGGCTCGTTTGGACCATATGTTGAAGTGATTAAGGTTCAGTATTGACTGTAGGACTTCGTAAAAAAATAACACACGTCTTTGCTGTATGATGGTTTATTCCGTACTACTTTAATGAGCAAGACAGCTGATCTTAGATTTAGACCGAACACCAACAAAGTTAAAAAATGATGATCACATTTTTCATATTAGAAAACAAAATCGCTAAAGCTATTAACGCTTCTAACAATTAACCAAAAACTTTTCGTCAAGATCAACACGATCTCCAAACTCAGCCACTTATGGCCACAACGTATTGACAGCTCCTCCCTCGGGTCAAACAACCCAGACAAAGCAAACACCCAGCTTCCGAGTCCCACAAACATTGGCCCTAGGCACCTAAGGACCGAAGTCTCTGGTCCTCCGAGGCTCCACAAAGTTCCCGCAATTTGTCACCGTCGCAAATTCGCTGCTGTACACTATATTTCATAAGTACTTAAAGTTGTAAGTAGTTTGAGGTTGTGTGTCGATCAGGCTTTGTGATTGTACATATTTAATGGATATGTTTTCGAGAGTGTACGTGGAGGTTCTTGCCGGTTCTTTGGAATAGTACATATATTTTATTATTTTTCTTGTTTTTTTCTTTCTTCTTTCTTCGTTTATATTAAATAACTAGGTGAGTTAGAAAGTAAGACTTCACCAGGATATATTTGTACTTGAAAGCACTCGATAAATTAATTATTAAAAGCCTTTAAGTAATAGAAAAACGCTATTAAGATACTCAAATACTTTTAACTTAGCGGAGACCGATTTGGACGTTAAAATATTTCGCTCATTAAGTTTTAAGTCAATCTGTCTCAACATCCAACGGAATTGCTGTAAAACACCACTTTAAATTTTCAAGCAACAAAATTTAAAATAATTATCTAAATGCTCCGGAGTAAATTAATAAAGTAGCCCCTCCCCGAAGATCTCAGTCACTCTTGCTAAGATAACGATATCTGCCATAATAGCCCATTATCATAATAATGGCACAACCCTTATAACCGCTACGGCGTAGGCCCACTACGCAGCTACGTCGCTACGCCACTGCGGTGTAGAGCCCATAGTCGGCTGACTAAACGAACATTTATAATAAGGTCGGACTAAATGATTGTATAGAACTGAATTATTTTGCTTTTCAGAATATTCGCGACTTGTGTATTTTACTTGATTTAATGTTCTCATTGTAAGAACTTAAGTCTGAAGCGAAAGCAGCTGAAGTTTCGCTTATAGTACTGCAATGTTCAAATATCTCCTTAAAGATGTGACAAGTAAAGTTGTAAAGCGTTCTTCGTCTGTTTCGTTCATTACCGATGTAATAAAATATTCATTGACAGCCAGACGACTTAAAATCGGCAGAACTTCATTAATATTCTAACGGAATATAAAAAGAGGAAAGGTATATAAAACGGCTCATAATTTATTAATTATTACAAAATAAAGTTTGAAATATAAATGTGAAAGTTATAGATAAGAACTTTCAAAAGATCGATTAGATGTTTGAGGTACTGAATAAATAAAATAAGGAATATTTTGATTCTGTTAACACATGTATGATTTTTTTATCAGTGTCTCTAATTGATTTATACATAATATACTCGTAAATAAACGTAAAAACACGTTTAACGCATAGATATATACAGGGTGTCCCGTAAATAATGGATCAAACGTAACGGGTAGATAGCTCACCTCATTTCCAACCACTAATTTGAACAGTTAAAATATATAATGACAAAACAATGACATGATGTTCAAATCAAGAATCTTGGCCTCCCTACACACCAATGAAACGTAGTCGTAATTACTGATAAATGGTGCAAATCCAATCTTAGATTTTTAATTTGTTTTCTTATTATTATTAACTTAATTATTTATTTTTCTTTTTTATACTTTCTTAATCAATTGTACACCTAGACTTAGTGTGTGAGCGGTAGTCTGGCGTTGTTGTTGTCAATGTTGTGTTTACCTGTAATTGGCATATATATTAGAATGTAACCGTCGGATTTACTAACTGTATGTATATGTATGTGCTGTGGGTGAACCTTAAAGTAAACAAATAAATAAACGCAATAAAAAATCTAATGAATGGATATGCTATACCTCAAAATAGCGTGTGGGGATGACCTTGTCCCAACAAGCGTACCTAATATTAACCCGTATTTTTCAATCCTACCATAAGTACTAGGTATGCTGCACAAGAGTTACAACGATTTGTGAATCAAATTACGATAAGTGACTTATGTAGCCAAATTATGTTCCCTTCTAATTTCCTGAGGGGTTTCTTGCAATCTTGCCCCTTTTTCTCCATAGGTACTACTACGCTTTGGAATGGGCAACTATCTTCATCTTTCTGACCGACCGACCCCTTGACAATTCAAAAGTGCTTGTAATTGGTTTATTTGAAATAAATGCTTTGAGTTTGAAAAGCCAAGGCAAGAGTACCAGCGCTTAACCATCCAAAAAACGTCGCAAAAAAACCTCTCACACATGAATTTAATGAGCACTTTCATAATTGTAAACTCGTTATTATTCATATGTTTCACCGGTCTCGTGAACAGAGTAACGCGCTCTTTATGGACATTACTTTGAAGTTTATCGCCCCGCGGAGGCTTCGTGCGGTTGTGACGACATAACGTGTGTGAGCATGGTAACGCAGGGCGGCACGCCGCCGCCGCCGGTGCCGCCGCCGACGGCGACGCCGCTACTGTGTTGTTTATGGAATTCTCGAGATTAGTTAGAACAATGCTCCTCGTTAGTACCTGCTGCGTTTACCGACAAAAAGACTTTAATATTCTTTGTAAAGAGTTCTCATTTGACCCATTTAACACTAAATCCTACTCTGCACGCATTCGGCTGAACGCCGACTTTTTTAAAAGCGCGTAGTATTTGCATCTTTTTATTTTTCTCTTTCTTGTGTGAGTAGTTAGTGCCTAACCTGTTGTCAGAATGCTTACAGTGCTATTGTATCTTATTTTAATTTTTCTTTTGTTACCGTGCTTTTTTTCTATAGCTTTCTATAACTTTTTCTGTTTTTACTCGTGAGAACCTGTAATTGGCTTTGTGTCACATATGCAATTGTTATACATCTGTTACAGCTGTTGGTTCTCCAATTTATAAATAAATAACACAGACCCGACACGCGTTATTTATTCATTTTTGTCTGTTTGTCTGAATGTATGTTCCAGCATCACGCAAACACTACCGAATAGATTTTGTTAAAATTTTGCATATTCCTTATGGGTCTGGTCAGTCTGCTGGGATTAATTATTACGTTATTTCTATGGAGGATAAGCAATAGTGCAATTTGTTCGTATTCTTCTATAGTCTACCGCAAATATTGCAGATAGATTTAACCTTTTAAGGCGAAAGGATAGCCCAACGTCCTTGAGCATTGAACGTGAAACAAGCGGCCAGCGCGCTGACCGCCCCGCGCGCCCGCTCATCCCCCGACCGTCAAAGAGTATCACCGGACGCAGATGCGTTCGAAGAATTTTTGTCGCTACAATACTACCTTTTATCATCATAAATCGATTGAATGTAGGCAGACTCAGAACAATTGCAATGCTTGTTTTGAGAACAAAATATTCTTTACCGAGTACAGTTATTGTAGTTAGAGTAAATCAAAATACATAAAATTTCAATTTGTTTTTGTGAAAAGAAATAATAACGCTTTTTATTAATGTGCTTAGACTAATAAACAACTGTCCAAGTGCGAGTCGGACTACCCCATGAAGGGTTCCGTAGTAGCAAGCAAAGTTTTGTTTTTAACTTTGTTTTCCATAGTGTTTGTATGAATGACAAATTTATATTTGCGGTTTTTGAACATGTGCTATATCTCGAAAACTAAAGCCCAGTTTCCATCGCGAGCGGAACGGACCCATTAATGACTTCGTTAAACTTCCACCAACAAAGGAAATACAAGTATGCAGTTTGCGTTTGCGATTTTAGCGAAGTCAATAATGGGTCCGTTCCGCTCGCGGTGGAAACCGGGTTTTATGACTACATCTCGTTCAAACCAATTTTCATTGAAATTTTTCATTGAGATCTACCAGCACATATTTTATTTTACACTTATTTTAAAAATTAGAGGGGCGCACATTTGACCACTCTGGAAGTGTCTATATTTCAAATGACTTGACTTGGAGAAAAATGGTTTATGTCATTTGGCTACGAAACCATAAAAACGAAAATATCAAAATAATATTTACTTAACATTTTATTTGGACCATTTAAAAAAATTGTTATTAACCAATCAAAACTAGTTAAATTGCATTTCCCTAACAAACGTAGATTGTAAATACGTAGTTTCATCTGTATTGCTTTCAGTAGAGTTTGACTTTAATATAATATCTTCATTTCTTTTTTCTTCTGTATTGCTATCATTATAATTTAATTTCCATGTATTTTCTTTTTCTTTTGTATTACTTTCGTCTTTTTCTATAGTTTTTTGTTTTTTTTTTGTGGCTGGCTAGATTTTTCTTCGTTTTCAATACTCATAAATTTTCGCTTTTCTTTGATAGTGTTTTCTTCGATCAATAAATAGAAAAAGAATAGCTCAACCGTACTACTGTACCAAACGTACTATCTGCACTGTTTACTCTTTCACGTAAAGTTTATAGAGCGGTGCGCGCTAACATGCGACACAGCCTCCCCGTGCAAACGCTAGGGTGAGACTGGCCCTCGCGTCTGAGTGAGCGCCAGCGCCGGTATTATGATATTATTGATTTAACGGCACCTATAAGTAATAATTTTGTACAATTTTGAACTTAAATTTAATAAAGCAATAAATTGTCTATGATAGTGTGAAAAAAATATTTAAATCGCATCAGTTCTTTGAAAGCATTAAGCAAATTATTGCAGATTTAAAGAGGATATATTCGATTTTTTTCCGGCAAAAGTATAAACAATAATAAAAAAATTAAACTTAAAATTTAAAGTCAAATATGTTATGCGAATTAGGTATTTTTTTTTATATATTTGGTCCATCCGTCTAGTAGTAGTAGTCCTTCAAAGAGATGTCTATTTTGTAGTTTGGCCTATCCTTTCGCCTTAAATGATTATCATACCGCTATACCTATACTGCCGTCCGTTTACTAAAAAGCCGTTAAGTCTAAAGTGAGCTATGCAGACAATCATGACATAATATAAGAACGGTTATTTTATTCAACTTTCAGCAAAGCATAATATACTTAGCGACTGTTTTGCAAACCTGTGTTCGATTTCCAACTTTTTTTTTTATATCCTGTTTTAGGCTTCCGTAGGGTGCTAACTATTACTTAGCCTCAGCTGTCCGTCCGTCCGTCTGCCGGTCAGCGGGCTGTACCTCATGAACCGCAATAGGAAGACAGTTGACATTTTCAGGGTTTGTATTTCTATTGCCGCTGTAACAACAAATTATAAAAAATAAATAAAGACTAAACATACCAGAAAGGTGTTAAAAATAAAAATGTGTTAAATATTCTACTGTGCAGCGGTGGTGCGGAACCCTTCGTGTGCAAGCCCAACTCGCATTTGGCCGGTTTTTTAAAATATTTAGTGTTGAATATTGTACTGTTGTGCGGAACCCTTCGTGTGCATGTCCGACTCGCACATGGCTGGTTTTTGCATTTTGTTATACTATTAAAATAATGTTACTTCGTAAAACGTGCACAAGAAAACATACAGTCTAGACTTTATGTTTTTCTGTGCACGTTTTACGTTTGACAGAAGAGGTCTAGGCCTCTTCTGTCATCTTTGGTTATAATAAAAATTAATTAGGTTAGTTGACTGTTAATGACAAATGCCGTGTGTTTACAATCTACTGTTAAATTATTTTAGTTACAGCTGGTCGTCAGGAATACCTAATCTGTAAGGCCTACTGTCCACGTAAACAGCACGTCATGCGCACGCTTTCGTCAATTGACGATTGCTTGGAGCTTGCGTGCATATTTCATAGTTATAAAAGAAACAGTGTCCACGGAGCGGCAGCGTCGCGTCTGCCTCTCGTCTTGCGTTCGTGGGCGCGGCGGCATGTCACTACTCGACCGGCTTGCGAGACGCAAACACCTGTTTGTGTTGCAAAAAGGCGGTCTCAGCGGCGAATTTTGTTCAAGCAATTGAACAATATCCTTGTCTAATAATAAACTACCGGAATATTCCAGAAAAGATATTACGGATAGATCTTGGAGTGAAGTTGCATAAAAAACAAATGCTTCTGGTAAGTAATAATAAGTATTTATTTATTCAATCACACAGTAATTCCACTGCCAAGGCAGTGCACAGTCAGGTTTCAAAAAATAATTAGATAAATAGTCACGTAAACCATTTGGAGTGTATAATAAAGTCATATTAGGTATTAAAATCGGTTTTTGTCTATGTGTTGCCGATTCACTGACTGTTCCAATTGTGTACTGCACTTCTTCTTGTTAACGTATGTAGTTATGTAAAGTACATATGCATTTTATTATAGAAATTATAGTGTCATATTTGCGACATGTAATAGGTTTCAAAAGGACTTGAAATTTTTGTGACATCATTCCGAATACACATTTTGTTTTTTGTTCACGACCAACCTATAATTATATATTCTTTTAATTTTGACCAAGTTTCTCACTGAATATGGTCAACTTTAATACGTTTTCAGAGGAAATGCATTGTCTCCACTGGTCTCCACCAAAGTAATACGGAAATATATTTCCAGTGTTTCCGTCGTTTGGTAAAGGTGATCCTGAATTAGGAATATTTAAGCCATCTCTTTCTAACCATCTTTCCAAAGCCGATGCCTGACACCTCAAAACACACCACCGTCACTATTTCTTCCAGCAAACCCATATTTCATAGCCGTAAAATTACCGTCTGCATCGCAACATACTGATAAAATGGTATCCTTTATAGTTATAATTTGCAGATCTTGAATTAAGATACTTTTGAATCCGTATATGCTTTCCGTCAAGAGATCCCAGAGAATTTGGGAGGTTCCAAAGTTCGTAGTATTTGGTTGCAATAGCCTTCCATTCATCTGTAGTTGGCACTGGCATGTAGATGTCTTTAAGTGCTCCCCATATAACTTCTGTTGTCTCTGCTACAACTCGAGATATAGTGCATTCTCCTCGAGCAAATGTAGTGCTCGAAAAGTACACCCAGTGGATAGGTATCTGAAAAAAAAGATGAATTACATTATGTATGTTTCTTTTCAGTGGCTGATTGTCAAACTAAATGGAGGAATATACGGAATGGATTTTTCCGCAGCCTAAAACCAACTTCTAGTGGTTCATCGACAAAGCAAAAGAAATTATACTAACTGCATGAAGAACTACAGTTTGCACTTCCTTTTGAGAAAGCAATTGTTAACACTAATGAACCGGGGAATATCCATATGCCACCAGAGGAGAACACCCGAAATATTGTATCAAATTCTATAATCCTCCACATGAGGCTAAGTACTCAGTGATGTTGGAGCGAATCCAGAACAAATTCACGCGCCACCTGTATAGGAAGCTTTATAGGGTATAGGTACCCATTTTACCCATTGATGTACCCCACTCTATTCGTACTGGGTATGGTGGGGTACAATCAACTCGGGGTGCGACGGGAATTTGCTCTGGTCTCGTACATGGTGAAACTGCTCCGAGGCATAGAGCACAACCCAGGAGTGCTGCAGCAATTGCACTTGTACGTACCCGATCGTTATGTGTGGAGGCGACGGCCCCCGCCACTGCTGGTCGTGCCAGCAGCCAGAACCAACTTGCTGGCCAAAACCCCTCTAACTCGAGCAATTCGCACCATATTCAGGTCGAAATGGATATATTTACATGTCACTGGGGTGAATTCGCAAAAGTACTATTGTTTACATTATGTTACAAACAATGATTTTTATGATCCTGAGATGTAGTTGTGACTTATTTTTAATTTTGTGTGTGTGACTTAGCTATCGGATTAGGTTTGTAAGACCTGTAATGATAGTTTTAAGGCATTTAAATAAATAATTGGCAAAGACCCATGTACTCAAACAACTAAGAATACATTAGAAAAGCGATCTTCTGAATCCATTGCATCAAACACATTTAAGAAACCAAAAACAAGGAAAGTTACCAACGAGGCTGATAAAGAATTCATCGGTTGGATAAAGAAAAAAGAAACAAAGACTGACAGTGCTAGAAAAATGTTTTTACTAAGTTTGTTGCCAGACGTAGAAAATAAATCTGAGGAGCAAATGAGAAAGTTTAGAATCAAGGTGTTATTATAACTCGAAGAAATTCAATCACAAGTGTCACAGCAACATCAGCCAAAAGTGTCACAGCAACATCAGCCAAAAGTGTCACAGCAACATCAGCCAAAAGTGTCACAGCAACATCAGCCAAAAGTGTCACAGCAACATCAGCCACAAGTGTCACAGCAACATCAGCCAAAAGTGTCACAGCAACATCAGCCAAAAGTTTCACAGCAACATCAGCCAAAAGTGTCACAGCAACATCAGCCAAAAGTGTCACAGCAACATCAGCCACAAGTGCCACAGCAATATGAGGACAACTATTATCCAGTACAGCAGTCACAGCAATACAGGGACACCTATTCACCAATATCTTCTATAGATTCTGATTCAAGTTTATCTGTACCTCCACTTAAATATTCTATAAATGCAAATCTTAATACGCTATTAAAGATTGTAGCCGAATTAAAATATGTTTCTTTTGAAGTGTTTATAATACATTTGTTACAATAGTAATTTGTTTTATTTTATACTAGAGGTGTCCGAACTCCTGGTTATAGTGAGTAAGTAGGTACAATTATGTAGATATTGAAATTATAACTTACCTCAAAGTTATAAGTATCCTTTCTTCTGAACTGACACATTCTCGCATTGTAGTATTTCGTCTTTGTATTAGTGGTCCAACAATAGAGACTAAATTTTGGTACGTATTTTTAGTCATTCGGTAAAATGATTGAAATACAGAATCATCTTCTGATAACTCTCTGGCAGCAACAAACAATCTAAATTTATATTTCTTTCGATGTATGGATGAAGCCAGTACATTCTTCGCCGGTTTCGACGTCTTCTCATAAAGTGGTATGCTATAACCACATCATCATCTTCACTTGACATTTTCCTAACGAAAGGACGTGCTCCTGCGATGCCACTTTAAAGAAAACTGAAACGTTTTGTAGAGTGTTTGACGATTGCATGAAGATTACGTGGACATAACAAACATGCAAAATACGCCTTTAGTCATTTCTCGGTTGCATACTTTCGTCATTTGATCGCAAACCATTACCCATTGCGTAAGAACCCTGAGTCAAACACACTCCAAGACAGTACACATGATATTGAAAAGCCCACATAATTATTTCAAAGGTCTTGAAACCGAGTCCTTTTACAGAGTCAGGTGCTCAGACCACCACGAGAACCAATAACAAGGTCAGTAGATAACTTAACGATTTCCAAATTTACAATATTTTTATTCCACACACGAAAACAAACTAGAATGTAATTACAACAGATACACGAGTTAAAGTAAAATGCGTGTGTGTGTGTGTGTGTGTGTGTGCGTCTGCGTATGTCTGTTAACTTTCGTTAGTGAATGAGACACAGTTGTTCCGGCCGCTGTCAGACCGCCGTCACCGGTATTATCGGTGCGGTAGTATTACCTACACCGACGGTACACAAGCGGTATACAAGCGGTAAACAAGCGGTACGGGAGCGGTACAATACCGCAAGTATAGGCTGTCTGTTGTTCTATTATTGTGGGTGTACGGATCCTGATTGGCTGTCTGATTATTTTGATTGTGTTGATGTTGTGGTCAGGTTTGGCAATGAAAACTGTGGCAGTTAGTTTGTCAATTAATTCGATAAATGATTACACGATTCGATTATGGATCCAAAGTTTATTTGTTCTCGACAGTCAGTTTAAAGCCGGTATTCTTTATTTTCGCTATGATAACTATATCGTTTTTTTCACGACACCCACAGTAGATAGGCATTTCATTAAGTTGAAAGTTAATTTGACTGACCGGTTGGTGCAGTTGGTAGCGACCCTGCCTTCTGAGCCGCTGGTCCCGGGTTCGATCCCCGGAAAAGTCAAATATTTGTGTGCATGAACATGTCTTTTCTGGGTCTGGGTGTTTATATGTATAGTCATCAGGTTACCGTAGTACAGGTTCTACCTAGTTCGGGACCTGAAGACCCTGTGTGGATGTTGTAAAAAAAAAAAATGTTTTATATTTAAAAATAATACGGTTTAATTCAGACCAATACGGAAGGCTGAGAGCCGGAGTTAGGAGCAGCCTATTGTCCAGAACTGTAATTAATCTAACTACGATAGTCAAAGTTTATTAACAGACAGATCGATTGAGAAGATTTACGACAAACTTATCTTTAATCCCAGAGGAAGTATTAAAAGTTTTCAGCTGTTTGACATAACAAGATTTAACTATTTAAGTATCTTAAGTTTCTGCCAGTCAGAAGGTGGACGTTTTGGGGCTATGGCGGCCCTTGAGAACAGGTGTCTTGAGAGGAAAGTAGGGAGGAGTTCATGTTTCAATAGAATTTACGACAGGTTGTTAAGTTGGCTAGTTTGATGGGAAATGTTTTGACTGGCTTCAAACTATTTATTCGTATACTGGGACATGGCAAAATGTTGAGTTTTCTGTGCTATATCTGAGTTGAATCTTAATGCATTAAATACGTAACCTTCTAAAACAAAAACTCAAAAAAATAAAATGCTGACGAGCACAAACGCCAAACTAGAACTACTAACTACCTAGAGTAGGGTCCACAACACAATAACCCATTTGGAATCTCTCAACGCCAGTGAAGAGTCTGCGATCGCCTGCAGTCTCTATGATGAGTTGCTTGGTAGCGGGTCCGGAACCACATGTGTTGCGCCAATTGTAACCATAGACTTAACTGATTGTAATAACACTAAAAGCTATTGGTTTATTAAACACGATAAGATAAAAATCACTCAACAAGACCCGAGTAAGCGCAAGTAGGAGGCTAATGAGTTGTCACACCTGGTCAAGTACAATGCAGACAGGTATGAGTTTCTGACAAATAACCTCTCTTTTAGCTGTGCATGCTCCCTGGCACCCCAGCCTCAACTTATTACACCCACACCCTCAGTGGCTCAGCCAGTAGGTAGCTGTAATAATGGTGATAGTAAAATTATGAACAACGCCCCGATTAAAACATTAAAAAAAAATACACTACATGGTATGCATTTTCTGACAAATTTAGTCAAGGTTTTTGTAGTATATTTTAAACAGTGTTCGCATCAAAATGTAATTAATAATTGCTTAACTGGTGCCAGTATTACCCAATTAATTAATAATATTAGATTGACAAAAATAATCCCCAGTTCAACTGTTATATTATTGTATGGGGATAGTTTACTGTAAGAAAAAAGGACATAATTGAATGTGTCCATTTGAGGTTACTTCTCAATGAGGCCAATATTTGTAAATTTATTTTCTGTGCCTTGCCTTATAATATTTATCTGATGAGCAAAATAGGCACATTTGTAATTTAAATATGTTAATTTCTAGTAGTCGTCACAGTGACGCTATTTTATATTTTGATAGTAATAATTTTTTTACTGATTACAAACTATACAATGTATTTGCCACCTAGTTGTAGGACACAAATTGCTAATCTTTTAGCATACAATATACACAGTGACACCGGTACCGGTAGTGTACCATCGATTGCTGTTAGTGTTGGTACTAACACTACTTTTGACACACCTTGTAGTTTAAGTATGTGCGACAATGGGTGAGCCGCATGTGTTGAATGTTGTAAGTAGACATCAAAACATGTAGGGTCTGTCTGTCTGATAGAGTTACGTTTATTTATGGAGAACATAAATAAATAATAAATCATATTATTATTTATTTATGTTCAGGTTTTAAGTTTGACTGAACACTGGTTGAAAGAACACGAAGTAGTATTTATCAATGATGATTACTTTACTGTACAAAAATTTGTTTCAAACAAGTTGAAATGTAAACAGCGCGGCAACATTTAGATTTAGATCGAGCGCACTATTGTGTTGTCTTGCGTTGAACTCGAACGATACGTACTATCTTGCGTTTATCGACCCCCCTCTGGGGATTTTATTCGTTTCGACTCGGTAATGGAGGATTCATTAAATAGATTAAAATCAAGTAATAAAAGTGTAACTTTATGTGGAGATTTTAAATTAATATTTTAGTCGTTACTCCATTAAGTACTAGACTTCTGAACCTCTTTAGGTCTTTTAATTTAATTAACTTGTTTTGTGAACCTACTGGGATCACGGCCTTTTCGTCAACTTGTATTGGTAATATATTTAGAGATTGTGATGCTAGCTTCCCTATGCCATTACATAGAATGCCGTATAAAATAGAATGCAGCTAGTCGTTGCAACAAGTTTAAAAATAATTTAGCTCATAGAGTTACATCATCTATAGTCACGAGAATCCTAATGAAATCTATGGAGCCGTATTTCATATTGTGCAAAAACGATCGAACGATCTATTTTCAAGACCAAACATTGCCATTGACATTAATGGCACCTCCGGTGGCTTCAACCATTGAGCTACTCCAGGTATATTTAAAAGTAGAGTGAGACTATACGAGTTATATGGTTTGAATATAATATATAGGTGTATACTCCTTGCATAGAGTACCTATGTCAAAAATTTTTCACAATTATTTTAAAAGATTTGTGTTTTTGTTAATCAATTTTTTCAGCGACACAATAAAATTAAAAATTCCAATAATAAAGTGAAAACAACTTGGAAAATTATTAAAAATGAAACGGGTAAGTCGATTAATTAGGAAAAACCATTAAAGAGTATGGTCGACAACAAATTAGTTAAAAAAGCAGCTGACTTCGCTGAAGCATTAAATGAGTTTGTTGCCAACATACCTATAACTACGACTCGCTCCATTCCGACTCGCTCCTGAAAAAATATAGTAGTGTGCCTAATTCTAGTCGCTTATTTAGCTTCAAACATTTAACACGTCGTGATGTAGTTAGTATTTTTAACACACTTAAGTTTAAAAACACTGGTGATTACTGGGGCATCTCCATTAAACTTGTAAGTAATAAATTCGACATCGTAGCCCCCTATCTAGCTGTTACTTTTAATAAATGTGTTAATTTAAGTACTTTTTCTGACCTCATGAAGAGTAGTAAAGTCATACTATTATTTAAATCTGGTAATAAAAGTAACGTTGGAAATTTTAGGCCTATTTCTATTTGCCTGCATTTAGTAAAATATTTGAAAAGTTCATACTCAAGCAATAATAAAAAATCAACTTCAAAAGTCATTTATTTAAACTGAGCTGAGAATCAGCACTTTTTGAACGTCAAAATCACATAAGACAGTCCCCCCAAAACGCTCGCCCTTCACTACTTCCTAGTGCTTGAGCTGGGAAGAAGAAGTGGCGGAACAAGCTCCCCAGCAGCACTGCTGTCTGTTCAGTTAGATGAATTGGATTCTATACAGTAATAAGTAATTATTACGAAACACAAAAACATAAAAATTATTTGCCATTATGTCAGCTAGCACACGCCATTATTTAAAACTATACTCAAGCAGAAATAAATAATAAAAACGTAAACAGAACTTAATACATTATAAAAAGCCTCCAGACAGAAAGGGCGTGCCTTGCATATTATGCAATGCTGCATTATGTTTATATATATAGCTGTAACTTGTAGCCACAAATGTAAAATAAAGAAACAATTAATTACTAATAACAATAACAAACCCATAGTCAGCAAGATGACCTGTCACCACAAGCAGCACCCGTTCACGAGCATAACGCAAAGATCAGCCACTACCCCCCTCGCCATATTTGAGGGAAGGAGGCAACCCACCCCCGACGCTACCGCAAGCATTGACATCTAAGGGAGCATGACGAACTTGCTGCCGGTTGCTCATAAGAATAATATGATCAATTGTCGAGGTCGCTAGCTTACCATATATTGAAATACAACTCATTAAAAAACATTGAAATGAGTAGATTATGTCAATAATAAATACAAATTTTATTAAAGTAAATTGACTAATATAGTCAAATAAAATTAACAATTACATGAACTCATATAACTTGTCAGTAGGTAAGCTAATTCTGGAAAAAACTTTTAACTCCATACCTTATTCACGAAACTATAAATTCGCCTTTTTCATTCCAACCTCAAACGTGTAACATTTTATTCATGCCGAATTTAAAACGGACAAAAGTTCCGACCGCCAAACTAGGCAACAAAGAGTGGCCCAATGTGTACACAGCGACTGACCCACGTCAGGCCAGCAAACATGACCCCGCGGACCTAAAGTCACACAATGCGTTTCAACCCATTGTCGGGGAAAAACAGTCGGTTTGACAGCGCGAGGAGGGTTGAATCTCATCTGCAGCCTCCACGTGAAGGGCTTATCTGGTCCTTTTGACCACGAAGTTGTGTACAGTTGAGGGTTAACGTGTCAATCAGTATGTGCTGGCCGGAATAGTTGCTTTTTAATTTACTTTCTTTTGTATAAATGGTTGTGTTATTTAAGCGAAAAATATACCAGCGAATCGCACTATAGGTACATTTTTATTGGAAGTATTATTGTTGGTGTGCGAAATTAAAATTTGTCAGTGGCCAGCTCGATAATTATTTTCATACGTTGACCAGAAAAGGTCTACTAAAATCTGACGAGCTTTGGTAGCTCATCAGATTTTAGTAGAACTTTTCTGCCATCTTTCGCAATAAAAAATACCGTCAATATGACAGAAAAACACTTTGTCAAAAAAAATTGTGTTCAAAATCCGTGTGACGAGTTGTCATTTCATTTAAAAATTAAAAATACTTGGCGGCATCTACAAATCAACATACAAATTACGCATCACACTGACGTCACGCAAACAACTGCATCGCGCAAGCAAAGTTCACTACGCGACTAGCGTATATACAACTGATCGAAGGGACACCTCCCTTTACTGTATAAAAATATTAATAATTAGTTGCGGAAGCATCCTTCCATGTTTGGCAGCGGTTTCATAAAAAAAATGCCGTATTTTTCTGTGCTGTTTTATTTGTAATAAAATACCTCGTATCAAACAATAACGCGTATACAATAGTTTCTTTGAAATAGAATACAAAAAAAAAAACAAATAAATATAGAAAAAAAAGAAAAAGATGAAGTAAATAGAATTTTATTTTACAAATATGGGTAATACATAATAGTTGTTAGGACATATCAAGGCTCAGCCATATTTTACCATTCGGCATGCAAACATTTATATTATTAACAAATTTTTAATTTATCAACAAATATTCTCTGTTAGAAACTCATTTATGCTATAGTACACTTTATCCGTCAAAAATTTACGTAATCTACTCCTAAACATCGCCGTATTTAAATCTTTCTAGCCACTTGGCAATTTATTGAAAATAATAGGGGCCGTGCAATAAATACTTTTGCGCATCAATGTGGTTGTACATGATACTTGACAAAGTTTGCTATTATCACGCCTATTCCTTGGGAATACATCAGCAAGGCGTTGAAAACGTCTTAGATTTTGCACAGTTACTTCGAAAATATAAATACAAGGAAGGGTCAAGATATTGTATTGCTTAAATAGGGCTTACAACTGTCTGTAGTTTTAAGTTTAAACAATGATCGGAGACATCTTTTTTGGGCCTTAAATGCTATATCTCTATCAGTTAAGTTTCCCCAAAAAATGATGCCGTAGCGCAAGTCAGATTCAACTATACCGTAGTAAGCCGTTAGGACAGTTTTGGTATCTACTATGTAGGATAATCTATACCTAATAATATAAAACATATGCAGATGAGCTCAGTTTTTACACATCATTTCTATATGTGCTTTCCAATTTAGGCTATAGTCTATTTGTAAACCTAAAAAATTTGTATCTCCCGCTTCCATGATATTGTCATTTTTGTAATGTATGTGAAGATTAGTTACGCCGGGAGTACGCTGTCTAAAGTGCATTATCTTTGTCTTACTTAGATTCATAGTTAAATTATTTTTGTCTAGCCATCTAATTAGCGAGTCTAGAGAACTATTAATATAGTAACTAACATTTTAAACACCCTTAGTAATGTGGTACAATAACTGAAATTAAATAATTTAAAAATTATCTATAGTAAAACACATTTAATGCCATTTAAAAACAGAATCACCCTATTGACGAATATTAGTATAAACTATAATGACGAGACTATTAGTGAAGTGGACACAACAAAATTTTTAGGACTTCATCTAGATGGTAACTTAAATAGGAAAACGCATGCAGAGGCTCTTTGCTCTAAACTGAGCACACAAGCATATGCATTGTATATGTTCACAAATAAACTTAACCAGGCCGCAGTACTAACAGCATATTATGGTAACGTTGAAAGTATGCTAAGATACGGAATCATATTTTGGGGAAACTGTACAGAAAAAGAGCAAATATTCATAGCACAAAAAAGTGCATAAGGGCAATATGTAAGCTCGATCAAATTAATAGCTGTAGACCATACTTCAGAAAACTAAACATATAAACAGTACCGTGTCTGTACATGTATGAGTTGGTTTTATTTGTAAGATCAAACATAACAATGTATGAAAACTATAAAAGTAAGCGCCACAATTTGAAAATGAACTGTCTTCAACACAAAAGTGCATTGATGGCAAATAGTGTACTCTGTATGGTGTTATAAGCTGTTATAAGAAAGCATGAGCATCAGTAAATGATAAATGATAAATGATTTTATTTCTGTAAGTAGGTTTGAACAAACACTTGTGTATTGTATTTAAACATAAAGTAAAGCAACTTCTCGTGGAAAAAGTTTATTACAGTGCAAAGGAATTTATAAGTGACATGCAATCTAATAATGAGAGATGACATACTGTGCTGTTGTATATTATTTACTTGACTTATTTTAATGTTTAATGGTTGTTTGACTATATAATTATGCTTTATTAATCGACTTGAAACATCAAGATTTGTTATAGTGGATAACAAATCCTGATGTTTTATTATTTTGTTGTATTTAATTATTTAACTTTATATAATTAGTAGTAGAAACAAATACATATAAAATTGCATGCCTTCACGCAGATTATGGAGAGACCAATGTACACATTATTATGTTATCTGCATTATGTACCCATTTTCGCAATAAATGAACTTGAATATAATATAATATAATACCGAGAGTAGATTGCATAAAGCGTACCTATGTACACTGTATACCTACATATGTAGGTATGTCGTATAGTATACCAACAACTGAAACAATCGGATAGAACTGTATGCTTGAAGTCTCTCTGAGGGATAAAATCCGGAAAGTGGTGATCCGGTAGGAAACCAAACATGTCAACATAGCTCACAGAATTAGCAAACTGAAGTGGCAATAGGCCGGCCGTTTTAGCCATAGAACCGATGACTGTTGGGGTAGACGTGTTCTTGAGTGGAGACCGCGAGTCAGCAAGCGTAAGGTAGGACGCCCTTAGGCTAGGTGGAGCGACGATCTTCGCAGGCTGGCTGGTAGCAGCTGGATGAGAGTTCAGTCACGTGCAATTGGAAAGGCCTATGTCCAGCAGTGGACTACCGTAGGCTGATGAGGAATAGAACTGTTGGACAGTATTCCACTATTTATATAGCGGCATTGATCTGAATGTAATTAATCAGAAAAACGTTTTCAGAGGACCGAAAGATAAACTAGAATGATTCGCAGCTAGCGTACCAAACGATATTCGGTAAAAACTGCATTTTCAGTTCATTACAGCCCTAAATATATTTGCACTTCCTACATACATCTTAACTTAATTACAAACTTATATTTACTCACTGATAGACAACGCGCAGCCTAAAGGCTGGGTCTAGCTAGAAACATGAATTTTAGCAACAGAGTCCCTTATGCCTTATGCACTAGAGTCCCTTATGCCTTATGCACTAGAGTCCCTTATGCCTATGCACTAGAGTCCCTTATGCCTATGCACTAGAGTCCCTTATGCCTATGCACTAGAGTCCCTTATGCCTATGCACTAGAGTCCCTTATGCCTATGCACTAGAGTCCCTTATGCCTTATGCACTAGAGTCCCTTATGCCTTATGCACTAGAGTCCCTTATGCCTATGCACTAGAGTCCCTTATGCCTATGCACTAGAGTCCCTTATGCCTATGCACTAGAGTCCCTTATGCCTATGCACTAGAGTCCCTTATGCCTTATGCACTAGAGTCCCTTATGCCTTATGCACTAGAGTCCCTTATGCCTATGCACTAGAGTCCCTTATGCCTATGCACTAGAGTCCCTTATGCCTATGCACTAGAGTCCCTTATGCCTTATGCACTAGAGTCCCTTATGCCTTATGCACTAGAGTCCCTTATGCCTATGCACTAGAGTCCCTTATGCCTTATGCACTAGAGTCCCTTATGCCTATGCACTAGAGTCCCTTATGCCTATGCACTAGAGTCCCTTATGCCTATGCACTAGAGTCCCTTATGCCTATGCACTAGAGTCCCTTATGCCTTATGCACTAGAGTCCCTTATGCCTTATGCACTAGAGTCCCTTATGCCTATGCACTAGAGTCCCTTATGCCTTATGCACTAGAGTCCCTTATGCCTTATGCACTAGAGTCCCTTATGCCTATGCACTAGAGTCCCTTATGCCTATGCACTAGAGTCCCTTATGCCTATGCACTAGAGTCCCTTATGCCTTATGCACTAGAGTCCCTTATGCCTATGCACTAGAGTCCCTTATGCCTTATGCACTAGAGTCCCTTATGCCTTATGCACTAGAGTCCCTTATGCCTATGCACTAGAGTCCCTTATGCCTTATGCACTAGAGTCCCTTATGCCTTATGCACTAGAGTCCCTTATGCCTTATGCACTAGAGTCCCTTATGCCTATGCACTAGAGTCCCTTATGCCTTATGCACTAGAGTCCCTTATGCCTATGCACTAGAGTCCCTTATGCCTTATGCACTAGAGTCCCTTATGCCTTATGCACTAGAGTCCCTTATGCCTATGCACTAGAGTCCCTTATGCCTTATGCACTAGAGTCCCTTATGCCTTATGCACTAGAGTCCCTTATGCCTTATGCACTAGAGTCCCTTATGCCTTATGCACTAGAGTCTTTTATGCCTTATGCCGATGGAAAATCTCATCGAGCACACCGCTTGTAACAGATACACGTAAATTATTTATGTATTTACATTTTTCGAAAGTCTGTGTATCTGTACCGATCTTTATCTAACTCGTAATACAATACATACCGACATGTCCAGACAATGAAGCGTCATGTTTCACTTAGCACGTGTAACCCGAGCGACGCAGGCGGACGCACTTAGTGCATCCTATACAGAGCTTTATAAAGCTCTGTATGTAATATTTACGTAATATTGTGTTATCTTGCGGACACTGTTGAAAAGACTCGATGGAAAAACTAGAGTACTGAGGTTCATGCATTTGGTTTTTAACTTTCGTTAAAGAACAAATGATTTTATGCCTACTCGGTTTAGTGGACATAAGCCTTTTTTGGTAATTGCCATTTGTTTATATTATATAAAGACTAGCGACAGGTCCGTGCTTCGCATGGTTTTTACAAATTGCCAAAACAACGATATATTTTCTTCATACACATAAATCAAGTATTACTACACATGAATCTTCCGGAAAATCTTATTTGCTTTTTTAATTGGTTGCGAATTATACAAGAACAAGGCGACCACACACGTAATTTGACTTTAATTTATAATATTATGTAGAGATATAGATAGGTATAAATACTTCAGTGAGACCTCCGTAACAATTATTGTTAGTAACCGCTGTTACTACGCTGAAAATCACACATCTGTGTTTCTTGATTGATGTTTTCACTACCATAACCCACTTTCATTCACTTTCTTTTCTTAGAAACGGTTCTAAAAGTCTTTATTTTTAATACCTCTTCATACAAGATGCCGATCGCTATTATGGACTACATCTCATACTTTATTTAATTTTAGCGAGCGGTCGAGTCAAATCGATCGCCTCTTTCCCCTTACTGCATGGATTTTTTGAATGAGATGAAAAATAAATATGACGTAGTATGACCCCAAGAAAGCCCACAAAAATACAATCGTTAGTATTTTTGAAAATATATATCAAAAACGATCAATGCCAAATATGGTATTGTATGCAGTTTTAGGTTTATTATCAAGTTTGCCAAATATGTCATTGTATGCAGAAATAGCTGGCGAAATAAAAACTTAAGATCAAAATGAGGCATAGGCTTGTGATAGATTGCATACGCTTAAGGAGAGATGGATTTAAAGAAAAACGCTCATATTTATTTTATTTCTTTAAACTATTAGGAATTTCAATTTTTATGAGTAATTATTAGGATTTTTTTTTTGAACCTTTACATAAATCTACGAGCAGTCTAGTGATGGTGTTACCTACTGTACATGATATTCTATATAGCAGTTTTTTGTTTTGTTTAAACATAAATGAGCCTTGCATTTCAAGCACCATATGTAGGATTTTCCTTTGCATTCAGAGTTTTTACAGACTTGGCGCTCTTCTGTCCATTCTGGGAAGTGATGCATGCCATCTTCCGCTACTTCTTGTGATGGCATTTCTAAGCGTTTTCTGCTTTTCTTTGGTCTTGGCTTAACAGAAAAAGATGGTCTGCCTCTAGTGGTTGGTGTATAAATACGGGACCTTTTCATGGTCAGCACTTCTGCAACCAATAATTTAAAATCCAAGAGCGGCATGTACGAGTCTTGGTTCAAACGTCTCCAAATCAACCAAGAATTTACTGCAATTACATCAATCATGTGAAAAAATACTCGCATGTACCACTTTTTGGCCCTTACTTTGATCCTGTAGTAGCCTAACATCGAGTCAAGCGTGTCAACCCCACCCTTGTGACGATTGTATAGTAAAATTGCTCTTGGACATGTTATCTCCTCATAACAATTTCTCTTTCAATTTAATCTTTTGACGGTTTCAGAGGGAATAATAGCAACGTAAGTAGAACATATAGTGACAACTTTGTTGACGAGCCAACTTACAACAGTGACTGTTCTGTCATCAATATTAGTTTCTACTTCCACTGCAGATCCTCTACCTTTCATTAAAAAGGTCTTCTTTTGTCGGCAATTTGGCTCGTGGCAATCTATTAGCTCTTACTGTTCCCAAGGGCAAGATTCCTTTCTTATCCATTTGGATCATTAATTCTATTCTAGTAAAACAGTTGTCAAAAAACACTCTATAATTAAGATTTTCTGGAACTGTTTGCGTTAGTCTCAAGACAACATTGCTGCTAGTTCCAATGTTTTGTTCACTATCTGGGATAACATCGCATGGTTTCCCTACATACAGATCAAAGTCATAAGAAAATCCTGAAACGTCGCTTATCACATGAACTTTGTATCCCCATTTATGAGGTTTATTGGGGTTATACTGCTTTAAGCTACTTTGCCGGGTTTTTGTAGGGATGATTTGTTCGTCTACTGCAAGATATTGTTCTTTTGTCACCGTTAGTAAAGTCGATCTCTGACTTCGGACAGAAAGGGTCTTATTTTTTGAAGCTTATCATATTCAGGGTGTTCTGACGGAAGATTAGATAAATTGTCGAAAAAATTAGTAAACCTCTTAAGTTCCTCAAATCTGTTGCAGGTCAACGTCTTCTCAATAGGCTCGAATCCCATTCCAGACCTCCAGTAATAAGGGCCGGGGCTGCCTTAAAGCGGCTCCTGCCCAATCTAGGGGGGCCAAACGCCTCCTGCCGGAGGCTCTACGCGGGGGTCGTGCGGTCCATGGCCCTTTACGGGGCACCGGTGTGGGCGCGTTCCTTGAGGCGGCGGCCAGCCCGCTGGTTGAATGCGCCCCAAAGGGTCATGGCCATCCGGCTGGTCCGGGGATACCGTACGGTCTCCGGTGAGGCGGCGAGCCTTCTTGCCGGATTACCGCCATGGGATCTGGAGGCAAAAGTCCTCGCGCACGTTTGGGAGTGGCGCGAGGAGGCGAAACGCCGGGGCGTAGCTCCGCTGCCGCGAGAAATCACGGTACAGCGGACAGAGCTCCGGCGGGATCTCAGGGCGGCATGGAGAGTGCGATTGTCGCAACCCAACGCTGGGCACGCCACAATTGCGGCGATAAGTCCCCTCATTGAGGAGTGGCTAGAGAGGCGCCACGGCGTCCTCACCTTCCGCCTGACGCAGGTCCTCACCGGACACGGTTGTTTCGGGAGGTTCCTGTTCCGGATAAGGCGGGAGGAAACGCCCGGGTGTCACCATTGTGTGGATCGCCCGGAGGACACGGTGGAGCATACGGTGGAGGTCTGCCCGGCTTGGGCGGAGCAACGCCGTGTCCTCGTGGAGGCGATTGGCGGTGGCGATCTCTCGCGTCCGGCCTTGGTCCAGGCCATGGTACGGAGCGAGAGGGCTTGGGAAGCCGTCACCTCCTTCTGCGAAGCAGTAATGTTCGCGAAGGAGGAGGCGGAACGCGTGAGGGAGAGGCAAAGTTTGCGCCCTCACGCCCCTAGCCGCCGCAGGAGACGCCCTGGGCGTCGGGAATCGCAGGCCGATTCCCGGCCACCGTAGGCGCGGGCCTGCGAGCGGCGAGCAATGGGCAGCTCGCCGTTCGATAAGGACCAGGCCCGGGTCGACGGCGCGTTGTGTTCCACGCGCGCCTCAAAGAGATGTCAGCACCAATGACGGGGTTTGCTAGGACCGATGCCTGCTAGGGTTGCGGAAAAGTCCAAGAGGGTTACCGTGGCCCCTGGCACAGGCAACTGAAGGAACACGGGTGGGTTTTAGTCAGTAAGAGTCTGACACGCCCTCCTGCTCTGCCCAGAGCGGGAGAAGTTATTTGATGATTTCCCACCCACAAAAAAAAAAAAAAAAAAAAAAAAAAAAAAAAAAAAAAAAAAAAGACCTCCAGTAATGTCGAGTTCTTGGATAATGAACCACAGACATATAAATTACTCATCTTCCGCCTGACGCAGGTCCTCACCGGACACGGTTGTTTTGGGAGGTTCCTGTTCCGGATAAGGCGGGAGGAAACGCCCGGGTGTCACCATTGTGCGGATCGCCCGGATGACACGGTGGAGCATACGGTGGAGGTCTGCCCTGCTTGTGCGGAGCACCGCCGTGTCCTCGTGCAGACGATTGGCGGTGGCGATCTCTCGCGTCCGGCCCTAGTCCAGGCCATGGTATGGAGCGAATGGGCTTAGGAAGCCGTCACCTCCTTCTGCGAGACAGTAATGTTCGCGAAGCAGGAGGCGGAATGCGTGAGGGAGAGGCAAAATTCGCGACCTCACGTCCCTACCCGCCGCAGGAGACGCCCTGGGCGTCGGGAATCGCAGGCCGATTCCCGGCCACCGTAGGCGCAAGCTTGCGAACGGCGAGCAATGGGCAGCTCGCCGTTCAATAAGGACCAGGCCCGGGTCGACGGCACGTTGTGTTCCACGCGCGCCTCAAAAATGAAGAAGAAGATGTCAGCATCAATGACGGGGTCCGGTAGGGCCGATGCCTGCCAGGGTTGCGGGAAAGCCCGAGAGGGATACCGTGGCCCCTGGCACAGGCAACTGAAGGAACACGGGTGGGTTTTAGTCAGTAAGAGTCTGACACGCCCTCCCGCTCTACCCAGAGCGGGAGAAGTTATTTGATAATTTTAGGCCCTCAAAAAAAAAAGACATAAATTAGAATGCCTACATATTGTCGCATTTCTAATTCTGAATTATTGGCCTCTTTTCCCTTTTCATTAGCATAACTATTGGATTCATTGGTAATAAAAGTAAACATTTCAGTTGTGAATAAGTAATCGAAAATTTGTGATGGTGTATTCAAACCTTTTATTTCATCTGTGAGGCTGACATCTCCTAGAAAGGCGTAATTGTGTTTGCTATACTGCCGCTGACCAGTTTCCCATTTATATGTCTTCTTCAAAGTTTTCTTTTTGTTTCGCCCCCTCCCTCCTTCGACTTATTGAAGGCTGGTCGCTTTGGTCTTCCGATTCAATATCTGACTGTGACTCCACGTCACTATCTTCATCGGACTCAGTCAAATATAACGAGTCCTGTCCTCGATTATCTATCCATTCCGTATTTTCATTAGAAAGCTCTTCGTCTTCACTTCTATCTGGAATGTTGACTCAATGCACTTGTTTCCATCTCGGCATTGTTGTTCACAAACTGTTGGGACAAAAGCAGCGTAAGGTGCAAAATAAACAAGCAAGCAAGGAAAAAAGGATACAAACAAAGAAAGAAAGAAAAATTGTAGCCACTTCTTCAAAATATTATGCAAATAATGTTTCTAATTACATTATTGCATGCTTTCCCAAATGTCGTATACTAATTTCTGTTGTGATTTTGCATACAATCCCATATCTGCCAAAACAGTTTTCCTGTGACTGCATACTATCCCCTAAATTTGTAGGAACTAACTTCAGCAACAAAAATATTCTTTCTTCTTATTCTAGTTTTTTTTTGCCTATTGCCTTTTAATAAATGCCTATTGAATGCAAAATAATTACTGTAGCTATATATCGTGAAAATCCATGCAAAAATACCCCGAAAGCAGAGTCCACTTACCTCTTAGCGACCGTTGGGAAACAAACTGACTTTATATTATTATCTACTAGTGCTGGACACCAATTTTCTTCACAAACCTCAAAGCATATTACCGGTTTTTGATTTAAGAGTTGCAAGATGAAAAAATATTGTACCAAATTTAAATGAGGTGACAAGAACCCTTGATGCCCGATATGTCATGCTATGCAGTAATTAACCGACCGACTACTGACTGCTCACTGTTCACTGCCCAGTCTGTGAAGTTTATTTATTTATTTGTACCCACAGCAGTAAAAAAAATAAAAGAATACAATAACAAAATAAATGTGCTGGAATGTGTGTCTATTACAGGAATACGCAGCATTCACCAAAAGACCACAGCTGAACTCTATAGCTTTATGATGTTCATTGATTGATTTAAAACTTCCGTAATGTAAAGAGACCATGATTGTGTTTTGATTTAAATGAAAACACGAACTAAATTTGTACCAATCATTATAGAATAGAATAGAATAGAATACTCTTTATTATGTACACCAAAAAATTACAGATATAAATGTAGAAATTTTACATAGATGACATAATGGGCGGTCTTATCGCTGAAAGCGATCTTTTACAGACAACCTTTAGATGGATTAAAAGGAAAAGGAGAGACAATACTGCAGGTAGTCGGTGGTTTACCAATTACATATACAATAAATACATATATACATAAGATTTATATACTAAGTTACAGTTCTTAAAACTATACAGGTAGACAGGCAGACAGGACTTTTTTGCGCCACTTCTTCTTCCCAGATAAAATTCTGGGATGAAGTGAATGTTGCTCATTTCTGTGGCTGTCTATTATTACAAAAAAACTTATTAACAAAAAATTAAACCGACGAAAAAATTAACACAACGACGAACAAATTTAAAGTCGACGCCAAACAATCAATTAACGAAGATCAATCAAGGTGCCTTTATGTTTGTTTCGCGTCGACTCAAAGTTAGTAATTTACATTAATTTTAGAGTACCTATGGAAATCATTAAGTACACCAACAACAAGATTGAATGGGTTGGTCATAGCAAACTAAGTAATGTTTATAAAATATGTACCAAACATACCATCTTAGCAAAGCCGGCAGATCTGTTCACAGTCTATAGTACCAGGAGCACAGTAACGTTAACAGTTAACTTAATTGGAAAGGTTCATGTTTCCATTAGTGATGCTTCGTTGACGGTTGGAATGACCCCGCTGTATTGGATAACTCCGAGGGTATCATGTTTGGCAGGAGGCGATATTTACGCATTGCATGGTTCCAAGGTGATACAATCAGGTACGGTTCGAAGGGCTAGACAGAATGATGGCTAATAGAAGAGAACAGACTAGAATACTCTTTATTATGTACACCATACGAATTATAGATATCAATGTAGAAATCGAATCGCTAAAAGCGACCTTTGGATGGATTTAAAGGGAGTAGGAGAAACAATACTGCTGAAGGTCTGCGGTGTATCATTTACATATACAATAAATACATACTTATGTATTTTAAAGCATATACTTATCTTATATATAAATAAACAAGAGCAAATAACTATAAAGTAAAAAGTAGTATAAAGTTCACTCGTGTGTGAACACTCATACGCACAGTACGCGCCACTCAAAATTAATAGATCGTCAACCTTTTCTCATTTAAGTTGAGTTCATATTGTGATATTTTATCTGCTTTCGATAAATAGTACATACTTTGAAAATGCAAACGTGCGCAGCTTGTAATATGCAGTTCAACGATGGTGTCCAGTGTGGTAGTTGCAAAAAACACCTGGATTTTGGATGTGCAAACATCACTGAGACCGGATGGAGGAAGCTGGGTGCTAATAGGATGGCACAATGGAAATGCCCCACTTGCAGAACCTCATCACCAGTTGTGTCTACCCCTGAACCTGCGTCGCTGGATACCATACTGAGCGAGATCCGCGACATGAAACGACAGCTTCTTAACTTGCCGACCTTGGTGGATGACATGCGCGTGATCAAGAATGAGTTGGCTGAGCTTAAGTTGACATGTGAGGGCACTGGTGGAAGACTCGACGAGTTCGACACAAGACTCGTGGAAGTTGAAGCAAAGGTGTCCGAATTTGAAAAGCTTCAAGAGTCAGTAAATTGTTTACAGTCTGACATGGCGAGCATGAAGTATCTTCTTTCGACTTATGAGCAGAGGTCCAGGTTAAATAACGTTGAAATAAAGGGAGTTCCTGTTAAGAAGGATGAGAACCTGTACACTATCATCGACGCTATTGGCCGTAAAATTCATTACAGCTGTCCCAAAGCCCAGGTGAACTATATTTCAAGGGTCCCTATCTTCGGTTCCAATGAAAAGCTAATCATAGTGAGTTTTTTAAACCGCTATGTAAAGGAAGACTTCATTGCGGCGGCACGTGCCGAGAAGAACTTATCTGCTTGTGACATCGGGTTTCAAGGATCATCTCAGCGTGTTTACGTCAACGATCACCTAAGCGTCGAGTATAAAAAACTTTTATCCAAAGTTAAAGTCATTGCCAAGGATAAACATTATGAGTACGTATGGGTTAAGCATGGTAAAATTCATTTACTTAAAAATAACCATTCGAAAGTTTTTATCATAAGAAAGGAGTCAGATTTAAACAAGATTGTCTAAAATGCTTCTTAATACTTACCCGTATTTTCCTGTTTTGCTATTACAGTTTGCATCAATGGCTCCAATTGTTTAATATCGTTTGTTTCACAATAACCTTTTACAAAATGTTTAACACCTCTGCCGTACTAATGACCTCGACACCTGTCTTTTGTCTAGCTACTGGTTTCTTTTGTGTTCGTTATCGCGCTGTTTACTTTAAAGCTTTGCCGCACTATAATATGTTTTACTCTCTCGCACTTGCACGCGCCACGCACTATTGCTTGCTTTTTCGCACAGTTGCTTACTATTTAATATCGTATGATTCTTGCGCTCGCGCACATCTTTTTGACTTTTACCTACATTTTACTTATTTAATTATATTTTACCTCATTCTACAATATTATTTAATGAAATACTTTAATTTAATGAATTATACACTATTATTACTTTTGGTTTTTAATGGCTTCTAAGTTAAATGTATTTTATCAAAACGTTCGCGGGCTTAGAACTAAAAGTGATACTTTCTATCGTCAAATGGTACTAAACTCGTATGATATTATTGTTCTTACAGAGACGTGGTTATTGGACGGAGTTTTAAATTCTGAATTCTTTGACGAACGGTACATCGTGTGGCGTCGTGATCGAGATTATGTTTTGACCGGGCAATCGCGTGGAGGGGGTGTGCTTATTGCTACACGTAGGGAACTTTCCGTTATATGCCAACCCACCTTCCATTCTACAGCGGAGGATTTATGGCTCAGCATACGACTGAAAAATTCTAATTCACGTAAATATATTACTTTACATATTTGTGTTGTTTATTTATGTCAGCAAAACTTAGGTCTTTCTTTTTCTTTGCAACTTCGCAATTACCTCGCAAAATTAAACCAAGTAGTTATAAGTAACTCTTCTGATACCTTTCTCATCATTGGTGACTTTAACATGAGCGGTATTAACTGGGCCCTATCGGACAATCTATCGCTCGTGCCAACGAACCCGAACAGTTCTGACGAAGTTTTACTTAGTGACGAATTATGTACCCTTGATTTTGGTCAGTATAATGGTGTTCTTAATGAGTATGGTAAAATTTTAGATTTGGTACTTTCGAACAAATTAGTTAATGTGGTTGAATGTTCAAGTCCGCTGGTTCCCATCGACGCCTACCATCCGGCACTACTAATTGGTATGGATTTCGTTGAGGCTCCTCTATTAGAGTGCGCGCCACGGATACAATATCTCTACGACAAAGGCGACTATGAGTCTATTAACAAAGACATTTCCACGACTGATTGGGAATCCGAGTTTGCGACACGATCAATCGATGAGTCAGTTAACTTTTTTAATCAAGTTATTCTCAATTTACACGCTAAATTTATTCCACAAAAACTACACCGTCACAAAACGTATCCAACCTGGTACAATTCGGCATTAGTAGAATCAATTAAAGAAAAATATAAATATTTCAAAAAATTTAAGACTTACGGCAATATAGCTGATGAGTCAACATTTAGACTTCTCCGTGAAAGGGTAAAGGTATTAGAATCACAATGTTATGAAAACTACTTGAACTTAACTGAAAAATCTATTAAAGAAAACCCAAAATATTTTTGGACTTTTGTTAAAAAACGACACAACTCAAATGCAGTCCCGAGCACGTTAAACTATAATAGCGAAGCGTTGCGTACCGGAGAAACCATATGCGAAGCGTTTTCTGCGTACTTTCACTCTACATTTCTAGATACCAACCCGAGTCGGGGAAGTTCTTCACCCCCTCTTTTGACTGAATCTACCAGCCTATCTGATTTAAGTAGCATTGAAGTAAACGTTGAAGAGGTTTCTAACTTGCTTCGCAAGTTGGATACTTCGAAAGCGGCTGGCCCGGATAATATTTCTTCAAAATTTCTTGTTCGGTGTTCGACTTCGATTGCCCAACCTATCTCGCTTCTCTTCAGAAAATCCTTGGACACCTGTGCTGTACCTAAACTTTGGAAATCGGCTTTCATAACACCTATCCATAAGAAAGGAGTCAAAACTGACATTGTTAATTACAGGCCGATATCCAAGCTCTGTATTGTGGCAAAAATCTTTGAGAGGATAATCTACAACCAGGTGTATAGTGCTCTTAAAAACTCGTTTAGTTCCTTCCAACATGGTTTTCTGAAGGGAAGGTCTACCGTCACCAACTTAATTCTGCTCAATGATTTTATTACTGACGCCATGGATAACGGTAGGCAGGTTGATGTCGTTTATACAGACTACAGTAAGGCTTTTGATCGTATTGACCATGAGATCTTATTATCAAAGCTATATACTATGGGAATACGAGGTGACTTACTGCGATGGTTTTCTTCTTATCTGGAGAACAGGTCCCAAGCAGTAGTATTAAGCAATTACATGTCTAGTTGGGTGCCTATCCCCAGCGGAGTCCCCCAGGGTTCACTACTGGGCCCATTACTTTTCATTATATATATAAACGACATCAACTCTTGCCTGATCTCATCCAAACTGTTGTGTTTTGCTGACGATATGAAGATCTATGCCAAAATATCATCACATGCGGACGTGATTGCACTACAGGATGATTTACGTCGTCTGGAGGCATATTGTCGTGGGAGTAAGCTTGACCTCAACCCAGCTAAATGTTCGGTTCTAACATATTCTCGAAAACGCTCAATTATACCTTCATCGTATAGCTTGGGTGATCAATTACTACCTAAAACGAACTGCGTTCGAGATCTGGGGGTATATCACGATTCTAAGCTAACGTTTGAACGTCATATCGATGCCATAGTCGCTAAAGCATCTAAAGCACTAGGATTCATAATGCGGCTGTCCAAGAGCTTCAGTCAAGCAAAAACTTAAAAAATTCTTTACTGTACTTTCGTTAGAAGTCACTTGGAATACGCGTCTGAAATCTGGAATCCATGTTATCACAAGTACATTGATCGTATAGAGAGCATCCAGAAAAGGTTCATCAAGTATTTGTGTTACCATCAGAAAGTGCCCTACCGGTCTGAAGATTACCTCAGCCTCTGTAAGAAGTATCATATATTACCCTTAATTAATCGGCGAGCAATTTCAGATTGTATTTCGTTACTCAAAGTATTCAGTAATTCGATTAATAATTCTGATATCCTATCCAAATTTTATTTTAACGTTCCCGGAAGGTCTAAAAGATGGAACGTGCCATTGCGTGTTCCATTTACGTCTACAAATTACAGGCAGAATTCATTTATAGTGCGTGCAAGTAGAAGCTTTAATAACATGTGTAAGCAGCATGATTTTGATGTTTTCCTAACGAGTGTGTCCTCGGCTAGAAAGTGCTTGAGCCTTAGCTTTTTTAATTAGGATTTTGTTTTTTCAGTTTTTTTTATTAGGTATTGAATTGTATGTAGTATGAATAGTGTGGACTTAGTTTAAGTTTGAATGTTATCCTGTATTTTATTTTTTTTCTTGTGGCTGTATTGTGTTATTTGTGTTGTTCTCTTTTATAATCTGTTTTTAGAAGTGAGGACTTTTAATTGGCTGTCAGTCTCACATACTGTTTTTTTTTTTAATCTGTTTATCTTAGCTGTAAGTCTTCCATAGATAATAAATAAATAAATAAATAAATAAATAAATAAATAATGATTAAGGTTAAGGAGCGAGAAGTCTTTTTGGGTGCTAATATTCACTGTATAAAAGTAACGGTGAAGGAAAAGATCGTGAAGAAACATGAACTTATGTATAATGCATAGTTTACACCAATAAACACATACAGTTACTAAGAAATGCTTACTACTTGTCTGTAGGTACTTGCGTTTACACGCAAGGTGCCGGCTAGCTGAAACAGTGCTTAGTACTAACCAATCCTGATATACAGTTCTATCATGATAGAAATTCAATCTATGATGATACAGAGTTACTTAATATTAAGTGATCTAGAGTGATTTTATTCGCTTATTTGGTCACACCATCTACACTCAAAATCTGTCTCTCTCACTCTCACACACACACACACACACACTACACAAACACACCCGCTCACACACACACAAACACACTCATGCACTTATACAATTGATCGTATTATCTTTCTGTCTTTAGTTTTTTTTTTTTTTCTCCTTTTGTTACTTACCTGTTTGTACTCGTAATTTATAATGTAAGGAAAGAGCGGAGCCTTCAACTACAGGCATTGCTATGCCTAAATGGAGACTCCTCGACATGCAATGTAAGCCAAAATGATATGAAATAAACTTATTTTATTTATTTATGTATTTATTTATTTAATCCTAATTCCTTGGCGGCAATCCGACACGACTTTCTAATAAATTATTACCAACTTACTCAGCAAGTTTACGCGCAAGGTTTTGTAAGTAACAATTTAAGTACTTAGCTCGAGTATGTAAACTATGCATTAATAAGCTGTAATCACCAACGCGCAGTGATCAAGCGAGGTTATTAATGCTCGTTCCGTCTCTGCATAAGAAAAGGCTTTTGGTATAAGTGAGACAAATTATAGCTTGGTATAAGAACAAGAAACAGTAGGTTTACGTTGTAACAAGACCCACAAAAACAGTCATTACGTCTATACCTAATTTGGTACCGCAAAGAAACTAGTTATAATAATTCAGAGGCGAGCTTATCTGGATGTCCGGCCGGATAAGGTGGCGGCCGGCGGTGTCCGACACCGATAAATAGTGTTCACTAGAAACCGGACACGGCCCGGGCGCACCATTGTCCGGCTCTCAGCGCAAACGGATCAAATTACTTTAACATTTCTATGTCTCTTGGTAGTATTTGCTTAGACACTGCGTTCTTGCATTTGGCATCGCAATTTCATGTGAGTGCAATACGTTACATACATACATATATCGGTTAATGTAGGAGTATTAAATAATGGGTATAAACAATTTAAAAATTGATCTTCTTCTCGTCGCACAAATGCATCTTAATTATTATCATTTCGAGGTTTTTTTTTTGCTGGCAATAATGGCAGCCGGCCGTCAACAATTTTCGTGTTAGAATTAAAGGATAAACTTTCCAATAGGGGCCGTAGAATTGGAAGTTAATTTTTTTTGTAGATAGCACCACGGAGCAGAAACAAAGAGGAGGTGTTGTAAAGTCATTCTCCATACAAAAGTAGTGTCGCAGCCTCGCGGGGTGCGGGGGGAGCCCAAACAGCAGAAAGCCATCTAGTGGCTAATAGCAAAATCAACTCATAGGCAAATTAGACAGATTGTCGTAAGAGTTCTGCTTTGTTTCATTAAGTGTCACTTTTATTGTAAGGAGCCGGATTCAGGTTTAATAGTTTTATAATATACCGATATAGTTTTATTTCTATTATGTCCGACCGAAATACATTTATTGACTGAAACCGAAACCGAATTTCGGCAGCGGTTTCAGATTCGGCCGAAACCGAAACTTCCAGAAATTAACGAGTGTGAGGGAAAAATAAAGAAAACGTTTTTATGATCATAGTTTTATTTTTTTATCTTTAAATCTTCTCCTCTTCTAAATTTTTCTTCTGAACTTAGTTACCGAAACTAAACCGAATTCCGTTTTTTGCCGAAACTCGACATCTATTTGACTTCACTTTTCATATAGCATATATGTAGGGTAGGTATGTGCTTATCAAAAAAGTCTGAGTACGGACCTGCAATTTGTCAGTACTTCCGCTACTTGCCGATAGGGGGCGGCAATTACCGAACATTCGAGAAGAAATAAATTACAAATTTAATTTTAATTTGACTTACGAGTGGAAAGATATCTTTATTGCGTTTGAATTTAATTGATCCGTATAACTTCTGCAAGATAAAACAGCATTTCATGTTAATGCAATGAGTATGGGTCGGGAATACTTTTTAATCGTTTAAAAGACTAAACAAATACATGACAACCTATCCGCTTCACAACGACAGTTGTACTGACGAAAGCGCCGCCTGGTCGCAAGTAGTGCAACTATCGTGTGACGTAACGACTACATTGGTGGCTGATGGACTACTTTGATTGCAACACCTCCTCTTTGTTTCTGCTCCGTGGATAGCACTCATAAACATAAGGCTTTTTACATATTTTTAAGTTGCAGATACTCACGGTTTACGAGATATAATTTTTTAAATTTTCCATATAAATTGAAAAATAACAAGTGGCCAAGCTTACAGTTAAGTTATTTAACAGGTTCTTTACCCAGAAATTGGAGCTCCGCGGAGCAGGGTGACACTTTGTCTAATCAACAATCTATCAGTACACTCATAAGTGATTAGGATAGTCAGTCCAAGAGCGAGCGAAGCGAGCTCGGAATTTTAGGGCACCGCGACTTGGATAGGTTAAGTTAGAAGGAGGTGGCGGGGTCGTTGTGAGCGAGCGAAGCGAGCGAACACAGACCCCGCCACCTCCTTCGTGGTTATTTTTTTTAAACCACCCACAAGTAGGAGCCCCGCGGAGCGGGGCTCCGTCGAGCTATCTTGGCAGGTAGGGTAGTGTTTAGGGCTCCCCGACACGGATAAGGTTAGCCTTCGTGGTTATTTTTTTATAACTACCCAGAAGTACTTACCGTACTAAGTACAAAACTTTAACCATGGATATCTCCATAACCATGGGGCTTCGTGGGGTGGGGATGGGACAGGGGTAGCCCCTCCCCCCCTCCCCGACCCATAAATCGATGGCCCATAATGGAAAGTTTTACCGAATTATAATGTAAAATTAATGTTTATCGCGTATATTTATGTAAAAACGTGCTTAATTTCGATAGATTTAGTTTTAGATAATAAGTATTTGTGTTTGTGAGTTATTTCGCTGAAAAATCAATGTAAAATCAATTGTCTAGTACCAGCTGTCATCCAATGGACGGATTTGAAATGACCACCTAACCCGGGGACTGTTTCTTTTAATTTAAGTCTATTTATAAAGAATCTTATTAATTCCTATTGCACCTTTCCCCCTTAACGTTTATGCCGGTTGCAGACCAAGAGCTAAGCTAAGTTAGTTTAGCTTAGCTCGCGCAGCTGAGGTAAATTTTCATACTTGTGTGCAGACCGCAAACTATGAACACAAGTATGGAAAACTGCGTCAGCTATGCGAGCTACGCTAAACTAACTTAGCTTAGCTCTTGGTCTGCAACCCGTATTATACTGCTCGTCCCAGTGAGCTACAGTGAGCTACGTCGTAAACAACCCTATGATTCTCTTTATTGTGCTTGACATTATGTTCATGCATTAGTATGATAAAATCACATAAAATACATTAGAGATGCCATAAAAATTCACTGTACTTTATCACTAGAGATACCTCTGTTACGTTTAATTACTAAATTGGAACCTCTATATGAAATTAATATTAAAAACTGGATTTACAATAACTTGACAATAGTACCCTCAAACATTTTAGTAAACATATTTGTGTTGTTTTTTCTTTTTAATTGTTGAATATTATTATCTCAATTAAAACATCTATATATAGTAAAAATTTAATTCCATAATTGAGATTACACACTCTTCATAACTTTTATTCCTTTGTTTTAACTTTTATTCATGTTAACTGCAAATAAACGCATTTTCTTTCTTTCTTTTGTTCACTTCTAATTTTAACTTCCGGCCCTTAAACCTAGTACTTACTATCCACATATCATCCCTCTCTCTTATTCCTTTCAAACACTTAGCTTTCTCCTCTCTCATTCCAGGGTGCCTCTAGGGTTGGTCTGTCAATATGTTGACCCGTAGAGCTGCATCCTTGGAGGAAAAACTGAGGGCTACGTTAAATGCATCAGAGGCCAGTAAAAACCAGTACAATCAGCTGCTACAGGAAAGAGAAGACAGTGAGGTGGAAATTCAGTTAATTAATAACAAGAACACTGAACTTAAGAACCAGTTGGCTGAACTGCATATACAGCATATGGACATACTTGACCAGCACCAATACCTCCGTCAAATTGTGTCAAATTTCCAGGAATGTAGTGACACCCACGAACTGGCTTTGGGACGCTTAACGGAACTAGAACTAGAATTGAGCAGGGCCCACAACACAATAACCCGTTTGGAACCTTTCAAAGCCAGCAGTGAAGAGTCTGCGATCACCTGCAATCTGTATGATGAGTTGGTTGGTAACGGATCCGGTCCCACACGTGTTGAGCCAATAACCATAGACTTAGCTGATGATACTATCAATAAAAGCAAATTGTTTACTAGTCACAATAAGTTAAAAAATATATTAAAATAATAGATTCATTAGAAAATATCAGAAATCTTTAAAATGCCAAAAAGTTTACAAATTAAACACAAAACATAGACATAAATATCTCCATTTAATACAAGAATTAGAGAAGTGTAATACTGAATTAGAATTATGTACTACTATGTATGACACTGACACTCAGCGCCTTCAGAATAAATTGTTTGTTAAGGAATATGCTCTAAAAGATATCTTTAGTAAATATGAGGCTACTCAACAAGACCTGAGTAAGCGCATGCAGGAGGCTAATGAGTTAGCAGACCTGGTTAAATACAATGCAGAGAGGTACGAGTCTCTAACAAATAACATATCTTTTAGCTGTGCATGCTCCCTGGCACCCCAGCTTCAAATTATTACACCCACACCCTCAGTGGCTCAGCCAAAGTATGAATAATAAACTCAAACTCAAAGCATTTATTTCAATTAAACCATTTACAGGCACTTTTGAATTGTCAAGTCATAATAAAAAAAGTAATAATAAAATATGATTAACACTACTGACACTACATATATTATGTATTTTCTGACAAATTTGGTCAAGGTTTTGGTAGTATATTAAATCAGTGTTCACATCAATATGTAATTAATAACTGTTTACCCGGTGCCAGTATTAGCCAATTAATTAATAATATTAGATTGACAAAAATAAACCCCAGTTCAACTATTATATTATTGTATGGGGATAGTTTAACTGTAAGGAAGGACATAATTGAATGTGTCCATTTGATGTTACATCTCAATGTGACCAATAAATGTTAACTTATTTTATGTGCCCTGCCATATTCTAGATATTTGTCTGGTGAGCAAAATAGGCATATTTATAATTTAAATATGTTCATTTATAATAGGACATGTCGACAGAGTGACGCTATTTTATATCAATTTATTACTGTTACAAACTGACAAATAATACAATGTATTTGCCACCTAGTTGTAGGAGACACATTGCTAATCTATTAGCATACAATATACACAGTGACACCGGTACCTGTTAGTTACCGTCCATTACTGTTAGTAGTGGTACTAATACTTCTATTGATACGCCTTGTAGTTTAAACTATTATGTACGACAACAGGTCAGCCACGTACCGGTAAAATGCTGCAACTTTGCCTGGATTTTTAAGTTTTTTGATCGTATATCTGAACCTATTTATTATTATGGCTTTTAATGAGTTTTAGACGGAAAACCGACCTTATGTCTTGCCAGGTAGTAGCCAAATCTTTTTAAATCATCATGTTTTTCCGAATTACAAGCACTCTAAAGTCATAGGCAAAGTTGTAGGTAAAAGACGCAACTTTGCCTAGGAGGATATTATCTCAATAAATAAACAGTTGATCTTATCAGTTTCTTTTTTCCGTGTGCATGAGACACCGTGCTTGTCCACGGCAGTTCGATTATTGCCATAAAAGGATTTTTTTTTTCACAGCTAAGTAGTTTCACAGCTTAGTAGGCAAAGTTAAGTAAATTATGTCACTTCAAATTTTCACCCCCTCGCACCGGTTTTTGTCGCACAACTGACAGAGTAACAATGGAGTAACCATTGCAAAAACATAAAAATATGTTGCCCTAATAATGTAAAGTTACTATCAAATGGTACAAATTAGGAAAAAACTAAGCAAACGCGAAATATCGTAATCGAAACGAAATAGGCAAATTTGGGCTTTCTTGGCAAAGTTGCAGCATTTTACGGTATGTTGAATGTTGTAAGTACATCAAAACATGCAGGGTCTGTCCGGCAAAGAGCTAGAGTTAAGTTTATTTATGGAAAACTATGATTTTCAGGTGTTATGTTTGACTGAACACTGGCTGAAAGAAAATGAAGTAGTGTTTATCAATGATAATAAATTTAAGTATGTATATCAGCTATCAGGTTACCGTAGTACAGGTTCTACCTAGTTCGGGATCTGAAGACCTTGTGTGGATTTTGTCTCATACTATTATTATTATTATAGAGGTATTTACATCACGTACAATTGCAGAAGATCCATAAATGATAAATGTTTTTATTTCTGTAAGTAGGTTTGTACAAATACTTTTACAAGTCAATCATATATTTTTTTTAAACTAGGCGAGGTGGCGTTTCCTATTTGACTACCATTTAACGCAACACAGCTAAACATGGCAACTTAAGCCATGAAATACGCTGAACGAATCAAAATAATGGCTGAATGGAAATTGACTTGTCTTATTCAAGCCGATGGGTTTCTTTTATACAAATCATCAATTATTTTTCAAAAAATGTTTCTTTAGTGCTCACTTTCACTATATACGGAACTCCTGTGATAAATATCATGCTAATGGACCCAGTGGCTTAGGATGTGCGATGTCTGTCAGTGAATGAATGAATGAGTTCAACGTTTATAGAAGATGCATACTTCTTACATAAAATCAGGCCCAAAGTTGACTCGAGAAAGCTCTTTTAGTTAGGGAAATACTGAATGCGCAAGACATTATAATATTAGTTAGGATTTCTGTATATTTTTGTTGCATGACAGCAAACTAGTTAGTGACATACGTCAGCCGCGACCCTGTGTCCACTGCGAGCTCACGACCACCGCAACACGATGTATTGCGGAGCTGATAGTTTTAGAAATACCTATTCAAAACATACTAGCTTTTTCCCGCGGCTTAACCAGCGTGCAGGTCTAAAATTATTTTATTTATTTATTTAAATAACATGGGAGACTTACAGCTAAAACAAACAGATTAAGGACAGTACATTAGTCTGAAAGCCAATTACAGGTCTCCACTTATAAAATACAGAGAAGAAAAAATAAATTCTAAGGACATTCACACCAAACTACTATACTCGCGTATACTACAGCATTATATTATGTTGCTCGAACTGCTTAGCAATCATCATAACAAGATAAATTCATGAAAAAGTTACGGCTTAAGCACTTCCTGGCTGACGACACACTAGTTAGGAACGGATCTATATCGTACTGTTTACAAAGCTTGTTAAAATTTCTGCTTGTACGCACAATGTACGAATTCTGCCTATAATTGGTTGAAACAATTGGCACGCGCAATGGTGGATTGTATCGCTTACACAGGAACGTACTCCCGGAATAAAAAGTATTCTAAGTAACTTGGTCATGGGCCACCTGTGTGACCACCAGCTGTTGACCTTCAATCGTTAAGGGGTTAAAATGAAACCGACATACAGACAAAGTTAGATGTATAATGTTATAATAAGTAAGTATAACGGCAATCTCGAAATTAGAAAAAGTGACTAATACGCGGCGTTTACTTGACCTCTACGCGGCGTCTACTCATCATCGACGCAGCATTTGCTCAACACCTACGCAATGGCCGCCATACTTTGCAACACCTACGCTAGAAAATGCCAGTACCAAGACACTGAACAGCTCAACAGGTAAGTATTATAGAAAAACAAGAGAAAGCTACCAAAATTAAAAAGACTAAAACTATTTTGCAGGTTCAAATAGCTGGTTCATTGTCAGTTCGGGGCGGCACTTAGCTCGCTCGGCTCGCTCGCTGAATATGAATTAATACACAAAGTTTTCTTTAATTTGCTAAACCGATTCGCGGACATTTGTTACTGTCTCATTTTACTTTAATAACATTTATTTAAAAATAATTAGGCTTTCGGAGAATATTAAAGATTATTGGAACGAAGTTCCCTAACACGGCTTGCGGTAGAAGTTGACTGGTAGAAATCGTCACTTATGGAAAAAGCGTTATGCCCCCTCCACGCGAGTTTGTCTCTTTCTCTGTCTCTTGTATTATATACAGGTGTGTGTTTGCGTGCGAGCATCGCGTAAGGGAACTTCGTTCCGACGCACGGACGGGGGACGACGGGACAGGGGTCCCCCGACCGCACACATTTTAATTTGTTTGTGAGTACAGAGATATTATATTAGGAACTAGCTGTGCCCGCGACTTCGTTCGCGTGCTTGCTAGAAAACAAATTGGATTTCACGGGTTCTATTTTTTTCTGCGGGAACCCTAGTCCTTTTTCTAAAATAAGTAAGTTAGTCAGTAAGTTATTCCTTATAACATCAGCTATCTGCCAGTGAAAGTCCTATCAAAATCTATTTAGCTGTTTCGGAGTTAAGCCGGAACAAACAGACATACAGACAAAACATTATGTGCCGCATACGCTTTCATAATTATGCATTTAGTAAAAATTCATTTTTGTTATGTCTATAGATGACGGTAATGAAACTCTCTATTCTACAACCTCCTTGTCTCATCTCATATTATAATTCATTTTTGTTATGTCTATAGATGACGATAATGAAACTCTCTATTCTACAACCTCCTTGTCTCATCTCATATTATAATTCATATTTGTTATGTCTATAGATGACGGTAATGAAACTCTCTATTCTACAACCTCCTTGTCTCATCTCATATTATAATTCATTTTTGGCATGTCTATAGATGACGGTAATGAAACTCTCTATTCTACAACCTCCTGGTCTCATCTCATATTATAATTCATTTTTGTTATGTCTATAGATGACGGTAATGAAACTCTCTATTCTACAACCTCCTGGTCTCATCTCATATTATAATTCATTTTATTATGTCTATAGATGACGGTAATGAAACTCTCTATTCTACAACCTCCTGGTCTCATCTCATATTATAACTCATTTTTGTTATGTCTATAGATGACGGTAATGAAACTCTCTATTCTACAACCTCCTGGTCTCATCTCATATTATAATTCATTTTGTTATGTCTATAGATGACGGTAATGAAACTCTCTATTCTACAACCTCCTTGTCTCATCTCATATTATAATTCATTTTTGTTATGTCTATAGATAGATGACGGTAATGAAACTCTCTGTTCTACAACCTCCTTGTCTCATCTCATATTATAATAGACTCCTACCGATAGGGCTGGCCGGCACTACGCCACTAGCCCACGACTGACTTGTGTGGAACTGGAGAGGGAGTTCTTTGCCCACCAGTGGAACCATGCAGGCTAGTCAGATTAGATTCTAAATGCTACAGAAAACCTAATTTACTCGTTGGCTTTTTAAAGGGCGATAAAGATGACACAATAATTATGTTTCAATGATGTGGTTTCTAATATGAATAGCAAAATGTGGGCGAACTCTAAACCTCCGCTTCCTTCTCGGAGAAAAGGTGGGATGTTATGTTTTGTGAAAACATGTGCTTATTGAACGATAACGTTACAAAATACAGCAGGTAAAAGAAATCAATTCGTAACAAACCAAATCCCAAATCAAACAAAAACATGTTTGCATCCTCCACTATGGGTAAGCCTAGACCTAAATCAGCACATCACTGGAAGCCGGGTCTCTCGGACCCCAATCACGTTTTTATCAAAAATCCAATTTTCCAGTATCTCAGCACAGGCATCCAACCCTCCGCTGCTATTAAAAACGCGCCAATATATTATGTGTTTATCTACACATTGTCATCGGGTCCGTTAGACCCCGCTTTTTCATTTATATCGTTTTATTGTGCGATTGTAATTGAGTTGGTCCAGATACGTTGGTATAAACCGCGCGATCAATTATATCGCCATTGAGAGGGTTAGGTCGAGTCTGATGGTGTGTTAATTGAGGCAAATTGCTGTGTATTTTTATTGTTCATTAATTTTTATTTGGTGTAATCAAATCACCGTTTGTCAATCAAATCGGTAAGGCACGTTTATGTATCGTCAAACAAACAGAACATAAAAGAAACCTTAAAAGTCACATTGTTAAAAATCTAGCAAAGGTTTTGAACTCACAACTCGATACTTAAGAAGCCTTAAACAACGTCTTAATACATAAAAGCATAAATAAATAAACACAAGTCCCCCAGTGAATACTCGGCCTCATTCTTTGTACAGTTTTTATGACTTCGAAGTATAATAACAAAAAATATGAGTTCATTTGAAGAAGTCTGAGCTTTCTACAGCGAGTTAGATAGTATTCCACTAAGTTGAATTATTTACTGCTGAAAGAAAAGAATGGCCAGCAATATGCTAACGCTCTCTTTTACATGAAATTATTAAGATTTAGTGCGCTGTGCTCTAGTTTATTACAGAATTATGTACATATTTTGTACAACAGTAATAAAAACAGTCTGGTGAAACATTTTACATTAATTGGAAATTGTGTTAAGAGTTCCGTGGGTTTAGTGGTTGCGAGTGCGGTGCCTCTGATCAGACCATGCCCCAAGTGCCCGTTGGGAGACGGCACCTCGAGTGACCAAAAGAATGACACTGATGCCGCAATCAACGTGGCTGCCTATTAGGCTCAGACAATATAAAAAACAACTAAGACGAGTAACATGGTCATGAAAAGAAAAAGAAGAAGTGTCATTGCTAAGCGTGGTGTCCTGGGTTCTATCCCTGGATCGGCAAAAGTTTGTAAGATTTCAGTAGCACCCTTTTTTTTTTTTTTGAGGGTGGGAGGGAATCCATCAAATAACTTCTCCCGCTCTGGGCAGAGCAGGAGGGCGTGTCAGACTCTTACTGACTAAAACCCACCCGTGTTCCTTCAGTTGCCTGTGCCAGGGGCCACGGTATCCCTCTCGGACTTCCCCGCAACCCTAGCAGGCATCGGCCCTAGCGGAGCCCGTCATTGGTGCTGACATCTCTTTGAGGTGCGCGTGGAACACAACGCGCCGTCGGCCCGGGCCTGGTCCTTATCGAACGGCGAGCTGCCCATTGCTCGCCGTTCGCAAGTCCATGCCTACGGTGGCCGGGAATCGGTTTGAGATTCCCGACGCCCAAGGCTTCTCCTGCGGCGGCTAGGGGCGTGGGGGCGCGAATTTTGCCTCTCCCTCACGCGTTCCGCCTCCTCCTTCGCGAACATAACTGCTTCGCAGAAGGAGGTGACGGCTTCCCAAGCCCTCTCGCTCCGTATCATGGCCTGGACCAGGGCCGGACGCCAGAGATCGCCACTGCCAATCGCCTCCACGAGGACACGGCGGTGCTCCGCCCAAGCCGGGCAGACCTCCACCGTGTCCTCCCGCCGATCCACACAATGGTGACACCTGGGCGTTTCCTCCCGCCTTATCCGGAACAGGAACCTCCCGAAACAACTGTGTCCGGTGAGGACCTGCGTCAGGCGGAAGATGAGGACGCCGTGGCGCCTCTCTAGCCACTCCTCAATGAGGGGACTGATCGCCGCAATTGTGGCGTGCCCAGCGCTGGGTTGCGACAATCGCACTCTCCATGCCGCCCTGAGATCCCGCCGGAGCTCTGTCCGCTGTACCGTGATTTCTCGCGGCAGTGGAGCTACGCCCCGGCGTTTCGCCTCCTCGCGCCATTCCCAAATGTGCGCGAGGACTTTTGCCTCCAGATTCAGTAGCACACTGCAGTTAAGATTTGTACCCGGTTACCTCCAAGAGATTCGTCACCCTATTACGAGGAATTTATAACATAACTAGGGAAACATGTTTGACTATTATAAGATAAGATAAGATATTTTTATTTGCATAAAACATGGTATACAAGGTGATAAAAAAAAAAACATTAGATCGGACATGTTTTGCTTAATACTAAAGCATGCAAACTTACTTACTAAAGAAACATTAAGATTGATTGACTAAACTTACTTAGGTACAAAAGATACATTAAGATTGATTGATTTTATGTATTTTATTTTCTCTTTTACTCTTACACACGCTGTCTACATCTCTAAATCTACTATCCTATCGCAGGTATGCTGGAAGAGATTTCATTAGAAATAAGCATCACCTTTGTACCTATTTTTCTGTTATTTTCTTCTTGTCTGTTTATATAAGTGTGTACATAAATGGTTAAATGAATAAATAAATAAGACATTGAAATATATATCATTGAATTCATAGTATACCTCTGCACGTCCCCTTCGGGAAACACAATCGTAATATTACCAAAACTCACTTCCCCTCGAAGAGCAACGTAAACATTCTGAACATTAAAGCGATATCTACAGTAACTACAGTTAACTACAATAACCGTTACAGATAACCGATAACGGTTACATTAACGTGTAACTTGTATAACGGTAACCGTCTATTGAATCATGAGAAGACTCCGCGACTACATGCGGGTACATTTGTATGGGAGGTGCTTTCTAACTGATAACGGTATTTTATTAGTTATGGGGTTAAGAATATCAAGGGGGTAGAGTAGTTATTAACATGGTCTCGTTTGTGATGGTCTGAATACCATAAATTCATCTTGCGCTGTCTTTTCGCACATCTATTGTTGAACCTCGCGACTGTTTTGCGAGTGATTACAGCTTAATTAGGCCAAGTTATTGTGATCCTACTGAGCACTTCGGTCTCCAGTGCTAAAGATATATTTTTTACTCGGTACAACTATCCCTATTACCTTTAATTGTCATGATTCAGACTCCTGAAAGCCTGTAACAAATACGATGATATTTATTTACGTCAACCGTAGCAAAACATAATTAGTTTGCACAACATATACCTCCGCCTATTCAAAAAGTTTGTACAACATACATACACCTCTGCCTATTCAAATAGTTTGTACAACATACACCAGCGCCAATTCAAATAGTTTGTACAACATATACCTCCGCCTGTTTAAATAGTTTGTACAACATATACCTCTTTTTTTTTTTTTGAGGATGGGAAATCATCAAATGACCCCTCCCGCTCTGGGTGGAGCGGAAGGGAGTGTCAGACTCTTACTGACTAAAACCCACCCGTGTTCCTTCCTTGGCCCTTTATGTTCCGGGTCAGCGGTACCCCTTATGGATGATCCCGCTTTCCCGGCAGGCTTAGGCCCTAGTGGGCCCCCTCTTCGATGCTGACATCTCTTTGAGGCGCGCGTGGAACACGTACGCGCCGTCCGGCACGGGCCTGATCCTGATCGGACGGTGAGCTACCCATTACTCACCGCCCGCAGGCCCGCGCCTACGGTGGCCGGGAGTCGTCACGCGGCTCCCGACGCCCGGAGCGTCCACCGCGGCGGCTTGGACGGGAGACTCTCTCCCTCTCCCGTCCCGCCGCCTCCTTCGCTAGCATGACTGCTTCGCAGAAGGAGGCGACTGCCTCCCACTCCCCCTCGCCCCGGACCATGGCTTGAACCAAGGCCGGGCGTGAGAGGTCGCCGCCGCTGCCGATCGCCTCTACGAGGACACGGCGGTGCTCCGCCCATGCAGGGCAGGCCCCCACCGTATGCTCCACCGTGTCCTCGGGGCGATCATCGCAGTGGTGACACCCGGGCGTTTCCTCCCGCCTGATGATGTGCAGGAACCTCCCGAAGCTTCCGTGTCCGGTGAGGACCTGCGTCAGGCGGTAGGTGAGGACGCCGTGACGCCTCTCTAGCCACTCCTCAAAGAGGGGTCTTACCGCCGCTATCGTGGCGTGCCCTGCGCTGGGTTGCGACAGTCGCTCTTTCCATGCCGCCATGAGATCGCACCGGAGGTCCGTCCGCTCCGCCGCGATTTGCCGCGGAAAACATATACCTCTGCCTATTCAAATAGTTTGTACAACTTATACCTCCGCCGGTTCAAATAGTTTGTACAACATACACCTCCGCCTATTCAAATAGTTTGTACAACATACACCTCCGCCTATATAGATAGTTTGCTCAACATACCTACACCTCCGCCTTTTGAAATAGTTTGTACAAAATACACCTCCGCCTATTCAAATAATTTGTAAATGATAAATGATTTTATTTCTGTAAGTAGGTTTGAACAAACACTTTTACACGTCAACCGTATTTTTAAAAACTAGATGAGGTCGGCGTTTCCTATCTAACTACTGTGAGAAGAAAGGCCGTAACAAACTCAGAGGTCACAGTCTCTTTTAAAGTCCAGACAAAATCTTGGTCAGATCATGTGAAAGCTATGTAGATCGGTGTCTGCAATGGTCTTTTGAGGAAAGAACCACACAGATTGAGTGGACCTGTCCAGTCAGTGCACGCAATTGTCAGTAATCGTGCAGCAAATACCTCCGTACAACATATACCTTCGTCTATTCAAATTGTTTGTACAACTTATACCTCCGCCTATTCAAATATTTTGTACAACATCACATCCGCCTATTCAAATTACATTAATAAGTAACAAATAACGACCTGTGTAAATGCCAAAACACAACAATAACAGCTATAGCAATAACATTTTCTTTAAAATTATATTTTCACAAGAAAATGTCATTAAACCTACAGAGACGAAACGAAAATCAACAATTCAAAATACCAGAAAGCAACGCAATCTGCGTCAAATCACTGGATTCCAAATAAATGAATTACAAAACACAACGCGACCAATTATTGAGGAAATTAACCAAATCATTGGATCCGCAATCTGAACTAATTGAAAAAAGTTTTAAGCGCCGCCGTCAAATTGTTTCGCCGAGATTTCGGCGCCATTTTAATTTGCGAGCAATTTGTATAAAAATTAAATGTTTAACGTGCTCGCTAATGGGACGGGGGATCCCGGACGACGGATGAGGGGAAAGGGAGGGAGAGGGCCCCGTCCCCCATCATATGATTGGGTTTCAACACAGTCGCTTCATTTGCTTCACGCGCATTCTTTATGACATTCTCTGTTAATTTTGGGAAGCAGTTTTTAAATTACCTCGCGTGATAATGTGTCCCGTGTGTGCAGGAAAAATAGTTTAGTAGAAATCGCAAACAACGGTGAGATTCCTTTTTCCGAATCAGGAAGGAATGTTACCCAGTAGGGCTACTAATAAGAAATTAATACTGTCCAATTGTTGTACCTTCCTAAAAATCGGACCATTCTTACAATAGAGGAAACCAATGCCAGTTACAGGAAACATTCAGAAACATATCTCCGGCCAACAAGTTGTCAGCCATGTCAGAAGAGTTTACGGAAGTAGATGAAATACGACCGCCGCCATTCGCCGCGTTCCTGACTTATCGACTCACAATCTGTCACTAGTTTATGACAAGTTGTGATCTGGGAACCAATCAGAGACGAGGAAACTATTTTTGTAGCATACCTTGTACCATAGCCAGGGGAATAAATCAATAGAGGGAATATTGTCTGCGAGTGCGGCTTAAGTGATTTGTTAGAGGTATTACAAGACAAGTGAACGACTGGCTAGCTCTTCAGTTCATCAGTTCCAAAGTGAGTAACACTCTGGAAGATTTTAGAAAATCGTTTACATCTTTGAGAAAAATATACATGAAATAGATGCCATTGGACTAAATCCTCATCATTAGCATGGTCTCTCTATTAGTCATCACTCAGTCACCTCTTTCTAGCTATATAATGTTTTCCATAGGAGCCATATGACTAAGATAAGTGAGGATATAATTTAATTCCCATAATATTAATAAAAAGCTTCACATAATTATACTACCGTTGCCGGTGTAGAAATATTAATAATAAAATTAAAATTAAAGTACAATTAATGTCCCCGTTAGTAATAAATGAGTTTGAAATTAAAATACGCAATTTTTTATACAATGGCAATTATTATTTTTGATAGTATTATTTTTTATATATATATTTTTTTATTGTCAAAAAATCACAAATAGGTACATAATATCAAATGTTAAAAAAAATAAAATTAAAATAAAATGTTAATAAACTCACAAAATATTGATAAAATGTAATGTCAAAATATATAATTAAAAAAATAATGAACTGAATAGTTGTCTAAAAGCCAGGCAAATATTGTTTTCCTGAATTTATTGATAAGTGATAATAGTTATTTGTGCAACAAGAGAGCAAAGTCGTTTTTTGCTGCGAGTGCTGATTTGGAATCCTGAGTGTGGCGAGGGATTCAAAGGCACGAGATGCAAAAAAACTTTGCTCTCGTGTAACACACATAACTTTTCACTTCAGCAGCGAGAACACTTTAGGAGATAAAATAATAAACAGGAATAGATTGAAATAACTATTTATTGTGAATCAAAATAATTAACATTGTAGGTAGAGGATTAAATAAAATGGAACATTTTAAAAGTTAAGAGTAGAATTACAAATTAAAATTTACATATTTATTTGGCAACGTTATAGTTGCATTGAGTTGAGTTTGATTATCTGGGGTTAAGGTTTCTGTTTCGGTGGTGGATTGAGAAGGAACAACGGTGAACGTTGGTGACTCTGATCGGCTTTCTGTATAAGTACACTGTGCGTCGTTGGAAGTGGATGGGCGTGGGTGAGACCAAGTATCCGAGGTCGAATTCAGACTTATTGTTTCCACTATACGCAGATTTTCGACTTATTTTCTATTGAGTCTTCAATATAGCCTTCTGCAACCGTATTGGACTTCCACCCGCCGTGACGCTTTAAAGTGGTAAGATCGGCTCCGGAATCGGCCAAGAGCGTTGCCGAAGTTCTCCGAAAGCAGTGACCCGTGTATAGCTGAGGCTCTTCCAGTTTTAAGAAAGTGGCAATTTCTCGCGGTATTGCACCTATTTTATTTACTCCCACAGCCTGTCTTGAGCATTTATTATTATGGTATTGTATGAAAAATCGGTCGGTTTTTATATTGGCTGGACGAAAATTTTGGTATTTTTCTACAATAGTTACATATTCTTCGCGTACGACAAAAGACCTGACAAGGTTCGTCTTCGTATTTTTCAATTTTACTAACAGTAATTTATCTGAATGCTTTTCGATATTATTAACTGTTTGCAGTAATAGCTCGTTATTGCGACACGCTCCACTAATGCCTATGATCAGTACCTACAACCTGTAATGAAAATATTACATAATTAATATGCATAATTTAACATTTACAGCATCTTTTACATAACGAAATAAATACACTCGAGAGCAATGAATCCGGGTCACTTAAAGAATGTTAAAAATCTCGGAAACTAAAAATGATAGGTTAATGCAATAAATTGTATTTAATAGACAATGTAATACTCCTTAAATGAAAGTAAAAAAAAATACATTTTATTAACACAAAATTACATAAAGAAAAAAACTGCTGATCTCTCCTTAAAACAAAAATAGGAAACATGAAATTTTTGAACTTTATTACGATTTCTTGAATTTTAATACTTCGTATTGCCTCCTCGTGCTTCCATTACTGCGTTTACGCGGTTTGGCATGCTGTACACCAAGTTCCTTATACGATTTTGGGGAATATTCTCCCATTCCTCTGTGAGAGCAATTTTGAGCTCACGAAGCGTGATTGGGGGAGGGTTTCGTTGTTTTACGCATCTGCCTAGCTCGTCCCAAGCATGCTCGATCGGGTTGATATCCGGGCTGCGCACTGGCCACTCCATACGAGTAATGTTCATCTCTTGAAGGTAGTCATTCACAATCCTACCTGTATGAGGTCGGGCATTGTCATGCATAAATATAGCATCCTCACCTAAATTGACCATAAATGGACCAACGTGATCATTGAGGATTTCTTCCACATATCTTACGCTAGTTAAAGAGCCGTTTTCTATGATCACCAGCTCTGTGCGACTTTCAGAAGAAATTCCGGCCCACACAAGTACAGACCCACCACCGTAGGCTACTTTTTCTTCGATGCATGCTTGCTTGAATCTTTCCCCTGGTCTTCGATACACTCTGTGTCTTCCATCGTGCTTGTAGAGCATAAATTTTGATTCGTCGGAGAACATAACTTTTGACCAATCTTCAATACTCCAATTTACGTGGCTCTGGGCATATCTTAGTCTTGAAATACGATGCCCACGCTCCAGTTTAGGGCCGTTTGCAGGTCTAAGGGGTTTTAAGTTAGATTCAGCAAGCCGACGTCTTACTGTCCATGCACTTGGGTTACTTCCTCCGAGGCGTCGAAACTGATTGGTGAGTTCAGTTCCTGTGAGAAAGCGATTTCGAAGCATGGTGTTCACCAAGTATCGGTCTTCTCGTGCTGTGGTACACCTGGTTCTGCCCGTTCCTGGTCTGCGTAGGTTAGAACCAGTTTCTTCGTAACGTCGGAGAACTCTTTGTACTGTTGACAGCGACACACCGACAGTCCTGGCTGTATCGCGCTGACTCCGGCCGGTTTCCAGCATTGTAAGTATTCTGGTGCATTCTTCAGGCGTAAGCGACATAATTTCAGCTTGAATAATGAATATAGAGCACTATCAACATGGTTTATGTACCCACATAAATGACAGATTACAAACAAAAGCAAAACCAAATGCTGTAATTTCGTAGTTCCATCTTCGAAAGTGGCCCTTTTTCAAATTTGATTTTTTTATGATATAACTTTACAATAACTAAGAAGTTTTAATACCTTCATTTAAGGAGTATTACATTGTCTATTAAATACAATTTATTGCATTAACCTAGCATTTTCAGTTTCCGAGATTTTTAGGATTCTTTAAGTGACCCGGATTCATTGCTCTCGAGTGTATTTTAACAGTATTGGTAAGCCAGACTAGGATTCATTGCGCCTCCAAAAATTGGTAGTAGGCAATAATAAGTACCTAAAAAAACCTAAACATTGCAGTCCGGAGCTTAATTAAGAAATTTTTCTATGTTAAAGGCCGTGAAAATTTTGGACTTTTTAGCCTTATGCCCAACTGACATTATTTTTAGAAAAGATACGAGTTTTGCGTATGTTTCAATATGCACGTTATATTTTGTTTTTAAAGCAGCTTTCAACATTGAGTAAATATTCCACATTGTAGATGATCGCCTCCTCTGTGATAAATCTAAAAATAAGAAACCCGTCTCCGAAAAACTGCTTGCGCCGTTTGTAAGTCTCCATTCACTGAAGACATGATATGCTTTCAGACATTTCTCGCGAGACTTTTCAGGTAGGAAACTTAATTCTGCATTAATAACTTGTTGTTTTAACTCTTCCGCTGTTAATACTGTTCTCGTCGCTAGTTTCACTCATATTTTATGATTATTTAAATATTTTGTAACTTATTCAACTCTTTACGCCAGCCACGAAATTGTATTCCCGCTCTTTTATTTATTTGCAGTAAATACTTATTTTAGTTTAAAAACAACAATAAGTTAAACATTCAATATATTATATTAAAAGACATAATTATCTTTTTGCAAAATTTCTTTATTTAGTACGAAATTCCGAACGTGTTTGTCTTTGAGGTCGAATTTAAAATCGGAACTTCAAAAGGTCTGGTCTTTGTCTCTCTCTCTTTCTAATGGCGGAAAAGACGTAGAGTGTGAATGTTTTGAAATGTATGATTAACCCAAGGCTGAATAAGATATTCGCGGCTTTCTGAAAAAAAAAAAAGTTACTTGGTCTCTTGGCAGCTTGAGTAATTTATGCGGCCTACCCAAATGTCCTTTCTTTGGTATTGTTCGTCAAATCGTTGTGCTCCTTAAGTTCTGAGTTGAGCGGCAAGATTACTGACAAATGCGTCCACTGACTGAACAGGTCCGCTCAATCTGTATGGTTTTTCCTCAAAAGACCGTTTCAGACACCAATCTACATGGTCTTGACATGATCTGGCCAAGATTATGTCTGGACTTTAAAAGAGACTGTGACCTCTGAGTTTGTTTCGGCCTTTCTTCTCAGAGTAGTCAAATAGGAAACGCCGACCTCATCTAGTTTTTTAAAATATGATTGACGTGTAAAAGTGTTTGTACAAACCTACTTACAGAAATAAAACCATTTATCATTTATCACAGAAAATTGGAGCAACTCAATCCCAAGCCTTTTTGTCCTCAATATAACTTTTAACGGTATAAAAGGCTTTCTGGCACAACTTACGTTTAATGAATGATTTGAATTTATTAAGGCTTAGATCTTGAACGTGGCTTTGGAAGTTTATTATAAAAGCGTAGATATTGACATCTGAACGAGTCACCTATTTTCTTGAGCCTTGTTGTAGGTACAACAAAGTTGTGTTTGTTCCTAGTATTTATAAGTGGGCTTTCTGGGGTAAATTGTTAAAAATTTTGATTGCCGTGCAATTGGAATCCCTGCTATACAAATGTAGTCTATGTCTAGGTGTAAGTAATTTATTTGGGCTTCCCTTATCAACTCTTTTAGAAATGTGTATATACAATGGGGACTTGTGCGGATACCTCTTTATAAATACACAAATTTCAAAAATGTAAAAGCAAGGAAGTGGAAGTATTTTTAGTGCTTTTAATAATGGCTGCAATGCTCGAAAAATACTGTCACAGCTCTGACACATTTTTTTTGTGCAATGAATGCTCTGTATGTATGTATGTGCACTAAATACCTGTTATTTAAAACTTTAGCACACTACGAATAGAACCTTTTAAGGGAATAAGACAGAAAATATATTATGTACAAAAAGACCTAGATTTTTCCTAGATTCTTACAAAAGATTTATTCAAACTCCCATATAAAATATGACTTGCTATTTCTTAATATATTCCGCCATTGTTTCAACACATTACATCCTCAATATATTCATATTACCGTTCGTTTGAACCACAGAGTAACCGCGTATCGTACATCACGTTGGGTGTACTGCCGCCGGCCTGTCAATTTGCTGGCTGTTTACGCAGCATGTGGATCTATCTGTATCAGTTAGGATAGCTGCCAGACGTATTTCGCGGCGCGTAAATAAGAGAGCGGAACCAGTTTGGTACCAGCACTTAATAATAAATTCCTATCCCAGGGAGTGGTCTATGACGTAAGATGAAGGCGGTTAGATCTCTTAATTTCCTTAATCCCAAGAAAGAATCATAACATTTGAAAGAGCCTTCGTGTGGTTTGTTGACACCTACGACTTGATCCCTATTGATTTTTCTGGCTAGATTTTTCCTATCATACATAGCTAACAAGTTAAAGTACTAATGTTGCCATAATCTGTCCCGTATGTTGCAGCTGCCATGTTTTATCTTTGCATCACCATAAGATTGACTGGTAGAAAAAACCTCAGGCATTTAATCTGCCTTTGTACAGTATTATTTTAATTGCACATACAGTTTTGATAAATAAATTAATAATCTATTATTAATGGAGATCTCAATACTTGGCAGCGTAACGCGTTTAACGCTGAGGCTTAAAACGATTAAGGCGCAGATGAAAAAGTAATCATTCTCGCTTAAATGATTTCATCGTTTTATAATAATTGAATAGTGCAAATACCGAAGTTAGAACATATTTATAACCATATCCTGAATAAAGCGTAACTGCAGTCGAGTGTCCAGAATATTCAATAATACAAAATATCTACAGAAAATAAAATATTTCTAATCTATTAAAGTTTCGACAAACGTCGAGACAATTGCTGAATGACTGTTCAAACCGATTGCTTCATCAATCTCTACTTATCTTTCTTTTCTTAATTAATAGATTAAGATGTTACGTACTCGGAGAGTACTATTTTGACCCTTTTCTAATATTCATACAAATTGAACTGTCTAAAATTTCACGCCACAAACCTCATTCACATAACAAAACATATTTTTCTCGTACGCGTCCCAATAAAACTAAAAGTATTAATATATCATTCGTCCCGCAACTATTTTCAACGCTTTTATTCCAAGTGTCCTTCTATTTTCCCACTAAATGTTATTACTCCAGCGTGTCGTTACATAAACTCGCCATCTCCTCTCACTTGGACCACCGCCACGACGACTGCCTTTGGTCCTGTGCCAAGCGTCTCGTGCGAACTGACTTTGTCTCAAGAAAAACTCGATTTGTGTCCCGTATAATGACCGAAACGAATTGTTATAGTTTTTTCTTGTGCCCGTTTCTCACTATAGTAGGGTAGCCCTGTTCTGGTTAATCACAGAATAGTTGGGGACAGAAGGTTCAAGCTATCAGGTGTTTTGAAACTAAATAAAAGTGTTTTTGTCTTGATAGTAGAACCGGGCTCAAGGCTAAATATTAACAGCCGCACGTGTCAGTTGACGGTTAGACTACGCGTGCCGCGGTCGGCTCGTGGATGGGTGACCACCCATTACATATCGAGACACATCCGTGCCTCGGACAGCACGTTAAGTCGTTGGTCCCAGCTGTCATTCGTAGATCTTTGACTGTCGTTACAGGTAGTCAGAAGCCCAAGTGTCGTGTTACCCAGTAATAGTGACGAGGTAAATGAAAAACAAAACACTTTATTCTGAGAAATGAAATCACAGTACGTAAAGTGAACCTACTGTTCTATTTACTCAGTGTCTTAATTTGCTTAAACAATTACTGTGTGTAACAGTATTATTGCGCACATATTAACATTTATTTGTGCCGCCATTTTGTTCAAATGCCTTGTTTTTTCGCAACGAAACGTACGTAACGTTTATTATTCATATTTTAGTTTTATCTCTACGATCGTTACGTTGTTAAGCTTCGCAATTGTTTTCGCTATCTGTTACTGGTTTATGTATGGAATCGTTTAATGCTTTGATTTGAGTGTTATGTGCGAAATGTTTTCGTATTATTTTCGCTTACTTATTTGGTTCTGTGTTGTATATGGCCGATGGTATGATATTTTTCTCTGTTGCCATTGCTTTTGGAAATAAATAGGAAGGATTTGGCACATTTTGTATGATGATAGCATATATTTAGGGGGGCATTGCCACATGTATTGAAAAATATTTTCTATGAAATCTATTCATACGAGGAATCATCGTTCCGGAAGCTATATAATTATAGCACAGTGCAAGTTTTCCGTAGCACAGAGTGAGCTACGGCGTAGCATAGAGAGTGCTGTGCCGTAGCACTGGGTAGGCTACGCCGTAGCACAGAGTGAGCTCCGGCGTAGCATAGAGAGTGCTGTGCCGTAGCACTGGGTAGGCTACGCCGTAGCACAGAGTGAGCTACGGCGTAGCATAGAGAGTGCTGTGCCGTAGCACTGGGTAGGCTACGCCGTAGCACAGGGTATACACGGAGCGTGGCTAAGCAGATTTTTACATTTCAACTATCTAGATATAGAATTTAGAATATATTATTATTATCTCGTGGATTTATATGTTTCATCAGAACGATTATACACAGAAAGCACGAATAAAAGAAAAAAACACAGATTAGTAGAGCAACCTTGTACAGAACTATATGGAGCACATTGATCGAAATAGAAGGTCAAAGCAATCCCATTACATTTGGCACATGTACCGCACACATTATCTTATGTTACGAGGTTAATCCTCTAAGACGTCGATAAACACTGCTTAAAACTACAAACAGGCATATATGTTTATAGTTACACAATAACAACGGCGACAATTTGTTAAACAGACCCCTTAAGCAGGACTCGTGGAGCTAAATTAATTTATTCAATCACTTACAATGAATTCCGATATAAAATCAAAAGCAAACGACACAAAACCGGACTAACCAACAATTACGAGTGAATGGTTGAAACAAAACTTATTTCATATTTCAAACAATCTACCTGACACAAACTTCGTCACAGTTCGGCCGCAGTCGGAACCGTTCGGGTGCGTTCGTCCGTCCAGTAACTGCTTTCGGATAATAACTCGTCAGCGATTCTTAATTTGGTAATAAATTCCGTTGTAGGATTGTTGCCGCGAATTCTCTCTAATTGAATTTAATTTGGCCGGCTATTGATTTTGATGAACACTTCATTGAGTGAGCTTGAGCTTCAAGAATATTGTTGCCAGTTCAATTATTGTAGTTGTTGCTAGGTTCCGTCCTAAGAAGAGCCGAGGGTTTTATAAGCATCGCTGCTCTAACTTCTTTGTACAATGGTACGAGTATAAAGTCAGCTCGAATGTAACGCAATCATATCGACTCCGCATGAAGCTAAATACAGTCTCATGTTGGAGCGTATACAAAATAAATTTACTAGGTTTCTGTACCTAAGGTGGTATGGTGTATATCCATTTTATCCATTGATGTATACAACTTTGTTTGTGATAGGCATGGTGGGATACAATAAATTGGAAACAAGGAGCGACATAGCTCTTGCTACCTATATTTTTAAATTATTGCGTGGCAAGACTTCAAACCCAGGTATATTGAAAGAAATAAACCTGTTTGTGCCCGACAATTATGTGTTGCGAAGGCGACAGCCACGTCTATTGGCGGTACCCAGTAGTAGGACCAATCTACAGAATAGAGCCCCTATAACGCGTACCTTGCGTGTACTTAGTGACGTAGCAGACAGCATAGATCTTTTTACTTGTTCTCTGAGTGAGTTCACAAAAACCACGATGTACATAATATGTTATGGTAACTAATGAAACTGTAATTATGGCCACACTATTGAATTAGGAGATTCCTGTAATGATAGTGATGATGAGTTAATAAATAAATTAAAATAATAAATAAATAAATTATTTGAAGTGATGAAATTGGGAAACAACGAGGTGGGAATGAGTACTTGATATTGTGAAAGTCCGATGATACTTTACATTTAAAATAGTTTCATGTGGTTTCTGGCAAAGAATAAACCAACTTTTTTTGTTAGAATTCAAGTATTCGGCAACAAGGTAATAAAATGTTGGCAGTAAAGTGTACCTCGTCATGAGTATGTGGTGTCTGCCTCGTTTCGTTAAAAAAATACTCGGAAAACGGCTTTAAAGTCCAATCGTATATATTTACACCTCTGTAATGTAATTTTCGGCACTATTAATGAGGTCTACAGAACGGCCATTAAATAATGACAACCGGAGACTGTACGTTTCCATTTTATTAAAGGTTATTTAAGCTAACAAGTCCAGCGTCTCGCTAAGTGTGTGTACTCAAAGATAACAGCAGGAATATTGGTTCTGGCTTCATAAGTTAAAGTCAGCAATTCAGTTTAAATTAAACCTTAACTAACAGTTAGTTATCGGTTGGATAGTATAATTGTGCTGTTATCCGCAAGTATTAATGGTGGCCAATTGGAACACTCCAAGGTCCGACAGCTCAACGAGAAATAGGACGACGTCTTGAAGAGAGCGGAGTTTCTCAGAACGTATGAATATTATGGAATAACCTAACACGCTTGTGCATCGCGAAGGCTAGGCACAGCTGTTTTCTACTAGACTCTGTGTATTTTAGGAAAAACTACTTTGAATGTACAACATAATAGGTCTTATTTTTAGCCAGTTTCTCTCATATTTGGATCCAAGGGCCAGAATGTTGATGTTAACTAATACTTATTATAGGTACAACCTCGTTAAAAGATACTATTATGTTCATTTATAATAGTCACTCTCAGCCCCCAAAAAGCCCACCGCCCGCCACTTCCTACTAAAACGATTAGTACAGAAAAAAAAATACACGAGAATTTCCCACTACAAACAGTCATCGATTGGTACGCCCACCGTACAGACTTCAGCAACGCACAGCGAAGTTCTAAAGCTACATACAACTTGCTACATCTAGCACATTGCGATCCCGTCGAGGGATTATTCGGGATTAAGGCATGATAAATCAAAATTCCAATGGTTATGGGTTCCGAGTCAATATCCCTTCAAACCGCCTTACAATCTGACATCGCTGTTTAGCAAGCGCTGAGGTACACTTGAAAAGTTTTTTAATATATCGCAGTTTTCATCGAAGCAAAGTTTTACGGTAAGTACTAGGAGGTATGTTTATCGTGAAACTACTTACAGAGTTAACATAACAATTAAAACTCCCTATACAGACAGGGTGGCCGGGACAAGGACGCGCAAACTGAAACCATAAAATCAGTACATGATTTTTTAAACCCCTTAGCGTAGAAATAAAGTGCTGGTTAATAATGAAAACAAGCTGCCGTTTCATAGAAAAGTGAAATACCTACGAGGTGTTAAATTGTATGACAGAGATTTTTTTTAAATAACCGACGTAAAATTTGGACGCAGGTTTCAGAACCATGTACTGAATCCATGGTAACATGTTGCCCGTCGACATCCCTGCCACCCTGTATAGTTTTGGAACGTTTAAAGCTAACAAACTGAAGCCTGATAACCTCGTATGCTGATGGTCGTCATAATGAAAATTGTGTAAAAGTTAACTATCACATAAATAAAGATGGTTATAAACTTATAATATTATGTAATAATATAATAACAATATGTTATCGAATCGCAAAGTACTTTAAATTTGGGATAAAACATTAGGACTTTGTAAGTAGTAGAACATAACAATCTATTTTATCACAATCATCACATAGAAAAACTGCTCTCCATTACTGAATCAAAAACTTACGTAACCCAAACCAAACTCCTTAATCCACCGTTTAAAAAAAACGAAAAATTTATCTGATAATAAACATCTTACTTCACTTGAAGCTATCTGCCTCAATCTAACGTTGTTGTTATCTCGCTCTCGCTTGAAGCTATCTAAATGAGCAATCCTCCGCGTTCGGTGCGACCTCGGCTGCATTCGGTACTACTCGACACCGCTCTGCAAATGTTTCTAATATAATTACGTGAAATATCCAAACACTTGGCGTTCAGTGGAGAGTGCTACTGTTGTATTTGCAAGATGGTTTGTGATTAAAGTTATTTATTTTAAATAATTATGTAAAAGAAAGTCGTCATGGCCTAGTGAGCTCGCCTCTCATGCACGAGGTCGTGGGGCCAAATGACTGAGACTTTTTCAATTTATATGTAACTTCTAAGTTTATCTTGGGCATCACTGATATCGGTGGAAGGAAAACATCGTCAGGAAACCTGAACTTAAAAAAATAAATTAGAAAATCCGTGTTGAGCGCGCGTGATGATCAGTGCTCGTGCCTTCTCTGTATGAAATTAGGCCTTTGCCCCGCAGTGAGACAGTTATAGGTTGGTATTTTATTTACGAATTCTTCTGGTTCCCTGGCTGCTGGCTGTAACCGAGCTTTATATTACTGCTATAAAGCAAATAAATAAGTAATTTATTAATTAATCCTAACTATATAAAATTATAAATACGAAAGTAAGTTTGTTTGTTATCTTATCACGCCTGAACCCATTTTTTTTTTTTTTTTTTTTGCCTGACCGATCAACAGTAAATTTTGCATATACATTGCCAGGGGTACAGAAAATGGACGTAGGGTACTTTTCATCTAGAAGAAAAGTAATGTTCCCGAGGGAAACAACAATAACTTTCGACGGTCACAATTGCTTTAGGACGCTTGATGGCACTACGCGTCTTTCGAATCAGTATTGAATTATTTGAAAATTTAGTAGTGTGTTAAGAGTTATTTTTTTTAAATATAGATACATTACATTATACATGTTGTAAGTCTAGACTTCTAGAGTGAACTCCAACACCGCTTGACCGACCACCATGAAAGTTGACACATTTATTTTTTATTTATAACAGCTTAAACTATCATTACAGGGTTTACCCTAATGCGACAGTTAAGAACTTAAACTAATAACCTAAGCTACCAAATTAGAAACATTAAAAATTACAACATTATTAAATTATTCTATCGTTACAACACAAAACATAGTATAACATAATTACTTACATAATATGGTTCAAACATAAACACAAACATACTTTACTTACATTAAGAAAAAATTAAATATTATCTTGCTTATAGGTAAGTATATTATGTATTTTGAATGGAGAAGTATTTACAGGATTTTGTCGACCTGCACGCGGGCGAAGCCGTCTGCAAAAACTAGTAGATTATAATTACTTATTTAGGCGACTGGTTTTTATTATTAATTTTAAACTTAATGTTGATGTGACACTTCAGACAATTGTCGTTTTGCGATAGTTGTGATAGGTGGCTCTCATCTTTAGGTAGGTCCTTTTATTGATGTTTTTAGAGAAAACGATAACCACGCATTATTGAGGGCATCAAAAGAAGGAAGCAGATACAGTAATTTACTTCAATTGACTTTTACCACTTTATGTAATAAAGTCAAAGTCAAATCATTTATTTTAATTAGGCACTTATAAGATACATGAATTTTAAAATTGACACGAAAATAGAATTGATCCTAGTCGCCCTTTCCACTTGGGAGTTTCGTATGGAGACGAATGGGCAAGAAACTCCACCGTTACTCTTTTAAAATGTTTTACTATATTTTTTTTAGGTACAGTAGTTAAGTGACGATGATGTTTCTCACGTTGTATAAAATAGCGACACAAAGCAAAGGTCTGACACTACAACAGTCCCACAGTCCCTGAGCGGACCACAGTCTAACAGCCCCATCGGAGGCACAAATACATAGGTATAGAAGGCCAACTCCATACAACTAGCGAAAGCAGGCACACGCGTACATAGACACGTACGTACGGCGATCTCAAACAAATGCCGGTCACGAATGCGCATGAACTCGCTGTACGTGAAGCGTGTCTATTGTCCAATTTTCACTAAAGCTCCGCAACACCCAAATGCAGTGCATGAACAATAAGCAGTTACGTAACCCAAAAAAAAAATTATTGCCAACGACGAAGCGATTATTAAAGTTACGACACCGATTCGTCGATGCGTAATGCTTAGGGAACTATTACGGATTGCCAAGCAACAGATTTCTAACAATATTGACGAAAAATAGATTTCGAAGTTAACGGTAAGTTTTTAAGTTTGCTTGCCTACTGAGAAACGAATGGTAAAATGGGAGTGGCTGCTTAGGCTTAAATGTATAGAAAACTCTTAATTATTTTTTACTACAGAATCTCCTTTCGTTAGACATTACCAAACTAGACGTTGCATGACGTATGTGAAAACGGGCAAATGTGTTTGTTCTCGGTATGGCGTACGATGGCGTACGTCGACCTTCTGTTCTGTGTATCTATTTTGTGTCACTCGCGGCTGGGAATACAAACTTTAGAGTTGGGGCGCTGTCAGCGCTAGAGTTGCTACTAGTCCTGATTTTTGTAAAGATATGGTGATAAGGAGGATATTATAATGTCATAGTTTTATTTGTACAGTCTGGGGTTCTAAAGATGTGTGTCATTTGTTATTAATGTTTCTCAGGACTGTTTAAAGGCCTTGACATTTTATTATTTTATATCTTCTAACAAGTGGGAACATTTCGATGAAAAAAATCCGTTGAAACGCACGTTTAAGTACCTAATCGATAGCCATTTTGTATTCTAAAAATTTACGCTGAACTTCTTTCTGCCGGCAAGTTAAACAAAAGCTTCCGACTCCAACGTAAATGTTCCCTGAAGCAGACTTACTTCCCTCGAGTTTCGTTCCGTGTATTTTACCAAAATTCAAGTAAGACTCCGAAAAGAAAATCTCCTGAAAATTTTCTCAAAACCATTAATATTTTACAGTAAAAACAAAGCTACGTCCAAAAGACCTCAGATTTTGACCTGTAATGACAGTTTTATGGGAGATTTTAATAAAAAAATAAATACATTTTCAGAGTAATTATCACCATAAATATCGCGACGACCAACAAACAGTTTATAGACAAACAACTCCAAAACCAGTTAACTGAAGGTAACATAATCGATTGTGTGCCACAACAAAGCCCTACTTTTATTTGACTCCCAAATACCAGCAACAAATCACTTTGGACCTTACCTTTACTCAATCAAGGGCAACGGTCAAAATTGGCATAGTTCAGGATCGGTGGACCACTAGGGAGTGTATTAAACAACTATTTGGTCCTTCGCGTCGGATGAGAGGTTCAGAGGGCCACGTGGGGCCCGCGGTAGGGTAAAGAGGGGGGTTTGTTTAGAATTCCGATCCGTTTGAGTATAATGCCGTTAGTAATTGACGTAAGTGGAGTTCTGAATTGTTATTTAATGGACATTGATTTAAGGGTAGTTATGTTGTTTACGAATTGATTTAGGAGTTCTTTCGTTGAGCTGGTGACCGCAAGCTCGTCGATGAGCGTGAGGTTATGAGTGTGATTCGTAGATTTGATAGTCGTGCTCTTAGATTTATCTGTTTCACTAGCTGGTAAAGATTTCTATAGCTAGTGGTGATTGTTCGAAACCCGTGTACATACACTAGGCGTGAGAGTTTTTATATCTATTCGATTGCGTTAGCGTAAACTTCGGGCACATGCTCAAATTTCGTTGTGTCTGTGGGACGTCTACGTATCAGCAATGCTTCTTGTATTGCAGATATCTATAGGAGGCGGCGACCTCAAATCTTTTCTATTCTACTATCAGCTGGAAATTATGAAATGCCAATACAATGCATATAGCATTATTAATCTAAACATACTATTACAAAGACAAAACTGAAAAATACCCAAGAGACTGACGGCATTGCCACGTTGTATGGCAATGCTAAGCCTCTGGCCAAGGTAAAGGCCAACCCTTGGATCCCGGGAAGTGTCAACAACTATATAATTATTGCCATACAACGTGGCAATGCCGCCAGTCTCTTGGGTACTTTAACAGTCGACAGCGATGCAGAGGAATTTTTCGACGCCATATTTTAATTTGTTAATAGTTTTAGTTAGTTTAGGTTATTATATTTTATATTTTTGTTTGGTTAGTTTATATAGTTATTTGAATTTTACAAACTGAAAATAGTTTTTTTTTTAATAAGCTTGGGAGTTCTGGGAATGATTCTAACGAAGATTTTTTTTTAGTTTTTGTCTGTTTGTCTGAATCTATGTTCCAGCATCACGCAGAAACTACTGGATGGATTTGGTTTAATTTTTTGCATAGATATTCCCTTTATGTCTGGGCAGTCTGTAGGCTATAAATTATAACGCTATTTCAAATCAAATCAAAATGTTTTATTTCACATAAACCTACATGGGCACCTAAGAAACGTCCTAAGCTAGGTGCACGGTTCTAATTGGTCTATTCCTAAGGAGAAGAGCAGTGCAGGAGCATGAGGATGATAAGAGGGATGAGCAATATTTCAATTTGTTCGTACTTTTCTATAATTTACGGGAAACTGTAAAAAGACGAGCCAAAATATTGCAGATCGTTACAGATTTAACCTTATAAATTTCCATCATCCCGCTATACCTTTAAGGAGATATGCAGTCAACCAAGACATAATATAAGGACGGCTAATTTTAGTCAACATTCATGAAACCAAATTCGACGACTGCATTGCATACCTATGTTCGATTCCCAACAATTGATATTATTTAATTTATTTTATTAATTTTAGGAAAAGTTACAGCTAATAATTTTTTATATCTAGTGCAATGTGTAAACGATGGCCAATTACAAGCTTCCAGTAACGATTAATGTGAGTAACATTAACAAATACACGAAAGCAGCGACGTAAGAGATACGCAAATGAATTAGGTATCTCATGCTCAAAAATACAATAACATTGAAAGAAAAAAAAAAGAAAAAAATGGTTATATTATTAGGTTTATAGTTTGTAAAATGTACACAGAATAACATAAAGTTTAGGCCTCTTCTGTCTCCTTTGGTTATAATAAAAATAAATATAATTATATGGTTAGGTGACTGTTAATGACAAATGCCGTGTGTTTACAATCTACTGTTAAATTATTTTAGTTACAGCTGGTCGTCAGGAATACCTAATCTGTAAGAAAGCATAAGTCAGTGTATCAGTGTTGTGCCACTAAATAGTACATACAGGAACGCAGGCGTTCATTAATTCACAAGAAACGAAAAACTTCGCAAACAATGGGAAATTACTACTGCAGGCTGCGGGTCTCGACCTCAGGACGAGCTGCTTCTCACACGGACAACTGTACGTCGCTTGCTCCCTCTACTTCTCACTAGTTCTGACTCTTTTCATATTTTAGCTGCTGAAACCAAAACTACAAACGTATTATACAGGAAAGTTTTATATAATGTGGCTGTTATTTTGGTATATTGTGGTGTCTTACGACTTCCACGCAGAAGCTAGTCATACAATATCTTAAAGAAGCCATCCATCATCGAAGCCGGGCAGCTGTCGAGCCACACGCCTCAGGCCTCCAGAGACAGCCGTCACGCGAAATAAGGTATCACCCGAAGAAACAATAAATATTCCCAATAACCTTTATTATTCCATATATTCCCAGAAGAGGCCCAAAGCGATCACTGTCTTGTGGTACAGCAATTTATATTAAACCGTTAAAAATATTACTCACGTAAACATTTTTTTTTGTCCTATCGGGCCCTTTTAAAAATATCTTGGAGGTAAGTATTGTATATCATCCACTTCTCTTCGTAGTACAATGAATTAAGCATTGTTCGTCACGCTATTTTACTGCACTCTGAAATAATGATATCGATGACTCTCGTTGATAATTTAGAATGTACTGATAACATAACATCAGGCTTGTGATCCCTGAAGGAGTAGCCAGAGGCCACAGGTGTAACTATAGTACATACACATTTCGCCAGTAATGTTCAACACCCAAGTAATAGGAGGCGTACCGCAGACAAATCAAAACTCTGGTCTGCTATTTAGAAATACTTAGAAATTGGGAAAAAACGATAAACTAATATAATTCAAAGGACATAATATTTTATTACAGGCCGGTTTTTAGATTAGATAATATGTTTCCTTAGTAGGAATCCTAAGACGATTATAGGTTTTAAGCATTTAATCGCGTATCTTGAGTACAAAAATGGTTTTGCCAATTTGTCTTCCTCGTTGATCGATAGTGACCAAAATGTATGTGCAAAACGTATTATAAAAATGGCCGGGTCTGAGCTTGAATCTTTCATAAATACAACATCTAAATAATTATTAAGTATACTAAATTCCATACTAGTCTTTACGAGCCTAAAATATATGGTGCTGCGCTCCTCAATTGGTGGTCTCAGTTGCTAAAGGTGTGTGCTGTGGAACATGGTCTGAGGTACAACGAAAGTAAAAGTGAGTTCATGTTATTTAAAGATAACAATAAAAACAACATCCTTATACCACCAATATTACTTAACGGTGTACCTTTGGGCCGCGTTTCACAGTTGAAGTATCTTGGTCACATTAGGTATAACTGAGAATTTAAGTTATGATTTAGACATTGAGGGGAGCGCAGGGCGCTGTCGGTGAGGGCAAACATGGTTGTCCGCAGGTTTGCGCGAGCGTCCAGGGACGTTAAATTAACAATTTTTAGAGCATACTACACCTCATTCTATACGTGTAGCCTGTGGGTAGACTTTACGCAAAAATCATATAGCGCCTTGCGTGTACAGTACAACAATGCTTTCAGGGTGCTGATGGGACTGTCTCGCTTCCGTAGCGCATCAGGGATGTTTGCAGAAATGCGAACGGATTGTTTTTTCGCAACAATGCGTAAGAGCTGTGCATCCTTGGTGAGCAGGGTGCGGGCCAGCTCCAACAGTATCCTGGGCATGATTGCTAATAGGCTGGACTGCTGTATCGTGAGTCGTTGCTCCAGAATCTCAGCTGGAATTCTGTAGCAATAACTAATTGTCTTTAATGTTGTTGTTTTCATGTAAATACTAACATAGGCTTAAGTATTTATATTGTTACTAACACTTATGAGTCATAGACACCTACTCGAATCAAAGAATTTATTATTATGTATAAAGCGGTCCTATGAACTTGTTGAAGCGAGATAAGACAATTTGACCGTAAAATGTGTCACATAACTAAAATAATATTCATAACATACACAGAGTATTGGTTGAGCAAGCACAATACAATACCTTCGGAATGCCAAGAGAGACTCTCAAAGCAAGTCAATACTCAATCCCGTTACGAATTGAAATAAAAAGAACATTATAATAACGTACACACAGGGGCCGCAATAGTGCGCAAAATGTTCGCTTATCGCTGCCTTTCATTTAAAAATAAAGCACCTTCGATGCTCCGCAAGCTTTTGAGACGCGTACCTAAAGACCAGATGCTTCACACAAAAATAAACTCTATTTCGAAAATCACAAAGTTGAATTTTGAATGGGAGAAGGCTTGTGGATTGGTACGCTTTGCACATTTGAATTTGGTCCAATGAATATATTCTAAATCTGTAGATAAGCAAAATGGATCTAGACAGACTGATATTGTGAGGGTCGGGAATCAGGAGCAAATGGTGGATTTGTAACCGGCACTGTCGTTGGCAAGGCGCCTCCGTAGATATTGTGTTGGGTTTGTTCAGGTAGGGGCTGCGTCTGTATTTCGTTTGTAAACTTAGCAGATTTGATCACGTTTAAATAGCTTGAGCATCTTATTCTCGTTTTGTTTTCTATTGGCCGATTTTTGCGTTTTACCTGAGTTTTGATAAATTATACTAACGTTAAAGTACTTTTTCATAATATTTCACAAAACTATGTACTTAGTTACTTTATTCAAAATAGTTTTTTACTAGGTTCAAATGCATATTATGGAGTTAATCATGAATTTCGTGTAATTTTATTAAACTTTTCCAACTATTTATCTCAATTTATCAATCTAGACTGAAGACATAGATAGCACGCACACTATATGTATATCGACAACACCTCACCCTCCATATCACAGCCTAAAAGAAAAAAGAAACAGTGTAACAATTTCTCCGTACGACAACTTCACCTAAATATTTCCGAAGATATATTATATATTGTGTCCCTAAAATATCAATAATACTCACTACAGTAGAATCCCTGATCAAATCCCCGTACCACGTCAACCATGAGATCGTAGGTAAACGACATGAAAACGTTTCACACAAACCATTGCGCGCTACACTCAGGGGACAATCGACGCGTCTCTATTTTACGCTTACACATTTCGATTTTTTTTTCGTTGGAAGGGTCGCTTGAAGATAGAGGAATCAATTTTTGTGAAAGTGTGGTAGATTTGCCAACAATAGGGCTATCAAAGTGCCACTCTATCGTAGTCGAAAAGTTATTTCTTTATGGACATAGGTATTGGAAGACTAGAAGAAATTATTTTAATTTATTTATTTAGAATAAGCACATCCACAGCATTGTCAGTTACTTTTAAGAGATTACACTTGATTTTAGTATTGTATCACAGATAGTCTCTCTCAGTAAACACAAAAAAAAACACCTTTTTCGAGACATTCGACAAAAAATCAATAAAATATACACACATCAAAAGTGTCTAGGGATCAAGCATTTTTATGCGGATTTCTTGAGATTAAGATGTGGCTTTGTAATAAATTTATGATTTTATAAATTTATATGGATCCTTTTTGGTGCATTTCATAATTTGAATCAGGAACTGTGAATCAAATTCGAGTAAAAGATGAAAATCAGCTGTCAATATTTTCCCTATAAAAACATACAACGCATTGAAGACATTATTAGTGCTACTGTTTCCCTACTACTGATTAAAACCAACGTTATTATGGAGCGGCGACGTCATTTAAGCAGGGAAGAAATGCTCAGAGCCGTGGGAATGATAGAAGCTGGTTCCCGGCAACGTACTGTGGCTTTAGCTCTGAATACAAGTCAGAGTGTTATCAGTCGACTTTGGACACGTTACCGAAGCACTGGTACCGTGGCTGAGCGCCATGGAGGACGGTATCGCTGCACCACACGGAGACAAGACCGATACATTCAAATCTTAACTCGAAGAGCTCCAACAATAACCGCCATGATGTTAGCCGTGAGGCTTCATCACTCTTCAGGGAACTTAATTAGCGACCAAACAGTCAGAAACCGCTTGCATGAAGTGAACCTTCATTCCCGAAGACCGCTACGGGTACCACCTATAGCAATGCACAATCGTAGGATTCGATATCAATGGGCTCTTGAACACAGAAATTGGGCAGAAGAACAATGGCATTTCGTGTGCTTTTCTGATGAGTCTCGTTTTGGTATGAGACCGGATACAAGACGTATACGACACTGGAGAACCCCTGGACGCCAACAGCGATTAAAATCCTGCCAGGAAGTCCATCCTTATAGTGGTGGAACCATCATGGTATGGGCGGGTATTTGGATCGGCGGAAGAACTGAGTTGATTTGGATCAGAGGCAACCTCAACGCTCAAATTTATGCTGAGACGATTGTATCAGACGTCATCGTTCCTCTACAAGTGCAAATCGGTCCCTTATTTCAGTTAATGCATGATAATGCACGACCGCACACCGCAAGAGTTGTAAGACAGACTCTCGCCGCAGCTAACATCAATGTCCTGCCCTGGCCTGCTCAGTCGCCAGACTTGAACCCGATTGAGCATGCATGGGATATGCTACAGAGAAGAGCTCTGCCGAATATGGAGGGTATCCAGTCGCAAGAAGACCTTTTTTTGTTGTTGCAACGAACATGGGCGGCCATTCCACAGCGTGATTTGGATGAACTCATTTTGAGTATGCCAAACCGATGTTCTTGTGTTGTTAGTGTTCGCGGTAGAAACACGGATTATTAATTGTTTAAGTTACCCAATAAAATTTTAAAGAAAACTGTTATTTCAGTCTTTTTTTCGAACTTTTGTGTTAGTGGTTCAAATGTCAAAAATCCCTTTATTAGGAAAATGGCAAATTTCTTTATTAATGCAAAGGTGACTTGGTTTATCGTTACTGTGACAAACGAAAACACTTTATTTTATGAATCCTTAAAGAAAATTTTAATTAATATCAATCAGGAGAAAAGTTATTGCAAAAATATATGTTGATCCCTAGACACTTTTGATGTGTGTAGTTACAAGAAGTTCAATTTGATTGATGGCATTATCTCCATTGAAATACGCATTATTCCTCCTCGTGTAATCTCGGAAATGTTTCATTACAGCAACATAGTATAGGGGCGTGTTATGTTTACAATACATTATGCTGAGACCCGGACTTCATCTGGTGGAGGAAAACACACGACAATATTAAACAAAACAAAAGTTGTGCTCATAAATGACGCAGCATTTTCCTCCCTTTCTCTTTGATGGCATAGTTTCCGTGATTGTTGTTATCAATACAGATAAAGTTCATCAAAGACGCACTTTCAGACTGCGAGACAGTGCTCTTTAGCTAAAGGTATCCATTTTACTGTGTTATGTATTTAAAGTATGATATAACTCTAGTTTTTACGACAATATTACCGAACACGCCCTTTTCTGCTATTTATATCAGCCTAGATGCTGCCCCACTGCTGGGCAGAGGCCTTCTCCTCCTCCTCTTCATTTCCTCTCTACTGCTAGGAAAATAATGTCTACCTGAGGGCCTAGACAAGCGGCAATCGCTTTCAAAGCGTTTTGTTTTTCTCTAACGACTTTCAATTGAATCGACATAAAATATAAGCTTTTCAGTAGCTTTTAATATGTCAATCCGATAACATTTCAAATTTTCACCGTCGTTATCGCTGATGATACATATGTCACTTTGTCTATGTCCCTGCTGGTATTTTTTATTTCTTGTATCGTTTATTAATTAAGTACCAAAACAACATATAAATAGAAACATCACAAAAACCACAATAGGTTTGTACGGATGTTGAAACACTTTTTAGGAATCTTAAAAACTAACGGAGTATCAATATAGAAGGTAAAACAATATAGAAAAACATTGTAGGTAGTTTATAAATAATAACTAAAACAATACAAAACGACGTCGGCGCGGGTCAGACAGACCGTCGATGCTTATTACTAATTGAATGAAATTACCACAGGGTGATGCATTTTCAAAGACTATCAAAGATTTTTTTGTATTTATTTTTATAATTATTATTTGTTATTTCCGATTTAATTTTTGTTGGAACACCGTTAATTAGAGTAAGTAAGTAAGTAAGTAAGTAAATCATTTATTTGCGTAAAACATGGTATACATTGATGTTAATATTAATACAGTAGCTCAACATGTTTCGCTAAGATATAACATAGCATGCAAAAATTTATATTTCGACAAAAGGAATCAACATCTCACATCCATAAAATCTTTTAAACTGTAAAAATTACATTCAATAAGCCACTTGTGTAATTCTGTCTTAAATTTTCTCGAGTTCAATATTTTAAAGCGACTTGGTATTTTGTTTTGTAGGTATTAAATAAGCGTCCGTTCGTTTCCCGTAATAGTTTTTGTATCTCGGTACTACCAGTTTTGATTGGGCTGCCATTCTTGTTGCGATACAATAATTAAATTTAATTTGCAGTTCTTTGTTGGTGAACTGTTGCTATCCAATAACCACTTTCGTATTTTACTGTGAATTGGCAAGATTTTACAAAATATAAACAAACCTGTTACGTCATCACTATCGTAAAGTTTTATTTAATTTGGTATTGCTATTTTTAATAAACGAAGTTGTAGGTTTTATATTTTGTCTAAGTTTGTTTTAAATGTTCTGCCATTTACTGTCCTACTTTGGAACTAACGACTCTAGTCTAGAAAATTAATGAGCATTCATCGGACTCCGTGTATCGTAAATATAGATTTAGATTTAGCAGACAATTTAAGCTAGCTAGCACTAAGTGAATACAACTGTACAACGTGTTACACGAACCACGAATTAGATTTCGGTTTGGCTACAACATTTATAAAAAATTGGTGTCGTGTATGTTCACAATATTTTGCTGTCCAAACACTACCATTACGAAACACGAGCTGAAAACATGGTTCATAACTGATTACCAGATTACGTGAGATACACACAGACATAACTGATTACCAGATTACGTGAGATACACACAGACATAACTGATTACCAGATTACGTGAGATACACACACACATAACTGATTACCAGAGTACGTGAGATACACAACACACATAACTGATTACCAGAATACGTGAGATTCACACACACACATTACTGATTACCAGAGTACGTGAGGTACACACACACACATAACTGATTACCAGAGTACGTGAGATACACACACACATTACTGATTACCAGAGTACGTGAGATACACACACACACACACATAACTGATTACCAGAGTACATGAGATTCACACACACACATAACGGATTACCAGAGTACGTGAGATACACACACACACACACACATAACGGATTACCAGAGTACGTGAGATACACACACACACATAACTGAATACCAGAGTACGTGAGATTCACACACACACATAACTGATTACCAGAGTACGTGAGATACACACACACACACATAACTGATTACCAGAGTACGTGAGATACACACACACACATAACTGATTACCAGAGTACGTGAGATACACACACACACATAACTGATTACCAGAGTACGTGAGATTCACACACACACATAACTGATTACCAGAGTACATGAGATACACACACACATTACTGATTACCAGAGTACGTGAGGTACACACACACACATAACTGATTACCAGAGTACGTGAGATACACACACACATTACTGATTACCAGAGTACGTGAGATACACACACATAACTGATTACCAGAGTACGTGAGATACACACACGCATAACTGATCACCAGAGTACGTGAGATACACACACACACATAACTGATTACCAGAGTACGTGAGATACACACACACACACATAACTGATTACCAGAGTACGTGAGATACACACACACACATAACTGATTACCGGAGTACGTGAGATACACACACACATAAAGCCACGCCTGTATTTCTCAGAGGTTGGGCAGAGGTCTACCTGTAGTACACCTACATTACGCCAGTTATATTCAAGTCCCATGTCATAGGGGGAGCCTATTGCCATCAACCGGACTCAAATCCAGACTCCCGGCTGCTATGAAGGAATTCCAGATAGAAAAACCCAATAACACTTTGGCCGACACGGGAATGGAACCCAGGACCTCATGCTCAGCAGTAGCGTTTGCGATCACTAGACCAACGAGGCGACGACGTGAGATACATTAGGTATATTATATCGCTATGAACTTAATGCAAAAAAGACCAGTCCCTTCATATTCATTTATTCATCAAATATAACCTAACAGCTTACACCAAATCGTTTATATCTGTGCAGATTCTACTAAATTACATTACAATTGAATTAAAACTACTTACACAAAAAAAACAACTGAAATGGAGTAACATAAAATTTGTAAACAAAAACATAGACATAAAATTGTAAACTAAACAAGTATTTCTTCATATTTAAATAAATATACACATGTTTAGCGATTGTCCATTGAGAGTCAAAAAATAAATCTGCCTCAGGAATATATTTTAGAAAGTCATTTATTAATTGCTCTAGCAGTGGGAGTGCTGTTCGTTCGGGGAGCACGCCATGTAGGGATGTAGGCGGGTGGCAGAGGAGTCTATATTGTCGTCTTACAACGCCACGCATATACTGGTCAGGAACATAAATATGTATCGACTCTCGTAGAACGGGAATGTCTATCTTATCTACTAATATTAGATAATAATTAATTATATGCTTGGATTCTCGTCTGAATTTGATTGTGTCTAAACCTACAATTCCTGACACGAACAACAACAAATAAACCAGCAATGCTGTGATCAAAATAATCTGAGAAAGAAATACTTTCTTTGGAGACACTTTTATGTTTTGAAGAATCCATACAGACAGAGAGGGTTACTTTCCAATTTATAATATTATATAAATTGGAAAGTAACCCTCTCTGTCTGTATGTATGTTACCTTTTCACGCCTAAACAAGTGAACGGATTTCGATAAAATTTGGCGGTGAGATAGATGGCAGGGAAAACACATAGACTACTCTTTGTCTCAAAAATAATCCTAAAAGGGGGTGATATAGGGGATGAAATTTTGTAAGTATGGGTAACTTAGCATTTCTTAAGTTAGGGATATGAAAATGTAAATTGATGCTTTTGGTACGAAATTGATGCTTTTACGATGATTTTGGTTTTTTAATTAAGACATTTAGAATCATAAAAACTTTAATAACAATAAAAAAAGATTATTTGCAATTAATAACTGTCTGTCTGTTACCTTTTCAAGTTTTAACGGCTGAATGGATTTGGATGATAGGATACTATTTATCCCGGCAGAAGCTAGTCTATTATTCGTTCGTGTCGATGTGATGAAAAAACCTAGAATAACCGAAAGTACAGTTTTAACTCAAAAATTATCGTCGTTTTCACATGCATTAAGGCATTAGAAAACACCTTTTTTATTCACTGTTTTCCAATTAGAATGGAAATTATATAAGTCTCAACTTCAACGGTATGTACGTAATTAAAGAAAGTAACGTTTTATCTGCCAGTTTATATTCTCGTCTACCATTTGTTCAGCTCTACGCTGTAGACTATACCTACAGCGAATGAAGAATGAGTGAATGGAGAATAAAAACAGAACAACGTGAATTCACTTAACAATTTGTTTTCAATAAAAATGTATGTATCGTGCGTACTGCTGCGTACACCGTAATACGATAAAAGCTTTTTGTTATTTATCACGTATCTGTTATAATATTCCCGTTCAATATCGTACGTTTTATAAAAAGTATTCGGAAACTCGCTAATCTTGCTGAGTTCATTGTTCATTGTTTATTGCCATTAGGGGGTACAGTACTAAAACAGTAATCGCTGAAATATAAAAAAATTATTTGATGTGACTTTTTGGTTCGGACAAACCCTTCTCCTCATATTGAATAGTATTCGAAAAAAGAAGCCCCTTTTGGTCCTAGCGACCTCGAGTCGAGTCGTTCACTTGCAAAATCTCATGCACTTTGGGACACAATCTTTACAGTTTTTCGGTGACACCCCATACTTAATAGCCGAGCTATGATGTGTAGCAAGGTAATGTCGTTAGGGGGTGAACACGAGTATTAGTGCAGTTCGCCTCGGGCGCAGTACTTAAAAGACTATTATGTTATCCGAGACTTAATAAGAGTTGAGGCGACGACGGGGGAAGACATATTATGTATGTACGTCATTGGTATTTTTTTAAGTGAGGCGGATAGAGATAAATAATATTGAATTGTTCTTGCCGAACAATTCAATATTAAAACGAGGTAATTTTTAGATAAGCCTTTTACTTTGTTATTTTAACGTTATGAAGATTTAGTGATACAGGTTATAATTGAACTGCATCGATGATGAGCAGGGTCCGCGGTAGCACCAGCACTGTCCTCAGAACGTTAGCATTCAAAAGTGATGTTCCATTTATTTCTTTATTTTATTTATTTATTAAAACTTTATGCACAAGTAAAAACTGTACAAAGGCGGACTTAATGCCTTGGGCATTTTCTACCAGTCTACCTTAGGGTGATGCAGAGACAATACTTAGTAGGTGCAAAAATAACTTAGAAAATATTTATAACTAAAGAAAATAATAATAAGAATAAATACATATATACATACATACAACAAAAAAAAAAAAAAAACTAAAATCATTATGAGAGTTAACAAGAAAACCAACAACAACTTAATTCTGAGACGAATCTGCCAACTTCTTGCGTATGTGTTCTCGAACTTTCACTTTAAATGTGAACTGATTGGTTACCGTCCTAATATTCTGAGGGAGCGCATTCCAAAGGAAAATCGCCTGGACAAAGAAAGAAGACTTTATAAAACCAGAGCGATGAGAAGGACAACGAAGAAGACGATTATGTTCAGACCGAAGATTCTTGCTATGTGCAGAGCATAAATATTGACAGAGAGAGGTCAGATAAGAAGGAGAAGTGGGTTTGTGAAGGATAGCAAACAAGGTTGTCAAAGCTCTCCACGCTCTGCGCTGCCGGATGGGTAACCACTTTAAAAGCGATCGATGTGCGGATACATGATCGTACTTGCGGAGATTAAAAACGAATCGAATGCAGCTATTAAGAAGTCGGTCAAGTTTATTGAGGAGATCTGCATTCAGGTCATAGTAGCACACATCACCATAGTCAATTATGGGGAAGATTAGGGACTGTACAAGCATTGCCTTAATGTGTGATGGGAGAATATTTTTTAACCGATAGAGCGACCGCAACGTTCCAGTGACCTTCTTGCTCACAATCGCGACCTGCTTACGCCAGTCGAGGCAAGTGTCAACATGCAAACCCAGATCCTTGACGTCAGAGCTAAACGGAATCACTGTGCCATCAAAAGTAACAGGAGGCACCGTTAAACCATGCAGCCTCCTCAAGCTATAGGGGCTCCCCACAATGATAGCCTGACACTTGCTTGGGTTAACCGCCACCCCAAAACGATCAGACCAGTTTTTGACAACACGTAAATTCCGATTTAGCTCCTCGACCGCACGGGTTAAGCTGTCAACACCTGCCTGACAGTAAAGCTGTAAGTCATCAGCGTAGAGATGATACGCACACTGAAGCAGGGAAGTTATGAGATCTATAAAGATAGAGAACAAAAGTGGAGATAAAATGCCGCCTTGAGGGACGCCAGTTTCCAGATCGCACCAGCTGGAGTTAGAGTCACCAGCAAGAACTGATTGCTGACGCCCCCGAAGATAGGAAGAAAACCAATCCAAACATTTAGTGCGTGCTGCGCAGGTGTACACCGGCACAGGAATACGAAATAATTATCATTCTATGTAGAAGTAATCATTGTGTAACTTGTTTTGTTTTACTAACAAATTACTAACACTTTTTACTTTTATTTTTGTGTGTACTACTAAGAACCCAACTAACACCGTCTTTATAACTATTTTATGGACTGTAACTATATCTGAATTATAGATAAATTAAATTAAATAATCAAATCCAATTGAACCGTGAATCCAATTGTACATTGAATCCGTTTTAAACAAAGCAGGTAGCGAATCCACTACTTATATATTTTTTGTAAGTATTCGAATATTCGTAAACGCGTTATTGCATAGCAGGGAGCTCATCCTCTTTATCTCTATTCATTATATCCTGAAATAAACGATAATCAGCTATAAATAAAATTGTTCTTATTTACACACATAAGTAACAAACCTGCTACGCTATCGAAATGATTAAACCGCTAGCGATTACAAAAATGTATCCATAGACGATCGTCAAAGTTCCGAGTACAAAAACACCATGCCAGGTTGACGCCTAAAGTTGAAGTATATCCGTTTTATGTAGTAATTATATACTCCAATCTTATAGAAGTCCAATAAAAACGAGAACCACTCACAAATACTAAAACCTTCCACATAAAAGTATTACATAAAAACAAAGCCAGTAACGGGAAAGGCATAGCCTGCTTTATGGAGTGTGCATGCGATAAAAATTTAATTTACGTGGACAGCGACGAGAATGAGATGTGACGAGCAAAAAGGATGTGACGTCATCCGGTTAGCTGCGGTGGGTTGTGCTTGTGTGTCGTAAAACTAGCAAACAGTATAGGTATGGAAACTGGTTATTTGATCAATGCAGAAGAACTGGCTGGACTTTGTGGAATTGAAATTAAAAACGTAATATGACATCATGTTTGTAGGTATTCGCGCTAGTTATGTAGGTATATCGTACGACCTATCTAATGAGGTGCGAGAAAATTGACATTTATCAGGCGTAAATCCTGCTAATGAGAATTATCTAATGGAAAAACCTAATAACCCTTTGCCCATCCCTAGAATCGAATTAAGGACTCTGTGCTTCGCATTTGTGCTCGCAACTTGATGTTATAAATCAATTCTGTGAACCTATCACGATGTTTTTAGCGTCAATAATCTATTATTATAATAGAATTTATCACTGGGTGCACGAAACGGGTGACAACATTCCACGTGTCAGTCTACTGCTAAAAAAATGAGAAGCTTCAGTAAAACACAAAGATTTGCCAGTAACCACGCTCTCACAAAGTAGAACTGACAGAATATCTTCCTTCAACTCCAGTTAGTGCTGGCATAGTATCTCACACCACTTCAATCTATTTTCTGTCTAGCTAGCTTTAGTCTGGGCTATATCTGTCTTGCTACCTTCAGTCTAGAACTTTTCATATGCGAATGTTTTTAGGATGAAAACGTTTCAATATTTTTGTATATTTTCCTATTTGTGCTGGGAGATTGGTTTTTACGAATTGAATATTGATATTCACTTGCTTAAGATGATGGTTTATTTTTTGTTTTGGAAAACGTTTATCAAGTGTTTGACTTCGGTAGTTTGGTTTCACCAATGTATATAGTTTATTTTATCCAACACTGACAACAATGATGTTCGAATTAAAATATGTTAATTTTTTTGTTTACAGGTACGTAAGGGTCATAAACGGGTAGGAACTTGTTGGAACCGTAACAAGGAGGAAAGCTACCTCAAAGAAAACTGAAAAGGACAGCGTAAGGATAACAAAGTCTACCTTTAACCGTTTAAAATCTGGGTACCACACTGCCATAGCTTCATCTCCACCAAGACAGACATGAAGAATATAGAACTCCTGGCACTGCCCCTGCCCTAAACAGACTCAGTCTATCAAAATTAAATCACCCACAATGTTTATTTATGCGGCGTTTTCAAACGGTTTGCAACGTAAATACTGTTATCGTTGCAAACGGATGCGTATTTGAACACAGATTACTGCAGCACTTGCTAAAACGTGAATTATTTGTTTAGAATAACTGTTTATGTTGGTGTTATAAAAAGACCAATATTTTATAACCTACCTCAATATTAAAATTATACTCACTTGTTTAAATAGGTTCTAATCCTCCTTTTTGTGTGGGTACGGCTCGAAACGATTTTGTGATCAACCAAAAAGATGTTCAACTGCTTTTTATCTCCTGTTTGAAAATGTCGGTAAAAACTTTCGTTATTTTCTTTATATTTTTAGTTATCTATCTTATATATAGTTATATCGTATATATAGTTTTCCAATTTTCTTTGTGTTTTGTCTTCTCGGGTCAATCGGTCAGGAACGAGTCCAAATCGTCACGCCAGGGGATCTGCGTCCTGCCTCGGTGACGACGCCCGTCTCCAGGTACCCACTATGTGATGATCCTGGCGTATCTATCCTGGTGCATCCTTTAAGTGTGGCCCGCGTCGGCGATGCGTGATCGTTAATGTATTAAGACTAAATTAGTTTTGCCTAACCTAGAATTTAATAACGACGGCAAATACCTCGTTTCTCTAGCATGTTTGTTACTACGCGCATCTCCTAAACACACATATTTATTCCTTGAAAATATTCCGGTACATACAAACTACATGGCACAACACAGCTGCATAACCAAAGCGATGCATCTTTGATGAGTTGACCGCGCCGCAGTTACTAAAAAATTGATGCTGGAGCACAATGTATTGCGAGCACAACTGCACAGTGTATGCGTCTGTGCATGCTGTACAACTGTGGCTTTCTGTAAGTGCTCGTACGTTTTGAAACACTTGTGTCTGTTGTAAAAGGCAACAAAGATTAATACTGGTGAACAAAAGCAGCAACTGTCTGCTTGTAATAGCAGAGTACTCGAAGATATTATACCGGGATGGCTAATCCGAGCTTTAGCAAAATGACAGAAATAACTTGCTAAATATTATATTATGTACAAAGGACTACTCAATAATTCATTCAATAATTCACACCCATTGCAAAAAAAAGAAACAACTGCTAAACATGGTAACATTCAGAATATTATAACGGTCTGGCAACATAGCTTAGGGGAATATTATTATTTATAGGTACGGCATAACCTGGTCATTTTCAACTTAAATTGTCCATTAATGTATTCGAATCACTACTGTCATTCAGTCGCGAAACACCGCTATTTGCAATGTGTCCGTCTGCTAAGCAATACATTTCCTTGACTGTACAGTTGTATAGTCAGGTGCAGTTTTATATAATATAATAAATATAAAAGATGTTTCTCCCCTTCACCTCAACTTTTATCATTCATGAACACATACCTATCTACGAATACAAGTTCTAGGAACTTGTGTGCGTGTTACGCGAAGACAACTCCAGTAGTAAAAATATCTGTTATTCGCACAAGTTCTTGCACAGTTGCACATTTGCACAATTTATGCGTTCTGTGGCTTTCTGCTGACGTCACGGCTCGTGTGCAAAAGTTTGTACTTTTGATAACAATGTGAAGTTATGTGCAACTGGCGGAAAAGTGTTGAACTAAGTTTGTTCGGCTACGTTGATGGTGTAACTTTATATCGTTCAAGTGTTTTGGAAGTGATAAGGATTTAGATTATGAGGGGTACGAATATCTGAAAAGTTTGAGATGTCCTGTTATAGTTTAAGTACTGAACTTGTTAAAACTAAAGAATCGATTTTCATTCCTCATGATAGATCTTTTGCCACTGGATTTGTTGGTATTTTATAATATGAGTCCTAGACCTTTTACAGCAGGTGATTGTACCCGAGTGTTCATTTAATGACACACTGAGCTTTAGAATATAACACTGTGACAGAGACGAGCACTACAAGTGCAAATTTTCATTTAAACTTGCTGTACTTGTTTGTGTTCTACTACTCTCCCTAGTACAAACAAAACAACCACTAGGTTGAAATAAAATTATCCTCGAAACATTTTAAAATCTGTATCATCGTACAAGGAAACCGACGCAGCGACAGCAACCCCGCGCCATATCTCACACGAATTTGCATATTCATACACATTCATGCGGCGACATTGTTGGGCAAGAGTCGCGACAAAACGCGATTATGTCGCACCCCTCGCTAATGTGCGACACAGCCTAGCGGCACTCGTGACAAATAGCCGCCAGTCTTGCCAATACGCGCGACTGACACCTCATTCGACGGAAGTGGAGTTTTATTACTGCGGAGAGGGTGTTGGCATGACGGGCTTTGGCTAGATTTATTTAGGCTGTGGCCTTGGCATGAAATTGGTTATGGAATTTGAAATTATGTTATTTCGTTCTTTATTGCAAAACAACTTATAATTAAGTAATTCCATTTGCTTTAATAGTGTTTTAATTGGAAAAATACTACAATACAACAAAATGAATATAAGGTGCGAAAATTTTAAAACCTAAAAAAACACTACAATTCGAAAAATAACACTAATTTCGGAAGTCGTTGTCTTTGGATCTGTATTTTAGTTTTTTGCCACCGACTTCCAAAATTAAAGTTAGTTTTCACTTTGTAGTGTATTTTTGAAGTCGGTTTTTTTAAGTAATTTTTTTTTATATTTTTCACTTTTTAGTTGTGGTACCTACCTACTACCTTACTCTAAGTCGAGTGAAAACATTAGGAGACTCATGTAAAAACGATGATTAAAGCTGAGATGAAGATGAGACGTTTAAACTCAGATCATACTTATATGATCTGAGCGTTAAAACGTCAAAAATGCGTGGTTAAACAGTCCCTAATCATTACTTAACTTTAAGCAACGTTTATAAATAAAGGGGTAAATGATATGCACTGTATGATTTAGAATCAAATAATAATAATAATATGAGACAACATCCACACCAGGTCTTCAGGTCCTGCACTAGGCAGAGCCTGTACTACGGTAACCTGATGACTGATATACATACTTATATACATAAATTAATTACTTAGCCACATGATGAAATGTCATTACGAGAAGCGGAAAGATTAAGACAATTATCTTAATCTTTAAATTCAGGTGTTTGGCTCTGAGAGTCATCACTTGATGCTGCTGAGCTGATGATAAGTCAAAGTCAAATATTTTTATTCAAATAAGCCTACTTATTACAAGCTCTTTCGACTATTACGAGCCCTTACCATCATCAGGTACGGGGTCTGCTCGTTACGGTCCGTTAAGATGAAAACGATTGTCTTACACGTCCGTCTATCCAAGAAATGCTAAGTTATTTCTGTCGACATATTGCAGTATTATCTCCTAACAGATAAGGAGTGCTGTGGCTTCCATCGTCAGCTCCATTTCACCATACGCATGGTGACGAGCATAAATTGCTTGGCAACCATATTAAAGTAATCGGATCGCAACCCGTGAAATATGTTTTTATTATTGAGTAGTTCCGGTGGTAATGTGTGGTCTACATCAACAGATCCACTTCACCACATGGTGATTTCCGAGTGCAAATGCACGAGTTGCTATAAAAAATACCCAAATCACTATAGGTGTGGCTATAAAATTTGAGGATTTTCCTCGATTTCATCAGATTCTGACTTGGTGACAATGGGAGCACCTCGAGAGCATACCACAGAGAGGTGAACTGACGGAGAAATCGGTGAACTTACATAAAAAAACTACATACAGACGAACATAATTATAACCTCCTCTTTTTTGGAAGTCGGTTAAAAAATAATATGAAACCTGTCTGTTGCAGAGTTTGTGCATATACTTCATGTATATGATATAGATTTAAAACTTGCTTGTGAGACATTAACACAGCTACCCTCGGCTCAATGCAGAACAGAACCATCGTTTATCCCAATTCCTCACTTCCCACATGATCTAATTCTAATAAAGATTTATATTTATGTCCCCTTCTAAGCCACTGTCTACTTCCTACCATATAATAAAGTTTACACATACCTCCTAACTTTCTGTTTGCAACCAATCATAAGGCTCCACTCTCCCGTATCTTCAATTCTTCCCCTGCGCTCCATTTCATATCTCGCTGATTAGATTGTTGTCTCTCACATCGGCTTTCATATCATTCTACCTACAGTAGGTATGTATGTGATGCTTGTTCGGTTTCCTCATAACCTTGTTATTATAAGGTACTTTTCTTGGTATTGAATGGTGTGTTTTATTCAAAATATATACAGTATATAAGTATAGTATTATCAGCTAGACGATACCATCACTGTTATAAACTTGATCGGAGTATAGCGCATCCAAGAGCAATCTGGGATACTTGATTCTAATAAAAACAGCCTCTAAAATAGTGATAGAAGTAGGTAATAAGGTCATTTGTCCACCTATTATACCCTGCAATAATAAATCTTTCATCTTTACTACGTTAACATTGAATCTAACTACTGCTAAAAGTGTGCTTATCTCTTCTCCTTGGACTTAGTTATATTTAGCTAGTTACCTCTTAGAAAGAAATTTTTTTTTTGCTTACTGTAGCATGAGTAGTAAAACGAACAATTCAAAAGACTTTTAGTTGAAATAGCTTCAAAATAGGTACAGAATATGTACCAAAATATGAACACTTAAACTAGTACCACATATAATAATAACGCGACAAACAAACGATTAGAACTAAAAGCCCGGCGCACTGTCTCTGGCGAACTTGTAACAGTGGCTGCGATTCGGGACTACTTTCTGTCGACCACCGAAATAGTTTGTTTATGGTGGAGACGAGCAACTATGTGCTCCACTTCGGACGAGTTTTAAGGCACCCTGTTCACTGTGACTGTGTCGCGACTGTTTTGTCAAACAATTGACTACGTACTGCTGCTTCTTGGGTTCTTTTGCAAAAAGCTGACGTTTTCGTCGATTTTTAATATTTGCTCCTTTATATTTAGTGCTTATTCTGGATCCATAAATGCAATCAATTGGAATATTTCTTCAAAATTGTAAATTACCAGAAAATATTGCAATGTAGCTAAAAATCGAGGGAAGGACTTTACCGCGCAGTAGAATGATGCAGAATGACAGATAAACAGCAAAAATGGTCGAATTCAAAGAAATTACAATAATAAGCGACATAATAACAAAATGTCTGACGGTATACTAGCCAGCTGCCACTTGTTTCTCTGACAGGACTAGATAATCGCTGCGATTCACTCGCCTACATAAATGGCCCCTAATCGTTATGATGTTGTGGTTGGCTCAAAGGGTTGTAAACCAAAGTGATATTGTATTACTTGTGCCGTTAAACACAGCAACTGTTTTGATTAAAATTGTTCCGCAAGATTTTAGTAATGGCTCGAAGTTATATTCGATGCCGTCCGATGTGGTAAGTAATGATATTCTGAACTGAGGAAGAAATTGCAGAAATGAGATTGTATACGTAGGTCACACTATAAGTTTTGCGTATCTTAAAAAAACCACATGTTATAACCAAAATTTTATGTCTATTGCTTTTCAAAATACTCTCCTTTACATTTTAAACATGTTTTCATGCGATCGAACCATTTTTTTAAACAGGAGGACCACAGATCTGAAGGCATGTTTTCTACGTGTTGATTGAACGCTATCACTGCCTCTTCGGAGTTGGTAAAAGTGAAACCTCTCATCAAATCTTTGATTTTGGGGAAAATACAGAAATCACAGGGTGCTAGGTCGGGGCTATGCGCAGGATGGGTGACGAGTTGTACTTTTTCGGAAGCTAAAAATGACTTTGTTTTGTTGGCCGTGTGTGAAGAAGCGTTGTCATGATGTAGGAGAACGCGGCTTTTGGGTCGTCTTTCGCGAACTTTTTCTAACACCCTGGGTAAACAAATGGTAGAATACCACTCGGCATTAACACTCTTTTGATTTTCAAGTGGAATTGTACAGATGGGACCCGTAGCTGAGAAAAAAAACGCGATCATTTTTCTACCAACGTTTCTCGCCTGCCTTACTTTTGTTGGCCTGTTCTCATTTTCAAACACCCATTCACAAGATTGCTGTTTTTTTTCGGGTTCAAAACAATAAATCCACGTTTCGTCTCCTGTGACAATGTCATAAACAGCATTAGAATGTCCGTGGTCGTACTTCAGTAGCATCTGTGAGCACCATTCCACGCGAGCCCGCTTCTGCTCCGCTGTCAGTTCATGAGGGATCCAACGACAACAAAGTTTCCGAACATCCAATTCTTCTTGTAAAATTTTCTGAATTTGGCTCGTACCAATCCCCAATAGTCCTCGAATTGTTTCATAGGTAATCCGCGGGTTTTCTTCAATTAGCCGCTTAACAGTAGCCACATTATTTTCGTTGACGGCAGTTAAAGGCCGCCCTTCACGAAATTCGTCATGTAAAGAAACTCGACCTCTCTCAAATTCAGCAAACCATCGACTCACAGTGCTCAAACAAGGTGCTTCTCTCCCAAAAGCATTTTGAAGACGAGCGGCACAGTATTGCGGAGAGAGAAAACTTTTAAAATCGTCTGATTGTAATGTCAATGTAACAGCTATTTACTAAATGCACATGAAAGTATATAAATTATAACAAATAACCAAAAAAAAAAAACTCTTTTTGTCTGTCTGTCGGTTTGTTCCGGCTAATCTCTGAAACGGCTGGACCGATTTTGACATGACTTTAACTGGTAGATAGCTGATGTTCTACTACTACTACTTTTGGTAGCACGTTCCCGTGGGATAATTTCCGACATCCGCGCGGGTGAAGCCGCGGGCAGAAGCTAGTTTCAAATGGGTATCATTTAAGCTATTACCAATTTAATTAGTTTTGTGTTTCTTAAATAATAGGGTTTGTCCTCCAAATAGTAGATCTGTCACCAAAATGTAGTCACCAAACAATGCAAAATCAGTTCCACAATAAATCACCTAAAATCCTGAGATATAAGGTCTAGTACCAAATAAATGTTTTTGTATGTATTATAATAGGTGTGTCCTAATAAGTATTTAAGCAAACTAATTTAAAGAGATCACCAATAGTAGTAGTTTTCTTATTCACCACGGATCGGTTGATATACATAATAATGTCGACGGTAGGGCTTGGACGACGGAGTAGGAGCCCCGCTAAGCGGGGCTCCTACTTCTGGGTGGTTTATAAAAAAATAACCACGAAGGGGATGGCGGGGTCTCTCGACCCCGCCATCCCCTTCTAACCTAACCTGTCCGAGTCGGGGTGCCCTAAAGTCCAGATTGCATCCAGTTTCTCCTGGTAATTTGTCTCGGGTATCATTTAAGCTATTACCAATTTAATTAGTTTTGTGTTTCTTAAATAATAGGGTTTGTCCTCCAAATAGTAGATCTGTCACCAAAATGTAGTCACCAAACAATGCAAAATCAGTTCCACAATAAATCACCTAAAATCCTGAGATATCAACCTGAGAACAATTTTTGTTTATCTGAGAACGAAAATATTTCGTGGCGATAGATCTATTTATTAGGTGATACAACTTGATGACAAATATAAATTTTGGTGATAGAAAATATAGTTCCCGTTTCAAATAAACCAATTACAGGCACTTGTGAACTGTCAAGGAGTCGGTCAGTCAGAAAGATGAAGCTGGAAACAAGAAGGCAACTAGAAACATAAGAATATGGAGAAGGACAGGCGAGAAACTCCACGGTAACTCTTTTAAACACACACACCTGTCTATGCCTGCTTTTTAGATTTATCTAAAGCTTTTGATCTTGTTGCATACGACAGGTTGTGGCAAAGGTTGTCGGATGACACGGATCTACCTACTGAGTACATAAGTCTCCTAAAGTATTGGTATGGCAACCAGAGCCATTTTGTGCGGTGGTCGGGGTCACTTTCAGTTGAGTACGGGTTGGAATGTGGTGTAAGGCAAGGAGGGCTAACCTCGCCTACTCTCTTTAACTTGTATATTGACCGCCTGATCCGTGAATTCAGTAGCGCCGGTGTGGGCTGTTCGATTGATGGTGTTCTTGTCAACAACATCAGTTACGCAGACGACATGGTGCTGCTGAGTCCATCGATCAGTGCCCTTCGAAAACTGATTTCGATCTGCGAGCGATATGTGGGGCCCACGGGCTCAGATATAACGCCATTAAAAGCGAGCTCATGGTGTTTAAGGCAGGATCAAAAACTTATGACACTGTCCCACAGGTCATGCTGAATGGCAGTGTCCTTAAAAGTGTCTCGCAGTTCAAGTATCTGGGCCACTGGGTCACCGAGACGCTTGTAAATGATATTGATATAGACAAGGAGCGCACGGCTTTGTCTGTTAGAACTATTATGCTGGCTCGTAGGTTTGCGCGCTGTACTGTGGAAGTAAAAGCTACCTTGTTCAGGGCATTTTGCCAATCGTTTAACACGTGCAGCCTATGGGTCAAGCATACGAAAAAATCGTATGACACCCTGCGTGTTCTCTACAATGATGCCTTCAGGGCGCTGATGAAACTGCCTCGTTACTGTTGCACATCAGGTATGTTTGTGGCCGCAAATATTGATGGATTTGCGGCCATTATTCGCAAGAGAGTTGTGTCCCTGACGCGCCGTATACGAGGTAGTTCGAACCACTACCTTCAGCTGTTCGCATGGAGGATGGATCTGGATCTTGATTGCCCAATAATGCAGTACTGGACCAGGCTGCATATTGAGCATACCGGATCCAAACCTAAATTAAGACTAAGATGAAACATAACATAATAGTGTATTTTAATATTTTTGTTTTTGAAAAATTGTTTTTATAATGTTTTTATTGATGACTTTTGTAATATTTATCTAATAATTTCACATGAATGCATATGGACTAGTTCTGAATTAAATGAATTTATTATTATTATTAAATCAAAATACTGTTACAAAAAGGAGAATGTGTAATGATGGGCCCACCTCTCAATAGGAATAAGACACTCATAAATGAATAGGTATGTTTATGCAGAATAAAACTTATTATTACGACTAAGGTCAAAAGTCAGTACTTTCGGAGTTATACTACTTATTATACTGCCATAAAAGTGATCGTAGTGACGTAGTTTACTTCGTTATAAGATAAACTATGGCCAGACTCAAAACGGACGGCACCTATCTGCTTGCTCCTTACCTGCGCCCCCACCCTACCCGCTGCGCCCGCCGCTTGCCCAGGCGCATTTGCAAATGGCGATCAGTCATATTGCAGTGAACATCTTCGAGACGGTTTATACGTTATAGAAATATACAGACAAAACGATTTACATGATTTAATAGAATATAATATACCAGCAGAGAATGTGTGGTTGCTGCGTGGTAGGATACAGTCACGCCACGTAAAAGCAAGAATATACTATTGCTATATATTAATTGATCGAAACCAAGTTGGAAGAAACGCGATATCACAATATTATTGCTCTTGCTTGACCGGACGGCGAACTGTAGGAAGTTGCGCTCACACTATTTGTTTGATTTGGTACCTAGGAGTTGGGAGACATCAACCATTCGTGGCCCCCGCGGGTTTTTTAAATGATGTAATTGTCTTTGATGTCCAAGACGAATAATAAATCTCTTTTGTTTTAATGTGTACTTATTATTACTATTTTACCTTATAAGTATCCATAGAGAATATGTTAGACTGGCGACTTTAAGACGTCGTATCTCCGAAAGTTCTAACATTTGACCATAGTTATATTAGTAACTAATGTTCCACTTAAAAAGCCCTATCCAACGGTATATCAGATGTTACTATTGAAGGGTGGGCCCAGACTCCATACATTCATTTCCCATTGTCCTTTGGTTACTTCATTCATGTTTAAATAATACAAGTAAGAACGCTGCAGAGTGTGTGTTTTCATTCATTTGCAGTATGTGGGGAGGTATTTTATTGTAACATTTTAAACAGTACCCCATGAAGGATGAGTCTACTTTAGCCAGCCTGAAACCTGGTTGAACTAATTGATCCCTATTTCTTGTCCCATAGTTGTCTTTCACCTTTTTAGAGAAAAAAAAAATTGAAGTGAAAACATCTTTAGGTGCGTTGAGCACTATTTGGGTCAACTAAAATCATGGAACTCGCGTCATCGTCACCGAACGCTTTCCATGAGCTATATGTATACTGTGAATATATGTACATAGATCTAATATACCATGTGTAACAATGTCTGTAATGTTCAACTACCTACTAAGGACCTGAAATAAAGCAACTTATTTTGTAAAAGGGCGGAGACCTAAGGGGCAATTCCCGTATTTTTAAGACCGTTCGCATTCTAATCTCAGTTTCAATCTGTCAAAATTACAATCAATTTACATACATTGTTGACAGGTTTTTGACATTGATTGTCGCTGAGATGAGATTGCGACTTGAATTTGAACGTTTTTTAAGTACGAGAATTGGCCTACAGGTGTTCTGAAATACAGCCCTAGAGCTTAGTTTAGGCACCAGTCACCCACAATATTAAAATGTAGTCCGACTCTGCTAACACGTAATATGTATTTTGTAATATTGTGGTGAGAAAATTAATCTTATCTTATCTTATCATAGATACCTATACCTCCGTGCGTTATTAGTATACATTATATATATATATACAAAGAGTACCTCTATCTCTCTACATATATATCCTTAGATGCGTAATTAATTACTTAGTTTTCACTTCTATCGGCAGTCCCCAAAGACTGCCCCGCATGTTTTTTTTTCCTTACGTACGTGATGATTTCATAGATATATTGACAAGTTACCGTCATGATGTTAAATACCTTTAAATAGTTACCTTAGAGAATCGCGCTTGCGGAGGCTATATATTGCTCCTGAAATAGACTACCCTCGCGGTATCTACATTAATGAATTGCCGGATTTTTTTTACAGTATATTATGCTGCTGAACTTAGGCGTCCGGCCAGAGATGTTAAAGGAGGACGCCAGTGCAGCGTGAGTCAAGCGTGATCCCCAGGAAAACCATTTTATTGACCAATTCTAGTTTCTCATGATTCAAAACTATATCACAATCACTAACTTTTAACAATCGGTAAACCTAATCTTATGCATTTCGTTTTTTTCCCATATAATACAAAATTGTTAGCCGGGAACCAATTTGTACCTGCAGTAGGGCGTTATTTACGTCGTCAAGATTTGATGATATCTATTTATATTTAAAATTAAGGAAGTATCGTCAGCAAATAACACCATTGTAGTTGTTTTTTTAATACATGAAGAAGATCATTAATATATACTTAAAAGAGTAAAGGAGCTAATATCGAGCCTTGTGGAACACCTCTTTTCACGTTTAAACCAAGTGAATTTACACCATTTATTGAAACTTGACTTGTTGACTATCATTTAAATAAGATTTGACTAAACTGAGCGCAAGTTTACCTAGTCAACTTACTCAGTTTTAAGTCATTATCGAGTCTGACCACATTCTTAATTATTCCGCAAGAACTTTACAAACAACAATTTGGAATCTAGAAATGTAACTTGTTTAACCTAGTTACTTACAAGTTTTGTTTACAACTTGTTACTGTAACACCTCGGTAGCATAGTTTTACAGTTCTAACTTTTAAAGTTTGAATCTACTTTTGGCTATAATTTTTATGGTGTACGTAATAAAGAGTATTCTCTTCTATTCTATTATACGCTAGCTAGAAGGTACGGTCAGCAATTGAACTCTCACAACACTACACAACATAACCTCAAATGATTCGATACATTGCTTTTCAGCGTAATATTACAAGTTCAGAATTTTCATGAATATTTTTCATGCCGTGTGAATATATGTCGCCGCCTCGTTTTGTTACGAAGTTACTGGAACCACCGATGAGGTAGGCTATGAGTGACACTGGCTGGTGATAGATACTCAAGGAGAGCGTCGCATCGATGGTTGCGTGGCAGCTGTCATCTGATGGCAAATTATGATGTCAGGGTGTTGTCGCTGTATGTGTGTGTTATATGATGATTTCCCATCCAGAAAAAAAAAAAAGAAAAAAAAAAAGGGTGTTGTCGCTATCGTACCACGTCCACGACGAACTGCTACATTCTAGCACAATACTGATGATCTTGAAGCTGCTGAACCACTAATACGATGAGCACTTCTGGGAAAGGCTTTGCTGCGCCGTTTTGTTCAATAATTAAGAATTATAAAAGCGGAAGCTTTAATCTACTTTTGTTGCTGACCGTACCTAAGTCCTATTTATAAATATTTTATGACTTACCCCCGGAATTTCGGTTTCACATCGCAGGCTGTTCAAAAACCTTTGAGCGTGACTTTACAGAGAAAAACCAACTTGAAATCCGTCTCGTTTACAATGTAAAAAAACACAGTAGATACTCTAGACTTTCAAGTTAAAACATAAGTGTAGTAATTATGTTTAGTAAGTAGGAACATCACTAGTGAATAGTGGATGATGAATGGACAACACTAGTGTGCAGACGGCAATCAGCTGTACCCTACATTCTGACGGGTTATGCGAACATAAATCTAGGGAACAGCAGATTTTTTTTTCGCCATTTCAGGTTTGGTCCCATAGTAAAAGTTGTTCATAATGATGAGTACAATGACCCCTTCAGATATTTCGTGTATGAATAGATATACCTTATCTGAACCTAGTTGCCCATTCAAAAGCGAGTAGGTACCTATGAGGAAGAACGGACAAGAAACTCCACGAACACTCTTTTAAAATATATTGTTACGAATATATTAAATTTAGTTACATTTTTAATGTTGAATGTAAATAGGAGATCGATATAGAAAAGACGTACGAGTTAAAAGCGTCCATACAATTCAAAAATAAAATAATTAAAATAAACCGTGGCAGCTAAGAGATGACCAGTCCCAACTAAAGTTCACGAACATGACGTATGGATCAGCACCATTCAGCTCAAACTCGCTCATTCTGAAGGGAGCTGAATGATCCAACACACGCGTCACCATCAGCCAGACAGTTGAGTGAGCATGACATACTCTCAGCCTGGTGGGCACATCCAAGTCAATGAAAGACGTAATAACATCCGTGCACAAGTTCAGACTCCGGGCTGCTTCTGGAAAATTCCTAATGAAAAAACCCAATATCACTTGGACCACTTCACCTGGGATTCAAACCCAAGAGGTCTTGGAGGTCACACTCAGCATTCGCCGCGTGCTTGCCACCGCTTCACCAGCGAGGTAGTACCTAAAGCATTAAAGTTACTGTTCACAACATTTTTAAACAAGGGTAATTTGATGAGAATGTCAGCACGCAGAAAGCTTCACCTGGCTACCCTACTCTTCGGCACTATTCTCACAAAGAAACCAGACTATCTATATAAGAAACTGTCTAGGTCGCGCGATGTTAACAAGATTAAAACTAAAGCATCTTCGTACCTCATGTTAGCCACATCGCACAGAACTGCTGCATTTCGTGGAAGCTTCAAGAAGATCCTTTTCGTGCTATAAAAACAGTAGGTACTTTTAGATATAAATATAAACAACACTTGCTTCAATTACAAAAGGAAACCAGTCACTAAACTCACCCTGGGATTGCACGCAATTGGTATTGGTATTGGTGCACACAACACAACACAGCCACACAACAACGCACAACAACGATACATTTTATTATCTATTTGCGCCACTTTCTTGTCTTATCTTATAATATTCACCTGACTCTAAGCCAACGGCCAGACAGAAAAGACGCAAGACGAGGGCGGGGCGCGGACCCGTCGCAGACAGGGCGCCGTCACGACTTTTTAACATATAGAAAAGACACGGACCCGTCGCAGACAGGGCGCCGTCACGACTTTTTATGGCGCGCACTAGAAGCTTTTCCCGGCATTCAACCGTCCGATTTTGATACGACAACATGTCTTCTTCTGAAGATGAAGATGTATTGGCACTGGTATATCTCGCTAATCTGCAGAGGGTTAGACGTTACTGGGTACATCCGGTATGGCTAAGCAATGGACAGAATAGATTTTTTTAAATAATGGAGGATCTACATTATTAGTAATTTACATTATTATTATTTTTTTTAATTTATTAAAATAACATTAATTAAAAAATATTAGAGGCGAGCGCTGTGAGAACCTGCCCTCCGCGCCCTTTCCGCTCCCCCGCTTGCGCCCGCGCCCTGTCCTTTCTATAATATGTTTTCCAATAGGGCGCCGACGAGTTAACGTCGTGACGGCGGCGGCGCGCGGCGTCCCGTCTTTTCTGTATGTTTTACGTCGCGACGGCTGTATACATTTTATATGCAAGTAGATTAAACGGGCGCCGCGACTGCGACGGGTCCGTGCCTTGCGTCTGTTCTGTGTGGCCGGTGCCTAAAGTATTATTTATTCTGATGATGTATTTGTTGTCCATTGTTAAAAAGAAAACTATAATATTCTATCAATAATGGTACTTTGCGTTGACAGATTATTGCATCGCCTGCGCTCGCGTCCCTTCGTTTGTCATACACCATAGACAATAGTCTGTCTGTAGCATGGACAAGCGATGTTGGAGCGTCGGGTGTGGCTCGATCGTAATATTCGACTATATCTTGAGAAATACGGCTTTCATTTACTTTAGTATTCTTATTATATGTTATTGTTTATTCTATTTATTAGTATTTTTATAAGAAATTATGTCCTTTAGTGGGATTTATTTTATGTCCGTAGGTGTCTCCGTGGCATCACAACGGGCCCTATCAGAATACCAGCGCTGCGCTATTTGTTTGTTTTTCAAATATCGCAGCATCATGCTGAGATAGGAGCCTTTTTGGCCTCGCACAGGACTTCTCTTTATTCTTTTTTTTATTGTTTTCATGATTTTGTTAGATTTAATGTTCTTTTTTTATTTTAATGTCTTTTATTATTATCATTTGTATTTCCTGTGCATGTCTCAAATAAAATATTTTTCTTTCTTTCTTTCTTTCAGAAAAATGGCCTCCAAAGACCATAATTATTCCATCTCCATTATTTTTAATACTTACCAGCTATATTCACAAAAACAGAATACAAACACGTCTACCCCACGAGAATCTATTTACTCAGTCAAGACAGGCTGCCGAAAAACTGCGCGAGGACGAGTGGCCTAGTGAGTGCGTGAAGGCACGTGAGCCGAATGCCGAGAGCCGAGAGGCAACTGATACCGCAAAAAATATTACATGAGCGCCTTGAAGAGAAATGAGGAACGTTTTTCTGGTATTTTGTTGTAGATGCTTATTGTGGAGATGGAGGAATAGTGGTTTTGTGTTTGGGATAGAAACAATGCATTTTGATGGGCACGGTTTTGTGTTAGATAATTTATGGTTCTATACGAGTGCGTTTATTGGTATTGTTGTATTTTTGAAACCGAGGAAAAAAAATGTTTGTATTCAATTGTTATATTTCTTTTCAGAATATTTTGGATTCTGTAAAAAAAATATTATAATAATGGTAAATTAAACGACCAAATTTTTAACTTGGCCATTGCAGAACTCAAACACCACAGGCCACTGGAACAAATCATTTATCGTTTAAATTCAGTAAAAAAAAAAAACAATTGAAAGTCACACACAAACAAACCGTAGGTCAAACGCTGAACACAGGGTTCATTAAAACTTTCAAACAACACCGAATTTATTTCAATATTTACTAACAAACTAGTCAGGCAAGCGAATACGCACTTTTATATTATTTTTTCAACTCATATTTTGCCCGCGGCGTCAGCTGCGTTGAATCTATTTTGTTCTAACCAAATTTCTGTGGAATTACAATATCTTTCGTTGAGAATGCCCTCTTGAGACTTTCAATCCACCGCTCTTGGTGGAGGCCTGGCTCTTGAGAAAATAGCACGAATTTTGAAAACCAAACATAAAGCACAATCAACACCTCGAAAATAAATTAGTGAACAGTCACGGGAATGTATTGTTCTGCAGATTGACCCACTAGGTACGTAAACCATGTAGATATTCATTGGACTGTTGATAAATTATAGTTTTAATTTGGAAATACCTGTGGATTATTTATGTTTATGGTCAAGTTGCTAAGCAATCAAGTTCCCTGACTGTACAACGATCAGACACCATAAATATTGTATCGTTCCAAACTATATGATGCATCTTGTTTGTGAACGTCTTGTGAAAATCACATAACTAACTATATTTTGTAACGTTTGTAAACAAACATAAGTCAACATTTTCTAAATTATTAGGTGAAATTAAAAACACAATAGTCTAAGCTAACTTAGTCCTACATAAATATATTCAGGTCTATAATTAGTAAAAAGACGACAGAATAATTAACATTATTCATTAAAGAACCGTCGCCGCGTCGCGGTTCGTATGGAGGTTAAGGCACATTTACACGAGTCCGGTTGTCAGTAGAATTTGCGTTGAATAATGAATAAATCAGAAACAATTTTAATTTTTTAACAAACAATAAAGCAACAACATAAAACAAGCAATAAAGTATAGAATATAAACTAACAATTTCACTGATGTGTTGTGTTGCCAGTTTACTGTTAAGTAAAGGGCTTGTAACAGACAGTAGATTATGAATTCGATAAGTTAAATTGTGATTTTACTGTAAATACATCTCTGTCTAACCCTTCCGGGATAACAGGCGTGATGTTCTGTTATGTGAATTCAAAAAATGAGAATAGGTAATATGTTACAGAGAAAAGCCAAGATGAACAAGGGTCCATATTGATCTTTAACTCTGTTATACCATCTGTAATACATATGGAATGCAATAAAGAATTGAGTATTGAGTATAACAGTGAGTAAAAATAACGGTCTGGCCAGGAAGTGCAATAATCACTTCAATCATTGTTCCTTTCTTCTGAGCTATAATAACTAAGTAGATACTGATAAAGATTGATGCAAAAAACAAGCGAAGTACCTGACTACACTCACGATAAAAAAACTTTCTAAAGAATTTGATTTTCTAAACTCTGGGGACTTGTAAAGTAACCTTAAGATTAAGTAATTTAATCTCAGCCGGGTCAAAGTAAAACACAAGCTACCTACCAGCGCAGTATATTCTACTGTGCTACCAGTATGTACCAGAAACACAAATTAACTTTTCCTAACAAAATCCTCCTAAAACAAATTCCTAATTTAATTGAGTTATGCCCCACTCACGCGGCGGCTTAACTTAAGTTAGTCAGCAAAGCTTTGTTTAAAGAAAACCTGTTTAGGTTGAGCCCTCGCCTAAAGCGGAGATTATTTAGAATTTTATTTCTTTGAGTTTCTGTAAAGTTTAATTATAATTAGCGTCTTGTTAGTGAAGATAACTAAGTATGGCCATGTTGATAAGATCTACCCGTGTGATCGACAAGAATATCATTTGATCAATGATTTTATTTCTGTAAGTAAGTTTGTACAAACACTTTTAAACGTCAAACATATCTTTTTTTAAACTAGTTGAGGCTAAGTTTCCTATCTGACTACTCTGAGAAGAAAGGCCAAAACAAACTCAGGGGTCACAGTCTCTTTTAGAACTAAAGGCTATGTAGATCGGTATCTAAAGTGGTCTTTTGAGGAAAGAACCACACAGTTTGAGTGGACCTGTCCAGTCAGTGCACGCAATTGTCAGCAATCGTGCAGCTCCACTCAGAACTTATGGAGCTCAACGATTCAACGAACAATACCAAATAAAGGACATTTGGGTAGGCCGCATAAACTACTCAAACTGCCAGAACATAATTAAAACTGGAACAATTACCCACATAGTCCTCACATTCACAATAATTAAAATTTATTTACATTTTCATGTCTCGAAATGAAGTCATGCGTTTACAAATGCATAAAATAACGTTTATTTTAGGCTACAATGGTCCATAGATATAATTCCTTACAAAAACTAACATAATTAACAAAACACCTGAAAAAGGCGCCCGTGGCCGAGAAGTATTCTGGAATTAGTTGTCATGCATATGGTACGGAGAAATGTGGATGTGAACGACAGAAAGAGTTCAGAGACCAAATAAACGATGGATGGACCGTTTTAGAGATAGTATGATTAGAAATGGCGTAACAGCAGAGATCACGGCTGATAGATATGTATGGAAGAGGAAGGCAATAGATGCTGTGCTTTTCACATTTTTTTAGGACCAGGGCAAGAGAATGTTGATGCTCAAGACCGCGACCCGCAACAATGAGGCTTTACTCAACAGCTGCGCTAGCCGTTTCATCATTGTTGGCAGGTCCACGTTATGATAAAACGGTAGACACTCAGATGCCAGACCGTTTAATAACTTTAATTAACTAATCTACAAATTAATTTGATGCTTCTAATTAAGGACGCCTCGTTATCAACGTACTTATTATGAACATGAAAGTTTATAGAGAGTATTCATTTTAATTTTAAATGTAAAAAATTTACTTTGAAACTTTCTATTTTGTTATAATACCAAGCCTAGTGTTAATAATTTTACGATTTCTGGGAATCACATAATATATGAATCTTAGTTTATACTTCGTATTAGATAATATTTCAGGGCTTTATGAAATGTATTATCATGATAAATAATTATTTTTTTATCTGTACGAAAACATCTAAAAAACTTTTGAACTTAAAAAGCGTGCTTCACTTTGACAACAATTATTATGTGTTTATCCAATAATGATTAACAGATTTCAAAAGAATTTGAAGACAACCACGATGGAAAATATGATCGTGAAGAAACCTGAACTGACATATAATGGGTTATGTAAAGATACTTTAAATCTGAACTTCTTGTCACTGTCACAGAGTTTAAAATTGCTAACACACTCTGTATTAGAAAAGCAGAAATTATTTTCATCGTTTCTGAAAATAATCTAATAACAGCAACTACAGATACGCTTCAGTCCATCCTTTCGATGGGAATGAGAAATTCAATTTCATTACAAGATCTTAAAGTGCCTGTATGTTAAAATTAGCGTCATATTAGCAAGTTGAAGAGAACAGACACGAACTCGTGACCTTTCCACTCGGCTTCCATGGCGCCCGGTATAAATCTGACACAACCGAACTTTGCAGCTCATCGTAACGTAACACAGAAAAGACAGAAGGCTTACTAATGTCAAATGCTCGTTACACACATCAGTGTAACAAAAGAGAAACCAATCCTTCACAAATGTCCACTGTTATGGCTACATACAGCAGCTGATCCTCTTCAACTATTAAAAATTCGTATGGTGTATGGTTGTATAATTCTTGACGCCTCAACGCCACGCGGGTCAGGCGATCAGATCGTTCACTACTTCAAGCAAATCGTCATGCCAGTCAGGTCAATATGATGCTGGTTTGTCTGTCAGTCTAGCCTCTCCAAGTACAGCATTAAGCTGGAAGGAAATCAAGGCAGTAGTAATAAAGTTTTTAAGACACTACCAGCAGCAGAGTGACATTTTATTCTGACACTTCGAAGCCAGAGTGATTTCTTCATTATCCGAAATTACTCAATACTCAATACTCAATTCTTTATTGCATTCCACAATGTAGTCTTAGGTGGTAAACATTTTTAGTAACAATCGTGGACCCTGTCGGGCACAGCAAAAGTAAGACATTTGGAGAGGACCTATCAAGAATCTTAAATCATTAAATAATTTATTTCATTGCAAATATGGGTATACAAATTGGTGCATTAATGTTGATAAGGAAGTTAGTTCTCCATTGTTCTGCCGTTACATGAGCATGCAAATCATTGTCAATTAATATTAGTTTAAATAACAATTAAAATATTACTAAAATTCATGTCAAATAATTAAAATCACAATAAATATAAAAATGTCATAATATTACATCAAAATGTCGCTGGGAATATTATGTAGGTATGTCAATGGATAAAATACAATACAAGTCTGTTAAAATTAGTAATAAAATTAGAAAAGGAACAGTTAATATTATCAAAAAGTCCAATTTCATTTTAATTATTATTGCAAAGTGCACCGTGCATGTCAGGAATAATGCACTAAAAACAAGATTCCTATAATTTAACTTATTCTAATAACATGGACATTGGTGCCGAGCATTAATTTTCTAGTCTCAAGGATTTATCATGTAAATATTCGTTGACGCTGTAGTAACACTTTCTCAATAATAACTTTTTTAACTTATTTGTAAATAGATGGAGTTTTTTTTCCTTTCTTATTGATTCGGGTAACATATTGTATATTTTTATTGACATAACCAGAGGACTTGTTGAGTGTATTTTTAAGCGGGATAATGGTAGGTTGAGTCGTGTTTTGTGTCGGAGTGTGTATCTTGTTTGTATGTCTTCTCGTTTGGTGTAAAAGTCTTGGTGTTTGTGCGCGAATTTGCATTAATAAATTACAACCCTATGAGCATCAGTTTCCAAAAGGAACCGGCTCCAGCAATATTGCAATCTACGGGAGACTCTGGTGCCCCCTCCATGGGCAGAAGATCGTCGTAAATGACCATTCAGTTTCTCTAGTTGGTAAATAACAATCTACAGGAGACATTGGTGCCCCCTCCATGGGCAGGAGATCGTCGTAGATGACCATTCAGTTTCTCTAGTTGGTAAATAACAGTCTACAGGAGACTCTGGTGCCCCCTCTATGGGCAGGAGATCGGCGTAGGTAACATGATGCATGTAGTCCGCGAAGGTTAAGACAGAGGTGTTATACCTGTAGTACATCCACATTTTGCCAGTTATGCTTAAGTCCCATGGTCAATTGTAAGTATCTACACAAAAATTTGAGATTTCCGTGCTACCACCTAAATGGGCCTTCTGCCATGCTTCAATTCTTCAAACGTGAGTTCTCAACACACATTAGCATCCTGAAGGTGGGCACGTGTTCGGATTACGTTATTAGGGCGCTCCTATGCTCTGCATCAGTCAGATTATTCGGCTCAAAGATTAATGTGAGCTGTTCTGGGTGCAAGGTTGTTGAAATTGGTCTGAAAATTACTGAGATAGCATTTTTTGGTGCCTCGTTGGTTTAACTGTGGTCGCAAGTGGGACTGCTTAGCAATGCCAGGATGAGATTTTCTTTTAGGTAATTGTCAGTAAAAATCTGGATTTAAATTGCGTTCAGTTGGTGGAAATTATAGGCTCGCTCTCTACTAGGCGGAATGCGAACTAAACTAGCAAAATGTGGGTGTGTAGGTACTATATATTTCGTCTTATCTCTTCTGGTAATAAATGCGATGGTGAAAACATAAATATTCACTCCTTAAATTTTGTAACCGAGTCTGCAAAGTTATCCTGTCTAATTCATTAACAACAGAAATAAATTGATAACATTCAGTACTAATAGACTGACAGAAGTCGGTACTGTCGGATAAACGATAACCTTTTACCAAAAGCCTATTTTGGAACTACATAGGTGAATAAAGGTTAAAAGGAAAGGTAAGTACGTACTTTGAAATTCTTTGTATAATTTGGGGTAAACCCCTTCTAACGTTTTTTATTCATGTTCCTTGAGAATAATTATATTGGATTGGCATTGCTTTAAATATACCTTCTTTAGGCTTTAGGCCTTTTTTATACGTGGCTAAGGATGATTGCGCAATCAATTTTACCGTTATCATCATACACCTGCCCTTATCGTAATTTATTAGTGGTGCAGCATGTATTCTTATTCGAAAGTCATCCGTCATCTTAGAAGTCACCCCTCATAACAATAAATTGGATTAGATCCGCACCTATTTTTGTACCTACTTCATATACACCACTACAAAATCAATAGTGTACCTAACTTATCTCCCAAAGCTTCTCTATTTATTAGCTTTCCTTTATTTCTTCCAAACAAACATACTAACTTCACGGATCAACATCCTTCCAAACTTCTAATAAGGTCTGCCGTTCCACTTTTTTATCGCCGAAGATATCCGAGCACTGCCGAGGATTGCCGAAGATTGCCGAAGATACAATCTTTAGTGAGACGTTTCTCCAACTATTCGTAAAAAGTTGAGGGTAGACGACAAAGGGATGCGTTCGCCTTTTGTTTCGTAAACAATCTAATTAGTGTTGCGAAAAGACGTCCGATGTGAATAGGGATGCGATCTTGAGTCCGGAGATTTCCCGGAGTTTTTGTTTTTCTGCCAACGTTTTTGTTACATTTTTTGTTTTTGTTTGTGATTAAAGATGAAATGATGGCGTGGAGGTTTAACATGTTTGCGAAGCAGAAAGGCCACGTCAGATTGATCTAGCGTACTATTTTGAAAGATTAAAAGCAAATTGCAATAGGTTTGAAATGTATCATTTATGAAGGTTATAATAATTCTAAACTATTATAGTTGCGATTTTCACTAAGTGCATCCGCTGTGTAGTGCAACAAACTAATACATACGATATGCTCTATTCGTTAGAACGTATAATTATGCATACCTACGATACAACAAAGCAAATAAACCGACATTCCCGTCTATAACAAGCTTAGTAAAGCAAACAAAGTAAAAAAATCCCGCGCCTATTCCGAGCGAAACAAAACAAAGAAGAAAACATCCCGTTTTTTTATTTCAAATCCCGTATCGTTAACAACATTTGTGAGAAGACAATTAAAAAAAATGGCAGACATCTGGAGACGAGTTGTCGGGATCAAAGCGGCAATGAATGCTGAAGTTAAATGAATGCCATTGATCCTATCTGTCAGGGCTTAGTTCGTTCACTCATTCGTTCATTCGCTAGTCATACTCGGTATTTTGGCTATACGTGCTGTTTTCGACTTTATGGAAATTCTTGCAGTTCCTATTATAAACTTTTTGGGGTTGTCGGGTGTTCCTGAAAATAAGGGAAGAGGAAAACAAGGTCTTTGTGAAAAGGAAGAGATAAGGTTGTTCCTTTAGATTGAGTTTGTTAAAAGTTTTAGTTATAAATAAACTTTATTTTGGGGTTATTGTAAATAGACGGTAGACGAGACTGTTCGTGACTGCTGAGATGAGCAGATTTTCCTGCTAGGTAGGTTTTTAAATTGTTTTATTTTCAGAATGCTCAGAGTCCGCGTCCGTGTCAAAATGAGATGCCGAGAGTTTTAAAGTATTCTCAGGTCGTAATTTTCAATTTTTTTCTTTTTCACCTGTTTGGAATTTTTGTACTTTTATTAATTGTTGTTTATAATTATTAAGCTCCATGAACATGGCGATATTATTATGTAAGTTCGATTGTTTTATCTACCCCTGTATAGAAGGTTAATACAAAAGAGAAGTTTATAAAACTTTCCCAAGTAAGATTTTTTGGTACATAATTAGTTGATTGAAGCTAAAAGCTCTTCGGCACTATTACCGATGCTATGATGAATACGGCCCACAACTAATACCATGTTATGGGCCATAAATAGTGACAAATGGCCACCTCCTTAGTGTTATGGTCTGAATTAATTTCACTAAGTGTTTTACGTACTAATATTATCGTATTTTGTCATATTAGTCCGTAAACGTCTACCAACGAATATAGGTCGCCATTACTAAAAATAAAAGGTGCAATGTAATAAAGTCACAATCAAACGCTTGTAAAACCAATCAGTAAACTAAAGTCATAATTATTTAAATTTTATGAAGTCTCTCGACTTACACCAATTTATGCCTCCCTAGAACAGAACGTTATATTCCATATTTTCTTTACCCAGTTAGAACAAAAATAAACGTTACCAAATATTCAAATATTAAGTTATGAAGCGTCTATTTGACGACGCGACGATTTAAATCAGTTTGATTACATTTGGGCCCGTGGGACCTAAAAAACAACACGAAAATAGAAATATATAATTCTTACATTATTAAAAACCTCCAAAATGCAAACACTTCCGCGAAACAGTAATTAATCTACCAGGACAACATGTATCTGGTGTCGCGAACGCAAAGCATTAATAATTACATTCCCGAAGCCAACCGATCTTTCCCGAAATAATTACAAACCACGATTCATTTACCCAGGGTTGTGTATGTACCAAGCCGAGGGTAGATCCATCATCGCCGTAAAATGGAAAACAAACAAGCAATATCACTACAAAATGCTTGCAAGCAAATATGGAGAGAAAATAGCAGGCCATAATAATAATATAGAAACAGAGAGAGATTCTACGAGGTATGCTGTCAGTTCACCAACAATTAATTTACAAATTTTTACATATTTTGACAAGCAACGATTGGCAAAAACGTGATTTGTCATTTCATCATTATACAAAAACAAGTTTGCCAAATAATTGACCTACGAAAATAATTATCCGATAAACATTTTTTTTTTTCGTTTTAAGTCATAAAACAACGTTTGAAAAAAAAACGTTCTGAAAATGAAAGATTAGGTTAATTATTAAAAAAAAAATGGTTAGGGTAGGTTAAGACTGTGACCTCCTCCGCACGAGCCGAGCGAGCGAAGCGAGCGGCGCCGCGGCAGCGGCCGACGAGTGCCAGAAACGACAAAATTATATAGAAAAAATATTTTATTAGGTGTAAAGAACTTCAGTAGGTACTTGCCTGTAAATTATTTGACCTAAATAAAAATTGGAACCATGTAGGATTATTTGTAGTTCAATAAAATTATACAAAACAATACCGTTGTAATCACTTTGTGACTGGTTTAGAAATTGTATTATAGTGACCCCGGTAGTGACTTTATTCCTCGTATAGTAATACGCGGAATAAAGTCACTACCGGCGCCAGGGGGCAAGACAGTTATAGTAAGGGGTGCTACGGAATTCAAACTCAAACTCAAAATCAAAGCATTTATTTCAAATAAACCAATTACAGGCACTTTTGAATTGTCAAGGGGTCGGTCAGTCAGAAAGATGAAGCTAGTTGCCCATTCCAAAGCGTAGTAGGTACCTATGGAGAAGAACGGGCAAGAAATTCTATGGACACTCTTTTAAATCAAAATATTGTTACAAAATAGTGGTAACATCATTCATGTTGAAATTATACATGTGAGAACGATGTAAAAAGTCGTGCACGTTAAAAGCGTCCGTAATAAAAAGATAAAAACAATTCAGGAATCAAAATAAGCCGTTGCAGCTAAGACATGACCAGTGCCTACTGACGGCGCCCGTTCACGAAAATGACGTATGCATCAGCATCATTCAGCTCAACCATTTTGAAGGGAACACAATGGTCCAATATACACGCCACCACCAGCGACACATTTGAGTGAGCATGACATACTCTCAGCCGCCAGGGCACACTCAAGTCAATGAAAGATGAACTCAGTAACCTTTATTTATAGTAGGTACATAGTGCTCACACATGTGCTATACAATTATACAATACTAAGAGATTGAATTTATACAATGCAAAAATAGATTGTACAACCTTTATCAGCTCCAACAATATATTCGAATGCTAATTAATTAATTTACGCGCCTTTGTGCAGCAGGACCAGCCCTGAGCCAAGCATTTTTGTCAGCGATGTAAACCCCCAACTTATAATATGCTTGGCTGTATAGTGTGCGTTTTATACAAGATTTAAATTTAGTTTCATTCTGTTGGAGTATGTGGGGAGGTATGTTATTGTAACATTTTAAACAGTAGGTACCCCATAAAGGATGAGTCTACTTTAGCCAGTCTGAAACCTGGTTGAACTAATTGGTCCCTATTTCTAGTCCTATAGTAGTGTCTTTCACCTCGTTTACTAAAGCTTTTTATTTTTTTCCGTACGTACATGATGTTTTCATAAATGTATTGACAAGGTACCGTCATGACGTTAATGTCTTTAAACAGTTTCCTTGGAGAATCGCGCCTGCGGAGGCTGTATATTGCTCTGATGGCTCTTTTCTGCAGAATAAAAACAGACTCAATATTGGCAGCCCGTCCCCATAATAAAATACCGTAAGACATGATTCTATGAAAATAACTCAAATAGACTAGCCTCGCGGTATCTACATTAGTAAATTGACGGATTTTTCTTACAGCATATGCTGCTAAACTTAGCCGTCCTGCAAGAGATGTTAAATGAGGACCCAATTGCAGCCTTGGGTCTAGCGTTATCCCCAGGAAAACAGTTTTATCGACAAATTCTAGTTTCTCTTTATTCAATACTATGTCACAATCACTACTTTTAACATTCGGTAAAGCAAATCTTATGCATTTCGTTTTTTTCCCATTTAATACTAAATTATTAGCAATGAACCAGTTGTGTACCTGCAGTAGGGCATTATTTACGCCGTCAAGATTTGATGCACGTTTATTTATCTTAAAGATTAAAGAAGTATCGTCAGCAAATACCACCATTTGTGGTTGGTTTTCTAATAAATGGGGTAGATCATTAATATATACTAAAAAGAGGAAGTGACCTAATATCGAGCCTTGTGGAACACCCATTTTCACTTTTAAATCAAGTGAATTGACACCATTCATTTGGACTTTTTGTTGTATATCATTTAAATAAGATTTTATTAAACTAAGCGCGAGTTTACCTAGTCCGTAGTGGTCAAGTTTTAAGAGCAAGGTTTCGTGATCAACGAACCTTGAGACCTTGGAGAGGTCACAAAAGATCCCTAATTGTTCGGGTCGACAGAATTCGGCACAGCCGGGCCGCACCAGGCGCTGGGCGGCAAGATTCGTGCTCAATAATGCCGACGTGAACAAATGTGTAGCACGCCTTACTACTTACTGTCTGGTGGACTTTTCAAAAAATTAAAATTTATAAGTACCTACTATGAAGGCACTGTTGTCACACTGAAAGTGTTAGAATAGGCCTGTAAGAAAAGCAGCCGATGAAAAATTTATTATAATTTCGAATTAGGAACTCTTTGGGAATCTGTAGGTGTGTAATGATGGAAGCTGATAGAAGGGTGACATATCAACAGATTCAGGTGGCTTTAGGCATTGGTATGGGTCAAGTACAAAAAGTCTTATATGAAAATTTAGGCGTCGGAAAGCTTTGTACTAGATGAACACCTCATAATTCGACGGAAGATCAAAAATGCTGTCGTTTGGATTAGTCCTGCTCAATGCTTGAAAAGTATGACGGAAGTGACTCGATGGTGTATATGACATCGTCACATGTGATGAAAGCTAGATAAATTGTTACGAATCCGAACCCAAAAGACAATCTGCCCAATGGATGTTCCCATTCGAAGATTTGCCGACAAAAGTAAAGAAGGGCAGAAGTCAAGGGAAAAAGATAATTGCCTCATTCTTTGGACGGACGGGTCATTTTGCAACAATTGTCCTAGAAGATAAAAAGACTGTTACTGCAGATTGGTATGTCAGTCATTGTTTACCAGATGTCTTGGAAAATGTTAGACAGCAGCGCCCAAGAAGCAGGATCCTCCTCCACCACGACAACGCTCACTCACTCACTCCTCCAGACGGACTAACGAATATTTGTCTATCGAAAGTGTGGAGTTAGTAAGTCATTCTTATTACAGCCCTGACCTGGCCCCTTATGACTTTTATTTATTTCCAAAAATAAAAGATACATTTAGAGGAATATTCGTTTTATGAACCCTGAAGATGGCTGCCTTTGAAAAAGGCGTGGAAGAAATCCCTAAAGCCCATTGCTTCAGTCAATGGTTCCATCGCATGCGACGGTGCTTTGAAAGGAGCGGAGACTACTTCGAAAAGCAGTAAAAATATTAAAAGGCTTCTACATCATTCCGTTTTTATTTTTTTTAACTTTCCTCTATATCTCAGCCTCCAAAAAACTTTAAACAAGTATATAAATAATTCTTGTTCAGTTAATTAAGCAAGTTGGAAAGTTTTTCGCGGCAAAGATCTTACACTCTGTGAGCGAGGGTATGTTCGCTATTCGCTAGTTTTAATTAACGGGAGCGAATACACTTTGAGTTAAGGTAAGTTTACCGTAGCGTGAGGCATACCTAGGAAGAAACATAATTAATGTACGTAGATTTACGTGGATGTATTACAACTGAATGTGTTTGTTGCGCTGTTCTTCTTCCTTCATTTGTGGTTGAATATTAGCAGACGCACGGGTCGATCAACGGTTAAGCTACGCTTGCCGCGGTCGGTTCGTGAACGGGTGACCATCCATTACATATCGAGACCCCGATACCCTTCCGTGCTTCGAAAAGCACGTTAAGCCGTTGGCCCCGGCTGTCGTTTGTAGATTTTTGACAGTCGTTACGGGTAGTCAACCAGTCTTACAGAAGTCAGATAAGCAGACACTCTATGTATAATACTGGTAATCAGATGCATCCGGTATAACTCTAAGTAATCTCCAACATGGTAAGGAAAAGGATGTACTCGTACGTCATTCATTTAAAAGTTGTGTTGTGTGTTGTCGACGAAAATGTTAACAAGTGGACCAAAGAACGTACCTGTGGATGCCAATTTGTAGTGCCACTTACAAATTGAGTGCTTTGATTTGATTAATTTATTACTTATACCCAAAATTCTAATTCTAAATCACCTTACAGATATGTTTTTCATTTGATAATTGAACCTTAATTTTATAACCTCAATTTTCATCGATGATTTTCAAACCATAATTGTTAGAAAAACTGATATAAAGTTGAAACCGTCTAAATATAGATATTTGTGTTACTAATAATTCTCTTTGTGAGTGGTTGCGTAAGAATTTAACCCAAACAGGGTTTATTTACAGTTTCAGCAGATACTTTTGGAATAGACTACTTATATGACGTGATGATGTGACGTTTCAAAAATCAATAATTAAAGCAACTAGTAGCGACGCCTTTCGTGGGTCTGCTCAAGCTCGTGGCATGATGGTTTTGGTGAAATTGTGTCATGCGAATTAATTACATGTATATTAGTTATTTGAAATAAATAAACGAATAGACATAATTTCCCACATTCTATTTATAAACAATGTCTATAAAATTCGAAATGACTACTAGATGAGAATTCTATTTAGTCTGTCGAAGAGGAATTTGGAAGGACGTAGGAGATTGGTCCTGTCAAAATAGGTGAAAGGTTTCCTACAAGGCGTGACAACGAGGAACACGTTTTGGGAGAGGAACCAGACTGTGTCCAAATAACCCGTTGGGTTTTCTATAAGTCCAATCAAACGTGAACCTTGCCTGGCTGATTATGCTAGTCTCTTGTAATAGCTCTGATGCGAGAGTAAGACGTGATGCCTTGGTGTGGCCCCGTGGTCGGATGACTTGGAATTGATCCGGGTGCGGGTAATTATGATGTTAACCCTTGAGGTGTGGCCATCTGTTAGTGAAGAAGGCCTTACGGAACCGTTTAATGGTAAATGAGGGAAGCTCGCTGCTCCAGGTAACAATAGCGTCATTGTATATACCTGTAGGCCACGTTTATGCGTGTGAACACCGGCATTATCCTGGGCTTAACGCCAAAGGTTTTGGTTCCGTCATTTGAAAGGAATATGTTGAGAGAACACTGAGTTTCAACTGAATTGTCATAATTTAACCTATGAGAGAGTTAGGCCTTTTGTAAGAACTAGGTAGTAAAAGCAGTTGTTATAAATTATTGTGTCTCGGGTTGTTTTGCATAAACGTTATTTCCCTTTATGAGCACAACCATAACAAGTCGATAATTATTCGGTTGAGCTAGAAGTTATAAAGCTGTTCATCTCACGGACTTACTAAAGCGACTCTGAGTTATTGTTTTAGTCTCATTGCAGGTGTATACCCCGATACGACTAGGAACGGAGACCTAGTTTTGTCGGAATACACCTAAGTGTGTGGAAAGGGTTTGGTAAGTGGCTCGCCACAATTGATGTTTTGTACCTAAATTTTCTGTGTAGCACAATAAATGTTGTATTGTGTAAGAAGGTACTTCTTTAGTTGAATCTTTCCCGTACAGCTTATGCCCTATACATTTAATTTAGCACAGTGGTAAGTAGTATAATGCTATATTGATACCATCAACAGCTCGTTTCAAAAGATATTATATAAACTACAAAAAACCGGGTTACAATGTAAGTTCTCTGTATTTCTCCTGGCATGAACTTGACTCTCTTTTCTTTAATTCAATCTTTTTTGCATACTTTTTATCGACTGACCTAGCAATACTGTCGTCAAAACAAACGGTAAACTATTACAAAAGTCGTATTATTTCGTTTTATGCATGTGTCGTGGGGATCTGATTCGCGCATTTGATCGGATGAATTTTAAAAAATAGTGAGCCATCAGGGGACGCTTGGTAGATGTCAAACATTGAAATTTTTTTGTACAAGTAATATGCATAAAAGAACAGATTACGACAGGAACGAATATGGCATAATGTAAAAATAAAATATTACGATTTCATTACAAAAAAAGATGATTGTTTATTTAATAAACATGTATTTTTCCTATGCTGACGAAACAGCAATTATAGTCTATGGGGCCGATTAAGAACATGTTAGAGCTGCTGCCGAAGCGTCATTTGAAGCCGTTATTAGATGGCTGCGGCTAAATCTCCTTACTCTGAACCTGGATAAGACCTACTACATCCCTTTCAAGTTACGAAACCACCTACAAACTTTACCATTAACGCTCACACTTGTAATGGCCAGTCGCACTGCTCATGCTTGTCCCTTAGTGAGGTAAATAATCTCAAGTATCTGGGAGTTGTGATTGATGGCGGACTCAACTGGTACTTGCACTTGGATATGATAAGCACCAGCGTTTCTTTATTTATTTCAAAAAAGCACAGCCACATCACATACATTAAACTTATGCTAGAAATAATCTTAATAACTTAATGTACATGACAATTACGGCGTACATAGCATTGATCATAAAATCTTGCACGCCCTAAAATTTAATATACTAACTAAACTAAAACCGACTTACTTTAGTAAGTAAGACGGGTAACAAACAAAAATAAAAAGCTAAGAAATATAAAACACTAAAAATAGATATTGAAAAATAAAACATTGAATTTAAAAACAACTTAGCAATGATAGTGTGATTTTCTTTCTGAATCCCGGTAGCTTGTTGCTGAATATATCTAAGTCGGGTGTGTTAGAAGAATGATTATATTCAAGCTTCTTAGGTCCTCTGCTGACCTAAACATGATTAGAATGGTGTATATTGCTATCTGCCGGTCCGTCATCACCTACTGCATGACAGTGTGGGGAGGTGCAGCTAAGACTAGGTTTCTCAAGTTGGAGCGAGCACAAAGAGCAGTCCTTAAAGTGATGTCAAAGAAACACTTCAGGTATCCCACTTTACAATTATACAAAGATATTAAAGTACTTTCTGTTAGGCAGCTGTTTGTGCTTCGGTCCGTACTGAAAAGCACTCCAAGGTCCCCCCGCCTGACCCGACACGCCGCCGCGCCGTAAGAAAAAGCCTCTCTGTCTTACGGAAAACCACAAGACCGCTTTTGCTAGAAGCCAGCATTATGTTCATGGCTCACAATTATACACTAACAATAATAATAAAATAAATATTATTCAATTGGGTGCTTACAGGGTAAAAGCTAAAATTGAGGAGTGGATTATTAAACAAGAGTATGAGGCTGTTGAAAATTTACTCACCTGGACCTGTTGATTCTATTACATAGTTCTCCTTCCTCCCGACGGCAGCACCCCCCTCATCCCCACGCACACACCAATATGCAACACTTCCCTCATATACACACTACACTCATTACATGCCACGTCATCCCACAGACATACTCGTACACAACATTCATACGTCACCACACCACCTACACACACTAACACACACATACTGTTCTACACAACGTTTTTCATTTCTCTAGTACATAAACTTACTTATCTTTGACAAGTTATTATCCAAATAAAAAAACAAAAAAAAACACTACTTGTATGCTCACATAAATCGTTCGACCTTAATGTCATGCGAAGACACTGCCGCCCAAGATACAGGATTTTCCTAGTTTGGGGGGCAGGGTACCTATTCTTATTGGTCTTTCCACCTCACTACCTACCTTTTGTGCCCAATCTTTATAATTGTACGTCAAGTTTATTGACCATTCTGTATACTTATTTGTCACAGCTTATGTTTCTGTGAATAAAAATTTATTTACTTATACACGGTGACATTTGAATCACAGTTTTGCTAGAACAAATGTTGTTTAGACCATGGTCTACTACCCTTCTACAGCATCTAATATGTTATTAATACAATCTAATCTAGGAGTTCTCAAATTAGCCTTACGTTGCTCAAACGTGTAATAATGTTTGAAACATTAACCGTAACATCAAAGTACTCAACACAGTAGCGATATTGCATTCAGGACGCGAGCGCCGCGCGTCGCGGCCGCAGTGTCTGTGTTGTAGGGCGTAACGATAAACCCGACATTTTTAACATTGCCTTTTTTGTGTTTTTTTAAATTGAACCCGCGACACGCAGCGCAACAGTCAATCGCTTAACCACTGCGCCAACCGTGTCGTCGGCTTGCTCTTGACTCTAGTCTAGGTCAGTGGTGACAGAGAGAGAGTCGAAGATGGAGTGAGCTTACATAAATAAATATTAATGTCATTTTTTATTGTGACGTGGCGTACTGGCTAGCTTTAACTTATCATAAGTTGTTTCTCTATTAGAGTATCAACTGTACTGTTTCCTTCACGTTAACATTATACCTACATGTGATTATAACGTCGTATCCGCTCACAGAATGTGCGCGCGAAAAAAACACAAGTGGCCTGAGGACCAGATGCGTCATCACAGGCAAGTCAGCAGATAATTAAAATTTTGCAATCACTTTAACTTCAACATTTCTACAAACAAGTTCACATCAATTTAATCGAATTCAAATGACAGATCTATTCTCAATCGTTACGCAACAAACCAGTTAACTCGATTCCTAAAACATCATTAAACATTGGCTTGATTCTCTAATCGATTTTCAAAACAGTCGGTATTACAAAGGCATCTAATTAAACGTTATAATTTGGATTTGTACACAATAACCGCGCAAATAACTTGCGGGCCGTCAAATGAAATATTTTGAGTCACAGTGTTAAGGTGTGGTTCCACTACACGAACTAAGAAGAACAGTGCTTAAGATCGCACAAAAAACGTTCTAACTTTTACTTAAAAGAAAATTACTGTTATTACCGTGGTCTATTTGAGGCTTTCCAATTTTATTTATGTACAATGTTAGTGATCACAGTTATGACCATCCAGTGGAAAACGTATTCAGATTGCACGTAGGTGCAATCTGAATACGTTTTCTACCTAGCTAATTTAATTTATATAGTTTTCGTAAGAAAAAAAATCCATTTTGTTGGTTCCTTTGGGATCTTCTTTGGTTCTTACTCAGTACCATTCCGTTCTCGTTCAGTGTAAGCACCCCTTAACAAGCAATGAATTAAATTTAAGAATTCGTTTCGCTTCTCTTCGCTCGGAGTTCGCTTGATTGATTTAAAGGTCGTTATCGAAAAGTTTACGCGAACAATTCCAAATTCAGTGTTACGGTATTAAAACGATAAATAAGGCACGTTTTAGAATTTAAGTTGTTGTTCCACTGATGTGATTGAGAGGGGATTTTAAGGGGCAATTCTTTTCTTTTTCTGGTAAAAAAGTCAGTTTAATTATAATTAATTTAAATCCTCAAACAAAATAACTAGCTCGTTGGTTTAGTGTTCGCTAGCGCTACTGGTAAGTATGAGGTCCAGGGTTCGATTCCCAGGTTGGGCAAAGTGTTAATGTGTTTTTCCATCAGGAATATCTCAGCAGCAGCCAGTAGGCTCGCCCCTAATGGGACTGAAACGTAACTGGTAAAATGTGGCTGCATCAATTGGGTACCCCAGTTGTATTAAAATTAACTTTGAAGGGACCACCCACATCGTGAAGCTGACTGTACTATGTATCCCTCCGCCTAACCATTCGGGGCAGCTTTCCCCCGAAAGGTCAGGCACATTTAAAATATAACATCTCGTCTGTTTACACGTGATGTTATATTTTAAATGTAAATGCCTATTTCATGTTTGTCCGTATGTATGCACTCATCGACGGGTGTCCACACTCAAACATAATTAAAAGTAGTTAGTCTAATGAGAGCGAATCAACCAGCGTTTGTGTTTGAGCACCAATCAGCCGCGGGGCAAATAGAACTGAATGTTTGATGGGGCAGAGTTAGGGGAGCATGGGGGAGAATATGAGCTTAGTATTATATCCATTATCTTTTAATTTTAAGGATAAAAGTCGATGAAGGGTCCCACCGTCCAATATTTAACACTACATTTTCAACTCATGCACACCTACCCGCCATGCACTTAGTTTTCGTGTGAACATTTTTTTTCTCTCTACAACTACCCTTTTATTAAGATTGTTACGAAATCGTAATGTAATTTTGGCATAGTACTAATCCACTACGCCAGTCAGCTTAATGTATTTTTAGGTAAAAATATAGTATTTTCTCTGTAAGTGATTGTGTAAATATTTTGAGAAAATAAATGTCTAAAACCGTATTTGTTTAAACACTTTTCTTCTTGTTTGTGGGCCCCATTTCATTTTCAATTTAATTATATTTTTATTATTTGTTGTTGTAGCGGCAACAGAAATACACTTGTGAAAATTTCAATTGTCTACTATTACGCTTCATGAGATACAGCCCGCTGACAGACAGACGGATGGATGGAAGACGGACAGCGCAGGCATAGTAATAGGGCTCCGTTGGCACCCTTTGGTTACGAAACCCTTAAAACTGACTGATGTAGGCAGTCAAATAGTCCACCTTGTAATAAGCATAGGCATATTTATTTTACTTCACGTTTTAATCAATAAGAAACAGCCTGAAATTCAACAACTGCTCGTTGCTCAAACATATTGTGAAATACAACGACTTCTAGTTGCTCAAACATAATGTGAAATACAACGACTTCTAGTTGCTCAAACATATTGTTAAATACACTGACTTCTAGTTGCTCAAACATATTGTAAAATACAACGACTTCTAGTTGCTCAAACATATTATGAAATACAACGACTTCTAGTTGCTCAAACATATTGTGAAATACAACGACTTCTAGTTGCTCAAACATATTGTTCAAACAACGACTTCTAGTTGCTCAAACATATTGTGAAATACAACGACTTCTAGTTCCTCAAACATATTGTGAAATACAACGACTTCTAGTTACTCAAACATATTGTGAAATACGACGACTTCTAGTTGCTCAAACATATTATGAAATACAACGACTTCTAGTTGCTCAAACATATTGTTAAATACAACGACTTCTAGTTGCTCAAACATATTGTGAAATACAACGACTTCTAGTTGCTCAAACATATTGTTAAATACAACGACTTCTAGTTGCTCAAACATATTGTGAAATACAACGACTTCTTGTTGCTCAAACATATTGTGAAATACAACGACTTCTTGTTGCTCAAACATATTGTGAAATACAACGACTTCTAGTTGCTCAAACATATTGTGAAATACAACGACTTCTAGTTGCTCAAACATATTATGAAATACAACGACTTCTAGTTGCTCAAACATATTGTTAAATACAACGACTTCTAGTTGCTCAAACATATTGTGAAATACAACGACTTCTAGTTGCTCAAACATATTGTTAAATACAACGACTTCTAGTTGCTCAAACATATTGTGACATTGCAACAACTTCCTACTACAGACTGTTTAAACGTACTGACGTCTGTCCGTTACTTATGCGACCTCATTACATGATACTGCTGCTTTCGTTACATCTCTTATTTAGTTCCAAACCATACATATTGAATTAAATTTTGAGCTTTGTGCAAGCTGAAATCGCACTTACTTACATTTTAGTAAGATTTCAAGCAGTTTGCTTGTTTATTCACATAGCTTTTTACGTCACTTCCGTCATTGTCGAAGACGACGCGTATCGAGTTTGCGCTGATCTAGGAAAAAAAAACAGAACATAAAATAATGAATAAAAAATTTGTAGAGCCTTAAAAAAAATATAGCAATTTGTTTCTCGACTGTACGATTTATTTTTAAACAATGAATCCGTTTCGAATTTGTAGCGTATTCCAATATGCTCCACCACCCTAAGGTTGAATGCCACTTGCAAGTCGTAATCGACAAGGTCTCTTTGAGCATCCGACAGTTACATCGTTGCACTCCCAACCTTCGTGAAGGTTTCATTTACTGGACACTGTTGTCAAAAGTGGTAGATCAAGTCGACTACAGTAACCGTGAATGTAAGGAGAAACGTTTTTAACTTGGTTTCTGGGCAACGGACTGAATACTATGGCTCGTCGGGCATGTACTGAGTGGCTGTACATGGCCAAAGTAATGGAGTTATATTAGGTAAATTTCAGGCGGAGTATTTCAGGTTCATTTGAACTGCCTAATTCTTTTTGGAATGCATTACTAATATCACCGTTTCGATTACAAAACTTAAAGATTATTGAGAACTCCTTTTAACCATTCATTTTCTTCTTCAGCAATGAATGATGGGTGAAGTATTGATGATAAAAAGTACTCGTATTTTTACTTTCACCTAATATAACTGAAGTTCTCATTGCATTTGACATCATCTGACGTAAATGAAGATATACTTAAAAACACTTGTGTGTATTACCCCTAACAGTATTTGCGTGTCGGCCACCGGCAGCAATTACGAAGTGGTGTCAACTTCATCAACACCCTACTATTAGATACCGGTGTATTTTGTATGTGAGGTGGGAATTCAATCGGCCAGTATTTTTTATTTATTAGCTATCTATAGTAAGGGAAAGTAGTTGCTAGGAAACTGACAGTTTTATTTGAATATATGAACAATTTAAGTTTGTTTTGATAATGATGTATCTGCAATCAGCCTTTCGGATATGAGCAAATGTGCTGTTTGGATCATGGCGTGGTTATGCAGGGCTCCAGTAAGGGCCGCATATGCGTGCTTACCTTAATTTCCCTGACATTATTTTCTGGGTCAAATTTTACTAACTGGTGCAACTACACTAAGTGACGTGTATGTCACACCATGACACCCAAATGATCCCACAATGCAATGTCCCCACTGCTGGGACACAAGCCTCTTCTCTGTGAGAGGGAGTGGGCCATAATATGACACACGAGCCAAGTGCGGGTTGATAGATGTCACATGTCTTCGAATGATTAGTTATAGGATATGCCGGTTTTCTCACGATGTTTTACATCACCGTTTAAAGAGCAGTGGTGATGAAATTAACTACACAAGGTGTAGCATTGCATATGTAAGCGGCCACGCCCTTTATGCCTGGACGCTTGTTATTATGAATTAAGTTCTGTTTACGTTTTTATTATTTATTTCTGCTTGAGTATAGTTTTAAATATTGGCGTGTGCTAGCTGACATATGGCAAATAATGTTAATGTTTTTGTGTTTCGTAATGTTAATTACTTATTAATGTATAGAATCCAGTTCTTTTAACTGAACAGACAGCAGTGCTGCTGGCGAGTTTGTTCCGCCACTTCTTCTTCCCAGCTAAAGTACTAGGAACTGGTGAAGGGTGGGCGTTTTGGGGGGACTGTCTTATGTGATTTTGACGTTCAAAAAGTGCTAATTCTCAGCCCAGTTTGAATAAATGACTTTTGATTATGATTAGAATTCAACGAATAACACAATTTCGTTATTTGAATTCGGCAGTATTTTGCCAACTCTGAGAATTACCACCTAATTAACAATGAATTTCACCGTACGTTTTCACGTGATTTTAACCGTATTAAAGCAGTTCTATAATTAAGTGACGATGCTATTTTTGTATAAACACTCATAATAATAAAAAAATACCCAACTACGTGCTGTCAAAAGGTAGGCAGAGGTGTACAACTTCCCATATTTCTATGTTGGACCTCTTATAATGAAAAGCGGTCTTTCAACTAACTATGCCTGTGATACTCGTATTCCGCATTAGATCTCTTTGACATTTCTAATTTGAATTTTAGATAAAGTATGTAACGTACCTATGACGGATTACATTCATATTACTTGACAAAGGTATGGAGTTTAAGGAGTAGGTTGTTAAAGTTGAATTAGGTCTGGAGAGATCTCGAAGGTTAAGTATCTCGAGATATCCTGTAATTGCATGGAAAACCGGGCGCGAAACTTGATGGTAAATAATTACCGCCGCTTATAGACATCAGTGATTATATAGGGCTTGCATTCCAGTCCAGCGGCTCCGGTGATCCGGAAGATTCAGCATCATTTCGCTATCGAATCCGGTAAACCCAATAAGTACAGGGTGAGTTGACTTGTGTTTGTGCAAAATAGGAGTACTCGTTACGAAGTAGATTGGGGGATGACACAATTAATACAATTTGTTTCCCTTAGATCGTTCCGTCACACGCTAATTGATTTTTAAACTGAAAAATGTCTCATGTGCCTATAATTACACTCATGCTCTTCAAACGGAAACGCGGCAACAGCTGGCGGGCAGCCATTGGTATGGTGGTAGCAATATCCCGGACGAGCTCCTTAACAAGTACTTGTTACTACCCAAGAGGACTCGGGTGAAGTAATAGCCAAATCATTTATTTTAAGTAGGCACGGCACATAAGGCAGTTATGAATGTCGTGCAAAAAATAGAATTGATTCTAGTCGCACCTTCCTAAAGGTAGTTTCGTATGGAGAAGAATGTGCAAGAAACTCTATCGTTACTCTTAATGTTTTACTATATTTTGTATACATTAATTATATAATTATATGTGAAGACGATGCACCTACAATAAAATTACCATAGGTAAAATATAAAGCAATGACAGTTAAATTTATGTTTCTATCACATAATTAAACATATTTAAAAACATTGAAAATTTTTAACAAGTACCCACAAATATTTTGTGTGTGAGTTAAAGTAATTACCTAATGTAAAATCAATGTCATAATTAAATTATCAACCAGTTGGATTTTGTCTTATGGAGCAGGATATAATCCTCTTATTTATAATAATATGCTTGTTTACAAAGTGTGGTTTTAGTATGACTTTTAAATTTTTCTTTCATTTAATTGCAATTTGTGATTGTGGTGATATTTACTTCATACTTTATCGGTAGCGAAGGCTAGCAGGAATTCAAATATACACTTAATATACCATGAATGATATGATAAAATACTTGTTCTATACTAAACATTTTGTATGAGATACTTTTACTCGCTCATATAAAAAGGTTTTTGTGTCAGCTGTTAAACGTACGGGAAAGACGGGGGAATCTTTCGTATTATGCGAATATTTTCACTGAAATAACCTTGAAATGCTCATAAAAGAATCCATACAGCGGAGTTATTCATAATAAGTCTTTATTTTCACGGAAGCTTTGGCGGAATATTTTTTTAAAGAGATATTTTCCTTGGTATCGGCTTCCGTGTTGGAGGATTAAAAACACGGGGACACTGCTATTTGATCCAAACAACATCATTGTTGGGGAATATTGGTATACCTACGTAGGTTACGTATCTGTTGTCAGATTTTTGATTTTGACCTCAGATCATCTGTTTTTGTTTATATGATCTGAGGTTTTGACTGTTTCTAGTTTTCTCTGTCTACGGTTTCTATCGACTGCTTTAACTTCCCAAGACAACCTGTTCGTTGATCCTGATAACGTGACATACCTAGACTAAGTAGGTAATTAAACTAGCTTTATAAAAAAAACCCATTGAACCATTTACTCGATCGAATATAAATTGATAAATTGCCAAAATGGAAGCGATTATGTGTCAGGCATTTAGGGTAGGTACCGAAGCGGTTGAATATTTAATCAGTCCAACAAGCCCAGCGAGATACTGGATAGACTGATTTATTGCAGCACAGGTTAATTTCACCAATCAATCAATCATTAGGCCCTAAAAATACCCTCCTATCTACATATTGTACTTGGCCATATTTGGCACATCCAGTTTTATAAAAAGTTCAGCTTTGTTATGTCTACTCCGACAATCATATCAGCACGCTTAGCACGAGAACCGTAGAGAAGCGTTTTGTCGACGGAAGAGTAGACAAAAATGACGTTTCCGTGTAGACAGTGGAAAGTTTTCTACTGTCTTTAGCATGGCGATTACAAAATCAAATGTAAAGGAAGTGTCTTCACTACCGTAGACAATTATTGTCTATAAGGCCGCCCATTGTATATTAAGTAGTGTTCAGTTTAATTTTTGTTGTTATGTTTTTTGTGGTGTACAATAAAGAATATATAAATAAATAAATAAATAACGTACAATTTTATTGACAATTTTCCAATTTTCCTCCGATTTTGACAGTTTGGAATAGAAATCTTTCTTCCGAAATAGTCTGCATAAAAAAAGACCTAGACAAAGAGTCGTTAGTTGTTTTTTCGTTAAAGCCATAGATATAGAAATCCGAGCGTACTTTTTGTTCAAAGCACCGGCTGCCTAAAATAGTAATTTTTGGCGGTGCTTTGTGGCTTTTATCGTATAATAGGCAGAAATAAACATGTTGGGTTCAATACGCCGATATTATTTAAGTTTATATATAAAGAAAAACTTAAGCGAAGATGGAAAAAGGGCCCGAAAACTCCCCTAAAGCGAAGTGTTGATGGGTGGACATAGGTACAGGGTGGCAGGGACATCGAGTCGTTGACGCGAAACCTGCCATATTACCATGGATTCAGTAGGTATATGATTCTGAACCGCCCTGCGTTGAAATTTTTCGTCGGTAATTTAAAAAAAAATGCTCTTCCATACATTTTGACCGCGCAGGTATTGCACTTTTCTGAACTATGAAACAGCAGTTTTTTTTTTTATAACCGGTAAATAATTCTGTCTAGAATCATGTGCTGAATTCTTGGATTCACTTTGCGCGTCGATGTCCCGCTAATACCACCCTGTATAGTCCACTAACACCTCTATTAGTTTTGCTGAGCTTAGCCAACTAAGCTAGATGCCAAAAATCTATTATTTCCAGAATAACAGTTTTTTGGTATTAACAATTAACTATCTAAACTAAACTAAGAACAACAAAAGATGCAACAGTTCTTACACTTAACTTTAACTTTGGTCTACTAAATACGTTCACAGGGAATATAAAACTACTCGCAGAGCCAATGGTGCCGATTCTCTTGTCACAAAATTCTCTAAACTAGAAGACTAAAAATCACCAAAATTTCGTTTATTCCTGTCAAACGACGATTTCCCATTCTGAAATTGACTAAAATGACACAACTTAACTAAATTTTTGTTTGACAGCACTAAGATGACACTGAGATTATAATTTAGTGAAAATGGCAATTTTGCTATTCTGAATTTTACGTTTTTCACCAAAAATTTTGATTGTCTAACTAAAATCTGCCTATTTTTAATCGCGATTAAAAAGGTGTGGAATAAAATTAGTTGTCATGAACTAAAATTCACACCAACACCTCGACTTCAGATGCAAAAACAGTACTGTATCTTTTTTGCTTTTCTTTTGCTTATATCTCGAAAACGGTGTGTCCTATCGCAAAAATAATGAAAATTTCGACCCCCTTTGTAATACCCCTAAACCTGTAAAATCCAACGTGTTGGTAATAATTTTTCATATTTTATTTTTATATTTTTTCATACAAAAATTGAACAATTCCATACAAAACATGTCGAGGCTGCAAAAAATGTGCGCTTCCGGCTCTAAAAAAAAATTCCCGTGGTAGTCGCAATTGCCAAATTTGATTTTAGGTGTGTCAAAATTATTTTAAAATTTAGATTTTTTTTGCAGAATAGCGTTAAGATTCTCTTAGCCAAAAGTAAGGAGTTTTAGTGATAGTTTAGTTAGTTTAATTCGGTGTACAACAGAATCGACACCAATATCTTCTCATTGAACGCTGACTAGGTACATTCAGTTTTAAATGGCTATTATATAAAATACCTAAAATTTAATGATATCATGGATACCTACAACAATAACTAATAATAAAATAACCTAGTAAAATACTTATTTTTTGCGTAACGCCATCAAAATTGTATATTATTTTATGGCACAGGATACGCAATAATATACACAAAATAATGTGTTTTTAAACATAGTTGGTGGTTTATTAGGCGCGCACCAGCCATAAATCAACATTTATGTCTAACAAATAGACTATTTCGTTTTGTTATTGAAGAATGATACGTTCAAAACACTTTCCTTCACATATTTGTTTGAGAACGAAACGCAAGGTAAAATTGTGTAGTCAAACAAATCACTTGCGACTAACCCCGTTGCTATAGAAAAGTCACTGTCTACTAAGAAACCCGAGTCTAGGTGTGACCTCGTGCTCGGGAAGAAGACATTTCGAGAAGGGCAGACGAGTGATTTCTGTTCTACAGTAGAGTAGAAATAGAAAGCGTCATGCTACTCGTAAGCCTGCTGTTAGTCTCTTTCTTTTCCGTCCTTACTTCTGTACTTAATATTATATTATAAATGCGATATGGATAAGGATGATACTTTTATCCCGATGGTAGGTGTTTCCGACCTCCGCGTGGGCGAACCCGTGGCAAAAGCTAGTGAGCCATATTAACAGCCTTGAACTGTAACGATATTACTATACAATCCAGTTAGAGAAACCGAATACTAATCTAGAAGTGAGCAGTATGTCTGTGTTTGTCACACAGAAAGTTAGCCGGAGTTGCGTCACCGAGATCCGCAGTTTGTTTGTTTGTAACATTAGAGCACAAATACATAAACACATATTAGACGCGAGTTAGCTTGTCACACACAGCCCGAGTTTGATCGCACTTGCTTCATGAATTTATATTGCGATTCAGGGAAAGAGCATCTACGATTGACACTCTAAAAATAATCAGCTGCTGCTGTATCAGCTATCATACATTTGGGTCGAGAAAGTATTGAAGTTTTGTACGGGACAGTTGAGTTGGGTTTGTAACACATCCTTTACTTATGACCACACCTTTCTTATACATGCTGTATGTGGAGTTCTTACACATGCTGTATCCGGAGCACTTATACATGCTGTATCCGGAGCTCTTATACATGCTGTATCCGGAGCTCTTATACATGCTGTATCCGGAGCTCTTACACATGCTGTATCCGGAACTTTTATGCATGCTGTATCCGGAGCTCTTATACATGCTGTATCCGGAGCTCTTACACATGCTGTATCCGGAGCTCTTATACAGGCTGTATCCGGAGCTCTTATACATGCTGTATCCGGAGCTCTTATACATGCTGTATCCGGAGCTCTTATGCATGCTGTATCCGGAGCTCTTATACATGCTGTATCCGGAACTCTTATGCATGCTGTTTCCGGAGCTCTCACACATGCTGTATACGGAGCTCTTATACATGCTGTATCCGGAGCTCTTATACATGCTTTATACGGAGCTGTTATGCATGCTGTGTCCGGAGCTATTATACATGCTGTATCCGGAGCTCTTATACATGCTGTATCCGGAGCTCTTATACATGCTTTATACGGAGCTCTTATACATGCTGTATCCGGAACTCTTATGCATGCTGTTTCCGGAGCTCTCACACATGCTGTATACGGAACTCTTATACATGCTGTATCCGGAGCTCTTATACATGCTTTATACGGAGCTGTTATGCATGCTGTGCCCGGAGCTATTATACATGCTGTATCCGGAGCTCTTATACATGCTGTATCCGGAGCTCTTATACATGCTTTATACGGAGCTGTTATGCATGCTGTGTCCGGAGCTCTTATACATGCTGTATCCGGAGCTCTTATACATGCTTTATACGGAGCTGTTATACATGCTGTATCCGGAGCTCTTATACATGCTGTTTCCGGAGCTCTTATACATGCTGTATCCGGAACTCTTATGCATGCTGTTTCCGGAGCTCTCACACATGCTGTATACGGAACTCTTATACATGCTGTATCCGGAGCTCTTATACATGCTTTATACGGAGCTGTTATGCATGTTGTGTCCGGAGCTATTATACATGCTGTATCCGGAGCTCTTATACAAGCTGTATCCGGAGCTCTTATACAAGCTGTATCCGGAGCTCTTATACAAGCTGTATCCGGAGCTCTTATACAAGTTGTATCCGGAGCTCTTATACAAGTTGTATACGGAGCTCTTATACAAGTTGTATCCGGAGCTCTTATACAAGTTGTATCCGGAGCTCTTATACAAGTTGTATCCGGAGCTCTTATACAAGTTGTATACGGAGCTATGGTGCAAAAAATCATGCTTCTAGAGCCAGTGGTTTAGGATGTGCGTTATTTGTCAGTGAATTTTATATTTTGAATAAGTAGAAGACCCATGGGAGAGGGATCTACGAGTGACGATACTGACTTTAGTATAGTGATTTTATTATACTGACATTTTAATTTGATAGTCAATTACCCAGTAACTCAGTTGTGACGGTCAGATATGCCTTCGCTCCATGTAAAATACTGCTATTCAGCGACATACAGTTAGACTGGAAGCTGACCCCAACATAAATAGTTGAGAAAAGGCTAGGCAGATGATGATGAGTCGTCAGTTTCTAATTAATGTACCGCTGAGCTTGACTTTCTAACGGAACAACACGAAAACATACAACGACATACCCTGAGATGAAATCCAGCATCCCAAGTGACTAACACAATCCGACTCGAATTCGGGTCATCCAAATAGGACTTTCTATCACAATCCGAAGGATTTTGAAGGAAATTCATAATTCAATGCTTCATATTATGTTTGAAACGTCAATATCGCAATGAATATTGTTGAATGGGCAAAATGAATGGCTTTTAATAGGGATTGTGAGTGTACGTAACGCAATTACCCCGCGGAACCCCAAGTCAAGGTGATATGCGACCACTAAACCAACTAGGCAGTATCCAAAGAGAGTCTGCTATAAAAAAACAAAACCAGAGCTGTCGTGAGACACCCAAAAAGTTACTTTCGTTGTATATTATGTATAAAATAACAGACATAATAAAATTAATTAGCAACGATTGAGAGTAATTAAACGAAAAATAGAAATAATAATATACAGAAAAAGTCACATTGAGAGGGCAAAACGCTTTTTCCTTACGTGACGATTTCTACCAGTCAACGCCTATCGCAAGCCGCGTTATGGAACTTCGTTACAAAAACTTATAAAAACACTTTGAAATAATAACTGGAGGTCGATATTAATTCAATTGAAACTGAGCTCAAGTTAGATTGATGAACTCGTTGATTGGAGATGAAATAAAAATATTTCCGTTTCATCTCGTGCTGCAAGTTTTATGAGTCACTACAAATGTCAATAAAACGATAGAAATGAAGTTCTGACACTTTCAAGTATAGATAACTGTAGACAGAACAGGAATAGACGGATTATTTGTTGAGAAAATGACCTACTAGTGCAACTAAGTGCAGCATGGTTTTGGGCTCGGAACGGGCAAGCATCAATATAAGCACGATGATAACAGTTATATATAGTAGGTACGCGTTTTGCCAATGAATATTATGCACTTAGCAAGTATTTTGCGGCATTCAAGCATTTAGTGCACAACCAGGACTGTAAATGTGTTGCAAGCTGACAGTAGTATGAGAAGAGAAAGCTATATTGACCAATGAAGATAAATAATCACCAATAAAGCTGAAACAAGGTTAGCACATATTAACCGCGATCAAGAACTGTCAGTATCAATATCTGTTAACAAACAATGATAACACTGACAGCTCTTGACCGCACTCAAACTGTGCTGATCGCGTTCAGTTTAACTGCTGATCGCGTTCAGTTTAAATGCTGATCGCGTTCAGTTTAAATGCTGATCGCGTTCAGTTTAACTGCTGATCGCGTTCAGTTTAACTGTTGATCGCGGTCAGTTTAACTGCTGATCGCGTTCAGTTTAACTGCTGATCGCGTTCAGTTTAACTGCTGATCGCGTTCAGTTTATAAGCTGATCGCGTTCAGTTTACGTGCTGATCGCGTTCTGTTTAACTGCTGATCGCGTTCAGTTTAACTGCTGATCGCGTTCTGTTTATAAGCTGATCGCGTTCAGTTTAACTGCTGATCGCGTTCAGTTTATAAGCTGATCGCGTTCAGTTTAACTGCTGATCGCGTTCAGTTTATAAGCTGATCGCGTTCAGTTTAACTGCTGATCGCATTCTGTTTATAAGCTGATCGCGTTCAGTTTAACTGCTGATCGTGTTCTGTTTATAAGCTGATCGCGTTCAGTTTCATTGTTAAAATTAGCTCGGAGCTGGTAACCTACCCGTTGCACTATTTCTACCTGAATTCTCTTCTAGTACGCGCACAGGTACATATATTCTCTTGCCCTAATTGCAATTTATCTGAGATCGGCGCAACATGTCATCTGTCTCCCTACATCTCTATTAGTCTTCGTCTCACTACTAGTACACGCATAGTTATGAAAAATACCACATTTAATAAGCCACTATCTATTTCTCATCAAAAACTTCCAAACCAACGCCAGTAATTCTTTCCCAACCTTCAGATAATTCCATCAGCACTTGTATTCAACCCTTCCCACCTGACCTCAACCCTAGATCACCGGAACACATAAATCTCTCGGCGCGGGGAATAAATTTGTTTTATTTTTTTCATTACCACCCCGTACATTTCATTACGGGGTCGTGCGGGGGGACGATAATTTATGGCACTCAGTTTGTTGGCAAAAAATGGTTAATTACGTATATCGAGGATGAAAGAAGACCTCGTTTGAGAATTGACCTTGTGATTTATCTTGGTTTAGACTTTATTATGTATATAATTAATTGATTGAAAATCCTGGGCAGTCTGCCTTGCTAACAACCATTATAGCACAATCAGTCTATAACGTTCCCATAGTTGGGACACAGAAGTCCTGTCTGCGAGAGGGAGACGGCCTTAATCCACCACGCGGGCACAGTGCCGGTTGGTAGAAATCACATGCCATCGAATGTTTGCTTTTAGGACCCGATGTTTTCTCATCACTACTTCTAGCAATCATACAGACTGGCTTTTTTTACGACTTGGCATTGGCTATTTTTGTTTATCCTGATTCGAGAATAGAACAACTAAAACTGCCACTTCATAGACATTTTCTTTCTTAAAAAAAACTGTTTGAATGTTACTTTATTGAAAGAGTTTCTAATTAGGTCAAACTGTTACGTCAAAGACAGTCCATTATTGAACACAGGACATTCAAAAGCGGCACTTCCTCAGAACCGCTAGTAAAAGAACGGATCTATATCCGTAACAAACTTTTCCCTGTGCTATTTTAAAATCAACTTACAATGTAAATAAACCAGTAATTACTGGAATAACAATCTCTATTTGTACCCTTAATCAGAAAAAAAATTGTCAATATCACACTCTTCCTAACAAAGGAAATTATACATTATCAGCACTTTTCACATTGAATTAATTATTCTAGTCACGCGGACTAATTAACGAGATTATCCCCTATTCTTCTCAGTACCCATACACTACGCGATCCAAAACTACAGCTTCGCAAAACTCCTTAATCAAAATACATTGAACGCTGGCTGCGCGGGAAACGGAGCGTAGCGCAATAAAAACAAGAAAGGGATGAAAAATAATGGCAAAGAAACGAATGGAGCGAGAATATCTGAGTAATTGTTGCATGGAAAGATCTCTAACGAGCACCTCGGGTAATAAAAAGGTTTCTGGGGCCACGAAGCGAGTGATTGTTGAGTAAGACCGGGAGGAATTATTTTTTTTGGTTTTGTTTGAGATTTACAATGGAGGTGGTGACATTGAGACAGTTTTAATGAAGGTGAAGCACTATTGTCACAATAATTTCATCAATATATAGCGCGGCTGATGAGCACACCTTTGGAAGAAATAAATAAAAAATATGGAGTTTTAACTCGATTTTTTTTTAAATCTTTAGATTCAGAAAACCCACAAATAAAGAATCGTCGCATCTCTGTCTGCTTTTGAAACCACATAAATACGGGATGAAATACAAAAGCTATTAAGCCGTAATACCTACATTGATTAAATTGAATTATCAGCATTCATCATTTTAAATAAAAGTTACAATGAAAGAATGCTTTGTATTTTCATTCTGCAATTCATTAAAATGTTAATCCTCGCTCCTCGCGTGGCCGCGACACAAAAAAGATAAAATTTTACAAATAAAAATGGCGTTGGTTTATGAAAATAAAAAGCGCTCCATTCATTAACGGGCGCACTTGCATGGCTCATTTATTAAGTTCTGTAGTGAAGTGAAAGCATAGGGGAGGTGGTCCCGGGAGCCCGGGGTTTATGCAATGCGTATGTGTTTGTGAGAAATAAGCTTAGAAGGCTTTTATTATTAGATACGTAAATAATATTGGATAGTTAGCTAACGGAGGAGCAAAGAAACGATGGATGGACTGTGTGAAAAATGATACGACTAGAAAGGGGGTGACACCGAGATTATTTATGAATATTTATTTTTATCTATATTGACAGTAAGTATCTTATAAACTAAGCCCCACAAAACCGTAGTAGTGGTTTGACTGTGAGATGACGACTAATAGAGAAGTGTGGGAGACGAACACACTGCGCCGACACCTGATACATTGGGACAAGGGCAGGAGCTGATGATGAGAAGTGAGCTAACAGGATGAAATTATTAAAAGACGTTTTATTTTTTGTAGAGACAATACCACTTTCCGTTTTATTATCTGTTAGAAACCTCTGACAAAATGAAAAGCGACCTTTGTAGTATCCTGGTGTCCAGAACCTTATTGTATTCAATCATAGAGCAACACGGAGTCCGCCGGTGGTCCGTGTTGCTCTATGTATTCAATATATTGCTTAGTGTGATAGATGAAGATGTATTTTTTAAGATAAAAATTATAGAGTAACCACTTGTTCAGTAATTAAATTACTAGACAGTCTCTCAAACAATTTGCAAAGTAAATCACAATCAATCGTTTACAATTCGATTAAAAGTTTATTTCAACTGTGAAATAATAATTATTCTCTCAGCAAATTCATTAAAATTATAGCTGTATTTAATTATAGCTGTATTAAAATCCAATTTACTTTGATTTAAACATCGTTTACGTTTTCATTTACAGTAAGTATTTTGTGAAATAAATTATCTGTGGACCGGTACATAGTGGGTAAAATGTTTAATGATTTAAGTGTTCATAGAGTGACGAGATATTATTATCTTGTAAGCATTGCGCTTGTAGTTCCTGAACTGATGGGCAGACTAGAACTAAAACCACCATTACAAGGCACAAAGACTCTGAGCTGCTAATGAGAAATACTTAATGAAAAAACCCAATAATAATTTGCCCGAACTGAAGATGGAACCCAGGAACCCATGCTTAGCAATCGTGCTTGCGACCAATAGACCTATCTTGTTTTGACCTATTTGCTTTAATTAAACCAGCGTATTCTTCATTCCTTTCAGAATTAAATTTAAAACGCTCTTTTGTCAAGCGGTAGTCACTCTTCTTAAATCCCGTAAAGTAAAATAAAACCCCACAACAGTGCCACTTACTTTGACAAATACGGGGCTTGCTCCAATCCCGGGTGATAATAAACTTATCCCGTATTTTTATGATGGCCCCGCCTCGTCGCCGCCGTCCCGGCACGACACGAGGGCGACACGGGGCCGATCCCGGACGCTGGTGACTCTAATGGGCTCAATTTGTGGAACACTTCGTTTCACTTATGACTGCGGGAATTACTGTGTTCATGGCTTATTTTAGTTGAAGATTTTTTAAGCTGTCTCTGTTGTTGAAATTTATCGTATTTCGTAGTACTCATGTATCATTATTTCATTAACTAATTAGGTTCTAAAATACTGTAACTGCACAAATTAATAGCAAACTGGTTTGTTTGATGTGTGTTTATGATATTTTCCAATAAATATCAAAATACCAATTTAAAATTTAAGTCCCGTTATTTACTCATATATCCCGTGCTTTGCTGAAAGTGACATTACAAGTAAAAACCGTGGCTATAAAAATGTAATAGCAAACCTTTTACGTTTTGAGAATTAATTAGATGAAGTAATTATTATGAATATCTTAATTGATTTTAGTAATAAATGAAGATAAACTTTTAGATTTTTATCAAGAGCGGAACCTTTATTACACGATCTGTCATCTCAGCAGTTAAAACAGTAACCGTGGAGTTTCTTGTCGGCTCTTCTCCATATGAAACGCCCAATTGGAACCGTACACGTAGCTTCTGACGTTTCATAAGTAGGTAGCCTAGGTATGTAGGTTTAAAGAAAAAAAATATTTAGATATTTTGTTTAATTGATTTCTTTTTAGCATTTAGTGAGTTTTTACGTAGACAGAGCCGTGATTACTATCTCAAGAACTATGAACTTGCTCAAGGTTTTGTTTTTGCTGACGTGTAACCGCTAAGTGCTTGTCATTTATGAACTAGAAACACTTTAGGCTGTTATGAAACGATAAGTCTAGTTAAATTAGAACCAATACAGATTTTTTCAGGTTATATAGTTTTGTTGTTCGTTTTTATGATGAATCACTATTGGAAATCAAATTTAAAATATTCAAAATTAACAGTTTATTAACTTATGTGAAAGGGCCGGTTTCGCAAGCAATGGGTAGCTCGCCGTCGGATAAGGACCAGACCCGGGTTGACGGCGCGTTGTGTTCCACGTCAGCACCAATGACGGGGTCCGCTAGGGCTGATGCCTGCCAGGGCTGCGGGAAAGTCCGAGAAGGATACCGTGGCCCCTGGCACAGGCAACTGAAGGAATACGGGTGGGTTTTAGTGAGTAAGAGTCTGACACGCCATCCCGCTCTGCCCAGAGCAGGAGAAGTTATTTGATGATTTCTCACCCTCAAAAAAAAGGTGTTATTGATGTTACAATCTATATATATAATAAAAAAATGCTGTACTTAAGGTAAGCACATCTTCTCTCATTCATTGAGAACGTTTGGACCGACTTGGCTAATTTTTGTTTTATAATGTTCGTAATCATTCGATTTAGGTCTTTATGGGAAGAAAAATAGAAAATTTCGAGGAGGCTTTTCTATTTTTTCTTACAGATTTTGTATGAACCATTGTAATTTGTACAGGAAAAAAAGGTCTATCGGGTAAGCTAGCTATTTAGTCGACTGCACGTCGCACGTCAGTGGTTACACTTTGATCATACGCTGGCCTAAAGTTTCAATAGTATAAGAGGTCAGCTGATCTGGTTTCCTGTACTAGTTTCGTTACCACGGACGCGACGTGCGGCTTGCTGTACGTATGAATATTTTTGGAAGCATTATCTAAAGTTTATTAGCCCTATAACTTTTCCCTGAGCAAGGCCACTAAAAACTCCACTTTTAATTACATTATTGCTACAAAATCCTTTATAACGAATAGTGCTAACGAGCCAGTGATGTAATTACATAATTTTCTCTTACAGGTAAGTGTTCGTCTGAATCTCGGGGTAAAGATGAATATTTATGAGGCCTGTTAGCCCCCTAGCCTGGCTTACTAGCCTGGTTCTGAAGGTAATTGTAAGCTGAGAGGTGATTTAGTACCGGGTCAGGTGGAAGGCGATTATCATGTGAGTACCTATTGTTATTTTAGTTTTGTGGCTATAAATAGTTCCATAGAAATACGACGTGCCTTTATGGTTATGGCATTTGAAATTATGCCCACAACGTGTCTTTAGTCTCGGTTTAAATCTTAGCATAGTTTTAAAAAGAGTTTTTACGAATTCTTAAAAAAACAGTTCGACACACGTTTTGAATTCTGAAATATTGAAATGTGCAAATGAATAAAACGAATGGTTTTAAAACTGACAAAACTACATTGGTAAGTAAAAGAAAATGTATTTTCAATGTTTTTTTAATGCGTTGTATTGTAGTATGTGGTTAGCTAGTGACCTCGTCAGTTGATCATAAAATATTATTCGTGCCTGAGAAACCGGGAACAAGTTCGTCATGTTCCCTTAATTTGTCACTGCTTGCGGTAGCGTCGGGGTTCAGGTTGCCTCCTTCCCTCAAATATGGCGAGAGGGGTAATTGCTGATCTTTGCGTTATGCTGGTGAACAGGTGCTTCGTGTGGTGACACAAAGACACAAGGTGGTACAAAGCGTAATAGGTACCTATGGAGAAGAACGGGCAAGAAACTCCATGGACACTCTTTTAAATCAAAATATAATTTTTTTTATAATAAATTTATAAATACTGTTACAAAATAGTGGTATGTTGAAATTATACACGTGAGAACGATGTAGAAAAACGTGCACGTTAAAAGCGCCCGTAATAAAAAGATAAAAACAATTCAGGAATCAAAATAAGCCGTTGCAGCTAAGACATGACCAGTGCCTACTGACGGCGCCCGTTCACGAACATGACGTATGCATCAGCACCATTCAACTCAACCATTTTGCAGGGAACTCAATGATCCAAAACACACGCCACCACCAGCGACACATTTGAGTGAGCATGACATACTCTCAGCCGCCAGGGCACACTCAATGCAATGAAAGATGAACCCAGTAACCTTTACCTATAGTAGGTAATTAGTGCTCACACATGTGCTATACAAGAAGAAGATAGATTGTACAACCTTCCTCAGCTCCAAAAATATCTTCGAATGCTAATTAATTAGTTTACACGCCCTTGTGGAGCAGGACCAGCCTTGATTTCTGCTTGAGTATAGTTTTCAATGTTTTTGTTGGTAGGTATATTGGCGTGTGCTAGCTGACATATTATGGCAAATGATTGAATTTAATGTTTTGTATTTCATAATGTTAATTACTTACTATTGTATAGAATCCAGTTCTTCTAACTGAACAGACAGCAATGTTGCTGGACAGTTTGTTGCGCCACTTCTTCCCAGCTAAAGCACTAGGAAGTGGTGAAGGGCGGGCGTTTTGGGGGACTGTCTTATGTAATTTTGACGTTTAAAAAGTGCTGATGCTCAGCCTAGTTCGAATTAATCACTTTTTATTTGGTTTGGATTGAGAAAATCTGGCTTACTCGAATTAAAAAAAAAAGTAAATAATCCTCTATTAACCAATTTACCTGTTCCAAAATCATTGACAAGAAAGAATATCAAACTTCTTTCGGTAACCGTAGCCGTAACCCAGCTCTCAAATCCGGCAGTAATCCAGCGGTTAATATTCCGACCACGTCCCGGATAAACACTCGTTATAATCTATTCATTAGCCCAAACCGATTACACAGACTTCAGTTACAGACTGCAGACTATCCTTTGCTTTTATAGCTTAGAAACGGGTAGAGATTTGTTCTTAGATATCTGTTCATTATCTTAGAATGATTTTCTTTAAGTGTTAAGAGACGTACCCAAGTGTAATTTTTATTTATTTAAGGTAAACAGACAGTTACACATTAAATTTTGTAGGAAAAAAATTAAAAAAGATGCGGCCAAATGTGAAACCAATTTTTCTACGGAGTACACAGTCATAAAAAACAATCTTTACAAACCAAGTGTAACAGTAAAAATACTGTCTCCTTTTATCACCGCTCTCGATCAATAAACTGGTGTCGGTAGTTTGGTGTTGATAGCTAACAAGAGAACACTACTAAGCTGTCCATCCACTTTACCCATCCATCCATCATGTTTAAGACCCTAATTGATAGTGTTTAAGTAAATTATTATAACAAAATAAATTAACTAACTGTGTCATTATTCTTAAAACTTGTATTAAATATTGTTAAAAAATTTGTGGTTCTAATAGTAATATTGTAATAAGTCATGTCGCTGTCGCCTGTGATACAGGTTTGTACTAGTTTAGGCATCATACTTTGTAATACCATTTTGTTTTTGTACATTAGGTGAAAAAATCAACTCGTTAGATTAGGAGAAAGGCTAGATACTAGTCATACGAAATCCTTTAGGTACATTCTTTCAGTTCGGGTGGAAATTTTTAGTTCCTTTTACCTATCGTTAACTTTTATCTTGACAGCAAAAATGACATTCGGACCAGTCAAAAACCCATTTCATCTCCAAGAATCGTTCGGTTTCTTCCATTACCCCCGGTCCATTCTCGACTATTTCAATATAACTAGTGTGGATACCTTAAAAGCTTTACAAATTGTTGAGACTGACCCTCCCTACAGTGTTAGCGCCTAATGAAATTACAGCCATCTGTGAAGATATTAATTTTGTTGACGTATTTGATAATCTGTTGATATTAATTTTAGTTATGGATGTGAAGGATGAAGAACATAAATTAATTTTAATTAAGTGTTTTAGCAATTCTTCTTCTATGTATAATGTAAGTGTGCAAGATTTTAATGACAAAGTTAAACTAAAATAAATTCAAGACATATTTTTTTGTTTTACCTATTTATTCATTTTTATTTATTTATTTAAACTTTTCGCACAAAAGGTACAAAGGCGGACTTAATGCCTTAGGCATTCACTACCAGTCAACAAAGGGTGGTGAAGAGATTAGATGGCAGGTGCTTTAATTGAAAGGAAAAATGATAAAAAAAACTATTAAAACATCGTAAACAAATACATAAATAAGTCGTATACACATAATTTTAGTTTTTTTTTTTTTTTAGTTTTCATTTCAAGATATTTGGGTTTATGTTGTAGTAATGCTGTTGTTTGATAGTTTAGTCAATTCAATTTCGATATTTAAATATTCGGTCCTAGACAAAAACTCAAGCTAAACTGATTGAGACAATGATTGAGTATCACTTTGAAATAGAAGGGCCAGTAGTTTCCAGTAAGGCTCGTCACCAAACTTGGGTAACCTGCCACTAAAGAAAAGCTTGTCCCGACTTAGAAAGCTAGGGGCACACAAGGTGATGTTAATATTGGGAATTCACAATAAGAAATAATAAGTATTGTAATTATGAATATTTGAAGCTAATAAGACGAGAGGGTATGCAAAAGTATATAATATATTATGATTTAGTATCATAAATGTCGTAACGCCGACATCTCCCTTCTTCGAGGTGAGCACTAATATGTATATGCAATCGCATCTTAATATTGTGAAGGGGGGGTAATGGAATGGTTACGCTTGCGCTTAAATGAAACATTTATAGCTAAGTTTATATATCGAACTCACTCACTTCTCACTTCACTGAAACCAGGAACCGTTGGCGTTTTATAATGTTTGTCTCATTGTAAGTAACCTGCTAGACCTAACCCATAGAACCTCTGAGGACTCTAATGCGATTCTAATAGAACACGTTCCCTATGAAAAGACAAGGATGGCATACCGTCCCACGTACCGTCTCTAAAATGAACGTAGAGGTGTAGACTTACCCAATTTTTTTCCGTGTAAGTCTCCGACTCGAAATTGTCCGACTCGAAGTCTTCTCGACTCGGGTCGCCTAAATGAGTCACGTTTTTGTAAACCTTGTGAGATGAAAAAAATGTATGGGGAGGTGTGTTCTTTTTATTGATTAATGTGAAATAATGTATATTCAAGTTAAAAAAATATCTAATTTTTGATATTTTTATTTTATTTTATTATTTACCTTATAAATCCATTAACGGGGAAAAATTCGCTATAAATTTTATTAGATAAGATAAGATATTTTTATTTCGCAAATATGGGTACAGTACATGGTGTAAAAAAATATAATTAAACAAGTTCAGCCACATTTTACCACTAGGCATGCGAAAGGTACAAGACCAACAACAAATACAAAAATAGAAAGATTACAGGCACACACATTAAATCAAACATTTTTCTTCATTCCAACATAGATAGGCATATTCATAACAAAACAATTACACAAATGCATTTTCCTTTTCTGCTAAAAACTCTGAAATATTGTAGTAGGCTTTATTCACTAGAAATGTTCGTAGCTTTTTTTTAAATAAAGGTAAATTTAAAGATTTCCATGATTTAGGTAACTTATTATAAATGAATGGAGCCATGCAGAAGACACTTTTGCGCATGAGTGCTGTTTTTGCGGGTTGCATACATAATCTACTATTATCGCGCCTATTCCGAGGAACTATGTCTGCAAGGCGTGTAAAACGATTTGGGTTACTTTTTACAAATACAGCTACTTCAAGAATGTAAAGGCAGGGCAAGGTTAATATTTTGAATTCTTTGAAATACGGAACACAACTGTCGGTAGACTTTAATGTAAACATAGATCGTATGCACCTTTTTTGGGCTTTAAATATCGTTTCCTTCTCAGTTGAATTGCCCCAAAATATTAGACCATATCGTAAATGGGATTCTGCTATACCATAATAGGCAATGAGTAGTGCGTCTGTAGATATTATCGGTGATAGGGAACTTAAGGCAAATGCTGATTTATAAATTTTCTTACTTAAAATATCTAAATGTATTTTCCAATTTAACTTTTTGTCTATTTGGAGTCCTAAGAATTTAGTATTTTCAACTTCTTCTATGATATTGTTATTGTGGTGTATTTTAAATTGACTTTTCAAAGGGTGTCGTTGATTAAAATAAATTATTTTGGTTTTATTTAAATTAATGTTTAAATTGTTATCATCTAACCATTTTATAACTGAAGCTAATGTGTTGTTAATATCATTCTCATAAGTTTCTGTGTTTCTACAGGGTATAGTCACGGTGCTATCGTCAGCAAATAATGTTAGTGGATGTTGTATGCATTTTGGAAGGTCGTTTATGTACAATATAAACAATAGAGGACCCAATACGCTGCCCTGCGGTACACCAAAAGTGACTTCACGTTCTGATGATCGATGAATTTCTTCTCGATTATTTGTTAAATTAATTTTTTTAATTTCTGTAATTTGTTTTCGTTTTGTCAAATAGGATTGAATTAGTTTTAATATATTGCCTCTAATGCCGCAAGCTTCGAGTTTGTTTAAAAGAGTAGGAAAATGTACGTAGTCGAAAGCCTGCGTCATATCGCAGAATATCCCACAAACAGGCTTCCGACTATCTACGGTTTTAGTGATATTGTACAGGAAATCGTATATGGCCATATTGATTGTCTTATGTTGTCTAAAACCCTTCTGTTCCTCACATAATATGTGATTTTTTTCAACATAAGTATATATTTCTTGATTTATGTATTTTTCGAATATTTTTGAAATTATTGGGATTAACGCGATAGGTCGATATGATTGCATCAGCTCTCTATTATCTTTTTTAAATAGTGGCTTTATAATTGAAGTTTTTAGAGCATCTGGATAAATACCCGCGCTGATACTGAGATTGATTAAGTGGCTGAGGTGTCCGCAGATCTCCAATGATACGTGTTTTAGTATTTTTGTATTAAAACCGTCATGGCCTACGCTATTAGTGTTTTTTAAAGAAAGTATATGTTTGTGTATATCATGTGGACTGCAAGGAGACATGAACATTGAGTTACTAACACTGTTTGTCACATAGGATTTAGGTTTGCGATTTGCAAGAAGTTTGGCCTGAATTTTATCAATGAAATAATTGTTGAAAGCTTCGGCAATTTCTAGAGGATTTGTTATAGTCTCATTCTCTACTTTGATTGTATTGATACTACATTTAGGTATGTTGTGCTTTGTACGGTTTATGATCTGCCATGTAGTTTTGGATTTATTTTTCGAAGCTTTAATGTTAAAATTATTTTGTGATCTTTGTGTCAAGTAAATAATTTTTTTATACAATTTAGAGTAGTTTTTGAAAATAGTTTTATTTGATTTATTAGGGTTTAATCTTAGCTGCCACAACAGTTTTCGTTTTTTTCTATTGCATAATTTAAGGCCTCTCGATAGCCACTTTATTTTTTTTGTAGTATTTATTTTAATTAGTTTAGTAGGAAAACACAAATCGTATATCAATTTAAAAGTAGAAAGAAATTCATTGTATGCTAAATTGGGATCATCTGTATTATATATGTCAGAAAAAGAAAGTTCGCTCAAGTGTTTCTTAAACTTTACAATATTTACCAAACTGTAATCTCTTGTAACTGTAGACCAATAAGCACTAATACATATTTTCTTGACCGGACAGTGAAGTAATTGGGCCGTGTGATCAGACAGTGCAAACTCTAGAACATCCGTTTTACAAACTTTATTAAAATTATGTGCAAAATTATCTATGCATGTTTGGCTGGACATGCGTGTTGGTTGTTTTAATGCTAGTTTCATATTAAAGCTCAATAGAAGGTATGTAAATGCATTTGTTTGGGCATTCCGCTTAAGTATGTCTATATTAAAGTCTCCAGCAATTACAATATTCTTACTTTGGTATATTTTAATGTTTGCATGAGAGATTCGAGTTTGTCCAGGCAGTCATTGAAATTTTTTACATTTGGTACCCTATAAATACATACGATAATTATCTCGTAATAGATCAGCTCTATAGCGCAGCATTCAAAAACACCTGGTATTGATAATTTAGCTATTCTAGGTAGGTCTTTCCATTGCAATTCATTACATCATATAAATTAGAATTAATAATACAGTTCAAGTCAAAACTGGACTAAACCATTATTAATGTGCTAGCTTATTTCATAACAATTCCGACGACATAACCTTAATAATCAGCTCTCATACGAAACTTTAGAGATAATCTTCATTTTAAGCACACGCGCCGATACCCCGCGAGACCACCCAAGAAGTGCCTCACAGATTCGTCGATCCGCGAATTATTGGCGCCACATATGCGAACAGTTGAAAGGATATTGGAATAAATTACCATTAATAGCTCTTCAGCGATATCATCTAACTGTTGCCTTTATGTCACTATACAAATCAATATGTGAGAACAATATAATGGAAAAGTCCGCAATGTACACACTATTGTTAAAGATTAAAGTTGATTCTTATCAAATATATCCTTGGAGGGAATTAGATTACAACTCACTTACGAAATACTGCACGTATTACTAGTTTCACCTCGGGCATTGCTCCTCACAGCTCACAAAACTAAATTGTCTAGCTTAAACTACGTCATCCGCTATGCTACCTAACGTGGTATCTAACCCACTATCAACTTAATAAATAATGTTCGGTCCTTTACTGTCGTAATGGACATCACTTCTTGGCATTCTGTAAGTCTCCTTACTTCGCTACCCCGCACTCTGGCGTCTGTCGCCTCTAGAGGGTCAAAACCAACTGTGTCAATATTTTCGTTATAACTCCCATCTCCTAACATCACCAGGCTCAGTTTCCAGCCCCTAGATTTTTGTACCATAGACCCAAATTGCTGAATATATTTATGGCAGTATTTATGAAATTCCTCAATTGTTTCAAGGGCCCAGTTGAGTATGTTATAGTTGCCAGACGAGGCATTAGCATTGTGAGTCAAAATTAGAAACTGAATAGGTATTTACGCGTTTATTGCATTATTGCTTGTCCACCCGTACTTGTCCCTAGTTTGTTTCCCATTAATCTTTCCTAAGTTGGCCGAACCATTTACTGCTTTTAAAATAAACAATATTTTGATTTTAAATAGGAATAGGTCACAGCAACGTCAACGTCTTGACAGTTTCACAACACCTACCGAACTCCTCAAAAACAACAGACGTTCCCTCCCTCAACCCTCAATCGGAAACTTTCGTCAAAACACGATGACTCCCCCTCAAATAGCCACAGAGTTCAGATATATGTGTAAGTTCCTAAAGTGCCATTAGGGGAGGATCGTGGCCTGAATGGTGATATTACTTCAATTACAGACGTCTATAATTGGAGGTCTTCGGTTCAGATTAATCCCTCCACTGGATCTAGGCTGGGACAAGATGGAGGTTGATGCATAATGAATAGCTTGGACATAAATAAAGTTACAACTCCCATAGCAAAATGAGCTTATTATCAGCTTAAATTAGGGAACAAACCTGTCGGAGGTTGCGGAAGGATCGTACGTTCCCGCGACCCCTGGCGTAGGTGTGAGATGGAACACCGGGGTGGTTTTTAGCCAGTAGGAGTCTGGCAGACCCCGCCGCCCGCCCGAGGGCGGCGGACATCCATGAGGGTTTTCCACCCTGGAAACAAAAAAAAAAAAGGGAACAAACCTCTATCCTTTTACGTCAATCCACTGCGTGAGGATGCAAGCACAATAATTATGCATTATGAAAATATTCTGAAAGTCCACTACTATCTCCTATTAGCTGCTTCATTGTCAACCATCCGATAGTTAATATAGAATCCCGGTCCTGGAGTGGCAGGCTGCGCTGCTCTTTGCTACGCTATATGAGAGCCGAGGGAACGGTTCACACACAACACTTGCGGGGATTCACTAAGAATGAAACATTTATTCTCCGAAAATAACCGAATTTATTATTATTTTGGATAATACAAATCACAGTCACTGATTCTCAAGGACTCTACTAAAGGCACTAAAGTCTGCGCTTGGGACTGCACTAAAGAATGATTCAAGTCTGCTTAATACTACTTCAAGGTTGAGCAAGACCTAGAGAAATACCCGTAAAAGACTGAGTAAAGACTCATTAGAGACTGACTGAAAGACTGACTTTCGCCAGGACTGACGGCCGCTTTTCTAATCTCTGCGAGGCATTCTGGAAGCTTTCAGAGAGAACCTGACCGGCTGACCTTATTACACTAGCTGGCTTAAACATGTAAGCATTATATGGAAAAAAAGGTGACAGATGAAAATGTACGATAAAAATGTCAAGGAATAAAAATATCCCAAGATTATATAAAATGACGAAATTAATGGTATGAAATACAGATTTTAATGTTAACACAGTCAAAGGTAATTAAAGGTTTGCTTTTCAGCGGTAACAATGTTCAAAAACATATAAAAATGTGAGTTAAATGAGTTTCATATGATTTCACATAGATTCAGATACCGAATTGTAACATGAATTGCTGGGCACAACAGCTCCCTAAATGGTAAATATACAAATATAATAAAATATGTGATTTTGGTGTAGCAAAATACCACAGTACGTAGTACAGTCGTGTACAGGTCACGTCACCGCGTCGGTGGTCACACGTTGACCTTGAGCAGGCTTAACGTAGTATAGAGTTTCAATAGAATAACTGGCCAACGGACTAGTTACTGATACTGGTTACTGATACTGGTACTGATACGGGTAAAGCAATAAAATAAAGTAACGATTGTAGCACTTAGCATTCAGTAGGTAGTTTCTGCCACCTTGTAAAAAGGTTTATATCGTTTGCAACAGACAACTAGTAGCCAGTGCACCTTCTAAAGTTATCACTGTTGTGCCCTGCACCAATAGTTTTGATGTGGTTTGTGTGGTGTGGTGTGGTATTCAAGTTTATTATGGTATTGATCCGAGAGATGCGGATGTGTCCTTAAGACAGGCTTAGGGTCAAAACTTGGTCTTAAGGCTAGAATTATTATACTACTACATTCGGATCCATAAGTATCCTGATGATTACGAGGAATAAAATGATTATAATGATACCGTAAGATATATTTTTTATGCCGTACAGTCTCAGTACCTTATGGGTTTGGGTAGACGTGGTGAATACATGACAATGCAAGGAAACAGAATTGCGAAACGTAAAATATTCTCGCACCCCAAAATTGATGCAGTTAACGGAGTAGAAAAACCACAATCCCATAGGTTTATAATACATTTCGGACCAAAACAAATGAGCCATGTTCGAGGGTCTCTTCTGCATCAATAAAGCCTCGTATTTATGTGTCTGTCGGTAATCGGACGGTTTCTTTTGTTTTTTCTCTGTGCGTTCATTAGGAATAGTTTGTGGGCCGTTATGTTCACGTGGGCACAGGTAGAAGGCGGATAATTGTATAAATTGAGGGTATGTTGTAGTTTTTATTTGGTACAATTTGTTTGTTTGTATATGGGATCGGGATCTAAGGGTATGGCGGTATGGTATGGTATGGTATCAAAATCAATCAAAATCAAAAGTCATTCATTAAAACTAGGCTGAGAATCAGCACTTTTTGAACGTCAAAATCACATAAGACAGTCCCCCCAAAACGCCCGCCTTTCACCACTTCCTAGGTATGGCTATGGTATGGTAGGGGCGGTAGCGGGGCCGAAAGTTCACCGATCGCCCCGCTTTCTTCAAGTTGTAATCGTTCAGGTTGTCGCTATTATTGATGAACTACTTACATTAGTAAGTAGTTTATTTAATGTTTTAGTGGTGATCTGCAAGCGGAAAAAGTGAATGTGATAATAAATGTGATGTATTCGTGTGTGTAGTGCACTTTTATGCCGGTTGCAGACCAAGAGCTAAGCTAAGTTAGTTTAGCTTAGCTCGCGCAGCTGAGGTAAATTTTCATACTTGTGTGCAGACCGCAAACTATGAACACAAGTATGGAAAACTGCGTCAGCTATGCGAGCTAAGCTAAACTAACTTAGCTTAGCTCTTGGTCTGCAACCCGTATTAATCAGTGACGCGCCGATATCGCGTTCATTTTCCCAGCTCAACGTTATTGCTTCTAGATTCTAGTCGCCAAATTAGGTATTGCGTTATCGGTCTGACAAAGGAAAATCCTAGTATACTGTTACAAAATTCTACATTTCACGAGATATTTTGAAATCGAACTTACTTTTGGTCAAACTAAAAATGTCTTGCCATCTTTTCGAGTCACTGAAAGGATGACTCGGAATTATTTCTTTGCAATCATTATTCATTGGCAGACGTATTCAGCATTTAAATACGCAAAAGTCTTATAAAATATGTGTTAAGGCACAAATTTGGTATTTATATTTATTTGGCGATCCTCTCATAATCCCGTATCATATTTTTGAACACGCTTGCTTGTAAAGTGACTCTTATGGCAACGCATTTAGGTTGATAATAATTGAGCTTATCATACACTAGTGCTTTTTACTTTACATTTCGTTTTCAATCTCCGCAAAGAGATTTTATGTCGATAAACAATGAATATTATTGTGAATAAATACACTATTTCAGGTTACATAATTATGATAAATCAATCATCAAAACCATCATCATTTCATCAAATTATATATTTTTCACTACACATTGACCTTAATTTGCGTACCTATTCAAAATATTATTTTGTGTTTATTATATTGTTAGGAATCAGAAGGGAAATAAGTTAAAAAAATAAACAATCTTTAATTCTTTTAAATTACACGTTACAAAATCATAAAACATGTCAAAAGAAACACAAGCACACTATAACGGTCAGGTAGCACGTCCGTTCCGAGCACAGTCCAGGCAAAAAGAGAGCGTTGCCACACAACGTGCCTCCTTTTATAACCTCCCATCGGTTGACAGCTGATCGCCTGACGTCTTTATGATGTCATCTCGCTTTCCGTTACCAACACGGCCTCTCCTGATGCTCTGACGTCCTCGTCAGCTCCAGAAGATGATCCCGCCTGATCTTTAGCAGTGTCTTCTAATAAGACGCTTGAGTCTTCGCTAACTCCTGTAATCAGACAATCGTATTACATAAAAAGACAACAGATGTAGAAGCAAAAACATCTTGAATACATAAAAGGTAATGCGCATTACTCGTAAAATAACATGAGATATCAAAATCTTAGCTAAGATTAACAAACCAAATAAGTAACTTGGTCGCACTGCAGACAGAGGCACCTAGTTAGCGTATCTCACAGCGGCTGTCGGCATAGGCACCTAGTTGGCATACCGCCCAGACTTCTAGAAACACTGTAGGCATAGGCTCTCAGTTTGCATACCACCCAGTGGCTGTTGACATAGGCTCGTTGTTAGCATATCACACAGACTTCAAGAAAATACTTGCCTTCAAAAAATACAGCACATGTCTCAGGAGTCCACTCACCCCTCCAGGGTACCATGAACTGTGCAGCAGCATATGTGGTCTTCCCATAGGAACCAGCCAGAAGCTGCAGCTCATAGCGGCCATGGTCTAGGACTCCAACTACGCGGTAAGGCCCGCGCATACCAGGATCAAGTTTCCCCGTGGACTGGGAATACTTGATAACGAAGACTCTGTCATCTTTGCTGTAGGTACGTGGAGATTTCCGGTGTTCGTTAACACGCCTGTCTTGATCAGCTTGATTCTTGCTTAACCGTTCGGCCGTTCCTTGTCTCCTCATCTCCCGTAGCGACACACGGTTTTCACCAGACGCTTCGATGGCAACGTCTCGGATTAATGTGCGAATAACCGGGGTAGCTCCTTCGGCACCGACAAGCAGGTTCAGCGGGGACTGCTGGGTGGTCTTTTGCTTCGTCATGTTGAGTATCAGCTGTAACCTCCACAACTGTTCAGACCATTCCCCTTTCCGATGGTTCACCTCGAACAAGAAAAACGATTGACCACAGATGACGAAATCAACGAAACTACTAACGCCCCACTATCAATCAGAATGTCTATAGGTATACCCTGAACCATTCCAACTATAATGTCACTGGACATATTTTCCATAGGAACAGAGCAGACATTTACATTACTATTATTGGGCTTACTATTTGCACGCAGCTTAGCAAAACAAACACTAATATCATGACCCGTCTTTTTACAATATGCACATACTGCCTTATTTGAGGTAGAATTCGATTCAGATTTATTTAGTTCAGTCGCATCGTTTGATTTCGACCTTTTAAAACCACCCGCTTGTTTATGCCCTATCTGACCACAAGTGAAACATTTGGGACCCTGACCCCGAGATGAGCGCTTGAAGTCATTCATAAGTGAGCTCTTGTTATCTTTCGAACGCGAACTGTCACTATTCTGCTTAGAAATGGGCTTTACGAAGGTAGATAAGTACCTAACTAACGAGGTTGTCAGATTTGCATTAGTAGCAGTTGCTTTAATTTGAGGGTATTCTATCCCTCTAATAACAATCGCCGCTATCAACTCGTCTGATAAGCCTTTTACAATCCGTAAACGTAATAAACATCTACGTGCATATTCATTGTAGGTTGGGTAACTGTCTGAATCAGAGCTCATTACTTCATACAAAATACCTGCCACATCAATTTTCTTGACACAAAGTGATCGAAAATCCTTTTCAAAATTGTACCATGAACGGTCATTTGTAACCCATTCACTAAGCCAGGTCTTAGAATCTCCCTTCAGACAGTTCCCAACGCGGGAAAGGCACTCATTTCCAGACCAATTATTCAAAACCTGAGCCCTGTCCACCTCGTCAAACCACTGATCAACATCATGCACTTTTGGGTCGAAATTAGACACATAAAAATGATGGGTGCTTACTGACTTTAATGACTGTATTGCTTCCACTATTTTATCCGTAGTTGCAGTCGAAGTATCAGTAGCAGTACCTGTAGTTTCCGGCGTAGCTATTACCCGTGAACGATCTTCTAAGGCTTTCAACCGCGAGACAATGGTCTCAAGCGATTGTTGGTGGAGCGGTGATGCAGGGCTTCGCGTCCTCCGGCGGCTCCCATGACGATCTCGTTCGCGCCTGGAACGGCGATCGCAATCCCGAGACTTGCTACGTGACCTTCTGCTCCGCTTATGGTGGCTACGAGATCGTTTAGAACGCGGGGCACTATTTTTAGAACGTGAACGACTCGATCTATCCATAGCTACTTCTACCTGCTTTAATAAAAATTGTAAGCCTGAAAACTAGTTTTAACTTGTGGGCGAATGAATCTTTATCCCAGTTCTGATGTTAGGAATCAGAAGGGAAATAAGTTAAAAAAATAAACAATCTTTAATTCTTTTAAATTACACGTTACAAAATCATAAAACATGTCAAAAGAAACACAAGCACACTATAACGGTCAGGTAGCACGTCCGTTCCGAGCACAGTCCAGGCAAAAAGAGAGCGTTGCCACACAACGTGCCTCCTTTTATAACCTCCCATCGGTTGACAGCTGATCGCCTGACGTCTTTATGATGTCATCTCGCTTTCCGTTACCAACAATATTTTTATCAACACATTTGCTCAAAAAATGCATTTACGAAGCCTGTATATGTCGTAGGATAATTTGATACTTCGAATCCTCGCGAAAATCCTAGGGGTTTTGCGAAAACGCGGATAATTAGACATAGGCGAAAAATTATCAAATCTTACTGGACAAAGTCAGGATCTAACATAACCTAACCTAAATGATACAACAACAATAGAAGGGTATCTGGCGCTTGGCGGCCGCTGCCGCGGCACGCTCGCTTCGCTCGCTCGCCTTCGCGCGCTAATGGTCACTGTTCTAACATAACCTAACCTAAATTCTAATTATCCGCGTTTTCGCAAAACCCCTAGGATTTTCGCGAAGATTCGAAGTATCAAATTATCCTACGACATATACATTGTTCGAAAGTTAAAAATTACACACCATACAACGGAACGGGCGGTAAAATAGGTACTCTCACCTAAGTACATGTTTTACCGCACCCTTCGTTGTATAGCGCCGTGCGTATTCATTACGGTTTTTTTTAATTACCATAAAAAATTATACAAGAATTCCACCCAGGAGTTTCAAATTACGAGAATAAATAAGCTGAATGATCATTCATTTTCATTTTCAAATATCTTTATTTACCAAAGGAACAATAAACAAAATGCACTTACCCTAAGTTACATTAACTCATTACAATTTAGGCACTTTATGAGGCTGATTCACGTTTCAAAGCTTATTACAGATATGTAGTTTTAACTGTTTACAGCATACACTTCACACACAATAATCATGGGCACATGATTACAATTTTATTATGCAAATTATTTAGTTATAATTTACAGATTGCAAGGTATAACAAAAACTTATTTAAATTAAGCTGAATGATCGAACCTCCTTGGAAGCACTTTTGCTCAATACGTTTATCTCACTTTAGTATTAAAGAGAAAATGAGACGAAAGATGCTTTTCGACTCGACTATTGCGATTCCAATGCGAATTTAATTGCGAATCGTTGAGTTCCTTAAGTTCTGAGTTGAGCTGCACGGTTACTGACAAATGCGTGCATTGACTGGACAGGTCCACTCAATCTGTGTGGTTCTTTCCTCAAAAGACCATTTCAGACACAAATCCACATGGTCCTCAAAGATTATTATAATATTATTCTAATTATTGTGAATGTGAGAACTATGTCAGTCATTGGTTTTTTTATATTTATTTTTGTATTTTTCTCAGCGTAATCATGATCTGGCAGTTTGAGTAATTTATGCGGCCTACTCAAATATCCTTTCTTTGGTATTGTTCGTCGAATCGTTGAGCTCCTTGAGTCTAAGTTGAGCTGCACGATTACTGACAATTGCGTGCACTGACTGGACAGGTACACTCAATCTGTGTGGTTCTTTCCTCAAAAGACCATTGCAGACACCGATCTACATAGCTTTCACATGATCTGACCAAGATTTTGTCTGGACTTTAAAAGAGACTGTGACCTCTGAGTTTGTTTCGGCCTTTCTTCTCAGAGTAGTCAGATAGGAAACGCCGACCTCATCTAGTTTAAAAAAAATATGATTGACGTGTAAAAGTGTTTGTTCAAACCTACTTACAGAAATAAAATCATTTATCCACTTTTTGCGATTCTAATTTTCACCACGCGCACGTAGCGCCATTTGGAAATGGCGCCATTTTCATATTAGAAACTTCAAAGATTGTTATTGTTGCGACTTTCTGACTGATATTTTTATAAACAAAAGTTTGTTTCATTACCTATTGTACTGTTTTCTCGCAAATGTGTTAAAAACGTTGTATGACACACCCGTGGAAATTGGTATTTACAAACTCGTGCCTATGGTAAGCCCTCGACTACTAGTTTGTAAAAACCAACTTACCGCACTAGTGTCATAAATAACTATTATTTAGGCTGTTTAGCGGTTTTGCCAGTGCCTTTATTTATTCATGCGAGCGCATCGCTAGCGCGGTGCATGGAAAAAAACAAAACCAGCGCGCTATTTTTCATAAATATTTGTTAACGTTTTCGTTATGTCTTTAATTGTTATCAAAAATGTCGACTTCACGTAGGGAAGAAAAGCAGTAAGTAGATTTGACCCACCGAAAATACTAATCGAGGCACGAAACGCGAGTGATAGCCTGTCGCCACCACAATCTAGAGAGAAGTACCGAGCGGCTAGCGGCCTATGAAACTTTCATACAGTGGAAAAACAGCGAAAATTCCCAGTCATTTTGGGAGAACGTATTTTTGGCTCACTGCAATGAACTAGCAAATAAATACAATCCCAGCTCGCTTTTGCTCTTTTCCATGTTGAAAAGCACTGTTAAGACCAAAAATTATATTAATATCAAAGCAAAAGTAAGGTTACAGTAGGTAACCTTACGGTATTTCTAAAAATACTCTCGGATGGATAGATTGGTCGGAAAACTAAAGTATTGTTACCAACCGACGATGAAAATTATTCAAAAGAAGCTCCGGATAGTCAATACCTAGCAACGAAGGTCAGTTGAAGTTTATAAAGCTAAAAGTATCATCTCTATAATTAAGATAATGTAGCATAATGTTCTTACAGCTAACTAATTTGATTTCTCTACAGGTTGCGTTAATACTCGGTATATTACAACAAAGGATGTAGAAGCCCACGGTTAAAAGCTGTATAAATTACCGATACTAAAAAAAAACAGGATCTTTTAAAATCCATAGCCCGTTTTATGAAATAGTAAAAAAATATCAATCTCTCTGTTCAACAAAATTAATGCCGAAAATTGCCGCTTTTTCCAAAACTTTCAAAAAGGCAAATTTACAGCTCAATCCATTGGTATCAACAAAGGCGCAACGCCAAGAGAAATTGCAAAGTATTTAGATTTGCCCGAGGCTGGTTCTTACACTGGACACAGTAGTTGATGAACGTCGACTACGCTGCTGGCTGATTCGGGAGCCGTTATATTAACCTTGAAGTGTTATGGCGATCTGACGCAGTCGCTAAATCTTATGTCGAAGATTCTATTCATAACAAGGCACACATTAGTGCTAAAATAACACGGTCGTGCAATTAATTCGGAGCCACAAACGAAGAAGTCTTGCCCTGAGCCGTGGCAATCTACTTCTCGTGACACTGGTTATTTAGTACCTCCTGCTCCCTCTATTGAGCCTTTATATTGACAACATTCATCCAACTCCTATGAAAGTATTTCATCATCGGCGACATTTACTCAAGAAAATTAAAATAACGATATTATTCATAAAATACCAGAACACAAACTGTTCAAATGCCAACAAAAACTGTTCGGTATCACTTGAGAATTGTACTTTCACTAATTGATTAAATAATTAAAAGTGAATAACAATACAAGTCTGTTTTCTCCTCGCAAGTGTGTTTTAAAACATATGAAACATTTGTGTGCATTGATCATTACACACTTGGCTCCCTTATCGCGCTCACCTACGCTACGGCTTGCGCGAATAATACCGCTTCGGGTGTAATGACCAACATAGCACACTTGTATCATAATTTACTAATATCAATACCTACTAAAGTAGGGTTGGTCAATCTTTTCGGTTTAGAATATACCATAACATATTATCATAGCTGTTATCCCCAAAGGATTGGGCAGAAGTGAACCTACAGTACACCCACATTAGGTAGAAGTGTACCTACAGTACACCCACAATTCGCTAAATATTTAGAATCTCGTCGTCATTCTCTTGCCCACGTCCTAATTTATTTGGGGTCGGCGAAATATGTCTTCTTTTTTCCATACACATCTGTTATTCGTTATTAGTAAAGTTATTTAGAATCTATGAATACAAAAAAAACGTGTTATCATACAATATTCTAAACGAAAAGCTGTACGTTGCCGTTGGCGGGACAGCGCAGCTATCAGCGATTATACTAATTTCTCTAGAGACCGCTCTGTTCAGCGGATTATCATAATTTTATGGAACACTCGCTGCTAATAATATTAACTTGTGTGGTTCAACAAACACATTGTTTGTGTGCAGCCAGTTCAGGGAATAAAGTGAGTTGATTTAAATCTTCTCTAGTGCTTCATTTATTCTTTCAGGCTTTGGATTTGTTTTCTTAATGAGCTTTCTTAAACTGTTATGAGTGTTATGAATGCACCACAGCTACACCTACCTAACCTTAATAACTAACCTTTTCTTAAACTCTACGCGACTATCTTTTGAAACGCATGTATTTAATCGAACCTCAGATAATTGTCATATTGCTTTCCTAAAAATATTAGGAAAGCAATATGACAATTATCTGATTATTTTTTTTTTTTTTTTTAAACTTGTTTATAGCGCTCGCTTGGCTCGCGGCGTGGTTGGTCATGACCTAACCTAACCCGTTTGGTCGGAACACCCTTGCTTAGTTATGCGACCTACTGTGAGAAATGGGCAGAAAGTAAAAAAAAAACGTGCGTCGTTAAAGTACAAAAAGTTTTAAGAAGTTCATTATTTTAAAAAAAGCGTTCATCATTCGAAGGTTAATAAGTTTTTAGATGATCAGTTTAATATTTCCCCTTTTGAAATACCTATAGACACATAATAAATAGCTTTTGAATCATTGTTGCTTTTTAATCACCTTCATGTTATACAAGCTATAGTTATATAGTCAGTAACTACTATGTTAATTCACTATCCAGTGTAGTACTCGCTTACAGTCAACTCGCGAGATAATGAAACGAATACAAGTGAACAGGGGTCGGTGTAAAGGTGCGGCCACACTAGCGGCACCAAGTTATAACGAACGCCGTGTAGTGTGACAGACTACAACTGAATATGTTCTTAAAGTAGTAGACAAATAGTTGCATTTAATATATACTAAGTAAAGCATCTCTAAAAACAATGATGACAAACCGTTGTATTTGTTCCCGCAGATAAAAGTTATCTGACGATTGTAATTAGAAATTATGGATTGGTACTTGTAACTTAAAATGAATGTAAGTAATAAACGATTCCATTAAATCAAAATGGCCATTCAACACCTCCATTAATTTGTATCTGTTGGATTTTAATAAGTGATTATAATATTGCAAAATTTGGGACGCATCAATCATAAATGGACTGTAATTTAGTTAGTTGTGTTAATGAGTTGGTTGTCATTATCTAATGCTTTACATAGTTAAATGCGTTGAATGTAATAGAATAATTATACATTAATTAAAATCAAAACAATGTATTAGCCAGCTTGTCTAGCTTTGGGCTGTGATATGTAATTGAACTAATTGATTGATGCCTAATGTTTTGGATAATTATTACGTTATTTAATTGCGTTTTACCGTAGTATGGTTGCCACTGAACAGTCATTTCACAAGGTTATGGAGGCACCCTTATATTCAGCAACTAAGCGCGTTGATTACAGACAGTCTCGTATTTATTATATTAAAAAGGTTCTATTTGCAGATTGTATACCTACCATTTTTAGAGTTCTGTTAATAAATAAAGAACCTCCAGTCATGGCTGTCCGCATAATTCAAGAATGTTCTGCGGAACCCTCCATACTTGCACATCAAATTACACATTCGACCAAAATGTCCAAGTAATGTTACCGATGCTGTCCAGAACGTGATGATTTGATTACGCTCCTCCTCCTCGCGCACGAGAACACCTTGTTTTCGGACAAATTAATTCTCTATTTAATTCCCAAGCGAAGGATTTTGGTAATCTAATCGAGTTATTTGAACCTTTTCGGTTTTTACGTTGAATTTTAAACGTAGATTTTAGTATGCACGTTACGGTAAGTGTGTTTGTAAACATGTGTGCTCAGAACAGAGTAAATAGCCAGGTCTAGCAAGGAAGGTATAGGTATAAGATATATTTATTTATCAATGTAAATGTCGATTTAAACATCGTAAGTTATCATAACTTTATGTTGACTCACTATTACTTTACAGACTGTATCTAGTAGTTTGACTCACAATTACTTTACAGACTGTATCTAGTAGTTTGTCTCACTATTACTTTATAGACTGTATCTAGTAGTTTGTCTCACAATTACTTTATAGACTGTATCTAGTAGTTTGTCTCACAATTACTTTATAGACTGTATCTAGTAGTTTGTCTCACTATTACTTTATAGACTGTATCTAGTAATTTGTCTCACTATTACTTTATAGACTGTATCTAGTAGTTTGTCTCACAATTACTTTATAGACTGTATCTAGTAGTTTGTCTCACAATTACTTTATAGACTGTATCTAGTAGTTTGTCTCACTATTAATTTATAGACTGTATCTAGTAGTTTGTCTCACTATTACTTTATAGACTGTATCTACTAATTTGTCTCACTATTACTTTATAGACTGTATCTAGTAATTTGTCTCACTATTACTTTACAGACTGTATCTAGTAGTTTGACTCACAATTACTTTACAGACTGTATCTAGTAGTTTGTCTCACTATTACTTTATAGACTGTATCTAATAGTTTGTCTCACAATTACTTTATAGACTGTATCTAGTAGTTTGTCTCACAATTACTTTATAGACTGTATCTAGTAGTTTGTCTCACAATTACTTTATAGACTGTATCTAGTAGTTTGTCTCACTATTACTTTATAGACTGTATCTAGTAGTTTGTCTCACTATTACTTTACAGACTGTATCTAGTAGTTTGACTCACAATTACTTTACAGACTGTATCTAGTAGTTTGTCTCACTATTACTTTATAGACTGTATCTAGTAGTTTGTCTCACTATTACTTTATAGACTGTATCTAGTAGTTTGTCTCACAATTACTTTATAGACTGTATCTAGTAGTTTGACTCACAATTACTTTACAGACTGTATCTAGTAGTTTGACTCACAATTACTTTACAGACTGTATCTAGTAGTTTGACTCACAATTACTTTACAGACTGTATCTAGTAGTTTGTCTCACAATTACTTTACAGACTGTATCTAGTAGTTTGTCTCACTATTACTTTATAGAACGTATCTAGTAGTTTGTCTCACTATTACTTTATAGAATGTATCTAGTAGTTTGTCTCACTATTACTTTATAGAATGTATCTAGTAGTTTGTCTCACAATTACTTAGGCAGTTAAACACAAAAACAAATTATATTGGTCTTATTTGACAAAAAAACCATAGGATGTCTGTCAAGACCCTTTCTCTCAGGAACACGTGGAGGTATCAAATTGAAATTAATATAAAATACGAAGATCTAACGGTCCATTGTAGCTCAAAAAAAATTGTAAACGCAATAGAAAAATACGGTCATTTATGTGACATTTCTTTATACTCGCAGATAAATCAAAACTACTAGGGTACTTTCCGTCGACCAAAATCATGAAATTTGGCAAGTTCTCACAGCACAAGTACAGGGAAAGTCTAAAAATCGTTAATTTGCAGTTTTCTAACATACATTTTTGATTTTTTTGCAATTACAGGCTTACATTTGCAGTTGGAGAATTGACTGTGACGTATTTTTTTCAACTACAAAGTTATGTTTGTTCTTGGGATAAATTCATCCCAACTACGGAACTCTATATTGTGAGTGGTCTGGTTTTTTTTTTAATTGCGTCTTACTGCCTAATTAATTAGTTGTTCACAATATTAACACCATTTACACCATCGGATACTCTAAGGAAGACTTCTAGACTGTGAGTGAGCACTAAAGCCCGATTTACATGGTAATATTTAATTTCCTGTAGCATACCATTAAGCAACAATAAAAGTTGCATAGAAACCTCTTACGAGTGCATGTGATTTGTTGCTTCAATTTTATTGTATGCCACAGGGAAGAAACTTGCATTGTGTAAATGGGGCTTAAATCTATACTGTGACAACTGAAATTATTAATGAAAGTAAAGATATTTCTCCCATAAATGTTGACAATACCCACTTTACATTATCACTCTCTAGTAACTCCCTATCAAAACCTCGTCCTCAAACAAGCAAATCGTTCCATCCCACCGCGACCTGCCACCGATCTTGTACCACTAATCGATGCCCGATGCCATCAATCATCAGGCTTGCTCCGTCAGTGATGCATCGATTACCAGCGAACAGACACTGATTTAGAACCAACAGCTACGAGGTTTTTAGGATGGAACAAGGTTTTTGAAAGTTTTGAAAAGTAGACTGTTCGGTGGGCTCGTGTTGTCCATACTCGCGTAAAAGTAAACTGTTCGGTTAGCCCGTGTGATCCATACTCTCGTAACAACATATGTATTGTCAGTATTCCTCGCAGTGCGGCACGCAGAAGTGGCAATTTTCCTTGGCAAATTGTCTTTTATGTTACACACTACACTACTACACTACACTACTACTTATGTTATACATATTTTTCTACTATCGATGTTATTACATCGATAGTAGAAAAATATGTATAAAGTAACATAAGAGACAATTTGCCGTTCACCAGGCATAAATCCAGACTTGGGGCCATACTTACTGGCAAGTATCTAATGGAGAAACTGAATTTAACACTTTCGTTGACTTGGGGATTGAATCCAAGACCATTTCAGAGATCTGCCGTCGCATTTTCAGTAGATTTTAAAAACCTCGGACTTAATCATCATTGACTCAGGTCAGCCTGCGCACAATCTCATTATATTCATCTAAAACCTAGCATAACAAGAAACATTTAAGTATTTATATTACAAGCGCAAGTACCATTACTGTACCGTGTGCTACCAACATGGACAGACACCACAAAGACGGTCACATTAGTGAGCAAAAACCTCGAGTGAATACTGCGATACTCATTGTAACAAGCGACTGCTTGCAGTTGTTATTGTGCATACTGCAGAGAACTTTTTACCCGACCGACTGCGCGGCAACAAAGAACTTTATTACCCGACCGACTGCGCGACAACAAAGAACTTTATTACCCGACCGACTGCGCGACAAAAAAGACGGGGTTATATTTTTCACGCATATCTATGTATTTAGATATCTTTGTATATGGAATCCTTTACACCGAAGCATCCTAACGGCTGATGGGTTTTAATAAATGAGTCGCGCAGTAGCTATATGGTTGATAATGGTTTTGTTTGGATAAAATCAAAATGGCGGATTTTAATAAGTAATGTCATAAAAAATACTTTGAAATAAAAATAGCGAAAACACCGAATAACAAATAGAAAACGTCGCATTTACTGGACTTTTTCATTGTTTTGGTTTTAGATACATATTAATTAGTTATGTGTTCAGAAAAATTATGAGATTTTACTTCCCCCAGATAATAGACCATTCAAAAGACCATTTCAGACACCGATCTACATAGCCTTTACATGATCTGACCAAGATTTTGTCTGTACTTTAAAAGAGACTGTGACCTCTGAGTTCGTTTCGGCCTTTCTTCTCAGAGTAGTCAGATAGGAAATGCCGACCTCATCTAGTTTTTAAAATACGTTTGACGTGTAAAAGTGTATGTTCAAACCAACGTACAAAAATAAAATCATTTATCATTATCATAATGTATTATTTTGTTTTGACGAGGGATGGAGCCAAAGACCTCATACATTGAAGCGTTTGCAGACATTACACTTTATAGTCTAATGGTAAATGCTTTTCAATTTTTGCATTTTAATTATTTTGTTGACATTAAGAACATTGAATCATGTTCATAGCTAAAAAGTGCCAGCAACAATATCATTTTTAATGGTACCAATATGTATGGCATTCAATATGTAGTTTTTTTTTAATTCGTAATTAAATGTCAACTTTTGGGTAAATATTAAAAAACCCTTCAAATTTAAATTTCTCAAACTATTCGATTTCGGTCATACATATGGGGGGCTCCATTTGTTACATTTTGGCCTCCCTATAAGCTCCTGACGGATATACGTCGAATTACAAGTAACCCTAAATATCGTATCAGCATGCAAATCAAACACCAAATTTTCATAATTAAGAAAATCAGGCTGTTTACTGATGACGCTCAAACACGACTTATCTTACGCGACCGCGACTAATCTAAGTCGCAAGATACACAATAACCCGCGTCCCCTACACCCCCACTCGTGTAGTGTGAGTCCCCCATGGTGGGCGAAGGGGGACGTCCCGTAATGGTGTTTGCGGACAACGTCCCGTTCAACGCTCATGCGATTTAATTTGTGTCAATAGTATCATCAGCAGTCGCAGTGTTTGGGACAAAAATAAGGGCCTCGTCAATAGTGGGACAAATTGGTAAAAGTTGATTTTCTTTATTTTTGAAGGAGCACAATAATAGAGCTTTCTGTAACGCTTCTTACACGTGACACAATGTAATTGATTCCGATGTCAAATACATTGAGCCACGTGTTTGGGGGATATAACACAATGGTAGATCATAGATTTTTACAATAATACCTTTTGCCCGCGGCTTCACCCGCGTGGATGTCGGAAAATATCCCACGGGAACTTTGTACCGAGATTAAAAGTACCCCTTGTGTTAACCCAGGCTGTGAACTATCTGTGTGTCAAATGTCATCCAAATGCGTTCATCCGTTTTTGCGCCAATCCGGATCATACATCCAGACAAACGGGCAAAGTAAAAAAAAACTAATAAAAACTACTATATACTACTATCGGCATCAGACTCGTTCTTCTTTCTTAATTATGCAGGTGTTTGATTTGCATGCTGATGAGATATTCAGGGTTACTTGTAATTCAACGTATATCCGTCAGGAGCTTATAGGGCGGCCAAAATGCAACAAATTGAGCCCCCCATATGTGTGGCCGAAATCCAATAGTTTGAGAAATTTAAATTTGAAGGGCTTTTGGTTATATACCCAAAATTTGACATTTCATTCCAAATTAAAAAAAAAAACTATATATTGAATGCTATACATATTGGTACCATTGAAGTCCAGACATAATCTTGGGCAGATCATGTGAAGACCATATTGATTGGGGTCTGAAATGGTCTTTTGAGGAAAACCACACAGATTGACTCTATTCTAGTTTAAAAAATATATAGGTTTAACATGTAACAATGTTTGTGCAAACCTACTTACAGAAATAAAATCATTTATCATTGAGTGGACCTGTCCAGTCAGTGCACGCATGTATCAGTAATCGTGCAGCTCAACTCAGAACTTAATAAGCTCAATGATTCGACGATCAATACCAAAGAAAGGACATTGCCGCTTATTTTACTCAAACTGCCAGACCATGATTAAAACTAACTCAGAAAAAAAAACAAATAATCTATGACCCAAATAGTCCTCACGTTCACAATAATTTAAACAAATATTATACTTTACCGCCACTGCTCTTAAAACGGTGAAGGAAAACATCGTGAGGAAACCGGCATGTCCTGGAACCAAAAATTCGTAGACACATCGAGTTATTGTCACAGTGTGCGGCCGTTGTCATGGCACATCAGGTTATTGTCACAGTGTGCGGCCGTTGTCATGGCACATCAGGTTATTGTCACAGTGTGCGGCCGTTGTCATGGCACATCAGGTTATTGTCACAGTGCGCGGCCGTTGTCATGGCACATCAGGTTATTGTCACAGTGTGCGGCCGTTGTCATGGCACATCAGGTTATTGTCACAGTGCGCGGCCGTTGTCATGGCACATCAGGTTATTGTCACAGTGCGCGGCCGTTGTCATGGCACATCAGGTTATTGTCACAGTGTGCGGCCGTTGTCATGGCACATCAGGTTATTGTCACAGTGTGCGGCCGTTGTCATGGCACATCAGGTTATTGTCACAGTGCGCGGCCGTTGTCATGGCACATCAGGTTATTGTCACAGTGTGCGGCCGTTGTCATGGCACATCGAATTATTGTTAGCGTCGAGTTATTGTCACAGTGCGCGGCCGTTGTCATGGCACATCAGGTTATTGTCACAGTGCGCGGCCGTTGTCATGGCACATCAGGTTATTGTCACAGTGCGCGGCCGTTGTCATGGCACATCAGGTTATTGTCACAGTGCGCGGCCGTTGTCATGGCACATCAGGTTATTGTCACAGTGCGCGGCCGTTGTCATGGCACATCAGGTTATTGTCACAGTGTCCGGCCGTTGTCATGGCACATCGAGTTATTGTTAGCGTCGAGTTATTGTCACAGTGCGCGGCCGTTGTCATGGCACATCAGGTTATTGTCACAGTGTGCGGCCGTTGTCATGGCACATCAGGTTATTGTCACAGTGTGCGGCCGTTGTCATGGCACATCAGGTTATTGTCACAGTGCGCGGCCGTTGTCATGGCACATCAGGTTATTGTCACAGTGCGCGGCCGTTGTCATGGCACATCAGGTTATTGTCACAGTGTGCGGCCGTTGTCATGGCACATCAGGTTATTGTCACAGTGCGCGGCCGTTGTCATGGCACATCAGGTTATTGTCACAGTGCGCGGCCGTTGTCATGGCACATCAGGTTATTGTCACAGTGTGCGGCCGTTGTCATGGCACATCGAGTTATTGTTAGCGTCGAGTTATTGTCACAGTGCGCGGCCGTTGTCATGGCACATCAGGTTATTGTCACAGTGCGCGGCCGTTGTCATGGCACATCGAGTTATTGTTAGCGTCGAGTTATTGTTACAGTGTGCAGCCGTTGTCATGGCACATCGAGTTATTGTTAGCGTCGAGTTATTGTCACAGTGTGCAGCCGTTGTCATGGCACATCGAGTTATTGTTAGCGTCGAGTTATTGTCACAGTGTGCAGCCGTTGTCATGGCACATCGAGTTATTGTTAGCGTCGAGTTATTGTCACAGTGTGCGGCCGTTGTCATGGCACATCGAGTTATTGTTAGCGTCGAGTTATTGTCACAGTGTGCGGCCGTTGTCATGGCACATCGAGTTATTGTTAGCGTCGAGTTATTGTCACAGTGTGCAGCCGTTGTCATGGCACATCGAGTTATTGTTAGCGTCGAGTTATTGTCACAGTGAGCAGCCGTTGTCATGGCACATCGAGTTATTGTTAGCGTCGAGTTATTGTCACAGTGTGCAGCCGTTGTCATGGCACATCGAGTTATTGTTAGCGTCGAGTTATTGTCACAGTGTGCGGCCGTTGTCATGGCACATCGAGTTATTGTTAGCGTCGAGTTATTGTCACAGTGTGCGGCCGTTGTCATGGCACATTGAGTTATTGTTAGCGTCGAGTTATTGTCATAATGCTCAGCCGTTGTCATGGCACATCGAGTTATAGAAAAAGTTAGGCTGCGTAGAACGTCTTTGTCAATCATGTCTTAGTTAGACACATAGATTGAATACTCTTTATTGTGTTCATCTTATGAAATACAGTCTCTTTCTAAGGGCAGATTTATCAATATTCAGATAACTTTAAAGAAAGAGCAATTATGTCAAATTGTCTAGTAAAAAAATAGGTTTATTTGTCACAGAAACACGTGCCCACAAAAAAGATAATAAGCTCTAATAATCTTAATTATTCTTCAGATAACGACACACGTTATTGAGGATGATATTCTCGTAGCATGTATATTTCCTTTTACATGTTGTCTGTTTAGTATATTCTATACCTAACATTTATATTATTTTTATTTAAGTGCAACGTTCGTAAGTACGCTGTACTGGTACAGCGTCCTAACTATTGTTTGCCTCACCGGACGACGTCACTGCGTCAGCGCCGGCTGTCGCTGAAAACCAGCGCTGGGGCTCTGTCTTGTATAGGGTCGCGGCATAATGCTGAGCGATAGCCGTTTTGCGTAGATGTGACGCATGTTTCCCCCAACCTTTTCATATTTTCTGTGTTTGTGTTATTTTTTGCGTCATGTTTACCGCAAATAAACGCATTTTCTTTCTTTCTTTCTTTCTTTCAGATATAAGCAATGATCGGAGTAGGTAGATTGAAATGGGGTCATTGATCCGAAACGTATATATTAATATGGACATTCCTCCGGAATTGGTGGATTATTTAAAAAAAACCGGAATTTATGTAGGAATTTTATTCTGCCAGAGTGGAAGGAGTCATTTGATGATTTGCCATCCTCAAAAAAAAGGTAGGAATTGTAATAAAATGAGCAATATTATTCTTTATTATTCTTCATATTTTTTTTAACGGCACACAGTCACGATTTGACAAAACCCAACGACCAATCAGAACAAAGGATCATGGGTGGTACAATAACCGGTTATCAGAACAATGCGTACGCCCGCCGACGACATGCCAGGTAGCTCACTCGTTTACTTCGGTTCGTAGAGTGCGCATCTTTGTTTGTTACTGTGTTGTGAAAACGTTACTTTTTTTTTTTTTTTTGAGGATGGGAAATCATCAAATGACCCCTCCCGCTCTGGGTGGAGCGGAAGGGAGTGTCAGACTCTTACTGACTAAAACCCACCCGTGTTCCTTCCTTGGCCCTTTATGTTCCGGGTCAGCGGTACCCCTTTTGGATGATCCCGCTTTCCCGGCAGGCTTGGGCCCTAGTGGGCCCCCTCTTCGATGCTGACATCTCTTTGAGGCGCGCGTGGAACACGTACGCGCCGTCCGGCACGGGCCTGATCCTGATCGGACGGTGAGCTACCCATTACTCACCGCCCGCAGGCCCGCGACTACGGTGGCCGGGAGTCGTCACGCGGCTCCCGACGCCCGGAGCGTCCACCGCAGCGGCTTGGACGGGAGACTCTCTCCCTCTCCCGTCCCGCCACCTCCTTCGCTAGCATGACTGCTTCGCAGAAGGAGGCGACTGCCTCCCACTCCCCCTTGCCCCGGACCATGGCTTGAACCAAGGCCGGGCGTGAGAGGTCGCCGCCGCTGCCGATCGCCTCTACGAGGACACGGCGGTGCTCCGCCCATGCAGGGCAGGCCCCCACCGTATGCTCCACCGTGTCCTCGGGGCGATCATCACAGTGGTGACACCCGGGCGTTTCCTCCCGCCTGATGATGTGCAGGAACCTCCCGAAACTTCCGTGTCCGGTGAGGACCTGCGTCAGGCGGTAGGTGAGGACGCCGTGACGCCTCTCTAGCCACTCCTCAAAGAGGGGTCTTACCGCCGCTATCGTGGCGTGCCCTGCGCTGGGTTGCGACAGTCGCTCTTTCCATGCCGCCATGAGATCGCGCCGAAGGTCCGTCCGCTCCGCCGCGATTTGCCGCGGAAGCGGGGTTTCCCCCCGGCGTAGTGCCTCCGCACGCCACTCATACAGGCGCGCGAGGACTATCGCCTCCAGATCCCACGGCGGCAGTCCGGCAAGGAGGCTTGCCGCCTCGCCCGAGATCGTGCGGTAGCCCCGGATCAGCCTTACGGCTACCACCTTTTGGGGCGCGTTCAGATAGTGGGCGGCTCTCCGCCGCAGTGAACGCGCCCACACCGGGGCCCCATATGTAGCCATGGACCGCACGACCCCGCGTAAAGCCTCCGGCAGGAGGCGTTTGGACCCCTCAGGTTGGGCAGAAGCCGCTTGAGGGCGGCCCCAGTCCGTTCCAGTTTGGGGGCCAAACGTCGGAAGTGCTCCACGAAGTTCCACCGGCTATCGAGCACGAGTCCTAAGTATTTCATCGTGGACTCGACGCCGATGTGAACCCCTCCTACCGTTAGTTGGGATCCCGATGGTGGCCTGTTCCGGGGCCCATGGAAAGACATGGCCTCGGACTTGTGCAAAGCCACCTCGAGACCCAACTGCCGGATCCTCTCCACGACTATCGCAACCCCGCGTGTCATCGCGTCGGCCGCCGCCTGATGCGACCTCCCCTGCGCCAGGACCAGCGTGTCGTCAGCGTAGCACACCACGCTGACGCCATCAGGGAGGTCGGCCCGCAGCACCCAGTCGTAACCGATGTCCCACAGGAGCGGCCCTAGAACCGATCCCTGTGGGACACCGCACGACATCTCTCGCCGGTTCCACTCCCCATCGCGACCGGGGTAGATGACGGCTCTGTCCGTCAGATATGCCTCGACTATTCGACGGAGGTAGGTTGGCACCCGGTGATACCGGAGTGCCTCCCCAATGCAACTCCAGGGCAGGTTGTTAAATGCGTTGGCGATGTCGAGTGACACCGCCACGACAGCCCCGCCCCGAGACACCGCGTCCCCCGTCGTGAGGGCTCTAACGCGCATGATGGCGTCCACCGTCGAGCGCCCCTTGCGGAAGCCGAACTGACTATCCGCAAGATCCGGCCCCGTCCTCACCAGGTGCCCGACGAGGCGGCCTGCAATTACTCTCTCAAAGAGCTTGCCGACCTCGTCGAGCAGCACAATGGGCCGGTATGCGGACGGAGAGTCCGCAGGGCGCCCTGGCTTCCGAATGAGTGAAAACGTTACTTGACATTGTAATCGATGAAGATTAAAAATGTGAATAAATGTAAAATGTACATATTTAACAATAAACAATGTTGATTTTTATCTTTTTTCTTTATTCTACCCCTTTTTTTTTTGGTCCTAAAATCTGACTAAAATCAACCTGTTCCTTCGTATGCCCTTTACGTTTCAGAGTCGTGGTGCATCCTTAGAACAGTCTCACGACCCCAGCAGGCCTTGGCCCTCTATGGGGCCCCGTCATTTATTCTACCCTTAATGCAAATTACCATGACCACTATGAAAATATTTAAATTTAAGTGCAACAATTTATGTCTATCTATAAAAGTTCTAGCCATAAAAGGCTAAAAATAAAAAAAATAAAAATTAAAGCTTCGATCGGAATTCGATTGTTTTTATTATTCAACAGATAAATAATGAATTAATTTAGTTTTGATACCTTCCTTTAAATTTTGAATTGAGTAGGAATAATATCACTACCAACATTAACAATATTTAATTGAATCCGGAAATACCGGAATTACTTTCCGGGAAAATGGCTTATCCATGTTATTCTTTCTGTGTGCATTTATGATACAAGTACCAAAAATCAATCTACCTACTCCGATCACTGGATATAAGTTATCTGACAATCCAAAAATCTGCGCTTGAGCTTAAATTAAACCTCCGGGTACAGTGCAGTTAAATAAAATGTAGCACTTGTTAAAAGCTTTTAAACTTTATTACAATAACAAAGAAACTATTTTGTCAATGATGGTCCATAGAACGTCAAATCGAGACTGAAAGGTCAAAGGTGAAGTTTTTATGATCACTATATGCTATCGTCTTCTACGATGTCCTTCTCACCATTCTGGCTTCATTCAACTTCTTTCGTTGTCGCGGCGGTTTTTCTTTGGAATGGGCTCCCTCTGAATATCAGGACCGCAACCAGTCGGTTATCTTATAAAGTGAAGGCACGTGAACATATCCGTCAGAAGTTGGCTGAAACATCCCAGCGCTGAGTTGCTCCTTTCGTTTTCTTCTGTACCGATCGTTATTTCTCCTGAGCAAGGTTTATTTTGTTCATATGTATGTATCTATGTATTAGTATTTATTTTTGCATTTTATAGTTACGAGTATTTCCGAGCTATCTATCCCGTATGTTGCACCTGTCATGGTTTATCTCTGCATCACCCTAAGGTTGACTGGTAGAAAATGCCTCAGGCATTAAGTCCGTCTTTTGTACAGTATTTTTTTACCTGTGCATAAAGTTTTAAATAAATAAATATGCGGAGAATAAGTAATAGCAGGAAAAGATATACTAAGATCTTTTCACAAACGTCTACCAACAAATTATTCAAATAATTATCAAATCTAACATAATAGTGCCCTCGTCTGGTACTCTCGGTACTAATAGTGACTAATGTTGCCACGTCACACTAATTGAGATTTATATGAGCGAGGACTTGAGCTGACGGAGGTACGCGGTGTTTTCGAGGTTCTCGAGGTTAAGTGGACGTTATTAAGTGGGAGTGGAGGCTGTAGGACTGAGATGTGGAGTTAGAGAAACAAGCCTAGAATTTAGAGGCCTGTTATTAACAACAGTAAGTAGGTACTTACAATGGGGCTAGAGATAAAGAAAGATGCTCAAGGATGTTGTGAAAGTCAAAAATATCAAGAGGATTGTACACTGTCGTCATTATCTGTAAATATGTAAATATTCATCAATGTTTATTTATTAAACAATTTAATATGTATAATTATTCAGAATATACATATAATATCATTACAAGAACAAACAAAAAAAACATACATATAGTCGAACATAATAACCTCCTCCTTTTTGGATGTCGGGAAAAAATCACATAAAAAAAAGACAGAGGTTTCAACAAATTACGCGACGCGCCGCGCAACATTCGTAGGTAGGTAATATAAATATCGTAACGTAACCTAATATAAATAATTATCGTAGTACCGTAACAAAAAGTAATATTCCCTAAACAAAAATAAACTCTCTCATAATAACATAACTATGTTGTACACATCTATTATTAATATAATGTGATCGGCAATCCTTTTGACAAAAAATTAAGATGGTACCCAAAACTGGAAATCTTCACGAGTGAAAAGTAGAGTTCTAGTCGCTTGACTACAGTGGATTTAAATATACAAATAATAAAAGAATAAATATATAATTTTAAATAATAAGGGTTTTAAAGTATGAAATTGCCGTTTTATTGTATTATGTACTTCGAATTGACATAGAACCTTCATGGTTTGAGATTTTTGAGTGAAACTTTTTTCACATGGTACCTATGAAGTTCTTCTTTTAAAAAATTTGCAACATTTGATTATCGACTTTCAGTTGTTTTTTTTAATTCAGCTTAGACAAGAAAGATATAAACTTCGGATATTCGAGTTATTTTTGAATACGAGTTCCGACGCGGAACTAACGCGGCAGAAACAGCTCGCAATATCAATGTTGCGTTTGGAGACGGGACTGCTCATGAACGCACCGTGCGATTTTGGTTTAAACGCTTTCGTGATGGAAACATTGATTTGAAGAACGAACCACGTGGAAGACCGGGTGAATAACAATGAATTGAAAGAGATGGTGGAAGCCGATCCGAGCCAAACTACCCAGGAATTAGCGGCATGGGTTAACGTTACCTTACCAATAATATTGACTCATTTGCGTCAAATCAATAAAATAAAAACATATGAGAAAAGGGTGCCTCATGATTTGACTGATCTGCAGAAAGAAACGCGTGTTGAAACTTGTGTTGCCTTGTTGAATCGATACAGAAATGAAGGAATATTGGATCGAATTGTGACATGTGATGAAAAGTGGATTCTTTACGATAACCGTAAGCGAAAAATGCAATGGCTGACCCCAGGTCAAACGCCACAACAGTGTCCTAAAGCAAAGCTTACCAATTAAAAGGTAATGGTATAGATAATAATGGTAATTATTTTGATTAAACAAATATGTAAAATTAAAAAAAAAACGAATTTCAATTTTTCAGTACAAATCGGCAATTTCATACTTTAACCCCTAATATATCTCGCAATATTAGACTTTCTTTTGTACCTAACATGAGTATAATTATATATTACAACCAAATCTTTGTAGGCCATAGAAAACTTATAAGAGCAGGAGTCGAATATGCGATGTATTCGCGTTGTCCCCGTAATCTGTGTCCCTGTCACGGGGACAACAGAACGTCATAATATTTTCTTACCGTTGTCCCCCGTATGTAGTACATACGGGCAACGGGGACAACGGACAGTTAAGATTTCACGTATCGTTGTCTACTTCAAATTTTTATTTATTTTTTAAGCGTAGGCAATTTAGCACGGAAAGCCTAAAACTAAAATGAATTTTGAATAAATAAGAAATGTTTAAACACAAAAAACACAACTAGATTTTTAAATCTAAATCAACAAAAGTTAAGTTTTTTCTTTATTTCACAATCAATCTAGTAACTACCCATACAGTATAATCCTAATAATATTAAAAAAAAATATTGTGGTTGGTATAGTCAAATGGTTCGTGTGTGGACTCACCATACCACTGGCCATACCCCTGGTGGTATGGTGGGTCTAAAACTATACCACTGACAAAATAACTTGGTGAATCATTTGGGATAGGTCAGGTTAGAACTGTGACCATTACAGCGCGAAGGTCAGCGACCAAAGCGAGCGTGCCGCGACAGCAGCCGCCGAGTGCCAGATCCTTGTAGTCCACAACACAATTTTTTCTCAGTGGTATAGTTTTAGACCCACCATACCACCAGGGGTATAGTGTATCATATTCTCTCTATTAAGGCACTCTTACTTATAATTTTAACGTAACGGGGACAACGGGCATAATTTGAAATTATATATTACAATAAATTAACGGGGACAGCGTACGGGGACAACAGGAAGTAATTTTAATTATTTTATTAAATTCCCTTTGTCCCCCTATAACGGGGACATATGCTACCTGTAGCGCACTAGCCGCACTTTCGCAAAGCGGAATCTATTTCAAATTTACAAAATGCTTATTGTGTGCATGAATTTCTTCCATTCATTATTTATTTATTTATTAATATTATGTTTTCTCACAAAGTTAAGATACGGTACTACAATTTTACAATGAGCCTTCTATATCCTCCATTTACTAAAACTACAAGAATACTCACACCATCCCCCCCAACCAATGAGCTATTCTCAGCATTCCAAAAAAGCGATTATGATTCGAAGATATCCACAAATTCTACACTGGCTGCTTATCTAATCGAACACGTACATAATGTAGGACAACAGTAACACACATCTAGACGTAGCTGCCATATCCAGTGTATTGTCTCTGATGCGAAATGAAAGGTCAACTTCGCAGGAAATGACAGGTGGTCCCGCTGGCTTGACGCACGTATGTACGCCCCAAGGTGGCTACCGCGAAATTCAGTTTTTTGTATATTTTTTTGCTAATTTTAGGTCAATATCAGGTCGCATGATGATCAAAATATGATTCGCTACCGTTACAAATATGTAAGTATATATAGTATTATAATCTTAGAATCATCAATACAACTAGGTATCTAGGGTAGATTAACTGTCTCAAATGTCATGATTTCATGCAATAGTCATTCAATAGGATAATATAAACTTGAGAGATGTATTGATACATATTTGTTACGGCCGCGAATCATATTTTGATCAGGATACAACCTGACACAGACGTGCAAATTACAAAAAAAAATACAAAAAAATAATAAATTCAGAAAATTTGAATATTTCGGGCTACTCTACCGCCGTCCTTAACATTTAACACTTTGTTAAATGAGTTTATAATGTTTCTGTGATTATTTTAGACTGCCCCGTTGGTCTCGTGCTCGCAAGCAAGATAGCGTTGGGTCCTAGGTTCGGTTTTCAGGTCGGGCAAAGTGTTATTGGGTTTTCCATAAGGATTTTTCAACAGCAGTCCGAGGTTTGGGAGGAGCTGGTGGTGTGACGCCTCCGTGACTCGGAAAGCACATGGCGCTGTTGGTCCTGCACCAGCCGACCTATAATCTCACCGTGAAAACTTAGGTGAAGTGAGCATGAAGTGAGTTGTCGATAGTGTCAATCCCTAGCATCAGGTGGAATGATAGCTCACCTCACCTACGTTTTCACGGTGAGATTGTTACACAATCGACCGACTGATCTCTTCCCAGTCGTATCGGATTGTCATCCCATCGGACTATGAGAGTGAGGGAAGAGGGAGTGCACACACTTCTGCACTTCAATATCTTCTGCGTACGTGGCTAATCTCTGTTGAGATTGGTCACTGTGACCGAAATTCAGCCAAGAGTATGGGTATTTTATTCATGTTTCTTTAATGAAATTCTTTGGAGCTTCTTATCCCTTCACAAAGCGGAATTTGAATTAGGTGTGTGATGCGTAAACAGGAAGTTCTCATGCTACAGCACTAATTAAATTCTGTAGCCACCGAGTGAGACTCGTTATATCATGTAAGTATTGCAACCTATAATTATAACCACTCCACCAGAGTTTCCAAATTAAGGCTATTTCCGTAATTGCAGTGTATTCTTGGGTAGCGTAGCTGCATTTTCTTAGGCTTTCCGTCAGTTTTTGCGCTGTAGTTCACCTTTACAGGTTTTTAACCACAGAACAAATACAACCTCTTTTATCTGTTCTGTGGTTTTAACCCATTATCTGTACTAACATGTTATGTTAATAATAATGTTAGCTGTGCCCGCGGCTTCATTAACGTGACTACATAATTCAATTGGTACCAAAAGTAAAAGGAAACTTTAAGTCAAAATAGCCAAATTAGCAAAAAAAATGCACCGACAATTATTTTTAACCGATTTCAAAAAAGGAAGTTCTATATTAGACTTTTATGTGTTTATGTATGTTAGCGATTTTCTCAAAAACAAATGAATTGTTTATGACAATATTATCCGAAAACCCAATAATACCTACTAATTAATAACATTACAGTTATCAATAGACGTCCATGAGCGGTCTACATGCCATTGAAAGATGAACAGTGACCCAGTTTTATCCAGATTCTTAGCATGACATTATTATCTCATACATCGTAACACCCTCGACATAGTGCTACAAATTCTATGAGATACGGAACCCAAACAAAACGGCACCGTTCCGTTATACGCACCGATGAGCCCAGGAGCACTCATTAAATGAGTATACGTCTTATAAATACTTCCCAGGAAAAAGATTTATTGGGATTTAAATGGAATCATTATTGTTAAAATACCTAAAATCAAATGTGGTGCGAATTTTCATTGGTACTATAATTTTCATGTGAAATATTAAAATAATGATCGGGAAAATGAAACATAATTATTGTTATTTTTCTATGTAAAATCAATGTTTGAGCCAGTGAGTGCCGTAAAATTTTCTTGAAGACCTTTGTGGAGGACGAAAACCTATTTTCTACCTACCTCCTCCCCCTTCCCGCCAATCTGTCACCCCTTTTCAGGGGGTGAGTTGTGATACGAATGTGAAACATTCCTGCAGGATGTCTTGACGCGTGCCATCACACCCGTCAGTACAGTCAACTGCACGGGCTCGGTAACAATTTGCCTTTGACAACGCGTTTATTTGATAGCATTAAGGTGGATTTTCGTAATCCATGTGGTACTTTGATGTGTGGTTGATTGTACCTGCAGGGTTGAGATATTTTCTTTCAGGATTGAGGGTTATATTGAGTGTAAGAGTGGGATTTATGTATGGGTGTCAATGAAATTTTCCCTGCGTGATTTTAAAGGGCATTCTAGGTGTTGTTGCTAATATTTCTGTATTAAAGAGCGTCTTTTATACTAGCACATTAAAACAGTTTTTATGTATTTTATAGTTCTACGGCCGACTTGAAATAATGAGATTTTTTTTACTCTGTATCTAGGTAGATACAATCTTATTTTACATTCGGTAACAAATTCCTGAAAGATTTTATAGGAATTAGAATCGCGATGAAGTAAATGTCTTATAGGTCATATCTAAATAAGAAATGCCGTACGCCTATGAGGAACATCGCACGTCCTACATCTCAATGACCTACTATTACGTTTAACATATAACCCCACATTTTCCTACTTCTAATGACTTCCTTACAAGTAGCACCCACAACACAGCTTCTAAATCTCTACAACCACATTACAAGAAAGAATTGTCACCACACTCGTACTATAACTCTCTTGAAACAACTTAATACCTAAAACATACACTTTCCTCTCACCGCCCCGTAAGCTCGCCAAATTGTCCCAATTGTAGCCAAAATTGCGCCTAAAACAGACTATAAATAATCGCACACATTCCAACGTACCACTTAATCTCCGAAATAAGACAACACCCTATATATTTTAGCACAATTTGTGTGCACACGCATGCAAATGCGTGCGGACCACCATGTAGGTAGTTTGCCAAATTGCCTTACTGAAAACCCAGCATTTGCGATCACTGAAATTAATTTGAAACCTTATCTAGTCAACAATAGAGATGATGATATCAATTTTGGAACGCAATTTGAGATAGTTCAGATAGAGATTTTGTTTCGTTTTATTATGTTCTATTACAATAGTCATAAGGTCCATAATATCCTAGTTAGAACTCAATTGTAGTTTGTTTCAAGCTGCATTCTCATGACATAGCAGACAATTTAAACGCAACCGAAAACGATTTACAACATTATATCAACAGCAATAAAGTCTACAGTTCAAAATCCTAAGCGTTATTCCAAAATTGTTCCAACTTGCATCTCCATTTTGCGTTCAACAAAGCCTTACTGCTTTACAAATAGGGTTAGAAATTGTAACTTTGGAGCGCAAATAAAACATTGTGCATTGTTCACGCGTAGGGAGTCTGAACAATTGTTTGGAATCTTGTCGTTCGTACATTTCGTTGGCTCTTGTAATAATTTCAGTTGAAAGGTGTAAACGCAAGCCTGTGTTATTATTTGGCACCGTGGCACTACAATGTAGCACAAAGTACCATCCAGTAACGGCGGGAATTTTGAGAATGCTGTGTTTAATGCCATGATACATTGGTGTGTTTGTAGATTTTGTTTTGTGAGCAGTTTGCTTTAGATTTTCTCATATATTATGAAAAGATTCAGGTTCAGTATTTAGATAAACAATTTTTTAAATCTGGGTTCAGAATAAGCTACCACTTAATACTTGTGAAAAGGGAACTTAGTTTCTTTTTCGAAAATAAATAGGTACATATTTTTTTTTACTTCATCGTTTTTTGCTGTAACTATCGACATGAAGTCTACGACATTCTACTACATTGAGAAAACATTACCCTCCCTTCGAGCTTCGCCTTAGTTAGGCAAAAAAGACAAGAAAGATCAAATCTTCCATCTCCCCTTAGAAAAACCACAGCAACATTTGGCAAGCAATTAGTTAGAACTGTCACCCACCACACGCTACACTATCGCTGTAACGCGTAACATGCTACAGAGCACGTTACACGTTGCGCAGCGCTCATCAATTAGTGTCTACAGCGAAGTGGTTATGACGATGCTTTGACAAGGAGCTGAGTTATGTTAATTATTGTTATAATGGAGGAAGAAGATATTAGGAAGCTTGAAATTAATGAGGTGAGGGCTCGATTGGATGTGAAAGGGGTACGCTATGAAATGCATGTTTCCCCCAACCTTTTCTGATAAGTTTTGTGTTATTTTTTGCGTCATGTTTACCGCAAATAAACGCATTTTCTTTCTTTCTTTCTTTCTAGATGTTGTATAGCCCAACAGCTGCTGTATAGCTGTTATAGTCCAGTAGGGTGCTTTAAAAACAATAGTGTCGACGAGTGACAATACTCAAATTTAAAGTCGGGGTAGCTAATTGTCTACCAAATTGACCAACAACTTAAATGATCCGTATTTTCAAATCTCAACGGCCCTTTTTTCGTATTCATATCTAATGGCTGTATCCTTCGATCAACAATAGCATTCGATTAAGGATTAGGAACAAAAACACATCGCTCAAGTGCGGTGGCGATGGCGGTCAAACCTACGGTGTATTAAAGTTTCCAATATATTTACTATTTCGATTGAAAAGTAAACGTAGTTTTGAAATAAGAACAAAACTATTTATGGAACAATAAAACATAACTTCTAGGCTTACTGCTTAGAAGTTATTGTTTGGAAAAAACTATGTCACAAAATAAGACCACGACATTATTTGTGGTCTTATTTTTTCCGGCCGATTTTGAGGCGCTCATCGGAAATCTAGTATCTATTGTTGATCGAAGGCTCGACAAAATGTATGGTATATCTACCTGATAATCAACAAATTTCCACGACTGTACGTCCGGCGCATTCTGTACTTTGCTTTCTAACATTATGACCACGGCCACTTTTCTTATTAACTCTGACCAAATGTGAGAAAAAAGAGAATTTTCAGTCCTGGCCAAAGAAACGTTCGTCTGAATGAGTGATCAATTACATCTAGTTAAACTGAGAGCCAATTCCATTAGCTTGGAAATACAGCTACAGGTGGCAGCGATAATTTGTTCAAATAACTTGGAAGAAGGGAATTGATATTGTTCAGGATTGTTTTAAAGATGAAGACGATAATGATGAAAGGTCATAGCTCAAAACTGGGCCAGGCTTAATTAAAGAGGAGGTTGATTCAACCGAACGTTTAAGGCATCTGCCACGAACCTACCTATAGCTTATAATTATCACCTACTAACGACACGCCCGGCGCCCCTGCGTCGCTTTTTTATCACTGGACAAAACATGCAGCTTTGTTTGTTTGTATGTAAGTTTAATATCATCATAATTATCAACTGCGTGTATTATAGGTACACAAAACCGCATCAAAATCCATTGCGAAGTTAAGAGGAACAAACCGGTTGCACAGAGCGGGTCGACTCCCTAAGCACGGAGTCCGTAGTTTTGGCGGAAGTAACGGGCGTTTCCTCCTCCGTATCACTTACGGACATTAGATTATTCGGTTTCCAAACTAAGAATGAACCACAATACGATTTGGCAGTCGTCCCAAGCCAACGCGTGACGTGTCTTGGCCCGTCCGAAAAGTTGAATTTAACACAACAAGTGTTAAATTCAACTTTTCGGACGGGCCCATATCCTCGTTGACGGATTTAGTGAGTAGCCCCCCTGACACGACTTTAATTTATAATAATATTTATGGATATAGATTAACTAAATTACGATTAGCAACGTCCAGTATTTGATACATTATCTCATAGATAGAAAAACACCACTAATAGAATTATTTTCTAAGCTTTAAAGATCACTCAATCCCAGTTAACCAGAACTATTTAAAAACGAGGCCAAGAAACTTACCGCTTTCCGCATTACCGACACACAATCCAGCGGCATAGAAATACTAAATATCATTCAGTGAAATAAAACTGGATTTAAAAATCTTAAGTATTCCGAACCAAGGAAGGCAAGTCGTGAATTATTCGCCGGAGAGGTTCTTAAGTGAGATTTTTTACGCTAGTAAAATATATTCCCTGGAGCCTGGAATAGTCTGGATGGAAGAAAGATATTGTGGGGCAGGTGTTTCAGGACTAGATGTAAAATGATTGTCTATGTAGGCTCGATCGATCTTGGGACTTGTCGTTTATCTTGGGACTACTTTACCTTTTAAATGCTTTATTGTATCTACCCATTTACCTGTCAGATTGTTATTATAACCTATAGGTTGGATGTTTTTACGCGATGCAAAAAAGATCCAAAATCATTAAAGTATCAAAGCTTGCAAAACTGATAGAGCATCACGGGATGTTAAATGCTCTGATTTTATTACTGTTATCACAGCAACTCGCTACAGACAAAGTATCTTTTGGCGATTATTCGACTTCATTTAGATATTTCTAGATAATTATATCTGTTGCATTTCCAAATTTTTTCCTTAAATTCTATTTGTAACTTTTTAACAATTTCGCCACCAAGCAATATCAATTCTCCCATGTCTCTCCCCCATTGTAAACCACGTTCAACACGCTTAGAATATTGAAGCCCAAGCTCCTTACTAGCTCCCAAGATATCGAGACACGGCCCCGCACTTGACACTTTTGAATTTTTAACCACGACTTATTCAAAAAGGCTTCGTTACGAATAAAGTTGAGCCAAACGCTTGGAATCAATTCAACGGCGGTGGTGTCTCGCGACTGAATATTTCACTCTACCTGACTATATGTACCAGAGTGCTGGCTTGGGGAAGTTTTATTGGTCGAGAATTTTCACTGTTGAAATAATTGTTTTTGGAGCATCGTCTTCTTTTATTGTATGAGTATTGGGATATTGTCTCTGTGGTTTTTTATATGTGTTGTACATCCTTTGAAATTTTTTATAGGCAATGTCAATGTAGATTGTTTTGTGATAATGTACATACTGTTTTTCTCTCTCTATTTGCTTCGTCTTTTTTCATATCCATATGTATCTACCGTAACAGCACCATCCAAAATATAAAAACTCTTAATAAAGCACTAAAACATTACCATTTTATCAACCACGATGCAGGCTGTAAAGGCTAAATTCTAGACAAAATAATTAGTACTCTAGCATTGCGGAGTACAGTGGGACCACCGGAAGTCACCTGTGCTCCTATTTATGGGATTGTAGTGTTGTCTTTCGGTCTGCCGGCTCTGCTCCCAAATTGTGTTACATAGTCTGTGGAACGAGTTGGTTGTTCGTTGTCCTTTGTGTTACTTTGTAGCTCTGTCGTCTGTACTGTTACAGAGACATGCTTCTGAAGAGGAATATGTGTAAAGTTTATTTTTGTTTTTAAGAGTTTTTGGAACACAATTTGATACTTATTGTCCTTGTGTTATTATATTAGTAGCTGTTGTTCGCGACTCCGTCTGCGATCCAGGATGGAAAGTAACCTATGCCCTTACCCAGGTCATGGTCTATAAGTATGCAAAATTTCATCAAAATCCGTTCAGCAGTGTAGGTTTGAAAGCAGTTTGTTTGTTAACAAACTGACTGCTGTCTCTTCTGTATCTTTTAGTCTAGTTTAAGAGGCAAGGCTCACCAATTACGATTTCCAGATTTTTGCAGCATAGATTATTGCTCTAATGATAATGATAAATGATAAATGATTTTATTTCTGTAAGTAGGTTTGAACAAACACTTTTACACGTCAATCATATTTTTTTTTAAACTAGATGGGGTCGGCGTTTCCTATCTGACTACTCTGAGAAGAAAGGCCGAAACAAACTCAGAGGTCACAGTCTCTTTTAAAGTCCAGACAAAATCTTGGTCAGGTCATGTGAAAGCTATGTAGATCGGTGTATGCAATGGTCTTTTGAGGAAAGAACCACACAGATTGAGTGGACCTGTCCAGTCAGTGTCTCTGTACCTATTTATCCCCTACCACTAGTTGTTTTAATGTCTTTTCACACCACCTGCTCGAAAATGTCAAATTATATGTCAAGCAACCTTAACCCAAAGTGAGTCATTAGTGTCCGGGGGCACAGCCGGTCAATAATGTTGTACTGGATTTCATTATGACCCGCTGGTCAATAATGTGATTTGAATCATTCCATCTTTCCCTGAGCCTCATGCACCACCTTCACCAACTTTCACCACCCAAAATGCTCCTCTGCAAATACAAAATTCTGAAGCATTGACGAGCAATACTCAAATAAATTCCACATCAACATCTATAAACGTACCAAATAAAAACTTAACTTTATCTTTGCACAACTGGACTAATGTCTCAAATGTTACCATTAACTTCAATTAATATGTAAGTGCATATAACTAACTATGTAGTTCTAAATATGCTATTCTTACTGTTTGTTTATTTAATAAATACTTTGTTTTTCGTACTATGGCTATTATTTTCTCACAGTAGGTGTAAAAAGTAGAGTATCCTCGTCTGAATGAATATCCTCGCAAGGAAGGGTCGCAAAAGTAGAGTATCCTCGCAATGAATGATTTTTGTCTCCCTCGCTTCGCTCATGAGTTAAACTCTTAACTCCCTCGCTGCGCTCGGGAATTAAATCCCGAATCCTTCATTGCGCTCGAGATTCAATATGACGCCCGTGACATAAGACACAACTTTAGCCCCTCGGTGCATAATCTACTATTATGTTAACTGGTAAATTAAGTCTGTAACCTTTTTGGAAATAAATCAATTTATAATTATTATTATGTATTAAACTTACTTTCACATTTATAATATTAGTTAGGATTAGGAAGTTCGCACGAGCGAGTGGCCCTAGCTTCACACAGTTTTTACGAATAGAGAAAACATCGCGAATTATTTGTCATAATATATATTATGTTAGTTTAATGTTGATCCACACAAACCATCCGAGATTAATTCTCAAAATGGTGCTGAAAACCGCATCAAAATCCGTTACTCAGTTTAGAAGAACAACACGGTCACACAGACAGACACGATAATCGACTTTAATTATAATAAGTTTAGATATCACTATGAAAAATCTTGACAAACATCTTTAATAACATTTATACAGTATACACATTCAGTTATAACTCCGAATATTATAATTTGGGTAAAGTCTATAATTTTAAATTATTAAAAACTAAACTTTTAACAGTCTTAGCATATTATAATTTTGAACAATAACTAGTCCAAGACGGTCTCTCAAAACTATTTCATATTTTTTTTTTATTAAAACGTTTTAAAAGTTATACAATAGACTGTTCAAAGTTTTGAATAAAACATTTTGCTAATGTATTAAGATTTACTTTCTTTTTGGATGGTACTTTCAAACTTTGGGAGAATGAATTTATAGACTATTAAATAATGTTAGGAGCCCACATAAAAAGATAAAACGGGGCAGAACTATGTAAGTATCGTATTATTTTGTGGAGAGAATAAGTTTTGTGATTTTGAAACTCAATAACCTACATAATTGTTTACTACGAGAGCAGACATTTTTGAATTAGTTGTTCTATTACAATTGATAGGCTGGTGTTGGACCACTATCTCACCTGCAGTGCTATTCTGTAACCATCTCACCGTGAAAACGTAGGTGAAGTGAGCTGTCAACAGTGACAGTCCCTAGCATCTGGTGGAATTAAAGCTCACTTCAAACTCACTTCAACTAAGTTTCAACGGTGAGCTTTATACAGAATAGCATTGCTGGTAGCCTTAGCTGAAATCAGAATATTCATTTTTGTTTCACACGACACTTTCGTCTGCTCGTTTAATTTTTCAATCATTCGTTAGGCGAATGAAAGATCGAAATCCAACATCGTTGAATCGTTCACTAGTAAATTCATTTTCACTTTTGATTCATTTTGTGGTCAGACGTTTCACTTCTAGTGGAAGATGCCAAAAGAAAGACAAAAATTAACAAAAATTCTAGCGTCCGATATGTGTTGATATCTTGAAACGGTCGACCATAGTGCACGCAAGCTGATGTTACCTATTCAATACTTAGATCTGATCTCTGGTTTGTGTTTAATACGTGTATACAAAATATTGTAACACATTTTAAAAGAGTAACGGTGGAGTTTCTTGCCCATTCTTCTCCATACGAAACTACCTTTTGGAAGGGGCGACTAGAATCAATTCTATTTAAAAGTAAATGTTGACGTTCAGAAGTGCCTTTTATGTGCCTATTTGAAATAAATGCTTTGACTTTGATACCGAAAGACACAGACTCCTACAGTGAGTAGGTACTCTTCCACCCCATGTTTTTCAAAAGCATCTTTACCTATTAGCAAAACTTGCATAATTTCATAACGCATGCAATGTTAAGTTTTACGGAGCAGTCCCCGAGGCTTGACAACTTGGCTTGGCAAGTCTGAATGCCGGTGGACCTGCGCTGCCCTGAGGGAAATCAGATTTGTACAGGCGAGCGCTTCTGCTCATACACTTCATTTAATTTCTAAGGCACCTCGGTCAAAGATTAACGGGGATCGGAGTCATTACTTGAAAGTTTGTTAAATAGTTTAATTAATTATCAGGGTAGGTACTGGACTTACAGTTAAAATTGGATGGCTTTTTGGTCTAGTGGTCGCAAGTGTGACTGCTGAGCGTAGGGTCATGGTTTGGTTACCGCGTCCGGAAGTGGTATGGGGGTCTTTTCACTTAAATTATACTAGCCGAAATGGGATAATAATGCTTTCAGCAGATCAGTGTAAAAATATATAAATCTGTTTGGTTTTGAAATACATAGATAATATGTTCAACTACACACACATGGCAACACGCGGTACCTAGTTAAACACACTTTTAATAACTTTAACCTTTGCACCGAGTCACAAACCAAACCTTACTTCATCGAACTTTCGAGACCATCTCTAATATTAACACGACGACGTCACGGAGAACACAAAGGATTTTTTTCCCAACTCTAGCGGTGTTTGAAATTTTAAGTTAACAAGCGGCGTCCCTAGAGAGGTGACACTACGACACTGCGACACTGCAGACACCGGCGCGCCGACACTCCCGAGAATTGTGTCGGTATCGCATCAACGGATTACTGACGTGAAAATAGAAAATGCATTTTTTTATCTGGATTTAGACGAGAATTTTTTATGAGGCTGCGTGCTTATGGTGGGAGTTGTCTTTCGATTTGCTGCATGTTTTGGGATTGATTTTTTAAGGAAAAAAATATCTTTTACCGTTGAGGAAACAATTTGCAATTAGGTACGTAAGTAGGTAACCAATTAACGCCTGTGGTCGTAAAATTAATTTATAAGAATAAGGAAAATAAATATTTTTTCGAGATATTTGATATACAACGGTTTTTAAATAAATTCCCTTTGTTTAAAATTCGCAATATATCTGGACTGAAAATGGTGGTAAAATACCTTAGTTCTTTAAAATCAACAATTAAATTTATTATCAAATATTATTATTATATTATAATTATTATAAAAAAAAATCTATCGAACTATATTTTAGAAAAATGCAATAAACTACAATATAATCCTCATCTCCCCGCAACTATACCTAACACTTGTTCCGGGTTGTACATCAACACTAACGATCCGTTTATACCGCCGAGAGTTAGGGCTGTCACACACACGGATAGTCGTAGTCGAGTGGGTTGCGCTAGTACTCGACGCGAGCGCTGTTGTAGCAGGGCGGGGAAATGGCTCAACATTTGCATTTTGTATCTTGTAGTTGTTCGCAGTTACTTGTAATGGAGACGATTATTATAATTATGTAGATAATTAAATTGTTTCTGTGACAAGATGTTGCTTTCTTTATTGAACAAAAAGATAAACATCTGTCCTAGACCCAAGACATGGCAAAAAATATTAATAAAAATTATAAAAAGGTTAAACATCATTGTTATAATATTACGAAATTGCATTGCATAACGTTTCAAGAATAAAGTATAGTTCAGGATGCATTTGAAAAGCCTCAACTAGTTTTAATACTTTATCAATTTTGTTGATAGGAAATTAATGTTTTGACTCTCTGCAAAGGTTTCTAGAGGATACAAACTGAAATAATAAATACTGTGTAAGTGTGCAGCAGTGTAATTTACGTACAAATAAATTATCATTGCGTACCTAGGTACTTACTAATATCACCATCAATCTAAAACAAAATCGCGATGAGGAAAGTTGTTTTAAAGCTATCGTAGCTATCCTCAAAAGATCGTACCTACTTAGGGCAAGATTTATAGATCGCATTTTGATACATTGGCTCATACGAATATTAATTTCATTTGCAAAACGTAAGGGTCATATTCGTATGAAACGCTAACTTAACTTAGCAAAGTAACGTTAAAGCACGATCTGTTAATCTTGCACATGAGAAGAAAAATCTCATAAGATGAACAAGTCTATTATTTCAAAACAGAATTCTCTTGTGTCAAATACTATTACTATTATCAAAAAACCGATAACAGCAGCTAATAGACAGACAGTTCAATCAGCGAGAATAGTTCAGTTCAGAAGGTAATAATGCACAAAACAATCCCGTGATGTCCGCAGAAACCGCAGCAAATTGCTTTAAGGTCGTCGCAGGGTAGTGCAGTATCGAGGCCTATTTGACGGACAGGGCCGTCATCTACCCCGGTCACCAGGGAGTATGGAACCGGCAAGAGATGTCGTGCGGTGTCCCACAGGGATCGGTCCTGGGGCCGCATCTGTGGGATATCGGCTACGACTGGGTGCTGCGCGCCGACCTCCCCAGCGGCGTCAGCGTGGTTTGTTACGCTGACGACACGCTAGTCCTGGCGCAGGGGAGGTCGCACCAGGCGGCGGCCGAACTAGCGACACGCGGGGTTGCGATAATCGTCGAGAGGATCCGGCAATTGGGACTCGAGGTGGCCCTGCACAAGTCCGAGGCCATGTGTTTTCATGGTCCTCGGAACACGCCACCGTCGGGTTCCCAAATAACGGTAGGAGGGGTTCACATCGGCGTCGAGTCGACGATGAAGTACCTGGGACTCGTCCTCGACAGCCGGTGGAACTTCGTGGAGCATTTCCGACGTTTGGCTCCCAGACTGGAAAGGGCCGGGGCTGCCTTAAAGCGGCTCCTGCCCAATCTAGGGGGGCCAAACGCCTCCTGCCGGAGGCTCTACGCGGGGGTCGTGCGGTCCATGGGCCTTTACGGGGCACCGGTATGGGCGCGTTCCTTGAGGCGGCGGCCAGCCCGCTGGTTGAACGCGCCCCAAAGGGTCATGGCCATCCGGCTGGTCCGGGGATACCGTACGGTCTCCGCTGAGGCGGCGAGCCTCCTTGCCGGATTACCGCCATGGGATCTGGAGGCAAAAGTCCTCGCGCACGTTTGGGAGTGGCGCGAGGAGGCGAAACGCCGGGGCGTAGCTCCGCTGCCGCGAGAAATCACGGTACAGCGGACAGAGCTCCGGCGGGATCTCAGGGCGGCATGGAGAGTGCGATTATCGCAACCCAGCGCTGGGCACGCCACAATTGCGGCGATAAGTCCCCTCTTTGAGGAGTGGCTAGAGAGGCGCCACGGCGTCCTCACCTTCCGCCTGACGCAGGTCCTCACCGGACACGGTTGTTTCGGGAGGTTCCTGTTCCGAATAAGGCGGGAGGAAACGCCCGGGTGTCACCATTGTGTGGATCGCCCGGAGGACACGGTGGAGCATACGGTGGAGGTCTGCCCGGCTTGGGCGGAGCACCGCCGTGTCCTCGTGGAGGCGATTGGCGGTGGCGATCTCTCGCGTCCGGCCTTGGTCCAGGCCATGGTACGGAGCGAGAGGGCTTGGGAAGCCGTCACCTCCTTCTGCGAAGCAGTAATGTTCGCGAAGGAGGAGGCGGAACGCGTGAGGGAGAGGCAAAGTTTGCGCCCTCACGCCCCTAGCCGCCGCAGGAGACGCCCTGGGCGTCGGGAATCGCAGGCCGATTCCCGGCCACCGTAGGCGCGGGCTTGCGAACGGCGAGCAATGGGCAGCTCGCCGTTCGATAAGGACCAGGCCCGGGTCGACGGCGCGTTGTGTTCCACGCGCGCCTCAAAGAGATGTCAGCACCAATGACGGGGTTTGCTAGGACCGATGCCTGCTAGGGTTGCGGAAAAGTCCAAGAGGGTTACCGTGGCCCCTGGCACAGGCAACTGAAGGAACACGGGTGGGTTTTAGTCAGTAAGAGTCTGACACGCCCTCCTGCTCTGCCCAGAGCGGGAGAAGTTATTTGATGATTTCCCACCCAAAAAAAAAAAAAAAAAAAAGGGTAGTGCAGTATGAGGCGGAAATATTATATGAGTTCAGAGTAATGCTAGTGAATGGCAGGTTGGAAACAGCACTATATATAGACCTAATAGTTTTATGATCGCCTGGACGCTGCCCGTAGTGCCCGTTTCTTAAACACCAGTGGATTAACGCAAAAGTGGTATCTAACTACCAGACCTCCTTAAGTTTTTTATTTCAAATATTGCTGTTGGCCTCTTGTATCGAAAATATATATATTTACGAAATCTTAACTTATTTTTTTTAAGCGCATAGTACAGTAAACGTGCATGTTGACCATCGGTCTTTCGTTCTTAGAATGAAAAGATTTTATTGCCCATATCTCTGGTTAATTTAAAAATAAAACATCTCATTCTTCACTATTAGTTTCTTGAACAAAAAATGTGTTTGTTAAAGAAATAACTTTGTAGCACCACATCATTACAAGAACGTCGAGCAGAAGCTTTCCTACATCTAACAAGAAACCGCAGCGGAATGTGACACAATTAGCAAGTTCGGTGAGACACGCAGCGCTGACACTAACACCAGCTGCGCGCGCCCTTACGTTTTGTTCGCTTATATTGCGCATGTGAAAGCCAAAATATTTCATTTTGCGGTAAAACGTCGTGTTGAAGTTTAGTCTGTAACGATTGATTTTGTTTTTTTTTTAGTCTTAGACCATACAATGTTGTAATTGATAATGTTTCAAATCAAATGTCGCGGCTGTTAGTTACCATGGATTCAGTACATAATTATGAACCCCCCCCCCCCCCTGCATTGAAATAAACAGTCTGTTATTTAAAAAAAAACTCTTCCATACATTTTGACCGCGTAGGTCTTGCACTTTTCTTTGAAACAACAGATATTTTTTTGATAACATACGAATAGTTTCTATGCTGGACGGTCAATCAAATTAAATCTATTTATTTGCCATAAGTGTTGGTACAATTTCGGCCTTTACATAAATAATTATACAAGTCCATAACACTTAGTCACAATAACGTGACATGCAAACATTTAGGTTCCTAATTAGTTATAGTTCAATTGAATTTGAATATTATTAGATACATTTAAAAAAATACTATTATTGTCAGAGGGTAAATGATTATGGTTGTTATTATTTTTTAACCTGTTATTAAGTATGTCGTTTACGAAGTACAATATTTTTCCCTTATCCATACTTTTAGACACCTTGTAAATTGATTAGTTGGTAAGATTTTAATACTGTCAGAGTATAGCATTATACATCTAAGCGACCACACTACACTGCACAGCTATTTTTGCTATACAATGCTGTCATAAGAGTTATGGGCGAAACTATTCTATCACTGTGCCTATTACTTTTGGTAACATTTCACGAGCCCATTATAAACAACTCCGGGTGCATTTTAACTTTAGCGCATTCAAAGATATACAGACTTGGAAGGGTTGGTATCTGGAACTTTTTTTGAAAGCGGGTTCGGAAGATTCCCACGGGTATATTCCCAATATGGCGGGAAAGCATTTCTTCTGTGCGATGAACAGTATCTAACTTTCTGTTGATTATCCTCATGTAATATGGGCATATCTCAACACAGAATCAACGTACCCACAGTATGCAGACAATACGGTTTTTAACGCTGATGTTTTTGAGAGTTCGTCTAAAACGCACATAAATTTATTTATTTTATTGCATACTTTATTGACGCGGGCTTTCCAGTTGCGGTGTTTATCAATCGCGATACCGAGAACTGTCGTTTCATTTACTTCATTTAATTAAAGTCTTAAGTCTTATTTTCTTGTCCATAATGTACTAAATTGAATAAAATTTGTTTTTGTTAGGTTGCTCGTAGATTATTTCCGTCAAGCCATGTTATTATCGATTCAATTTTATTATATAAGTCAGTTTTATATTTACTGATGTCAGTATTATTCGATGTCATTATTAACGATATGTCTGATGACCTGGTCTAGTATAATCATGGGGATCCTGCCTTTTTTTCGAAAATATTTTGCCAAAATTTCACTACCCAAACAAATTTTAGCAACCTTTTTTATACCAATGCAATGTTTGGAATGATTTTGGTACGCACATTTTCATTAGATCACATTTTTACTTGGCAGAATATTATGAAGGATAATGTCATTTAGGCATTTGGTCTTTAATCAAATTATTTATTACAGCAAACAATCTTCTGATGAAGACAAAAATCTGATGTCATTTGCGTACTTCTTTGTAAGTTTATGTGCTTGAATTTGTCTGAAACAAGTCAAATCTATGGTTACTTATGGAACTAATTAGAGTAGGTTAATTATTATTTTTTAAATGATTAGGTTAGGTTAAAACTGTGACCTCCTACGCACGAGCCGAGCGAGCGAAGCGAGCGGTGCCGCGGCAGCGGTCGGCGAGTGCCAGAAACGACTAGATTATGTAGAAAAAAAATATGGAAAAAGAAACAGGCTACTCGAAACTGAGCTAGTTAGACAAGATTAATTATTTAAAAAAATGCTACTAACTAAAAAAAAATTACTACCAGAATAGTTACTATTATTATTTGCCAAATTTTATTTAGCGTAAAATGAGTTATTCCAACTGAAATATTTCACTACATAAAAATTGGTAAAAGTACTAGTTGGTAAACAAGTTATTGTTTAAACGTTCACTTGCCAAACATCATGTTTGCGTTACAATTAATCGTGAAGAGATTGTTTGCTAAACTGTAATAATTTGGCAAATGAAACTATGCGGAAAATTGTTTGGGAAGTGATAATTTGGCAATTTCTATTCGGTGAAACAAGGTAGACCCATACCTAATCATGTTCTGAATTCATGGTTACAGTTTCCGCGACGATGTCTCTGCCAACGGTCCTGTATTCACAACACATGTTTATAAGATGTTACAAAAGAGTAGCTCATTTTAGCATTACCTAGATGATTTTATCGATAATCCAATCCTTTTACACTTTGTGCGATCTGAGACTGTCTTAAGATTAGTATTTTTAATGATAAATAGAATAATTACCAAAAGTTGTTTTAATTTTTTCCTTTTGAAATTGCATCAAAGATGTCGTAACCTTCCCCACGTCATTATAAGAATGTCAAACAGACGCTACTACAATTATAGTGTTTCTAACAAGAAACCTCAACAGAATGCGACGCAATTAGCAAGAGCAGCGAGCACACGTGGCGCAATCACAGTCTGAACCCACTCTAATTGTTTCAATTATTACTAAATAGCAGAGTGTATTTATTAACTAAGCGAGTATTTTTTTTTTGTCGGTGTAATAATAATTAATATATAATAATGGTAATCTGAACTAAAGTTAGTAAAGGATCACTGATATCGGTGAAGGAAAACTGTAAGTAAGTCTAAATTCCCCAATCCGCCTTCAGGAAACATCAGTAAACATCAAGAATTTTACTCCAAACGTGAAGACATGCAGTCACGCTATTTACTTAGACACCGATCTAGGCTCAACATACCAAGTTCTCGACTAAAAATGCACTCTAAAAGTCCCTACGTAATGTCCATCAAAGTATATAACAAACTACCCGCATCAATAAAAAAAGAAGAAAAAATTCACGTATTTAAAAAAAAAACTTAGACAATTTTTAATTAATAAAAGCTACTATTCGCTTCATGAATATCTAAATGATAGACTTATAAAGTCATAATTTTAGTACCTAGACGAAAATTTAAAATCATCTCATCATCTCTCTTATAAATACCTATTTACTTATATTTTATACTGTTAATTTTTCTTAGAAAGTACCTACCTACTATTTTATAATTATAAATTAAAAGTGCCTCCTCTCTCGTAACTCACTTATTTTGCTGTGCCCGACAGGGTCCATGTGATCTAATTTTAAGTTTACCACCTAAGTTTACATGTGGAATGCAATAAAGTATTGAGTATTGAAGCGTGGTGATCACTGCGTATGCCTTCTCTGTAAGAAAAAAGGCATTTGCCTGCAGTAGAACAATAACTATTTTATTTCATACATAATCAGCCTAGAAACTTCCCACTGCTGGGACACAGGCCTCCTCCCTTTGAAAGGGAGGCTGTAATGCACCACGCGGGCCTAGTGCGGGTGGTTGGATGTTTCGTCTTCGAATTTTTGGTTTGACCTGCTGGTTCTCTTGTCGGTTAGACATGCCGGTTTCCTTACAATGTTTTCCTTCGCCGCCGCGCCGTTTTGAGAGCAGTGGCGATGTTTTAATTTACACAAAGTAAAGTGCCTCCTTGGGATCGAACCCACGACCTACAACTTGTAGGTCAAGGCTGTTACCACTAGGCCACCACTGGTCTATTATTTCATACTTGCAGATACAACAAAAGGAATAAAAATGAAAAAAAACATTCCTAATGTTATTTTTGAATACGCATGCAGACGCGTTTTAAGCGCGTAACAATATTATTTTTGTAGTGACTGACAAATACGTTGTAAAAGATTTCCTTACAACAGAACAAGCTAGGCACCTAACGATAAACTTACCGAAGCTATGCAACTAACTCGCGTGTTGTGCTAACAACGCATGCGCACACCGACCGTTATTGGCGTCCTCGTTGTGAATGCAGCACAATGTTATTGCTACCGTCGTACAAAAACTTCCGAAGCATTTTCCTATTTCGTTTTGCACACTAGAGGCCTTAAATAAAGCGACATTCTATTAGAGATAAAGATGATGGAAAAGAAACATTAACATCAACTAACTGTCCAGGATGAAAAGTAGCCTATGTCCTTACCCAGGTACCTGTGTGCCAAATTTCATCCAAACCTGTTCAGCCGTTTTAGCGTGAAAGCGTAACACACAAACAAATTTACTTTCGCATTTATAATATTAGTTAGGATTAGGATTTTCAGAAGGAATCACATAGACCATTAAAAACCTACTATTTTTAAAGCATACGAGCCAACTTTTTCCCATGGGGTTCGGCAGAATCTACAGAACGCCACGTGCAGCGATCTTACATAGGTACTCGTTTGGTTGTCGGTTATAACAATATGTATAAAGGGGTGTTTTTTTTTTTTAAATTATGATTTGCCACCGTTACAAAGTATTTTTTTTTTTTATAAAACGTCAGCCCACACTAGGAATTTATCCTGTATCATGGGTGCGTTTACACACATTTAAACTCACATACACAAACGGCCAGACCCGGAACAACTACTTGCAGGTCATACAAATATTTGTTCCGTGCGGGGATCGAACCCGCGACACGTAACGCAGCAGTCAATCGCTTAACCACTGCGCCAAAATGATAACAATTAAAACAGCTTTACTATCTTAGTTCAAATTGCCATTACATGAAATCACGTCATTTGAAGCCAATTTTAATTTATACAAAGAAGAACATTGTTTAATTAACCATTATAGAATAGCTCACAGATTAACTATTTATTAACTCTTTCTTACCGTGTCCACAGCCAACTAAAATGTGTCCAACAAGAAAGCCAGTAGAACAATTAACGACTGCAGTAGTCTTTGTATGCTGTGTGCCTGTCATAATTGTCTAGAGTCAGTCCTTACAATGGGATCACACTCCAGTATTCACGCTCCTACATTTTGTTCTGCGCGAATATTCTTGTACCAACACAGTTGTGCTAGTTCGTACTTTGTTTAATTAGGAAATATGGAGGTTTAGGTTTGGATTTATGCCTGGTTATGGCATAAGACTAAAATGTGGGTATATATACCTCTCACCGTGGTTGGTCCATGGATGGGTGACGATTTTTACATACCAGGGCCCCTCCGTGCCTCGGAAAGCACGTTAAGCCGTTGATCCCGGCTGTCATTCGTGGATCTTTGACAGTCGTTACGGGTCGTCAGAAACCCGAAAGTCTTACCAAGGGGTATCGTATTACCCAGTAACTGGGTTGTGAAGGTCAGATAGGCTGTCGCTCTATGTAATATACTGGTATTCAGCTGCATCCGGTTAGACTGGAAGCCAACCACGACATAATTGGGAAGGGACTAGACAGATGATGATGATGACACACGTCTGTCTGCATATTCGGGGAATACGGGCGTGATGTTATTATTGTGTGACATCGTATTAGACGGAACCCTCAGTCAATTAATCACTTAACTCAGCCAATCCCAGTCCACTGCCGGATATATGCCTCTCCCATGCTGCGCCACAACACCCTGTCCTCCGTCTTCCGCATACAGTCTACCCCAGCCACCTCCTTAAGGTCGTCGGTCCATCTAGCTAGTAGGCATCTCGCAATACGCTTGCCGATACACGGTCTCTACTCCAGGACTCGACTGTTCCACCGGCCATCGGTCCTAAGACAGACATAGCAAGCCCACTGCCACTTCAGTTTGCTTACTCTGCAAGTTATGTCGGCTGCGCCGGTCCTTTTCCGGATAAGTTCATATCTGATTTAATCCTTCAAATAAACTCCGTTCTTAGTCGCTCCATAGCGCGCTGAATGTCCTGGAATTTCTGGACCAGCCCGACTGTCACCGTCCACGGTTGGGAACCGTATGTCCTGACGCACTGGTTGAAGACCTTAGACTTCAAACATTGCGGGATAGGCGACGATAATACTTGCCGTAGTTTTCCAAAAGCTGCCCAACCCACTTGAATCCTTCTGTTGGCTTCTGTTTCGAAGTTGTGTAAATAAACAATACTGTTTATTAAACATATGTTATGTTCATTGAACGACAGAAATAAACGGATTATCATCATTAATTTCGAAAATCAACATTGAATCAAAATGGCCGTCATATTGAATTGGAATTATTTAAACCTTGTCGGGTGATTATGGAAAACCCGGTTCCTGGTAATTTATTGTATTCGGTATGAAATTGTTTCCGAAAAGGTTATTTTAGTGGATTGTTTCTTTGTACAGTCGACACACATCAGGTTATACGAAACTGTAAAATTTCTGCAAATGATTTTAAATCTTAAAATGTTAAAGGTTAAGTTCAAAATCGAATGAGAATATTTGATAGTTTGTGGTACCTTGATCTGCTGCTGTGTGTACCTATTGTCTGACATTATTTTTTGTAGTTCGGAAATGTTCACCACCAGTTTGTAATTGTACTTCTCCAGTATAAGGCTTCGGTTTATAAAGAAACATTATTATACGCATGATAAATAAATAATGAAATATCCTGGCAGCTTGAACTAATTATCTAGTTTGTGATTGGTTGCGTCGTGTAAGGACCGTGCGCGCCCGCGCCATCGCGATCGTCATTGAATTCTAGTGCTGTGACATTTTGGCTACTCATTGGTGATTTGAGTTTGTAACACGTAACTTTTCTTTATTAATCAACGACAAAACCATGCTGACTTATTATTTACCTGCCGTACCCAGCGTGGTAACAGGTAATTCCTCCTCTTATATTACTCAACCCGTCTTCCTACTTAATCTAGTTTAATATATAAATCATTTTTGACGTGTAAAAGTGTTTTTATAACCTATTTACAGAAATAAATAATTTATTATTTCCTAAGCTTGGTACCTGTAGCGTTATATTCTATTCGAATTCGACTCCTACCTAATAACAGTGTATCAAAAAGCTTATGTTCAGTGGCTATTTCTGAGCTTCTATAGTAGGTAATAAAAAACTAGCATCAATCTTCTTAATCTTAATGTGTGCCTTTTATGACGTAAGCACACTCCGGGATCCTCCGATAATCCCGCGGGAACATAAAAAAGTAACGCTTTGGAGTGGTTCCGTCAACTTTTGACGAGAAAATTAGGTATTCCGAGACGATGAGCTGTAAAAGTCCTCGTAAAAGTAACAGAACGATGTTAATTTTAAGTAGTTTTTATTAAGGACATTGTGGCTCAGTATGGACGACTCTTGGAAGTTAATGTTGGGAGGTTTGCAAGACGTGACTGCTGAGTGTTATTTAGCATTGATGATTGTACTCGAGACTAGTTTTTTTTAAAACCAGAATTGGCTCAAGGCCCTTCTAAAGTTACCTATACGCCAATCACATTTTTTTATAATAATTGCACTAAGTATATGGTACGCCATTGTATAGTCTACCGCACTCTCATAAGGCAGTGTGAGACACAAAAATTATTAGGTGATGTCTTTTTCTCCGTCAATCATTTTTCTTAAAACTACAACACAGCAATCTTACTTAGGAACAGAATTTCCTAAGAAAATATGAGATATCCTAGATAGCAAAATGAGTTCAAATAAATCAAAGCTGTGTAGCGTAGCTGTTATTTCGTCTTGCCCAGATTCCTGAAAGCAGTGTCTCAGAAATAATCAGCACCCTACGTGACAGTCCTTACAACTCCGTGTCGTCCGGAATTCCGCATCACTGCGTCCGACGCCGATAATTCCGCATTCCGAATCAATTTGTTCGGAATAACGCGTGGCACGAGGAGCGCTCATACGGAAAGGTGGGAGTTACACAATGTTTCTAAAGGTATTTATGGCATAGCTAGTAAGTTGTTTACTGCCAGACTTCGGAAAACAAGGAATCTGTTTTCATATAAACATCTATACTCCCCAAAGGTGTAGGCCCACATTTTGCCAGACATATGTCATACGTTCTGTCCAAAAGGGGTGAGTGTATTGCCATTCGACATACATTTATACTCTAGGCTGCTACTGAGAACTTCTTAATGGGGAACTTTATCACTTTGCCCGACCCGGGGAATAACACTTTGCCTGACCCGGGTTTTGGAACCAAGAGCCTACGCTCAGCAGCCACGCTTGCGAATACTAGGCCAAAGAAGCATTCCCTTGTCAAAATGTCTCGAAAAAGCATTGGTGGTTAAAAATCACAACCAGGATCTACAGTAACACACGGTCAGTCTCCCACTTAACTTCATTTCACCCTCAACATACAATTCCTCCACTACCATATTATAATATTAGTTGTGGACAAGATATTCTGTTCGCTCAGTAACAACACAAAGAGGGCCTGTTTTCTTACTCCGAAATAATAGGAAGATAAACGCGGGGTGAAAAGAGATGAAGCGGGGCGTGGGCGGGGTAAATTAATTTTGTTACTATATTTTCTATTGAAGGCGCCGTAATGGCAGGTAATTGATTAACGGAGTTTAGATTGGATGTTATTATGGTGATAATAATTGTATTATGATGTTTCCGCAATTTGAGATGATAGCGCAGAGGTGTATATTCTTAGATATTAATTTGTATTGTTATTAACTGTTATTTTATTCATTAAATTTTAACGCATCTCGCTCTTAATTATACGCTAGGCATAAAGTTAGCAATGTGAAGGTCGTTGGGACATAGATATTACTGAATTTCAGAATATCAAAACTGGGTTCAATAGGCTTTGATATCTAAATCAGTGGTTCTTGTTTTAGTATTGGATAGTATTAAGTTTTTCATATATTGAGTACTATTAAATTAGGTAAGATGGAAAGCAGAATAACAAAAAATAACATTTGCAGACGAATGTGTCACCGAAGTTTCTGCATGAATTGGGCTGAAAACTCTCCCACGTTTGAATAATTATATGTACAAACATCAAGAGATTGATTTCATCTTGTACAGCATTTTTTTTAAGAATAATAAATTCATAATCTCCTACATTCATAAAACTAAACTAACACAAAAATCCTTTTACGATAAAACTACAATTAACAAGAAAGTCCGTATCGCGACCGTCACGGCACTTTACGAGCGTGTCACGCCATCCACGCTTCACGCCACCTTCACGCGCGCCACGTCTGTACCGTGTTATTGTTGTGTCCTGCCCGAAATTGCCAGCTTTTGTCGCCTTCACGCGCGAATCCACTCCAAATGCTACTAAAAGCGCTATTTCTCAACCGACGGTAAACGTTCAGGTTGAGCGGATCCGCTGCCTCCCCCCGATAGGGAGTGGGAAGGGGGTGAAATGCATTTAGAACGTTTTTCCCCGTCGTCGTAGTTTGTAGCCAGTGCATTGTCGACCGGACAATAGCACGAAAGCGATTGTTTTCGTCAATTCGATTGTCAACCGAGTTATGATTCGACAATGGACGGTTTTAATTTACTTTAGAGCGTCTGAACGTCTGGTATCGAGTCGCGAATGATACCGTCGGGAACAATGCCGACGGTTTCTTTCTTTCCCTTTTTACACTTGAATAAATGTTTTGGTAGACTTTTGACGTTTTAATTGCTTTTGTGTGGTTGTTCAGCGGTTTTTGGTAAAGTGTTGAAGTTTCATGTTTCAATTTAACGTTTGATTTGTCATTTGCATTCACAAGAGAACTAATTGCATTTATTGCTACTAGTAAGCCACTGCTGCTTTTTTGAAAAGCTCCCATTTGTGCTTTAAAACAGCACCTACTAATACTATTTTATGTTGAGACATCAATTTGTTATAAAATGTTAACAACGTTTGAAGTTTACGAATTATTCGTTTTATTGCTGTCTAGATGGCCATTTACTGAACCTTGCGTGACGGACAAAAGGTTAATCATGTAGACTGTGTTTACATTTACATCGGCTGGAGCAGTTCTTAGCAATAAAACATGTAATAAAGTACTAACCATTGCCTACCAGCAAACATTGACTTATTTACACACATCTTTGAATCCAGTTAGAGCGTAAACAGAAAGAAATTGAACATCGAGTATTTTCTCCAATAGATTCAAATTGAATTTAAATTCAATCTTAAACTGTTTGTTTTGCAGACTTGGGATTCCCATTTAACGATTATAAATTTATTGACAAGCCTGGCATTTAAGATTTTTTGTGTTCACAATCAAAACGATTGAAATTGGCTTTCATTTGAAGAGATCTTGGAATTAGAAGATCCAATTTTTAATTTATCTTTGATCTTCTTTTGTCTTTTGAGTTGAACAATATAATTTTCGTCCGGCTAATTCTTAATCTGAATTGGGCGCATTAATTTCCCGTCCAATTTGACAATAGTCTTGAACATTCCACTGTCTCAATGTTAGCCTTTGTTTTCACAAACACTGATTTGATCTTGAAGCACGTCAGCCGTGAAATAATCTCGTTTAAAATTTATGTTTAAAAACATAACGGCCGAAAGTTCTGGAGCATTTTGGAGCATTCTGTACTTTGGGATGGCTGTTATCAGCAATTTGGACACACATACGAGTCTGGAACTAATTAACCGTCAACCTTTGTCCATTCCAAGTCACAATTACATACAATTAAATGTGGCCTAAAACGATATTGGAGTTAATTTGGACAAAGTTCTAAATGGTGTTCCGCAAGGTTTATGTTGGGACCCTGTGGCGTTAAGGCGGGTTGGGGTGTTTCTGACCGCTGGTTTCAATGAAAAGGCTGGAATTAGCTCGGGTGTCAATTAACGCGGCGATTAATGAGGACCAGAAGGGTGGATGTTTCACTGTGTTTACAACCTCCGGTGACTTTTGTATTGGATTTAGGCTGCTGTTGTTTGAGTACTAACTTTGTTTTTTAATATTGTAATTCTTGTTTTATTTTCTGTCGGGTTTTATAGAACTGATTGGGTTCATTTGGGGATTTAGGTAACACTAAAACTCACTCGGGCTCAATCTCGAATTCAAGTATAATTTGAAGTAAATTAATAAATAAATCCATATACTGGACGGACGTTGCATTAAACCTCTTACTGTTTATCCAGAGTCTTCATATTTACGATAGCTTGGCACTTGCGTACCTTGCACCAGTAAATCACAGTGAACTGACAGGTGGTCTTACTAGTATTGTCGTGTAGCTTCTGTTGCACAATGGTCAGTTTTAGACACATTTCAAGATCCTCAGACAGATTACTGACCGCTCACATGGGTGCCTTAGATGATGACAATCATAACAGAGATAAGAAGAGCGGGCAAATGATTTCATTCCAAAATGTAATTATCATGTAAGTCTCGAATTTTCTCTTTTAAGCAGTTTATTAAGTTGTGATTATTGTGATAATATCCACACTGGTAAAAAGGAATATTTGGTCCAAATATCTTTTTTTGACCTTCGGTATTTCGCCTCAAAAAGCATCCTGTATTGAAGCAAAATTCCTGATATCGAGTTTATTCACACAAAGAATACTATGAATTTTGTTTAACAGTAACTTTATTAGAAACTAGCTTCCGCCCGCGGCTTCGCCCGCGTGGTCGTGGTGTATTGATAAAATGTAACCTATACATAGGTTACTTTTTATCAATACACCACGCGGGCGTTACCTTAACGGTTAATCCGCTGAGATGAAATTTGATCACAAACAGCATTGGCCTTCACAATATCCCTAGTTCAGTGGCGTGCAATCTAGTACCGTTGTATAATCTCGGTGCGTCCAAGTTGCGTATTAGCAAAACGGATATTCCTACCTTTAATTTTAGCTTTTGGGATGGCACCCCGGATTAGAAACTCAACGGGGTATTTCGTACAGTCATCGGATGACATGACTGTGTCGATGGAGTTGTACGATAATGTATCGCTTGTTATTTCGTTCAAGATTTTTTTATTAATTTCCGCAACAGTCACATTTCTTGGTGCCAATATGGTTATTTCACACAGCTATTTTCATCCTGGATGTCTAGTTGCAAGTTTGGAAAAAACTTGTGCAATAAGCGCGTCTTCCGAATCTACAACATGACCAAATTGGCTGGTAAATAGAACCATACCTTCTTCGCCAGTTTCTAGTCGACCTTATATAGTTTATAATAACAAGTAGGAAGTAGGACTAGACCAAATCACAGCTGTTATAGATACTACAAGTTTACTAACTTTTAATAACAAGAAACTCTAGACAGTCTGTTAGTTAATGAGATAGTATTTAAATGTAAAAGCAACTGTAATCCTTTTGATCTTCAGACTCAGAAATCCAAACATATTGAACGACATAGTTCCTCCAACTAACCAAGAATGGAAGGACTTTCTCCAACTCGAACTCCTGAGCCTGCTTTAAACAGATACACGTACATACAGTTAATTCCAGAAACAATATTGTTTTAATGAAAGAGCTAAAGTGAAACAAACATGAAACATTTCAGGTATACATTATGACTCGTCTTAATTGCTGACAACTCTGAACTAAACATCGAAAAGATATACGTTATTATTTCCGACGGAGAGCAAAGGTTCCGGATCGAGGGTTGTGTAAGAAGCGACAGCGTTTGGTATAAAGTTTTGATTCAGGTGTTTTTTCGGGAATGTTTGTATGTATGTAACAATCTCCTGATGAGGCAAATACTTAATTATACAGGAAACAAATGATTTTACTTTCCTTCATGATTCCATGATGATTGAGAAGCAGCGTCTACCTTAAGCATTAAACGTCTCTTTCGTAACGATTATTTTGCTATTCTATGCTCATTTTGCTGTCAGTCTTCCTAGTGCTACAAATGGCAAAGACGATGAACTATTCTGAACAGATCAGGAATACTAAAGATTTGTCCAAGACATAGAGTAGCGTTTGCAACTCTATTGTGTCTTCTACTATTAAAATCTTCTTTTCACATCCTTTCCTTCATTCATCATTACACCTTCCTTCTCTTTCATTGTTATCGTTGTCTATTTCAATTTATTTTTTCTAATGCATAAAAAAATCTTTTACAGTCGCCTCCACCCATACCTAACATCCTCTCAGCTCACGGCATTACACCAAGCTTCGTAACTACGTACATTCGCGACAAGTCGTCGTGTATGCTCGCAGTGAAGCGCCTGTTGCCTCCCTTGCTAATGATTGCTAGCGTGATCAACTCAGATACGAACTTGAATTAATGTGAGTCTTAGAGCGGCTGGAACTATATTTAGCGAGAGTAATTTATTTTATAGGCAGAGTTTGCTTAAATCAGTTAATACTTAGCGTCAAATGAGAAGTTGCTACCAATACTAGGAAGAAGAAACTAAACATATCTTTAAACTCTTTATTCATAAGCATTAAGAAAATTCGCTGTAAATTGGAAGAATTTTATAACAAATAATGATGAGATAAATTCGTTGAGCAGATCTAACTGTCGAACATGTTTTATTTTTTGCTGGCCACTATTAAATTCATGAACAACTATTTTAATTTTAGATTGAAATAAGGGCTATATAATACATTTGCATATCGTTCTTTTTGTTGCTATCTAAAGACGACCGTGTCTTCTAATAATTATTTCCTCTTTTATCATTTATTTGCTATCTTCATCTCTCAAAGATACAGCACCAAGCGGCTTACCATCCCCGCTAGCAACCCCTGCCAGGTTCTCTGCCGGTGGGCAGAGAACCTGGCAGGGGTTGCTAGCCTTTGCGCGTGTCGTGAACAAAGAGATACTACTTTTAACGACCAATTACTGATACTTACCGTACGAAGACTTTGTCATCGTTAGATACCTTTGTCGAAGATATGGAGTTTTGTTAGGAATTTGGACATTTTATTCTTTATATGTATACATAAATGTATTAAGAACAATATCGTAGTGTTTGGCTGAAAAGTTGCTAGGGAGACATAGATAATTTTATGTTAGTAAGCAAAGATCCAAAGTTAGGGTATAGTTATATCTAAACTTATGTTGCCTTTGTAGGATTAATAAAGAGAGCTCTTTGTCTTTCAAGCAGTCCAGAATTCGACACTAAGTTGGTTGCTGTATGTTGTTAATTACTATCCCATCAATTATCTTACGTTTGAAAAAGAGTAGTGATTCCATTTATACCACGCTGTCTCATGAACTTATAGTTTAAAAAAATATTACTTACTAGCTTCTGCCCCTGTCATCGTCCGCGTGGAAGAAACACATCCTATAGCTCTCGGCATTACTGTAAGTTTCTACGAGCGAAAAAAATTGTGTAACCGGATCAGTACTTCTGGAATTTACCGCTTAACCGCTAAACCGTTTTACCTCTGTATCATATACGCTTAGACAAAAAAACTAAGTTATTCCAAAATCTTAATCCATTCACTATGCCGACATGCGTTAAATATGACAAACTATTTCGGTCAAAAGAACAATGTCAGTAACATTTGAACTTATCACTTTCAGGATTACCAACCTTTGATCTCCAACACACCCAGGTTTAATAACCGTCTACCTAAAAGCTTAAGCTACTGAGACCAGCTACCTTTCAATCCATATAATTAAAGCCTCGGTACGAAGTGTGCCGAAAGTTGCCGAACTCGCGGCGGAAAACTTTCTTACTCATAATTAACGTTACCTCACTCCCCGCCCCCTGGCCGTCGGTGCAGGATTATGTAGATAATGTTGGGTTATACCATGTTTTAGCACGGTTGTGTTTTCTAAAGGGTTAGACAGAGATGTACAACATTTAATTTAGGAATTAAGGCTCGTGTAATGAGGTGTCTTGCCATACAGGAAACAATTTTAATCTCCGGGATGCTCATGAGAATTTCTCACTAGTTTTACTAAGAATGTCTTGTACTGAAAATAGCTCTTATTAATGGTTCCAAGAAAAGAGTATCATTTCATTTTACTGTTACAATTTGACAGTTTATCTAAATTCTATTTTACGACACCATGCTCATATATATTTGTCTTGCAAATATTCTGATAACTAATTATCTTCTCTCTACTATTCGTAGAGTGAATTTCTTTCTTCTACATCAACAAGATCAACCCTTTCACAATGATCTCTCAAAAAAATTACCGCCAACAACAATCATAAAAGTTTAAAACTACTCAATCATTTTGGTAAAATTAATTAAAATATTCATAGACAACTTCTTCCGCATTTTACGTCAATGTTGGCAACAAGTGTCAGTTTGTGACCGGCGTTTAATAATTAACGAGTGCCCTCTGGCAGACACCGGGCGCTTCGTTAGCTGGAATCAAATATTTAGGCTATTCTATTATTAGACAGATGAGTTTGGGAGAGGATCTATTTTGTCAAAAGAATAGATACTTTTAATGACGGATATTACACTGTCAAAGATCTAGATTAAAATTATAAGTGATCATATAGGTCAAATAATATTACCACCTAATATTATATATACCTATATGTTTTACTAAAGCTCACCAATGAATCATAATTATGACTACATAAAATACATTGTCATGTCTATGACTCAAAAATCTATGATCTTATTTGATCACTGATATATACGATAACGTTAATTTCCCCTTAAGAACCAAAGAAGTATAGATTAGAGTATTCACTATGAAAACTGAAAGATCGTTACTAATCATTGTCTGATTGGCTCACAAAGAGATGTTATAAAATTACACAAAACACGGCATCACAATCAATGCCTTTAACTAAACTTTCATATCATTATTCAATCGAATCAAAGTTATTAGATCCATTGACTTTCAGAACAAGAATATGATCTAAACAGTCCAAGACAGTCACAAGGCGGAAGCTTAGAAATAGAGCCCGTTGGAATCCTTGGGTAAGAAGCCCTAAAAACTAGATGTTCATTATAAGAACCTCCTTTGTTCTTCGTTCCTGCTTTGGCATGTGCTAGTGTGGCAAATAATTTAATCGAATGTCTTGTGTTTCTTTGTTTTGTAATGTTCATGACTCTGCATACTATTTTTTAGAATCAAGTTCTTCTAATTTAACTGACATATAATTATGCTGCTAGTGAGTTTGTTGCATCAATTCTTCTTCCCAGATGATGCATGAGGAAGTGGCGAACGGCGGGCGTTTTGGGGTACTGTCATATGTAATGTTAACGTTTAAAAAGTGCAAATTCTCAGCCTTATTTGGATAAATGGCTTTTGATTTTGTTACTTTGCTGATCGGCTAATTCTTTCACCATAACATGAGCTATATTAATACAATCCTCGAAGCTATCTCCCACAATACCAAAATCATTCATCACTTTTCCAATCTTCTCTACACCATCTAATCCATCAGGAAGACACACATCAGTCGCAGCCTAGCCCTGTTATAGTAGCGATCAATGGCTCCATTGATGACGTCACTGTGTTCTTCCGTCTATAGTAGGTATGCTATTGATTCCCACGTATCAACGTGTGGATTAATTACGGAGTTAATAGGCATGAAGATGTTATTAGGTTTGTATAGTAGGTTGTGATTGGTTGGATAGAGGCTGTGTATAGATTAGACAGGAGCTGGTGGACATTATTTCTAACCAACTTCTGCCCGCGACATCGCCCGCGTGACAATCCCCCCCCCCCCCCCCATCCACCGCGTCACATGGTGCGTAGTATTTGATGTACTAACAAAAGTTCTAATGATCACATGACTTAATTTAATTTAGTATTCTTTTTTTTTGTATAACGATGAAATGATATAATGAATTATTGATAGAAGTTCAGTTAACCTAGTTTTATATGTTTTAATAAAAAAATCTTTATTGTACATTTGAACTAATATGCAGTATTTACTTAGTATAATGTTAAAATTCTATAGTAACGTTTAATATGTAATTTGAAACACCTACTTTGACCATTAGCGCGAGAAAGCAAGCGAGCGAAGCGAGCGTGCTGCGATAGCTGCCGCCAAGCGCCAGATCCCCTCTATTGTTGGTGAATCATTTGGCTTAGATTAGGTTATAACCGTAAGATGTTTCCTGATATTTACTTATTCATTACAGAATTTTGGCTGAAAATTAGTAAATATGAAAATCAGGTCAACTGAACGTTATATATAAAGAGCATTCTACAAATTGAAAATTATATGAAATGAACGTTATACTAAATTTTATTAACCACTCAATTGTAACAGGTCCGATTATATTTTTTTCCCGCGCTAATTTGCGTGAGCGGTTAAAATCAAAAACAGCTTATATGAAATGTAACATTAGATCACATGAAATTAAGTTATATGTTTTTATAGCATATGAAAATAATATAATCTGAACATTATTTCAAGTGGTAATATACTATCTGTTACTATGCCATATATTACACATCCCTCGTCGCATCCCATCGCCTGCCCGCACTTTTAATTCGCATTCACCAAGCGTTCTTTCAGATTTTTTTCTTTTTGCTCGGTTCTTAAGGGCCATAGCGTGGTTAGCTTTAACGTTCCTGAAAAATTGAGCTATCAAATGCAAAAATAATTTTTCATATCCAGCTGGAAGTTCCAGAGATTAGCGCGCCCAAACAAAGAATCAAACAAACTCTTCAGCTTTATTATTAGTATAGTTATATATTATAGATAGCATTAGTATATAGATGTACTATGGAAAGAGTAGTGCGGTGTCCTGAAAAATGTAGTGAAATTCTTCATAGATTTTAAAGAGAGCACAATAAGTACTAACTTTTAGAAAGCTAGAGAATATATAAAAAAAATTGTCGTAAACATCCACTCTTGAACTTAAAGTCTCATAATAAACCCGTTTCTAATGAAATCCGTACTAATATTATAAATTCGTAAGTATAACTCTATCTGTATGTAACGTTTTCACGCCTAAACCACTGAACGGATTTCGATAAAGTTTGGCAAAGAGATAGATGGCATCCTGGGACAAAACATATCCTACTTTTTGTCCCGATAGCACGTTTCCGTGGGATAATTTCCGACCTCCGCGCAAAGCCGGGGGCAGAAGCTAGTAGAAATTAACAATACGATTGACAAATCAATTGAATGGCTTGAAATTAATAACATAAAAATGAATTTAGTTAAATCTGTATACAGACAGTTTACTGAATCGAATAACAACAAATACGATTTGAAAGTTGACATATCAAAACTTAACGCAGTTACACAAACGAAATTTCTTGGAGTATTTATAGATCAGGACAAAAATTGTAAAGCACAAGTAAATGATATATCATCACATAATAAATACATTCGTATACGCACTCTGAAAGGGTAAAAATACAACGTGTTGTTTTGCATCCTCGTCAAATTTCAGGAGGCTGTTATGAAAGACATAAATAATCAAATAAAATTACGATCCTGCTCAATAATTAATACATGCTTGTTTTTTTAGGTATTTAAGTTTGACAGTATTTCAGAATACTCCACTTTCAAAGAACAAAATCGCCCCGTTGCGTATGCGGTAGGCAGTGTCGTACGACTATGTCGCTGTGTGCATGCGTTACAGTTACAGCGCAGTTACAGGGCGGTATCACACGGGCCCTACACATGCCGATTTCCGAAAAATACAAAAAATAAAAATAAATACCTACTTATTTTATTATTGATTCGTGTCGAGAATCATTAGCATAGTTACCTCCTTGAATTTGACGAGGATGCAAAACAACACCTTGTATAACAAACATGAAAACTGCTATCACTACCTATCATGCTTATGTTGAATCTTTAATACGCAATTGGTTCATAATGTGAAGTAATAGTACCGATAGATGTTTGTTGAACAAAAAAAGTGCAGTATATGGGCTACAACCAGATAAATCTTGCAGGCTAATATTTAAAAAACTTGGTTTAATACCGCTTTGTTATTTGTTAAGAATCATAAAGACTTATTTAAAAAAGCAGAAAGTGTATATCCTCGAAACCAGCGAGATCCTCACAGGCTTCTGTTGTGTGACTTGCCAAGATTGGCTAAGTATAACAGACGCTGTGTAGCCATGTGTGTTCGGATGTATAATAAAATTCCATGTGATTTAAAAACTTTAGAACTTAGATTGTTTAAGACAAGACGACATGAATGGTTAAAAACTAATATTTTTTACAGCATTCTAGAATTGATTGACGGGAAACATTCTTAGATGTAACCGTTAATATTTTCATGCTATGATATAAGCTAAGCATGTATGCTCTATATTGTATTTTAAATCAACTTTATAAACCATGTTCTATGTAAATAAATTATAAGTTCTATTACTAGAAAATACTATTATCATACACCTTGTTGATACTTCATACTCAGAAGTGTGAAAATATTTCATGTATTTATTGACGTATTTTTTTTTTGCCTAGAGAGACTACACATTTACACAACCTATTTAGCCAAACTCCAAAAAATAAACCAATAATGACAGTAGAATTTAGAATGTCACAAAATATATCTCCCTGGAACACAATCCTGCACTTTTCATAATTAACCGAGTAATAACAACGAAAATGTACTGGTAACTTAAAACAGTAGTAAATCCTAGAACTGACTGTGACAACACAAAATGACAATACAGAAAGTACACTCCAAATAGGTTTATAATGAAACTCTTTACTATAGAATAAAAACCTCCGTAGTAGGTACACTTGTCTAGTCAAAATCGTAACAAATGCTTTCTGTGTCTATTTAGCTACTACATAAACGAAGCAAAAGTAGTATGTTTAGTAAGGATGGTAGCTGGTGGCACTTTATAGTTTCTGCCTACTCCCATGGTCTGACGCCTTCTTAGGCGTCAGTTTACATGAATGTGTATGTATGTTGTATTTCACTGGGAATTCTTCAATCTGAACATTTTCTTTAACTCTTGCGGCTGCGTTGCATGGTACACCGTTTTATTTTAATATAAAGGATGTTCTTGTTTGCACAAATAGCTCAAAAAAAGAAAACATAGACAAGACATCATTTGATTGTGTACAATTTGCGTTCCATAATACTGTATCTTTATCTAGCTACAACTAAGTACCTGACATGTAATATGTATTATGTCTTGTGGCACATACTTATTATAGAACAAACATTGTAGACAGTTAAATGAATTCTTTTCGATGTATTGGATGGCCAGTCAGCCTCAAAAAGTTTTTGGCTGACTGTACACTGAATCTGGCATTCCTAACGTTAAGCCGATTACGGATCTACTCGTATATCGAAATTGAACTGTATATCTTTGTAGAGAGTATTTCGATGAACTAGACTTACTGTATCTCTCTGTCGTGTTCGCCCGTTGGCTACGACTAAATATCTCGGCTGGATGTTTATTTTTATTTCCTTTGCCTGCCCCGTTTGTGCAAGTAATGGCGCTTTTAAAACTATTGCTATTCGCTCTGTTGTTTTGTGATATTGCAATAGTAATACTTGACCAGCTGCGACTTGGTTATTAGTCACAGTTGAATAATCGATATTTTAGTCGAAATTGGAACAACTCGAGGCTCCATACCGTTTAAATTGATCAATCAGTAAAGGTTAAGTTGTTCTTGCCGCTGTCTGGGCTCTCTGAGAGATGGAGCTTCGTCCTGTACAGCTGCATCTCTTATCCAAACTGAAGTAAGTAATAAGAGGTGTTGGTAAGCCCCAGTTCATGTATTACGGTGTCTGTTCGGTATATATTGAGAATCGTCTGTGCTTTAGCTTTAACTTTAACGTACGCCACGCTAAAGTTTCAGATTCAGGAAAACGAAAAAATAAGTGTTTATTTTTTTAATGTCGTACGGTTTTCTGCTGTGGGGAAATGCAGCCGACATTCAGGCTATATTTGTGCTGCAGTAACGAGCCATTCGAAATATTTATAACCTAAGTTGTAGGCATTCACTGAGGGATAAAGGAGATTGTTCTGCACCCATCCATCGTTCGCCCCAGAACTAACAGCGAAGAAAAATTACTTTCTGGGCTCTAAATTACATGTGTATTTGCCCATCAAGGCTAAATTGGATGACGGACAGCTTGCAGAAAGCATTTATTTAAAAAGAAAACAAAGATTTTAAGGTTATATTTAGTAAGAAAAAATCCTTTCAATACTCCGAAATACATACTAGTAAATGCCTGTCACAAATGTTATTTCTGTTGCCTGTATGTGGCTTGTTAAGCTAAGAAATTCAGTAAAACATTTCATATCTTGTTTGGTAGCAAATTTAATACACTACACAATGTAATCACGAAGAAATGCGAGCGAGTGTGATGTGACTGCAATATATTGACAGTTGAGTTGATTGACATGACATGACAAGGATTAGGGATGCCCATACATTAGATCCGAATCGATATAATTATTTTGAACAAAATCGATACCGTTCAGTACCCAGTTTGAAATATTATAATGCATCACACTTAGGGCGTTTGCGCATTACCTCGTGCTGAGTTCGTATTCGTGATTCGTTATAATATAATTCAAACAAGCCTTCATAATCAATGTATGGTAGTTTGTGCACTGCTTCGTTTTCGTTTTTATATTCGTGAATTTCTCACATCGAGACAGTTTTTACGGATTGAAGTAGCTACCGTGCTTAATATTAGGCGTTTTGTGCACTCAGTCGTATTCGATTCGTATTTGTGTTTTTCACGAATACGAATAGAATACATATGAGTGAGAGCGAAATGCTGCACACATTATGAACGCGATCTCTGCCTACAAAATGTTTTTAGTGATTACTCGAATATCGGATCGGTGTACGTGGACTATCGTATTCGATTCGTATTCGTGTTTTTAAAACAGATGAATAAAAATTCCTCAAAACGAATCACGAATACGAATCGACTACAAGTGAGTGCATAGCGCCCATTCATGAATTTCTGATCCGCTTTTATGCTGTTCCTTCGTAAAAACACGAACATGAATTTGTTTTTTTTTATTTGAAGAGGGGGTAGTGCACAGATGCCCTTATGTGTAGTAGTTGTATAGAAAAAGATAATTAATTATTTAGCATGCACGGATTAGGATATGAAAATAGGTTTTGTTGTTGAATTCTTTTGACACCTAAGGTGTATGGTACCAATAACGCCATACCCTAGAGCGAAGAAGGTTGAAAAGAAAAGTACGTAGGTACGGATGCGTATGACATCCGTGAGCAGGTGGTCAACTCAAGTAATCTCGCACTCGATGTCATTTCAACTCTAATTGTCAAAGATGGCAGCTTTTTTGATGTGATGTCGTAAATCGTTACAATTCTTTTAATTTTGTTCAATATGGAACGCAGAATGTCCGTTTTGAACAGATATTCGCAATTAGTATAATAACATATATTTAGAATTATTGTACGTCAGATGTTTGTTGGTCCTGGAGCATTTTCGACGATGTCCTGTAAGGAAATAAATATAATGACAGTCGCGTCTTAACATGTACTTAAGAGAACCTGATCTATGTAAAAAAGAATCTATATTCTAAACACATTGACATTCATAACATAAATACTAGTGTCGTGTGTATGTAAGCACCTTTATATTATTAAGTCATGTACGTGTTTCACAATATAAAAGATGTGACATTACTTAAATAAAGACAGTATTTACTCATCATTTGCCGTGTTATCATTTCGATCCGATTCCCAACATCATATGGCGACCGTGACGTAAGTGTCCCGTGGACTTTGTTTACAATTCCTTTCACCGTATAAGGATACCGTTCCACGATGAACCTCAAGTGTAGTCGCAAACAAAGTCTTGTGTGAATAAGTGTTTTTTGTGGCAACTGTATATAACAATATTATCATGGGGAAAACTCAGAGTAAGGAAGAAGTCATAATAGCGCAAATAGCATCTGGCGGTAATAACAACGCAGATTTGGAGCAGCTGAAATACCACACCAGCACGACGAATGTGGTTTTAATGATAATATTAATTCTCCTGCTGCTGGGATTCGTGTACCTCATATTCAGGATTTACAATAACTGTCACACAAAGTGGATGACCAATGAAATAAATCGACACGCTTTGCGAAGATCAATTCCCTACTTGCGGCGAAACCCCAAAATTGAAATGAATACGGAGAACATATTGCAGAGATTTAATGGATAAAACTATTCGATAAGGCAGCGACAACAACGCATAACATATACCTACCTACATATTGAATGAGACCCTTGACAATATAACCATGGCTATGAGCTTGATATAAGAAGACAACTACGTGCTGATACCATCCTTCTGGCTCCGAAGTAAGAAAACAAAATTTAGTGAAGTGCAAAAAAAAAAAAAAGTGACAATAAAGTGATGTGATGTTGGGAATCGGATCGAAATGATAACACGGCAAATGATGAGTAAATACTGTCTTTATTTAAGTAATGTCACATCTTTTATATTGTGAAACACGTACATGACTTAATAATATAAAGGTGCTTACATACACACGACACTAGAAACAAAGATTTACTAATTATTGTGCCCGCGACTAGGCTCCAAAAAATGTGTAAATCGTTTAAGTGCCAAAGTATACGTTTTTACAACAAACTCCCCAGCCATCTTAAAGAACTGAGCCTCAATAAATTTAAATCATTTATTAAACAGAAACTCTGTCTAAAAGGTTTCTATAACGTTAAAGATTACTTGGGTGACAAAAAGGCTTGGGATTAACCAATGTACCCCCAAGCAACAAACCATTTTGTACTAAGTGTTTTGGAATGAATAATGTGTTTGTTTCGGCATTTCTTCTCAGAGATCAATCAGCTAGGAAATGCCGGCGCCATCTAGTTTTAAAATATTGACGTGTAAAAGTGTCTTAAAAGATCTACTTACAGAAATAAACATTTCGTTTAATTTAATTTCTTTAAGACCATGCTAACTATTTTTTTTTAAATTTAAATTCTTTATTACTACATGAAATAAACGCAAGTTTTATAATGCATAAAATTATGTGATCCACTGTAGTAAACAAAATCAGAAAAATATATGATATTCTTCAGGATATATGCTAGTTACATAGTGTGTTGAAAACATAAACATAATACAACTCATTTGATACTATAGAAAAAAATCACGAAGATACCTCTAAAAAGATCTTTTGGCGATTAAAAACCATACTAATACACATGCAATCATTCTGTTTTTTTCAGATTGTTCTTCAAGCAGCCTATTAACGTTAAAGTGTTTATTTTTTTTAGTCCAATCAATAGATTTTTACCAGCTTTGTGCCATCGCGCTTCTCTTTCTTTTCTATGCAGTCCGCCAGTGACCGCACTTTAGCTGTTGTCAGCCCCATAATATATTGTTGTGCAAATTTGTACAGAATTGACGAATAGACTACGTAGTTGATTGGTTATCCGTCACATCATTTCATTTTAACCAACAAAATCGAAATTCCAACTCATTTCCACATAATCTGAAAATACAATCATTATCATTGTTCAATATTCACATGAAACTGAAACAAAGCTACATTCCCTGCATATCCTGTTCACAAAATAGGTACAGAAGGTCGGCTACATAAAAGGAGTGAGCACGCACGCACACATAGACACGCTCCTGCGTACAGCGACTGCCCGCGCACTCGCCACTCACTGGCATATGTTTGAGACTTGCCAGTATACTATTAGTAGTCTTTGGAGACGCCCGCAGCGCACGTACGCGTCTATAAGTGCGTGCGCCTGTTTGAAAAAGCTCGTTGAATGGAGCCGACCTTCTGTACCTATGTATTTTGTGCGCTGTGCGTACATTATTTAACTACATCATAATATGGTATTTAATTACAACGACAGTGTGAAAATGATTATTGTTTAGGAAAATACTGGCAATTTTTTTTTAAACTCGGTTTAACGTTATTACCCAAATAACGTTAAACTGAGTTTCAAAAAAATATAATAAATTGTCTAGAACGGTTCCATCGAACTGGACTTATCCAAATTTTATTTAGCTGTGTGTGGAAAAACGTAGGTGTCCTTCGGTCAAGTGCGTTGAAATTCGTGCTATGAGTGGAATACCTCTTTTTTTTCAGGTGAAAAATTCGAGGAAGTTCAGTTTTATATTTGAGAAAATTCAGATTTGTTTGTTGAGTTGGGTATCCATACCATTTTTTTGTATGTTGGGAAGTGGAGTGGGAGGGCGTGTCAGACTCTTACTGACTGAACCCACCCGTGTTCCTTCAGTTGCCTGTGCCAGGGGTCACGGTGAACCTTTCGGACTTTCCCGCAACCCTGGCAGGCATCGGCCCTAGCGGCCCCCGTCGTTTGTGCTGACATCTCTTTGAGGCGCGCGTGGAACACAACGCGTCATTGACCCGAACCTGGTCCTTATCGGACGGCGAGCTGCCCATTGCTCGCCATCCGCAAGCCCGCGCCTACGGTGGCCGGGAATTTTCCTGGGGTTCCCGACGCCCAGGGCGTCTCCTGCGGTGACTAGGGGCGAGAGGGCGCGCATTTTGCCTCTCTCACGGGTTCCGCCTCCTCCTTCGAGAGCATCACTGCTTCGCAGAAGGAGGTGCCGGCTACCTATGCCCTCTCGCTCCGTACCATGGCCTGGACCAGATCCGGACGCGAGAGATCGCCAATCGCGATCGCCTCCACGAGGAAACGGCGGTGCTCCGCCCAAGCCGGGCAGACCTCCACCGTGTCCTCCGGGCGATCCACACAATGGTGACACCCGGGCATTTTCTTCCGCCTTATCCGTGTCCAGTTGGTATCCATACTCGGGTGTACCACTTCTATAAGTGAATTGTTTGCATAACTGTGTATAATATTTTCAAGTTAATTTTCATTAGGTTTCTTTTCCAACTCATCATTATCGAACAATCTTTTGAACGATAGATCATTTCACCCACACACATTTTGTCGAGACTTTTCCATCAAAGCACGATTCGTCGAAACCTTTTTACTTTTGCCTTTGATATGTTGTTTGCTCCATATTCTAAGTATATTTTCAAGAAATCTATATTAAAATTTATCGTATGGACTTTGCTGTGTTATATATACTGTTTGTTTATCTCACAGAAAAATCTTGATATTTCACTTAAATATCGAACTTATATTAGTGATATTAGAGTGGTACCCCCTTTTTTTTTAGGAAATTTTCAAATAACTTGTCCCGCTCTGGGCGGAGCGGGAGGGCGTGTCATAAATCATTTATTTCATTACAAATGGTGCATTGTGTTGTAAATATTAAACAAAAACACATCAGACTCTTACTGACTAAAACCCACACGTGTTCCTTCAGTTGCCTGTGCCAGGGGCCACGGTAACCCTTTCGGACATTCCCGCTCCCGCAACCCTGGCAGGATGAGTGGTACCCTAATGTGCGCTTTCATAATTTCTAATGTGGCATTATTATCGTGGACGTCCTCGTCCTCGTCACGGCAAAAGTATGGCGTAAAATGTATGGAAATATATGAAGGCGCTTTTAAATTTCCGTCCACGATAATGATATAATGTGCACGTATTTCCATACGTTTATGGACGTCGACACCGACCATAATATCGTCACGTTAAAAATTATAAACCCACAATACGTCCGAAATAGTCATTCGTCAGAGAGTCAGAGTCAGAGTGCCAGCGCCATTCCTAAACTTCTATCTACTCCTGTCACAAATCAATTTTTCCACGATGGCAAAAATATCCATAACCAAAAGCCTCTCAACAAAGGCACTTAAACATCATACATGGAGAAACTTTCAATATCCTCACAACATCTCCAAAGATTTAATAACATACCAAAGTACAAAAGATTCCTGAAATCCAGCATACTTTTATCAAGTGCTTAACAAGTACTACGTATGAATAATTCAGGATATTCCTGAAAAAAAAAACTTCGCAACTTCTTCAGTCAAGGGTTTCTGTGTAATAAAGTGTAGGTTGGGAGCTCGGCAGTACCCCAGCTTGTATGAAATATTCATGTGGTCGTTAACAAAGTTCTTTGAAAGAGCTTGACAGAGAACAAAAATAAATAGCGGCTGTTTAAAATTTGGGGGTGAAGGTCGGGCTACGGGGCAATTTATTGTGGTGTACGTGACTGGTAGGAGAGAGGAATGCGTTAATTGGTATGAGGTTCGCAAAATAAAAATAAAACACATAAGAAATACTACAGCTCTTTCTAAAGAGATAGAGGTTCGACTGGAAACGGAAATCCTTGTATATGTTGCCAACAAAAAAAGCATTGTTTAGTATACTTTTTGAAAGTCCGTCTCTTGAAGAAAATCTTGATTGATTGGACAATAACCATTGATCTGTATATTTTTAGAATACCAAAAAAATTTTAAAATTTACATCATCAACATGTTCAATTTCTTGTTTTTTTTTTGTTTCTTTAATTACGTCAGATTTTTTTCCTTGTTTTTTTATTCATCTAATTTGCTATAATTTAATTGTGCTTTTGTGTGTTATGCTACGTCTTTTGTGTGCACTGAATAAATAGTTTATCTATATATATATAAATGCTGCGTTCGACTACAAAATTCAGCTAGATTGGTTTACAGAAATGGCCATTATGACAAACATGAAACCCAAAAATTCACCTTTGCTTTGAAAAAATACACCCAAACAACATTTTACTAAAAGATTTCAACAAAAACAAGCCTATTGTACCGTGCTGAAATCTTCGGTAGCGTCCGCAAAACAAATTACTTGAGAGCGAGATGAGAGGGGGGAGGGGGGGTATTGGTTCGTGAAACAGCGTCTATATAATTACACGGACGTCTAATTCTGGGCGAGTCTATTACTCTGAGGGGCGGACAGAAGGGCCACTGAAAACGGTCGTTTATTGGTCTGGTATTTTAAATCTACAGTAAAAGTATTGTGAATAATATGTTTTTCAAGTATACTCTGGCAATCGTGTTTTCGAAAGGCCCTTTGCTTGAATGGGTAAATCATGCTTGATCTTCCAACCGTACTTATACATGTTTGTTTAACTATTTATGTACATATGGGTATTCAGCTTCCGGACAGACTGGGAGCTGACCCCAACATAGTTAGGAAAAGCTTGGCAGATGATGTACACACATGTTATAAACAGCGAAGAGAAGAACAGAACAATACGTACAAAGGGGATACTTATTTCTAAAGGAATTTCTTTCAAACACAGTCATCTGCGATATGAAGTTTTTTAGTTAGAAATCAACCCCTTGGTTTTGAAAGTGTCACTTCTCATGTTAGCTGTGTGATCGGTTATGTAACTATATTTGAAAGATGCTTAGGTTTCTACAGAACTAGTTTTGTACAAAGAATAGTCTTTGTCCAATTCTAGATGACAACATCTACTTAAATCCCTTGTTAGGTCCTAAAGGGTTCAAGAGTCTTATGTTATTCGCACACGTGGTATACTTGACCCAAGCCAATCTAACAGGGAAATATTATTCTCATCATCCTCATCAACATACTCAATCACAGACTCACCATCATCTCCCCGCCCCCGTCCCACGTTCCTTGTGGTCAGCGCAATACCTTTTCTTCACCCGTTCTCCCCTGTCAACCATCACGCTATCACGCACTCCCTTCTCTTTCTTATCATTCCTAACACAGTACATCCATCTCCAATCATAGACTACAGCTCCTTATTATCACTATGCGTCCACTGCAACATTGCTCCTTAGCCTTCGGTATCCACCGCAGCCAGAGTTCCCAAACTTATTTCAGACGAACAATAGGTAAATAAATCTCAATCAACATTGACTTACTATCCGTCGTCTGTCTGTCTAACGGCCCGTTAAAATGTAATCTTTTCCGATCGATCCAGCCGGCAGCCGGCGATCCGGCAGGCATCCGGCTGTTAGTAAGGATTAGCCGGCTGATAATGACATATTTGTGGCCGGAGTGACGTCATGATCGGTAGCCTGCCAGATGTCTGGAGGGTAATGTTAAACTTTGTTATTGGGAAGGTTCGTTTTTCGGTGGAAAATGGATTGATCGAAGTTTTCAAAGCTTTTTTGTGTAAAATTGTGATGTTTTCATAACTTTAATGCTACAGTAGTCTGAAAGGCAGTAGTTGTAAAGGTAATTAGGAATATTATTTATAATTTGTAATCATATAGTTGAGTCTTAAATTATCTTTTTTTTATATGCACGGGTTTCTGTGGCAATAAACCAAACATACGAGTACAACACTAAAATAGAGTGAGCCACGCAGCGTAGTTATCCCAGACGAAATCTCAGGATGTAGATAGGTCTATCCTGTTATCAAAGAGTGTATATTTGGTAATCCTACCTCTAGTAATCCGGTTGTTCGCAATCAGAACTCAATCATAGTAACATTGTTAATCTGTATGTTGCTGAACTGAGCGCTGATGCACTGATTGTTGGTATACTGTGGCGTTTATGTAATACTTAGTGCGGTTGTTGTTTTTGTGTTTTTTGGATTTGAAATTGTAGAACTCGAAATTTTGGGGAGATAAGATACAAAAATAAAATAGAACAAAAGAGTTTTGTAAATAAGCTTTGTAACATTTTGTTGTAGAATAAAGAAAGATAATACGTTTATTTGCGGTAAACATGATGCAGAGAAAAACACACAAAAAAGGAACAAAAAAACCTGTAATAGTTCATTTCCTTGTAAGGAAAATGAGACATTTTACTTACTCCCCACGGTATTCCTCAACGAAATTGTCCAATTTCTTAATATTACAATGCTTCTCCGGCTGTAAAAAGAGAGCAATTCTTTTCATGATTGATTTATTTCATGCATTTCACAAAGAAATTGTCTTTGACCTCAAAAGAAAAGAACAATCCAAAAAAATCATTGGTCCTTTTGTGGGCTCGTGCATCCGTCGATTTAAATCAAAAACTTTTTATTTGATTTTTCAATGATGGCCTTAAAACGGTTTTAACTTGAAGTCGGGTCAAACAAAAGTCAGACCGAAAGTCGTTTCGCGAAGTGGCTGGCCCGTAATTTATAGCAATTGGAGTTTTTAATAAAAAGCAAAGGAAACGCCGAAATGCCCGGCCTGAGTTGTTAGGGTTTTAATAAAATTTCCGATTACACAGGTATTGGTCCGTTTCGTGCCGGGGTACAAATGTACGAGTACATCAGTTCAGTTGTAAAGTTTTTGTTGTTTAACTTTCCCGCTGTTTGGTGTGACAGAGTTTAGCACTTTTTGTGTGTGTGTGTGTGTGTGTGTGTGGCGACTATAATGTTTTGTGAAACATTTTACTAATGAAACTGTTTCTGTAGAAATACAATAATAAGTATTATAACTTTTGTCAACCAACCCGCACTGGGCCCGCGTGGTGGATTACAGCCCACTCCCTCGCACCAAGAGGACGCCTGTGTCCCAGCAGTGGGAACATTATAGGCTGTTTATGCTATAACTTTTGTCCGCTATTTGTTGATTGTTTCTAGATAGATGAGTAATTAAGTATTATGATTCTGTTTATTTTATCATTTAACTCTTAATTGTGTTTATAACAAATCAAATCAAATCATTTATTAATTTGCGAATATGGGTACAAAGAAAAGGTCTTAAAATATAGCAATAATGTCCATTAGCCATATCCTACCATAAGGCGTGCAAATTTACAATACACAGGCACAGATTTACGAAATTAGAATTTAAACAGTAACATTATACGAGTTTATCTTGTAAATATTCAGTGACTGAGTAATATGCTTTTTTTAATAGCAGTGTTTTTATTTTGTGTTTAAATATACTAATATCACTTATTTCCAAGATTGAAATTGGTAAATGGTTATATATACGCGGAGCCATACATAATATACTTTTATTTAATATCGCAGTTTTATTGCTTGGTAAACATTTATATTAAATTTATATCTTTTGCTATTTAACCTATTAAAATATTCTGTATTGTTTCTTACGAACATTATAACCTCTAATATATATATACATGGTAACGTAAGAATATTTAATTTTAAAAATAATGGTCTACAGCTATCAGGTACTTTTATACCAGTTATGGCTCGTATACATTTCTTTTGGGCTTTAAGTACCGCTTCTTTATTCGTAGAATTACCCCAAAAAATAACACAATACTTTAGAATGGGTGCAACATAGCCGTTGTAGGCTATAAGGACTGTTGAAATACTGACCGTTTGTTTAAGTTTAAATAATGCATAAGAGAAAGTGTTCAATTTAGAGAATAATGTATGGATATGTTCTTTAAAATTTAAAGTATTATCTATCTGTATGCCCAGAAATCTCGTAACGTCAACTTCTTGGATTTTATTATTTCGGTAATTTATGTTCATGTTTGTTATTTTACTAACTCTACTTCTGAATGTCATGAAATTTGTTTTGTCAAGATTCATGTGTAAATTGTTTGATGTCAACCATTTTATAATACCATCCAAAGTCACATTTATCTCAGTTTCTATGTGTGATTTATTATCTCCTGTGAATAGTACTGTACTATCATCAGCAAATAGAATTGTGAAATACTACTGAACTGTGAATAGTACTGTACTATCATCAGCAAATAGAATTAACAGGTTTATTGGTTTTAAAATTTCACAATCTGCCAATTAATTTATTACTGCATAGTCTAATTTATCGCTTTTTAACATTCAATGATTCGAGTAATCCGAAAAATATCGTTTCGTGGAAGCAACCACCGATAAACGGTGTTTAATGGGAAAATATCGTTTCGTGAAAGCAACCACCGATAAACGGTGTTTAATGGGAAAATATCGTTTCGTGGAAGCAACCACCGATAAACGGTGTTTAATGGGAAAATATCGTTTCGTGGAAGCAACCACCGATAAACGGTGTTTAATGGGAAAATATCGTTTCGTGAAAGCAACCACCGATAAACGGTGTTTAATGGGAAAATATCGTTTCGTGGAAGCAACCACCGATAAACGGTGTTTAATGGGAAAATGTCGTTTCGTGGAAGCAACCACCGATAAACGGTGTTTAATGGGAAAACATCGTTTCGTGGAAGCAACCACCGATAAACGGTGTTTAATGGGAAAATATCGTTTCGTGGAAGCAACCACCGATAAACGGTGTTTAATGGGAAAATATCGTTTCGTGAAAGCAACCACCGATAAACGGTGTTTAATGGGAAAATATCGTTTCGTGGAAGCAACCACCGATAAACGGTGTTTAATGGGAAAATATCGTTTCGTGAAAGCAACCACCGATAAACGGTGTTTAATAGGAAAATATCGTTTCGTGGAAGCAACCACCGATAAACGGTGTTTAATGGGAAAATATCGTTTCGTGGAAGCAACCACCGATAAACGGTGTTTAATGGGAAAACATCGTTTCGTGGAAGCAACCACCAATAAACGGTGTTTAATGGGAAAATATCGTTTCGTGGAAGCAACCACCGATAAACGGTGTTTAATGGGAGTATATCGTTTCGTGGAAGCAACCACCGATAAACGGTGTTTAATGGGAAAATTTAAATGTCATAATGTAATGTAATGTACCTATAACCGCAGACAATTTTTTTTTTTAAATATATAATAAGTATATATAATTTTTTTTTTTTTTAATAAAATTATGCTTTTTCGGTGAAAACGTACTGAGCGGAGCTCTGTTTCAAGTGAACATCGCTGAAGATTCTTCTGGAACACACTTCTGGACAACGGTTATTCGAAATGCCCATATAACAAAGTCTTAATTTTATCATGCATTTTTGGTGAAACCAAATACTCTGGCCTAAAATGCTTTGAAATCATTAGTAGGTTGGTATACCTATTGTAGTGTCGTGTCTCTTTTAATGAAAAGAGGGCAATTTCCTGCACGTGGGACATTTACAAACGGGTACCTAAAAATCGACGCGCCCATAAAGTATTTAATCCACAGCCATTATTTTCCGACCCTATCCATTTACAAAAAGGAAAAAAAAATCCTTTTATATTTTTCTGTTATTTCCACACCGTTATAACCATAACTTTCAAACGATATCAAGGTTTCTTATTACATTAAGTTCTGCACGATTGGGCGACACAGCACAACATTTATCTTGGGCTCCACCTCGGAATCGGGTCCCCGGCGAGAAATTTGTTAACAATACTACGGAGAAATGCGATATTGGAACGCCAAAAATGATTCCTTAGTAACAGGAAAATATAAATTTTACCAGAAGGACCAATAACAAAACGACAGAGCCTTACAAGTTCATCAAAACCAAAACAAAATTAAAACAGTCTTCAATGCAAAACTGTTTTATCGTTTTAAAAGTTTTCCAATGTCTTGTCAAGGTGGGCAAAAAAACCAAATGGAAAATAATACAAAATTAACTACTTAATGTACATAATGCTCAAGCAATGTGAGCCAGTGTCACGCCCTTTTACCTCGTAAAACATGGCTTAACGGACTAGTAAGTCAAGTTGATGGTCAGGAAAGATGTTTATGGGCTGACCAGAACGCGTCAGTCAATGCAATCTTGTCTCTTACCTACCTTTGTTAGTTATAGTGATCTAATAAAGGTAGGTAAGTGACCAAAAAAGGCATGCAATTAATTAGATATCAATAATGATGCATCATTTATTTATTATTACTGATTGCACATGATAGGAAAAGGACGGGCAAGAAACTCTACAGACACTCCATCTTTATAATCTGATTTGATTTAAAAGAGTGTCCATGGAGTTTCCTGTCCTGTCTCCTGCACAGGAACCTACAACGCTTTGAAATGTGCAACTAGCTTCATCTTCCTGACTGACCGACCGCTTGACAATCAAAAGCGCCTGAAGTTGATTTAGTTGAAAATATGCTTTGAATTTGAGTGGTTTTTCTGTCTCATCCTTATGTGTTTCAACGCTATCAGTAATACAATATTGTGATCAGAGCCGCCTCCATATCAAGTTGAGGCAGTTTTTATAAGGTCAAATAGAGATTCAGGAGATACGCCGTATTCAACTCAATGTGGCCATTTGTGCTAGAAAAAACGTTGTTATTATGTGTGGCATATTTTCTATTTGTATTTGCAGTACAAAAGACCAGGAAAACGTTATAATAAAGTAGAAATGGCAGGTTATTGTCAGCGTTTCAAGGGATTTGGACGTTGTAATGTTGCTGAGTTTCCGACTTCGTGATGTCAGTGTGGGGATTCTGTAGTTTGATGAAGGATGGTTACCTGGCATTCTAAAGGTTTTATTTGTATTTTCCCTTTAGTTCTAATAATACTGCAGTTAATAGATACATAATTAAGGGCTCGTTTTTCAATAGTCAGATAACAGTTATCTGGGAAATTAATGTTGGAGGTAGACAGCTTTTGTATAGAAATATATTATTATATATATTGACTATTGAAAAATCGGCTCTATGATAAATTAAATTCATATTTGAAGACTCGTCTGTGTTTGGTTTTTAATTTAAGATCTCAATGTACGATATACATAGAAATAAATATTCCTATTAAATAATAAAAAATTAGGAGAGTAACGAGACAAAGGTTTTTGTAATAATATCCATTTTTTACAGCACGTGAAAGGTTGCTATGAAAAGTTGCGTTCCAGATAATTGTAAATTAAATATTGATAAGTTCTTAGAAACAAATATATAAAATATTCAGCCTTGAACACACGAAAACAATTCAATTATCGTACCTTCTGAATACATGAAATTCGATTTCAATTCCAGTCGATAGTGATCGCCTCCTTAATATTCAAGTTTGCTCACGTTTGTAAACACGGGCTATCTTCGAACTAAAATATCTTTTGAAAACACGTTGTTAGAACTGACTGTGGTGTTGTTTTCCATTTACTTTTGTTTTTCCGTGTTCTGAAACTATACAAAATTTTGTGTTATTATTTTGTTTGCTATGTTACATCTCATATATTTTGTAGATTATTATTTGTTCGGAAAGGACTGGCTGACAAAAGACGGAATTGTGTGGAAAAGGGAGAGAGAGGCTTTTGACTTAAAGTGGAACAATACAGGCTAATTAGATAAGATTATATGTTTTTTTCCAGCAACAATACTATCTCTGTTGCTAACTTTTGAATGATCAACGCTGACCATTTGTTCACTAGAAAGCTGAAAGGACCATATTTCCTTCCGAGTCCTTAATTTGAACTGAAGTTTATTAATGCTGTAATTATAATAAAGAATTAAAAAATAAATTACTTATATCCTCCACCAATTTAGGTGCACCGCTGGACATTTTAATCTCACCGTCACCGTCACCTTTCTTGCTCTGTATGGCTTAATCACTAGTTTTGACGATTTGTGCCAAAAAAAAATGTTTATACAAAAATATTAAACTTACTAAAAAACTGTATTTTCCTATTCTTCTGCCACTGACTTCAGAAATTAAAGTCATTTTCACTTGTTGTGATTTTTTGGAAGTCTGTGGTTTTTTAAAAATAATATACTATCTACTTTTTAGTTTTTCTGCCTACCCCACACAAATTCGTAAACCACTACTTGCTATGTAAGTAACATTGACAGGACGTTTCATAAAAAATCATCAACATACACAAAGTGGAATTAAATATTTATTATTAAATCTTACTCAAAACCTTCCAAAGCAAAGTTAATATAATGTATACGGGCCCACCGCGTGAGATTCTTCGACCAAATGTAAAAAGAATCACGTAAATCCGCCCAGTAAACACGAATAAATCGATGATCATACTAAAAAAAAAACAGATGAACACAGAACCCCCTCCGTTTTTAAAATCTGTTAAAAGATACCTGCAACGCAGCATCTTCTACAACACCTATAGCAACGTGTCATCAAGCTAAGCCACAGGTACTTTACATCTAAGCTAAGCTACAGGTACTTTGTATCCAAACCCCATACCAGAAGCTGTATAAACTTCCATGGTGTAACGGAATCACATAAACCCGTCGGATGTGAAAACTTTTTATCTTGAACTTCAGTAAAATTGAACTGTGCACGTACTCGTATGTATTCAGATAGCGATGTTCTCAAATGTTGTTCACAAAGTATTTTTGTTCTAAACTTATTGCTTTCGGGAGTCTTATTACGTTTGGGATGTAGTTTTTATGTTCGGTTTCCGAAAACGTTTTGGCGCAAGAACATTACTAACATATATATGGTTCCCTTAAAACATATGTATAGGTATTAAGTTTTATTAGGTTTTTATTTTCATCATTAACCATTCGTAAATGATAATGATAAATGATTTTATTTCTGTAAGTAGGTTTGTTACAAACACTTTTACACGTCAATCATATTTTTAAAACTAGATGAGGTCGGCGTTTCATAACTGACTACTCTGAGAAGAAAGGCCGAAACAAACTCAGAGGTCACAGTCTCTTTTAAAGTCCAGACATAATCTTGGTCAGATCATGTGAAGACCATGTAGATTGGTGTCTGAAACGGTCTTTTGAGGAAAAACCATACAGATTGAGCGGACCTGTCCAGTCAGTGCACGCATTTGTCAGTAATCTTGCCGCTCAACTGAGAACTTAAGGAGCACAACGATTCGACGAACAATACCAAAGAAAGGACATTTGGGTAGGCCGCATAAATTACTCAAGCTGCCAGATCGTGAAACTAACTAAGAAATAAAATAAAAAAAGTAATAATCCACATAATCTTCACATTCACAATAATTTAAATAATATAATACTTTACAAAGTAAATACTCATGTCATTGTATGTATAAAATTCATCAATGTCAATGTGTATATAAATATTCGAACATAATCTTTGAGGACCATGTAGATTAGTATCTGAAATGGTCTTCTGAGGAAAGAACCACGCAGATTAAGAGGACCTGTCCAGTCAGTGCACGCATTTGTCAGTAACCGTGCAGCTCAACTCAGAACTTTAGGAGCTCAACGATTCGACGAACAATACCAAAGAAAGGACATTTGGGTAGGCCGCATGAACTACTTAAACTGCCAGATCATGATTAAAACTGAAACAATGACCCACATAGTCCTCACATTCACAATAATTGATCGTTCTGTTATAATAATTATCAATTTATCAGTGTATGTAACAGAAATAAAAGAAAACATTCAGTATGCAGAAAATTGGAACAACTCAATCCCAAGCCTTTTTGTCCTCGATATAATCCTTAACGGTATAAAAGCCTTTCTGGCACAACTTACGTTTAATGAATGATTTGAATTTATTAAGGCTTAGATCTTGAACGTGGCTTGGAAGTTTATTATAAAAGCGTATACATTGACATCTGAACGAGCCACCTATTTTCTTGAGCCTTGTTGTAGGTACAACGAAGCTGTGTTTGTTCCTAGTATTTATATTATGGATATCACTGTATTTTTTAAACAAGTTTATATTTTTATGGGCATATAAAAGATTTTCAAAAATATACTGTGAAGGCACAGTCATTATATTAATCTCCTTAAATTACTCTCTGAGAGTGTGTCTCGGGCTTAATTTATAAATTGATCGAACAGCTCTTTTCTGCAAAACAAAGATAGTCTGAATGTCGGCGGCATTTCCCCACAACAGAATACCATACGACATTACACTATGAAAATAGCTAAAGTACCCTTACATAGTAAACCTTAAACAGTGGTTGCGGGTGGTCAGAACCTCGTAAGTCTGACAACCAGTCTTACCAAGGGGTATCGTGTTACCGTAGTAACTGGCTTGTGGAGGTCAGATAGACAGTCACTCTATGTAAAACACACCCGGTCAGACTGAAGGCCGACCTTAACATTATTAAGAAAACCTAGGTAGATGATGATGATGAGAAACATTGAAAATCAACTAAGAATCATTCACAACGGTTAAACCAACTTTGATTGCCACATAACCAGAACCTCGTACCTCAAAGTACGTCTAATGCACGACTTACACTCATATATTTACGACCCAATCCCTCTTACATGTTAATATCCATATAAAAAGTCACAGGTGTGCAAAAACAGTAATCCAACTTTTAAAATATTTCATTTCCATTCCACTTAAAATATGACACAACACGAGCTTATTTTCGACCTAATTATCACCAACATATTGCCATTACTGCGCGCGTATATTTTACAACCCCATCCCCCTTGAACCCTCTAGAGGGAGGGGTGGGGGGGAGTGGTAGAAACAGTTCGTTACAGTACAAATTGGCTTTTCTCCAGAGTTCTGTATTTTTGTCGGAATAACAACGTCTTGGTGTCCGCGGCCAGATTGTAATTTATCAAAAGACTTATTATTGTTGAAATTAGACGGTTTGTGGAATGTATTTTTTTGCAGAAATTTCAGTAGGAAAGCGATGGCGGGGGAGGTTTTGTACAATTTTTTTTGGTTGTATCATTGGTTTTTTGGAAGCACGATTTGTTAACGGGCTTTGTTTATCACGGTGTCAAGCAGAGGTATAACTTCCGTATCGTCAGCTGTTTGTTTATAAATAAAACAGCCTAAATTCGCGTTTCAGTCCTTTTGAAGTTTAGTTTTTTTTCTTGACCCGAAGGACCAAACAAGTGACAATTATTTTTTACCTTTTTGAATAAACAAAGCTAAATATTCTGGTTTAAACGAATCAAACACTTAAATTAACAGTTTAAAGAATATAATCCGCAATTAGGCAGCCGACCGGGTCTGCAGTAATCATGAAAAAGTACCAGTGGACGTGAACACAATCGGATTAGAGAATACATGTTTTAATTAGTATTACGAATCCGGGTAGCGGAAGGTCTATTTACATAAGTTAAATTAATTATGTCATGTAAATAGGAAAGGTTTGCAGGAAAAAACCTAATGTTTTTGAACAGTGTCTAGCACGTGATTGAAAAAACAGGATTTTTTCTGACTTTTTAACTTGGTGTCTTATAAAAAGCAGCGCATTGAAGCACTTCCTTAAATTTTATCTTTCACTGTGATCTAAACTAAATAACAGTTTTTTTTTCTGTGTTTATAACTTGAGTCTTATAATATGCAGTGCATTATACTACCGAAGATTTGTATCTGTCTCTGTGATACAGACTAAGGTGGTACTGACTATGCTCGTAATAAACAGAAACAATCACCTCCATAAAGTAACGACATAACCCAGCGGTTAACACGTCAGCGGGTGACTAAGGGGGCGTGAGTTTATTCTAATCCGTTGCACAATTGACATATTATTATCCTCTTAGAAAAAGGAAGAAGAAAGAGATAACACATACGATGCGATTATGCGGTGTCCATGAAAAGAGAGGACGTAACGTTTTAAACTGCACGAAAATTAAAAGTAAAAAATAGCCCATAAATAAAAACATAATTTACCTCCTAAACCCTTCAGACGACAACACAGGCACTGTTTACTGTGAAACATAATTCATTATCTATTAAAACATTTCTCATACATTAGCGTGTGTACTCAAAATATTTGCTTTCCTCCCTCCAGAGGATTTGCGGCCGAAAATATAATAAATACGTAAGAACGTAAGAGGATACTCCTGTTAAAATATGCTCCGATAGGGTTCCCAGATTGCTGGAATGTTCCCGAATTATTTTACACCACGTCGAATGGACACCATATTTTAGATGTTTGCTCATGGTTAATTTAGGTACTTAAATATTCAATGGCCTTCATTGCTAAAACACTCTTAGTGCGGGCTCATCTAATAGGTTTTCATTTAAAAATATTTTATAAGTAAAGTTGCATGCCCCACATACTTCAACTGAATGAGACGAAATTCAAATTTTGTATAAAACGCACACTATGCAGACAGGCATATTATAAGTTGGGGATTATATCGCTGATAAAAATGCCTGGCTCAATGCTGGTCCTGCTCCACAACCACAACTAATTGAATAACATTTGAAAATACAGTTCGAGCTGCTGAAGATTGTAAGACTACCTTTGCTTTGTATAAACTCAATCTCCTTTGTATCATATAATTGCATAGAACAAGTGTGAGTCCTATGTAAGTACTATCGAGCTACCATTTACAGGGTACCTAATGTCTTTCAATGACTTGAATGTGCCCTGGCGGCTAATAGATGTCATGCTCACTCAAATGTCTCGCTGACGGTGGCGCGTGTGTTGGATCTTTTAGTTCCCTTCAAAACGGTTGAGCTGAATGGTGCTGCTCCATGCGTCATGTTCGTGAACGGACACCGTCAGTTGGGACTGGTCCTCTCTTAGCCGCCACGGCTTATTTTAATTACTTTATTTATGGATTGTTTTGTTTAAATTTCTGTTTGCTGTAGGTACTCTGGACACTCAACGTGTACGTCTTATTTACATCGTTCTCACATATAATGATACATATATTCAACATTAATGATGTAACTAATATTCATGAAACAATATAATTTAAAAGAGTGTCCATGGAGTTTCTTGCCCGTTCTTCTCCATAGGTACCTACTACGCTTTGGAATGGGCAACTAGCTTCATATTTCTGACTGACCAACCACTTGACAATTCAAAAGTGCCTGTAAATGGTTTAATTGAAATTAATGCTCTGAGTTTCAGTTTGTCAGCTTCACAAAGGACCAGTGTTTATGAATTACTGAAGCAATTGACTTTAGTATCAAGTGCTTTTCATGGTCTCTTATTAAGAATAGTCATAATGATGAAACTTTTTCTAAAGAAGATGGTTCACTATTTCAATTATTTAAATATTTAGACAGAAGCGGCTTTGTTCAAGTCTTGTAATATCAGACCCCCGCTATGCCCTACTTCCTCTTTGCATATCTGCTTGCAAATTAATTTAATAATGCACTCGACATTTTCTGGGCATTTTTCGAAAACTTCCCTAAAATTATGAAGTAAATCTTAGTGAAAAAAACTGTAATACGCCTAGTAAACAGCAATCGCAAAGATTCAATTAACAGAACAGTAAAACAATCTTCTAAAGAACAGAAAATGTGAACTGACAAAGCAATGGCAGTCTTAATCGATGACTATACGTGGGCTAAACAGAATATATCTTCAGTCTCATTTTCCTCATGGCATCAGCAGAGTTCATTGAGTTCGTTGGGCTAACATTACTGTCGATTGAAGGCCTTATCTCTGCGCCCTTTGCTCACTTTTATAGCTCATCGTATACTATCCACACTGCTACCTATTTCCGTGAGTATATTCTAACAAATAGTTTGTTAGCGAATTATTTGGCAGTTGGTACAATTGTTTTTTTTTTATTGTTGTACATAAAGTTAAGTGGATACTAAAACTCATTTAGATGTTTCGATGAACTGTTTATTGTAGGTACCTATAACTGTTCATTTTATAGTCATTTTGTGAGCAAACAATTTATCTACCTACTAAGTTTTTTTTTCTGAGTATTGGGTATTTTGGAACTTAAGGATAATCAATATAAATTTTATTTATTCTGTTTATCACTTTCCTTTCGTAGGTAGTCACGATACCAAAAAGATGCTTAAAATAACCAATTCTCTTCGGTCTTATCGATTCTTTTTCGTCCGAGTCAGCTGTGCTGGGCCACACTGGTCCATAATTACCAGATTCAAACGCATTCCCAAGATTTACCAGCCCTACTTTTGCCCAAAAATTCATACAGAATATCCCGCTTACGCTATAAAAACATAATAATAACTGTTGGCTTCATTACGATCAACAGATCGTAATGAAGCCAACTTATGAAAATAAGTCCGATATTATATTGTATTTCAAATAAAAACAAATGTATAATTATCTTTATAATTGCTGTTAGTATTAAATTCGTATTTGGCTGTAACGTCCTCATTTTGAGAAGGTTGTGTTATACTGGGTGACACAGCTTCATTTAGATTTAACTTTTTTTTAATATAGTACACGCAATTTTTTTTGGAATACATATTAATAGACCGTTAAAATTATTCATATTTGGTTTTGAATATCCTTTATATCATGACCTCCAGCGTCAATGCAAATTTAAGCTCTTTTTAAAGCATTGTCCATCACGCTTCTCAAAACTTCCGGTGTTATGTTCTGGTTTTCTTGACGAATATTGGTTTTTAGGGCATATGGTGCGGCGTATGTCCTGAAACAGTTATTGGACCCTGCTTTTTTGAACACAAATCAGGCAACGCAACTACCGTTAATGGCGAATGCTACATAATCAGGTTCCGACAGGACGGTGCCACGGCGCATTCAGCCCGCGATTCCATGGCCTTATTGAATGACACTGTTCCTGGCCGCGGTATCTCCCGATTTGACAATTTGCATTGGCTCGCAAGGTCGTCTGATCTGACCAGTCCCTAGTTTTTTCTATGGGGTTATTTAAAATCGTTGGTCTAAAACAGCAGCAGCAGCAGCTCTAAAAACTAATATTAGTCAAGAAATTCAGAACATAACACGGTAAGCTTTGAGAAGCGTGATGGACAATGCTTTAAAAAGAGCTCAAAGTGTCATACACGCTAGAGGACACCATTTGAAGGACATCATATTCAAAACCTAATAGGAATAATTTTACCGGTCTATTTATATGTATTCCGAAAATGTACTGCGTGTTCTTTATTTATCAATCAAATAAAAATATTTTATTTCACATAAACCTACATGGGCACTTATGAAACGTCAGAAGCTAGGTGCACGGTTCACATTGGTTGTTTCCTATGGAGAAGAGCCGGCAATAAACTCCACGGGTACTCTTTCAAAAATAATTGGCTTTTACAATATTTTAAAATTACAATGTTTATAGGTATCGGAGGACAGTGTAGGCCTGTCAACAGGTACCTGGTACTTAACAAGATAAAAAATGGTCTACAAAGCTTAAGTTTACAAGTTAGGCCTACAACGTTCTCACATTTACAATATACAAAGAATCTATTAATATGGTAAATAAAGGAATACAAAATAAAAGCCTACTTAAACCAAATGACATGATTGGATTGCCATTACAATGTATAACAAATCTGGACTATGTCAAAGAAGTATATAAAAAGAGACATCGTAATTTGGAAGCAGTTAATAGACATTTACATAGTGATTTCGTTAATGAGGTACCAGGGAAGCCACATGTGCAGAAGGAATTATTGCCAGACTTCCTTGTCTTCAACGTACTTTAATCGTTCAACGTCTTTAATCTTATAATATGCTTTTTTGATAAGGAATACGTTAGATGTGGGTTTTGAACTTCCCATCGCTAAGTGCTGTAACCGACTTTGGCAACTTGTTATAAAAGCGGATACTGTTTATAAGAAATGACTTGCTTGTTTTAGTTAATCTAAAGGAGAATGGGCATTATTGTATGAACGTTTGCCCAACCATTGTAGCAATATAGGCTATATATATTGTTATATGTTGTACTAGTTGCCCTCTTCACATAAATGTATTTTTTTTTACTCTCAGCAACGTCAAAGTAGGTAATAATTTTTTTTTTATTATTATTTATAAAATTGCGTCTTCAGCAAAATAACCCACTTGTTTAGTGGGTTATTGTTTGATATTTTAATTTTTAAGGATATTTTATATTCATTATCATAATATTATTTACTAGCCTACTGCTGCATGCTATTTTATTTGAAAGTGGTAACGTGAGTGAAGTTCAAGGGGGGATAAAAAACATGTGCATTGATCGTTATTTTTATTTAAAAAAACACTATTTTAGCCAAAAGTAACCAAGTATAAGATTAAGACTTACTTTTATCATATACAATAGAAATATATATTAAACATTGTCATCATTTACAATAATATGATCTAAAAAACTTGCCAGGCTTTGAAAATCATTCTGATGTCTTGCAAATCCTAAGAACCAAACTATACTCCTAATGTGAGCACAAGTTCCGAAAGTACGACTTCCAGTTAAGCACGAACAATAAAGGTGCGGTAAAGCCTCTCTACCTGTCATATTAGTCTTAACTAAAATGTACGAGTAATATGTTTTTCTCGACGTATGTCGTGAATGAATCTGGCCTCGTAATAACACACAGTTACTTGCGTCTATTTCATAATCCGTTAGGTTTGGACTTATTTCGTGGCACACTTCTATAGTATATATACCACCCCTTAAATGTTCACCGACATACGATTTGGCCAGTTTCATTTGGTATGTTCCAAGAGCAATCAATATCAAATCTTCTTCGCTTAAAATAGGAAAAGGAATATTTAATGTGTCATTATTCATTTGGATAAATTGTTCCCTTCGCCTGTTTATATTATTTTCTGTTACGAAATTACCAAGACGATTTGGTACATCTATTCTGACATTAATAATATTAATAATCTGGCTAGCGTGGGCATTACCTAATCGATATCTAGATTTGTTCCTATTCGATAACTAGATTTGTTCCTACTCGATACCTAGATTTGTTCCTAATCGATATCTAGATTTGTCCCTAATCGGTGTCTAGATTTGTTCCTAATCGATATCTAGATTTGATAAAAGTCCAATATTTCTTACTCAAAACCAACCCTGCTTCATTACTCGATCAGCATCTTGAAACAAAGCTTCAAATGGTTGGACAGACGGCAAGGACATTACATCGGTTGAACGAAATTTATCGTCAAATCAATTAGCGGCGCTCTACATCAGTGACGCAATGCCGCGATAATTACAATTAAGAATTCCAATTAAGGTAGATCGGAGGTAAAAATTTGGTAACATTGGTGAATGGTTCTTCATTTTCTTTGTTGATTGCGTTTGTATTGAATTTGGGTAAATGTTTTGGTTCGTTCGTTTTGATTTTAATGATGAAACAACTTAAAACAGTAAATGGTTTAAAGTTCAAAAGCTCGATATTTAACTTTTCTCGTCTTATCGTCAGACTTGACTTTGTTTTCGTAGAATTGGATTTGCACTGACAGATTCTCCTATTTATTTTTCGTTCGTCCTGAAGTTTTGTCCCACATTTAAAAAAAAAAATTAATTTAATAATAAAACAATTCTAAACATTTAGGCATAAATCATCTATACTATCCAGTATCACAATCAAGATCACAGATATGGTATAATAATCATCTTCTATGTTCTATGTTATGGGTTTGGTTTCCGCACTTAGTCCTACAGTGGACCATTGTGCGTGAGCCATGTCGGCCGTCGGTGGTTATTCCAACCAGCCCACCTCCCTCCAGAAGCTGATTAGGTCTCCTGGTCTATTAAGAACATCTGTGTAAGATCTGGGTGTCCCGAGGGTTTTTGACCTAATCTGGGCGACGCCTGTGCACTCGAAGAGCACATGCGCGACAGTTTCGTCAGCCTCCATGCAAGCCCTGCATAGAGGACTGTCCGTTATGCCTATTGTGTGAAAGTGTTTGTTTAGCGAGCAGTGTCCCGTGATGGTCCCCGTCACCAGGCGCATGCCCTTCCTGTCCAGGCGTAGCAACCGCCTGGTTAGCTTGCCGTCTAGTGATGGCATGGCTTCCTTGGATTGCCTGCAGCCCGGTGACGACGTCCACCAGCTCTCTGCTTGTGTGTGGGTGTACTCCTGTAGCCACCTGCGTAGTTGGTTGAAGGGGATGGGCACGATAGGTTCCGGTCCACAGACCGACGTGCTGGATGCCCTCCTGGCCAGCTCATCGGCTGCGTCGTTACCTAGCGATCCACTGTGTCCTTTTATCCATTGTAGCGTCACTGTATTGCGGTTTGATACGGTTACCCGTTCAAGCGCATTGTGACATTCTAGTATTAGATTCGAAGTAATGCATTTTTTCCCTAGGGATTGGAGGACTGAGGCGCTGTCAGAGAGTATGCGGATTCGGGTGTCCGCAACTCTTCTGGCTGCTATGGCATAAGCCGCCTGTATTATGCCCACACACTCTGCCTGATAGACCGTGTTGAGCATTCCCAGGGGTCTGGATATGTTTATGTTGAGGTCGTGTGAGAACACTCCGACTCCAGTTCCGCAGTCGGTTTTTGATCCATCGGTGTAAATTCTCAGTTCCTTTAGGCCTGAATGGTCGTACTGCTCCTCTTCAAGCACTATGCTGTAGTGCTTTTGAAAGCAGTATTGTTTCGGGGCCTTGTCGCAGGGTGATGCCATCATCGGCTGACGCCTGATCGCCTCTTCCCTTAAACGTTTGTGCTTGACCCTGGAGTCGTTGCTCAGGGTTCCTGCTATATGTAGCCTAAAGGTAGCCAGGGTCGCCTCCTCCCTCACAGTGAGGTGTAGGGGCGGTAGCCCAAGCATAGCCTGTAGGGCAGCGGTGGGTGCAGTTCTCATGCAGCTGGTGATCGCCGCACACGCGAGCCGCTGCAGCTTTTCGAGGTCTCTTTGGGCTGTGCTCAGTTCTGTTCTGGGCCACCAGACTACTGAGCCATATGTAATGATTGGTCGGATGACTGTGGTGTATAGCCAGTGGGTAACCCGTGGGCTAATCCCCCAATTCTTGCCAAGCAATCGCTTGCACTGCCACAAGGATATACTGGCCTTCGTGGTGATGTAGTTGGTGTGTTTTGCCCAATTCAGCTGTTTATCCAAAAAGATGCCCAGGTATTTGGTTTCAGTTGATAGGCTTAGGGTGGTACCAAAGAAACGTGGTAGTTGTAGTGTCGTTAATTTCCTCTTTTTTGTGAAGAGAATCAACTCGGTTTTTGTAGGGTTCACTGAGAGTTGGTGTTTGCCGCACCAATTCTCCACTATCTTCAGGGCCTGGCGCATTAGATTGCACAAGGTGTTTTCATGGGCGCCATTTATTATTATGGTTAGGTCGTCGGCGTAGCCTACGGTGAAGTAACCTTTGTCGTTGAGTTCTTTTATTAAGTTGTCTACGACCAGGTTCCATAGGAGCGGTGATAGGACGCCCCCTTGCGGGCAGCCCTTCGCTACAATGGCCCTTGTGGTGTCATTTACGGTTACTTGTACGGCTCTCTGTCTGAGCATATTAGTGATCCAGCCACTCAAGGACGGGTCTATATTGTGCCTGTCCAGGGCCGTGCTGATGCTTTTGAAAGTGGTTTTGTCAAAGGCGCCTTCGATGTCAATGAAGGCGGCCAGTGCTGAGCATTTGTAGTCCACCGCGCATTCAATTTTGGATACCACACTGTGCAGCGCGGATTCCGTTGATTTGCCTGTGGAGTACGCATGTTGTTGTTTGTGGAGTGGTCTTGCCCGAAGAGGTCCGTCTCGGATATGCCGATCGCAGAGTCTCTCTAGGGTCTTTAGTAGAAAGGATGTAAGGCTTATGGGTCTGTACGCCTTGGGTTGTGTGTAGTCAGCTTTGCCAGGTTTAGGTATAAAGATGACTTTCACTTCGCGCCAGGCTAGGGGTATATATCTGAGTGCTATGGATGCCCGATAAATAGCCGTCAGGCATGGTGTAATATAGTCAACCCCCCATTGCAGCAGGGCCGGGAAAATGCCATCAAGACCTGCGGACTTGTATGGTTGGAAGGTGTTGATAGCCCACTTTATGCGGTCTTCTGTTACTAGACTGTGGGCTCTGGACCAGTCGCGTTCCGTTGGGATCCAGTCTAGCTCAGCCTCCCAGGTCCTGTCGTCTAAGAGTTTACAGTCTGGGAAGTGGGTCTCAAGGAGGACCTTGCTGGTTTCCTGGTCCGTCAGTGTGTACGAGTTGTCGGGTCTTTTCAGCGCGCCGAGGGTTCGATCCTGGTCAGTTGCCAGTATCTTCCTTACTCTTGCGGCTTCATTGTTGTTATCGATGGATTCACAGAACTTTCGCCAAGCTGTTCTCCTGGCGGTTCTGATTTGCTTTTTGTAAGTGTATTGGGTCTCTTTGTATAGCTCCCAATCCTCCGGTAGTCTGGTGTTCTTAGCTCTGTTAAATTGCTTTCTTAGTGTATTCCTGAGTTTACCTACCTACCTAATAATCATCTTATCGTTACTACAGTTTAAATACACAGAACAGTCAGATCTGTAATAAACAATATTTAAGAGATTATAATTTTAATTACAGAAAATTTACCGACCAACAATTGAATGAGAGTATCAAAACAAAGGTTAATTTTTTTTTTTCAAATTTTAAAATCACCATGCACCTTTTATAATTAAATCAACAACAGTACTAACGAAACGTCGATTTTTTTTTATTATTACACAATCATGAATAAAACAAGCATTTAAAAATCGTATAAAACGTCTAACACAAATAGTTGATTGATGTTTAATATTTAATAATACGTAATCCTTTTTTGCCGATTTTACAAACAAGTAATTATGACATAAACAAACAAAAATTGGGCCGTAGAAGGAATATTTAATAGGAAGAAGCGAGAATAAAATAATTAAAATTATATTTTGGGACGAAGGAAGCATATTGTTTGTGACGACCCAGAATTTTTTTATGTAGGACAATACTCAGTGGGACAAACGAAGAATAAATCGATTTTCCTCCAAGATATTTAACTCTAATTAAGCACGTCTTGGAAAATTTATGCCATATTTAGCATTGTGATTTTTATGAATAGTATTCTTATTTAAAGAGCAATGGTGGTCAATCCTTCTCACAGAGAGGAGGCCTGTGTCACAGCAGTGGGAAAATTATAAACTGATTATGCTATAACAGTATAACAACTGCAACTACACAGGTCGCTGGCAACACTGGTCGGTCGTCAAAAAAATAGTCTCTAGGTTAATTATTTAAGTATATTAATAAAAGTGTAATAAATATGTTAAATTAATGTACTATATTCGAACCTAGGTATTAAGTATTGTATACAGTGATTATACAGTGATTTGTCGCGAATATTTCGTGCAAATAGAATTTAAAACTGGCTGTCAACTCAACGCCTCAACGATGGCGGATTTATTTATTTATTTATTTATTAAGCAAGGTACACCAACGATATATTTACAAGAGTAGTCACAATAGGATCACGAGTCTTCAGTTCTGTGTAAATACATCACTTAAAGGCATGCACAACATTCACAATAAAAGGTTAACAGTTCATTACATTATAATAATATTAGAAAACATAAAATATAATTAAACTAGATAATTCAAATGACATTGAATTAAATTATTATTATAAATTTAAGTATTAAACAATTTAAAAAAAAAATGTATATATTAAAATTATATTAAAACATACATAAATTCACTGGTTAAGTCAAGGATTATAATAATAGGCAGCTGATTAGAGGACAATTTTGGAGATTTTAGTTTTAAATATTGGCAGACTATCAAAAAAAATGTCGATATTGCTGTCGACCGAACAGGCTCTGTTGTAAGAAGTTAACATTCTGTTTAAGGGAGCATGCTGGCCCAGATTTGTGCGACACGGCTTAGCGGCAAACGTCCTAGAGATACGTTTGGACCGTACATGTGAATGTCGAGGCACGTCTAGATCAATTTTATTAAGGAGATCTGGGGTTGATGTTAGCCCGTTTACAACCTTGTACAACATTGTCAAATCATTTAGAGCTCTGCGTTGTTTTAATGAGTCTAATTTGAAGTAGTTTAGCCGTTCTGGGTAATCCGCTCTAAATGGACATTTGTGGTCTTTAAACCGCAAGCACCTCGTCATTTTTTTTTGAACGCGCTCTATACGGTTTATATAAATATTATAAGTCGGACTCCAGGCGGGAGATGCATATTCTACGAGGCTGCGCACAAAGGTGTTATAGAGCACTTTCAACGCCGAGGTTCCCCTAAACTCTTTGCCAATTCTGTTGATAAACCCAACCATTTTCATTGCTTTTTTAATGATATTATTAATGTGTGTGGCGAATGAGAGATCGCCGCTAAGCACTACACCAAGATCCCGTATGTGTTTGACTTGTTGCAGTGACGTCCCATTGAGGGAGTAAGCTGATGGTATGGGATGTTTTTTTCGCGTAAATGTTATGTGATAACATTTGCTGGCATTCAGAACCATCCCGTTTGCCACACACCAGCTCTGTATTGAGTCCAGATCAGTTTGGAGTAGAGCAATGTCTTCTTGGGCTTTTATTTGACGATAGATCTTAAGGTCATCGGCAAACAAAGAACATTGGCTATGTTTGATGCAATTTACTATGTCATTGATGAATACAACAAAGAGAATTGGCCCGGTATGAGAACCTTGGGGCACACCGGAGGTTGCGATATACTCTGGAGACTGATAGCCGTTTACCACCACTCTTTGTATTCGCCCACATAGATACGATCTGAACCACCCCAGCAGTTGTCCGTGTATGCCAAGACTATGCAATTTCAGCAGCAGGATTTCATGGTCGACCTTATCGAAAGCGCTGCTGAAGTCTGTATAGAGAGCGTCGATCTGTTGGCCAGAGTCAAGGCTCATACCGTTTTCTCCAAGGTATGATACCAAATTGGTGACGGTGGATTTGTTACTGCAGAAACCATGCTGCTGAGGGAAGAGTTGTGTTTTAACATGGGATGTTAATATGGGGCAAATCATTGATTCGAAAAGTTTCGAGAATATGGACAAGATAGAGATTGGTCGGTAATTTTTAGCATCGGTGAAGTCACCTTTTTTAAATATCGGAACCACGTTAGCTTTTTTCCATTCTGTGGGAAATGTACATGTTTCGAGCGATTTATTAAAAATGAAGGTAAGGGGATATGCCAAATTACGAGCACATTTTTTTATAAAGAGCGGTGGCAACCCGTCCGGGCCAGCACCTTTGGTAACATCAACTCGGTTTAGAGCTTTCGAAACTTCCCTCTCAGTAAAAGCGATTTTGTTAAGTACAAATTGAGGAAATGGTAGGGCGCTTGTTGCTGTTCGGGTATTTGTGCTAGCGACAGAAAGCGTAGATGAGAATTGAGTGGCAAAAAGTTTGCATATATCATCGCCTGACGTAGCTATTGATTCATTTAATGTAATTGGATTTAAAACTAACATCAATCCAGGCGAGTATTTTGTTTTATTAATGTGATTGTAGTTAATATTTACAGACCACAGAACACCACAAAATACTGCTCAGGTAGGTATCTGAGCTACGTCCATCACACACTGGCACGGTGAATGTCTCTTTTTGCTTGACAAATAGTGGAAGTAAAATCGATGACGAAAACATTCGCCCAGACAATAAACACTACATAATATAATAATTATACAAATTAAGCTCATTACGAGTTCTTACTATAACATGTTTGCCTGTAACGTGTCACAAAGTCTTCACATAAAATCGGGTTTTTTTATTTATCTGGTTATAAGATATAATACAATACAACAATACAAGGAGTTTTCTATAGTATTTCTCTTCTGTTTAACTATCTTATCAAATTCTAATCAACTTAATCTAAATGTAATAGCTATTTCTCAACAAATTACTTAATTTAGTTTTTCGACGGTACCTTGCCAATTCATTTATGAAAATTGTATGTACTTATGTAATAAAAACCTACATCTTTTAATAAAATAAGTGATATGGTAAACGGTATAGTTATTTTCCAGTTAACCTACATCAGGACACTATTTATAATACACAAAAATATAAAACGGGTAGATGTAAATAAAATATTTTTTTAAATAATGTATTTATTCAATGGTATGGTTTTTTAATAAAATTTACTTAAAGATACAAATATTGAATTGTCGGTTATTGGCCACCATAATCAAAATAATTGGCCTTGTAAACTTACAGTTATTGGCCATAGAAACCAAAATAATAATTAATATTCAAAAGCAAAAACTTTAACAAAAATCAATAGCCCTCATGTAAGTTAATCTACTTTAAGCACAAATAAATAGATTTAGAAATACTTTTGATCACTTTTAATTTACAGCCAATTAATTAATTACAATAACGAACGATATAAAATGTTGTTTCTGCGACGAGCGCGAGTGAAAAAGAGCCCCCAGCTTGCTGAGCTCGGGGTTTTTAAAAACTGTATTCTCCCGCCGAACCGTAGCCAATTACTCGCAGGCAACGTTCCAACGTCCGGTACGACGCAGGTGGCAGCACTGGACCCACGGTGCGTCGCTTGACGTCGTGATACTAGCGCTATGTTTGGCTGCCGGAAGCAGTGGCGCCAACATCCGGCCCTCCTGAACTGTGGCTGTCCCTAGACACACCGTCATCTGTAATGTGAGAATAAACATGTTAGCTTTGATGACAGGTATTATGTTGCGTTATGTTGAATGAGTTTCCAGCACTGAGCCAATGAATAGCACATGCAAAAGTGTGATCCCTGACTTCGCACCACCATGCTCAGACTCGCAGTCCACATGATAGCCGAAGCTTTCCAGTTCATCCACTTTTATCAGCATGAACCACATTTTCGCCCACAACAAGCTCAAGGTCGAACCTCACTTGTTTCTGTAGTGGAAACACCATTACAACTGCAACATTTTTATTCCATAAAGTAAGCATGTTAAAATGATAATTGCTTAACAAAATATTGTACAAGTTTCATTCTCATTATTATTAATAATTTAAAACCAGAATGTAAAGCTGTATTATAAAATTATAAATAAACAAAAAGTTAACCTTTTGATGTGTTATTAAATTAGTATTTTGTACATACCAACCACGCCAACATCCTCATCCCAATCGGTTATCTTAATCCATGGTTTCATGTTTTCTACACAGGTAGTACCAGAATATTTCTTGTGTGATCGTTCGCTGCCTATTATGTCAACTATGTGGTATCTATCTTTCCCGAGTATTTTCGTAACTTTGAAAGGGCCCTTGAACACCGGTAGGAGTTTAGTACTGCTGCCATTACCAGCTTGACTAGACACCTTTACGAGAACCAAGTCCCCAATCTCATATTGTTTGGCCACACAACGTTTTGCATCAAAACTTTCTTTTTGATGTCTAGCATCTACTTGTATTCGTGTGTCGATATCCCGTCGCAGCTGTGAGACATCTATAATTTCGTCTTGCTCGAGTAAAAATCTGTCGCTTTCTGTTCTAAGACGGTACCCGAAAAATGCTTCACTGGGGACTGCATTGATGGTTTTCTGCAATGTGCTATTTATACCTTGTTGTAAGCACGTTAAAACATCATCCCAGTGTGTATAGTCGTTATCTGCACCCAATGAACGCAGTGCCTCTACTATTGTTTTATTGTAGCGTTCGACTTGTCCGTTTGACCTTGGCATGCCAGTTGCTATAATATGTGTGCGAATGTTTTTGCTGTCACAATATGCTTGAAATGCCTTTGCCGTAAAAGCAGGACCAGCGTCAGTAATTAGTCTTCGCGGATTGCCAAAAATTTTAAACAAGTGGTCTAATTCTTTTATGACACAAGCAGTGCTTGTATCACGCACCGGAAATACAAAGACGAACTTTGTAAATGCATCAACAAGTACTAGAATATGACAATTGCCTTTTGATGATTTCACAAATGGACCCACATGGTCCATATGGAGGGTATGAAAGGGGCGAGCATATTTTGGAATTGGAAACAACTGACCTTCCTTTTTACCACTTTTATTTTTATTGTATAGGCAGTGTAAACAATTTTTTATGTATTTAGTTATCGTTTTTTTCATTTTAGGAAACCAATATTTATGTTTAATTCTTTCTAGCGTTTTGTCTACAGCGAAGTGACCTATTTTGTCATGATTGTACATAATTACTTGCCAGATACAATTTTTTGGTACAACCCATCTACGACCTATTTCAGTGCGACGATAGATTTTGTTTCCAAGTAATTCGTACTCGTTAAAAACATTAAGATTCGCATCGGCCTCTCCTGATAGTAAAATATCTCTGATTTTACATAAATTTGGGTCTTGTTCCTGAACACTCAAAAGCCAGTCAGCTTCGGTGATGGACATTATTATTTGTTTTTCACAAACTTCACCACTACAGGGAGGGTTTCTGCTAAGTGCATCAACATGTTGCATTTTAGCGCCGGGTCTATGACAAATCTCATAGTCAAATTCTTGAGTCAGGAGCACCCACCTGGCTATTCGTGGCAACACTTCTTTTTTTGTCAGCGAGTATCTGACGGCATTACAGTCTGTAATTAATTTAAACTTACGGCCCAGCAAATATAAACGAAATTTTTGAAGTGATGTCACAATAGCAAGAAGCTCGAGCTCAAACGAGTGGTAACGCTTTTCCTCGGTGGTGGTTTGCCTGCTGTAGTAATAGACTGGTCGCTCACCATGTTCATGCACTTGTACCATAATTCCAGCTACCCCCTCTCTACTTGCATCTGTATAAAGTATGGTTTCTTTTTTATGGTCAAAGATAGCTAAAGTAGAATCGCAAGTTAAGGCTTCTTTTAAAATATTTACCGTGCGATCTTGTTCGTCTGTCCATTGCCACCTTTGGCCTTTTTTTAATAATTTTGTAAGTGGACTACTTAGTATTGCACAGTCCTTAATAAATTTACGGAAATAGTTAACTAAGCCTAAGAACTGACGCAGCTGATGAACCGTTTTGGGTACTGGGAACTGCTTTATAGCATCAATTTTCTTTGGTGTGGGTTTGATACCATTACCATTTACTTCATATCCAAGAAATGTGATGTCAGTTAAAAAGAAAGAACACTTTTTTAGGTTAAGAGTCAAACAGTGTTCTTTAAATATTTTTAGTACCGCTTCCAGTATGTTTATGTTTTCTTCAACGGTTTCTGATACGATTAACACGTCATCTAAATAGACAATGACATTTTTGAAGCGTAAATTACCCAAAATCTGGTTCATCATGCGTTGAAAAACCGATGGTCCATTCGACAGACCAAATGGCATGCGCAAAAACTCGTAATGTCCATCTTCCGTTATGAATGCAGTTTTGTCTATTGAACCTTCATTTACACATAATTGGTAATATCCACTCTTCATATCTAAGCTGGTAAAATACTTGCACCCTTTTAATCTATCTAACAAGTCCTCTATGCGTGGCATAGGGTATTTCTCTTTAGTAGTTATTTTATTCAATGACCTGTAATCCACGCATAGTCGCTTTTCACCCCCTTTTTTTTCTACTAATAGTACAGGACTAGCGAATGGGGACTTACTTTCGCGAATGATGTTATGTTTAAGGAGCTCGTCAATAATTTTACGTAATGATGCCCTATCAGGCTCTGATAACCTGTATGGCCTGGTGTAAATAGGCTTATTCGATTCAAGTTCGATCTCAATTTCAAAATCTTTAACTTTACCTAATGAACTTAAATCAGCCGCAATTGTTTCGGAATATTTTTTAAACAAATCTTTTAAAGCATCATAATATTTATCCGGTACGTTGAATTCTACTTCATTAGACAAAACTGCAGACAAATTCACGGTTTTCTGAAAAATCAGTTGATCTCCTATTCTCATATACATAACTGACGTATCCTCGGTCACATTCCGGCCTATCAGGACGTCACAACCCGATAATACGTCAATAATATAGAAATCTACACTTTCGAATTCTATACCGTCTAAAATCAGAGAAGCCGTTACGTAATCTTCTACCAAAACCACAGAACAATTCGAGAATCCCTGCAAATGAATCGGTATTGCCAACTTTAGTTTAGTTAACTTTAATTTTTCTACTAAATCCGACGTTATTAAGGAGCAATCACTGCCCATATCAATAAAAACTTTTTGAGAAAAGCCCCCTATACAGGCAACTTTATTAAATTTATTTTTATTTTCATCAGACTTTATTAGTTTTACTTCTTTTTTTACTTCGTCAGATTTTTTGATTCGGCAATAGTTTTCTGCATGTCCCTTCTTACTGCAATATTTACAAATTTCTATACACTCATTTCTTTTGTGATTACCCCCACAACCAAAACAAGTTATCTGTTTTGTGGTTCTGGCAGCTGTTAAACTTTGATTTGACACAGCAAAACGACTCGACTGTTCCGATTTCAATGAATTTCCTAGATCAATTCGTTTAGACGAGGATTGAGGCACCTTCTGTTCACTGACGGCGCTGTTACTCCTATTATGAGAACTACTTAAACGACCGTGGAGAAAAGATGCGAGTTGATCGCATGTATTAATACTTCCGGCATCCACCGACGCGCTTATGTTAGGATCGTCGATGTTGCCCGTAATTATAGAAATAATGTCCCGATCAGAAAAATTCACACTTAACTTGTCAATTTTACATTTTTGTTGAAAGTAAAATTCATACAAATGTTGCTGTGCTGTAGGTTTACTATCAATAATTTCTTTAAGCAACGCGTACATATTACGTTTTGTTTGAAATGTAAACGATATTTTTTCTCGCCATTGTTTCCATTTCCAACTAGCCCAACTACTCTCATTTTTTAAAAATGAGTCATACCATGTTTTTGCCGTTCCTTTGAATTTATTGACAGCCTGGTAAATTATCACCTGATCTTTCCAATTAAATGTTTTAGCATGCAAATCAACAATATTAAGCCAATTGTTTACTTTATCTGTAAGAGGGTCAAATTCTGGTACCATTGAGTTCAAGACCATACTATAGCAACCCGCTACTTGACTATCGACTGATTTCTTTGCTTTTTTACGAATGGGTGAAGGCGTATAGCTACTACTGGACTTACTGCTTGACGATGATGATGAAGATCTTGTACGTTTCCTCCTTTTCCGTTCCCGTTGTCGGGCACGCGACTTTCGGCCCATTCGTAGGCTTGAATTCGAAGCACTTCTGATGTAAGTTAATCTACTTTAAGCACAAATAAATAGATTTAGAAATACTTTTGATCACTTTTAATTTACAGCCAATTAATTAATTACAATAACGAACGATATAAAATGTTGTTTCTGCGACGAGCGCGAGTGAAAAAGAGCCCCCAGCTTGCTGAGCTCGGGGTTTTTAAAAACTGTATTCTCCCGCCGAACCGTAGCCAATTACTCGCAGGCAACGTTCCAACGTCCGGTACGACGCAGGTGGCAGCACTGGACCCACGGTGCGTCGCTTGACGTCGTGATACTAGCGCTATGTTTGGCTGCCGGAAGCAGTGGCGCCAACACTCACTAATTAAAAAAACAACAACTTACTTAAATAACAGAAGGAACGGAATCATTGTTAATTACATAACATTTGTGGCATACAAAATCAACTGTTTCGTCATCATCCGGTATATTTTTCCGATGATTATTGGGTATGCAGTTATTATGATAGTATTTCTCACATGAACTACATTTTCACAAGTTCTGATGTACAGGCTCTTTTCTATATTCCTAATGAATTTTCTTTTATTGTCTGGTGGATTCTGCACGTAATCATTAATTGATTTGTTAAATTATGGGATGCTTTTTGATGTAGATGGTGCGCACAAATCTATATTCTTTGTAGGGGTCATAGTAAAAACTCAAAGCATTTATTTCAATTAAACCATTTACAGGCACTTTTGAATTGTCAAGTGGTCGGTCAGTCAGAAATATGAAGCTAGTTGCTCATTCCAAAGCGTAGTAGGTACCTATGGAGAAGAACGGGCAAGAAACTCCATGGACACTCTTTTAAATTATATTGTTACATAAATATTAGTTACATCAATAATCTTGTATATAGGTATAATTATATGTGAGAACGATGTAAATAAGACGTACACATTGAGTGTCCAGTGTACAGCTAATATAAATTCAAACAAAACAATCCATAATAAAATAATTAAAATAAGCCGTGGTGGCTAAGAGATGACCAGTCCCAACTGACAGCGCCCGTTCACGAACATGACGCATGGATCAACACCATTCAGCTCAACCATTTTGAAGGGAGCTAAATGATCCAACACACGCGCCACCGTCAGCGAGACATTTGAGTGAGCATGACATCTATCAGCCGCCAGGGCACATTCAAGTCAATGAAAGACATTACCCGGTAAATGGTAGCTCGATAGTACATAGAACTCACACTTGTCCTATGCAATTATATAATACAAAGGAGATTGAGTTTATACAAAGCAAAGTTACTTACTGTTGTCGTATTATCTCCACTTGTCAGATTCACATTTATTGTTGTATTATGTGGAGTTTGTATTTCAATATTAGTTGATTCTTTTTGTGGCAAAACGTTATGAAAAAAGCACCAAATCTTGTACAACGTCGGAGAACTGTTATTAACTGTTGTACCCCTTTTTTTTTGAGTGTGTGAAATCCTCAAATACCTTCGCCCGCTCTGGGCGGAGCAGGAGGGCGTGTCAGAATCTTACTGACTAAAAGAAAGAAAGAAAGAAAATGCGTTTATTTGCGTTAAACATGACGCAAAAAATAACACAAACAGAAAATATGAAAAGGTTGGGGGAAACATGCGTCACATCCACGCAAAACGGCTATCGCTCAGCATTACTCACCCGTGTTCCTTCAGTTGCCTATGCCAGTGGCCATGGTAACCCTTTCGGACTTTCCCGCAATCCTAGCAGGCATCGGCCCTTGCGGACCCCGTGATTGGTGCTGACATCTCTTTGAGGCGCGCGTGGAACACAACGCGTTGTCGACCTGGGCCTGGTCCTTATCGAACGGCGAGCTGCCCATTGCTCGCCATCCGCAAGCCCACGCCTACGGTGGCCGGGAATCGGCTAGTGAAACCCGACGACCAGGGCGTCTCCTGCGGTGGCTAGGGGCGTGAGGACGCGAATTTTGCCTCTCCCTCACGCGTTCCGCCTCCTCCTTCGCGAGCATTACGGCTTCGCAGAAGGAGGTGACGGCTTCCCAAACCCCTCTTGCTCCGTACCATGGCCTGGACCAGGGCCGGACGCGAGAGATCCACACCGCCAATCGCCTCCATGAGGACACGACGGTGCTCCGCCCAAGCAGGGCAGACCTCCACCATATGCTCCACCGTGTCCACCGGGCGATCCACACAATGGTGACACCCGGGCGTTTCCTCCCGCCTTTTCCGGAACAGGCACCTCCCGAAACAACTGTTGTACCCCTGGATTGAAGGTCTTTCAATTTGTTTACCATATGAATTCCGGAACTGCTGAAGAGTAAGAAAGAGTGTGTGTATAAGAAACGGCCCAGTTTGTGATTCTGAATTTCGATGTATGTTTAAATTATGGGCAGTAATTGGCCACATTTTTTTTTTAAGGTTTTGTTATGATTTTGTCATTTTACACTTCAAATACGGGTACTATGCATATCACTGCCGATATTTCACAAATTGTCAATCACTGAACTATGTTAATTAATTTTAAAATATCACATCCCAAAATTGTATGTTTTTTTTTTTACCCGTTTTCAATACCGGCGCGAAAAAATCACAGGCTACAAAAGAACGAATCCACCTAGCGGTGTTTAGCCGAAACATGGTGCCAGTCAACAATTATGTTGCCATAGTACATTTTAAAATTTACCATTTAGTAATGTGGGTTGCTAGTTTTTCAATACCGATGTTGAAATGGCTAATAACTATGCAGGGGCCAATAACTATACCGTTCCCTAGACATGATTTTAATACTTGAAATAAAGATAAAATAGATCAACCATTTTTCAGATTAGCTAAAGTACATACATCTTTTATGGGGTACTGTGTTAAGTCTGTATCACCCTGTATAATAAATCTGTATCACCCTGTCTAGCCCTGTGTATTAACCGTGTATAATAAATCTGTATCACCCTGTCTAGCCCTGTGTATTAACCGTGTATAATAAATCTGTATCACCCTGTCTAGCCCTGTGTATTAACCGTGTATAATAAATCTGTATCACCCTGTCTAGCCCTGTGTATTAACCCTGTATAATAAATCTGTATCACCCAGTCTAGCCCTGAGTATTAACCCTGTATAATAAAAATGAAATGCTGTTCGTTGGTAAGCGGATCACTTCAGAACTGCTGGACCGATTTGGTAAATTTTTGTTTCAAAATGTTCGTAGAAGTCTGAGTCAGGTTCTTACGGAAAGAAAATTATGAAAACTTGCCGAGAAAAATTGTATAACTCGGGAAAAACTGAATGTGATTTTTTTCTATAGATCGAAACTTTGACAGGGAAACGTCTGTCAGGTCAGCTAGTAAATATAAATCCAACATGAACTTCCCATGTTCGTAGGTTTTGATTTGAACTCATTAATATATTCGAGTGATTGTTTTAACAACACAGTCGGCTCAATTTGCATTTTTATTAACGTGAATGGAATAATAGGAGCGTCCATTATGGTGAGTAGTCTATTGTGGGGCAGGCAGACGTGTAAGTTTATTGTTATTGAAGTTTTATGCAATACCTACTCGCACTTCACTTTGAAAGTGGGCATCATAACATAACATCACGCCTATGTACCCCACAAGGGTTAGCAGAGGTGTTTAACACACCCTTATTTCGCTAATGATGCTTAAATCCTATATTGGTATATTGATTTATTTATTATTAGGCTTTTAAACAATGAGTTCCAACGCTGTTATTTTACAATTTGTACATGTTCATAAAAGCCTAGCATACTCTACGTTATGCGCAGATAATATCACGGTATTTTTTTATAAGATTAGGTTAATATTCGATTTTAAACTACCTAATAAACGGCAAAGACTTTTTTTAGAGCAGGTACTGATGAGTAAAAGAGGTCAGTGTCCACTTCGTGCTCTTTGTATGCAGCATACATTCTAGACAGTGGACAGTATCGCCTTAAGTTGGTATGGCATGCAGAAAAGCCTCCTATTAGAACTTCTTGGTAGATTGCGTGGCACATGGAATAACACCCTACTGAGCAATCCGGGACAGTTCAGTGAGCCCGGTACTTAAACGAAATCTAGCATATTCACGCGTCTCTCCAGCGACACCATGTTAAAAAAAAACTTTAGTCTTTCTTGTACGAGTTGAGCTTTTTGCCCTACGGGTAAGATACCATAAGAACCGTTTAGATGGATAGTCTCTTCCATTGGGCTGTAGCTCTGGGCTGCCACGGAGTGATCATCCGTACATTATTGTGTTTTTGCTGCTCATCAAAGAGCTCCCGATTGCGGAGCTCGTCCAGTGCAGCTACCATCAAATAAAACAATATTCCGATTTGAATATTACAATTTCGGGCACATAAGACTTTAGCATGGATCGGAGGATTGGTATTCTCTTGATAAACCTTGATTAAAGTCAAAGTCAAAGCATTTATTTCAAATAGGCACATAAAAGGCACTTTTGAACGTCAACATTTAAATAGAATTGATTCTAGTCGCCCCTTCCAAAAGGTAGTTTCGTATGGAGAAGAATGGGCAAGAAACTCCACCGTTACTCTTTTAAAATGTGTTACAATACTTTGTGTATACATTAATTATATAATTATATGTGAAGACGATTATTGTTATTACCTTGATAAGCCTTTTCTCTGGTATTTTGCAAAATGCTACTTACATTTTTTTTTGCTATACCATACTCCGAACATATTTAAAACAAACCACATCCAAATTAACATAAACAAATAAACACTCAAACGCAATACATTTATTTACAGACGCCATTTATATCACGTTTATCGTGACGTCACACATGATGGCGTCGCATCACGCTGTAATACGCGACGTCAAATATGTTAATACAGAACATTAAATTGACGTGATATGACACACTGACGTCGATATTTTAACGTTGACGTTGAATTACTTCCTTTTGATACGTTTTATATTGAGCGGGATGATAATTTTCTGTTAAATTGTAAAGATAAGGAAGAATGGGGTTCTTTGTTTTTGTGAAGTAAATCTAGGTATGAAATCAGGTTTATTTGATTGATTAGTTTTAATTGAATAAAATTATGGTATTTGAACTAATTTGAACTTTCATGATACATTGAGTGGAGAATTTATTAAATGAAAACAGATCCTTTAACACGCTGGCGCCCAAGACTAAAATGTGTGTTATAAAGTACAACCCAATGTTCTCAACAGAGAACAATAGTCAAATAGTGCTTATGGTAACGAAATGGAAAATTGAGAGAATTTAAAACTGCTTTGAATTCAAAGAATTTTTAAATGCACTCAAATGACTCATTCACACCATTCATTACTTCCGCACTAAAGCCTACATGAAAACGTTATAAAATTATGGTCATTCGAGCAGTGATTATACGTGCACCAACTAATATTTTAATTAGCGAGACAAAGCGAGACTTCGTTAATATTGTAAGTCCCGCTGTGTGGACGACGATAAAATTAAATTTGAATAACATGACGGACTAAATAAATTCGCCATTCGAAAGCACGCTAGTGGAACTTGTGGAAACATATGGAATGAAATATAGGCGAGTGCGATGGTTTTATGTGTATCACGATGTTGCTGTGGGAAGAAATTGTGGGAATCATCATCAATCCGCCTTATCCCAAGTATGTTGGGGTCAGCTTCCAGTCTAACCACCAATTTTTTACATGGAGCGACTCGACAACCCAGTTACTGAGTAACACAATACCCCTTGTTAAGACTGGTTGTCAGACTTTTGGGCTTTAGACGGCCCGGTAACGACTGTCAAAGATCTACAAATGACCACTAGAACATTTTTTTTGGGCTTTTCAACCGGAATTACTCAGTAGCTGCCCGGAGTCTGGATTTATGTCGGGTTGATGGCAATAGGCGCGCCACCTTACGTGGATTTATGTCGGGTTGATGGCAATAGGCGCGCCCCCTTACGTGGATTTATGTCGGGTTGATGGCAATAGGCGCGCCACCTTACGTGGATTTATGTCGGGTTGATGGCAATAGGCGCGCCACCTTACGTGGATTTATGTCGGGTTGATGGCAATAGGCGCGCCCCCTTACGTGGATTTATGTCGGGTTGATGGCAATAGGCGCGCCACCTTACGTGGATTTATGTCGGGTTGATGGCAATAGGCGCGCCACCTTACGTGGATTTATGTCGGGTTGATGGCAATAGGCGCGCCCCCTTACGTGGATTTATGTCGGGTTGATGGCAATAGGCGCGCCACCTTACGTGGATTTATGTCGGGTTGATGGCAATAGGCGCGCCACCTTACGTGGGAACTCTGACAAACTATGTTGAAAGTATTATTTAATCACTTTACAACAGTACTTAGAGCTAACACTTGGCACCAGTTTTGTTTATTAACAGCAAAGAGATTCAAATATAATATGGGTGATGAATGTGTGTATGAATGATTTTATTTCTGTAAGTAGGTTTTTACAAACGCTTTAAACTTTAAATATTTTTTTTTTTAAACTAGGTGAGCCCGGTGTTTCCCATCTGACTACTCTGAGAAGAAAGGCCAAAACAAACTCAGAGGTCGAAGTCTCTTTTAAAGTCCAGACAGAATCTTGGTCAGATCATGTGAAGGCTATGTAGATCGGTGTCTGAAATGGTCTTTTAAGGAAGGAACCACACAGATTGAGTGGACTTGTCCAGTCAGTGCTCGCAATAGGGAATATGCATGTTATTTAAAATTTGGTTCAAATATTTTTATTCCGAATCTTTACTGGCCCGACATTTGAACCAACTCATTATTTTAGTAATTAATATATTTTTAATTCCTTAAAATGAATAAATATAAGTGCAAATTAAGCGAGGGAAATTCAAATTTGTAAAACGCAACACCATTGGTTAAAACAAAACATGACGTCAAAATACTATGTCAACAAGTTCGTATTGCTTACATTTGTATGGCATTGCAGGCTTTGATTAGAAAATATAGTAATAACGTGTGTGTTGTGAATTAATTTATTGTTTAAGTGTTTTTTGTGTGTACTAGTGAGATTATAAATAATTTAAGAAAATGATTTGCATTGCATTTGATTGCATTGCCAGTTAAAATTAAACGCGCGCCGTCATTGCTTGTGTATAAAAGACTCGTGAATGAACATTACTTGTCGTTGTGATCGTGTTCTCATAATTGTAATTATCTATAGTCTTCATTTATTTTCGTTGCTTATAAATTTAGTAAGTACGTATTTATGTATCTATTATTTAGGATATGTATATAAGTGTATCTATTATTTAGGATATGTATATATTATATGTGTATCTATTTTAGTGTATTGTATACATACTTATTATTTGCACCAACAACAGCCCCATTTTATGTCCAGGAAAATCTCTGTCCATTCCAAGGTTGCCTGGAAGAGATCGCAGAAAGCGATAAGGCCGCCCATTGTATATTAAGTAGTGTTCAATTTAATTTTTGTTGTTATGTTTTTTGTGGTGTACAATAAAGAATATATAAATATAAATAAACAAATGATTGAAGTGGTTTTCTACAAGCACAACAGGATATTCTGCCGAGAATAGATCCATTCATGATGTGGTCTTATTTTCTTTCAAATTCAAAACGTGCGCTGTCAGTAAAAAGAGTGAAAGCTGCAAGGTAATTATTCTATAATAACACATTACGTACGTTATTTTAGCCATAAATACAATCCTAAATATATTGAGGAGTAAACATAACCTATAATTTGTGATTCACAACAATGTAAACAAGTTATTGTATTCGATCAGTAATAAAGAACTTTAATATTGATCGACGGTAATTGCAGATACTTCATCTCTTCGGATAACCGTACGTATCTTTGCACCTAGCGGGACTGGAAAAACACTTTATCAGATGCAATTCTGATAGGTAGTATTTCTGCATTCAGGCACAATGCAAACTTATAAATAAATTACCTTTTGAGCTTTTTACACGGTGAAATAAGTTAAGAATGAGAACACCTGTAGTAAACAATGGACTGACTGTCACTGGACTTAGTACGAGTATTTGACGTCATCAACAGAGCGCGCGAAAATGGCGACGTTTAATCAGCACGAAATTATACTCTATTTTAAATATTTTTTTAAATCTAATTACAGCATTTTTAAACAGTGTTTATATTTTTTACTATGTTATAACGGTGTAAACAATGAATTAAAAATATAAAATAAATACATGCATATACCCTATTGTCAGCAATGGTGCAACTCATCTCAGAACTTAAGGACATTTGGGTAGGCCGCACAAGCTACTCAAACTGGCAGAACATGATTAAAACTGGGACAATGACCCACCTAGTCCTCACATTCTGTTTCTTAATAATAATATTGTGTGCCTCACGGCTGTTTCTTAATAATAATAATGTGTGGCTCACGGCTGTTTCTTAATAATAATAATGTGTGGCTCACGGCTGTTTCCTTATAATAATATTGTGTGGCTCACGGCTGTTTCTTAATAATAATATTGTGTGCCTCACGGCTGTTTCTTAATAATAATATTGTGTGCCTCACGGCTGTTTCTTAATAATAATAATGTGTGGCTCACGGCTGTTTCCTTATAATAATATTGTGTGGCTCACGGCTGTTTCTTAATAATAATATTGTGTACCTCACGGCTGTTTCTTAATAATAATATTGAGTGCCTCACGGCTGTTTCTTAATAATAATAATGTGTGGCTCACGGCTGTTTCCTTATAATAATATTGTGTGGCTCACGGCTGTTTCTTAATAATAATATTGTGTGCCTCACGGCTGTTTCTTAATAATAATAATGTGTGGCTCACGGCTGTTTCCTAATAATAATAATGTGTGGCTAACGGCTGTTTCTTAATAATAATAATGTGTGGCTAACGGCTGTTTCTTAATAATAATAATGTGTGGCTCACGGCTGTTTCCTTATAATAATATTGTGTGGCTCACGGCTGTTTCTTAATAATAATATTGTGTACCTCACGGCTGTTTCTTAATAATAATATTGTGTGCCTCACGGCTGTTTCTTAATAATAATATTGTGTGCCTCACGGCTGTTTCTTAATAATAATAATGTGTGGCTCACGGCTGTTTCCTTATAATAATATTGTGTGGCTCACGGCTGTTTCTTAATAATAATATTGTGTACCTCACGGCTGTTTCTTAATAATAATATTGAGTGCCTCACGGCTGTTTCCTAATAATAATAATGTGTGGCTAACGGCTGTTTCTTAATAATAATTATGTGTGGCTCACGGCTGTTTCCTTATAATAATATTGTGTGGCTCACGGCTGTTTCTTAATAATAATATTGTGTACCTCACGGCTGTTTCTTAATAATAATATTGAGTGCCTCACGGCTGTTTCCTAATAATAATAATGTGTGGCTAACGGCTGTTTCTTAATAATAATAATGTGTGGCTCACGGCTGTTTCCTTATAATAATATTGTGTGGCTCACGGCTGTTTCTTAATAATAATATTGTGTACCTCACGGCTGTTTCTTAATAATAATATTGTGTGCCTCACGGCTGTTTCCTAATAATAATAATGTGTGGCTCACGGCTGTTTCTTAATAATAATAATGTGTGGCTCACGGCTGTTTCCTTATAATAATATTGTGTGGCTCACGGCTGTTTCTTAATAATAATATTGTGTGCCTCACGGCTGTTTCCTAATAATAATAATGTGTGGCTCACGGCTGTTTCTTAATAATAATAATGTGTGGCTCACGGCTGTTTCCTTATAATAATATTGTGTGGCTCACGGCTGTTTCTTAATAATAATATTGTGTGCCTCACGGCTACTTCTTAATATTACTTACTAGCAGACCCGACAGACGTCGTCGCCAACTTTCAGTAATTCATACAAAAATATTTTAATTTTATTTGTATACCTGTTTTCAATGTATTGAATTTATTCTTTTTAGTATATTCTTTTAATTTTATTTTCTTATCAATTTATGGTCAATATCTTTATTCATAATCCAATTAATAATTAATCATAATGTAATCAATTTAATCAATTATAATATAATCAGCCAATCACATGCCAATGATTTTTTAATTATTTTTTTAAGTTTTTTTATGGCATTGTATGTTATGATAATTTTTCTTTATTAGTTTTGGAATGTAGATGTATGTAGAAGTTTATTGTACCTATGTAGAAGTTCTAATTTCAATAATTTATAAATATGTTATGTGAAGCCGTTTTCTGTGCATGTGGTGTTAACCTGTAATTGATTGTTGCACTTGTAAATGTTACTCTAGTCATTAAATCAGAAATGTATATAGTGTAAACAATTGTTGGTTAATCTAAATAAATAAATAAATAAAAATCTCATAGAAAAAAGCACGTTCTGTTTTTCCTGAAATTGTAAATCCAGGAAACTATTTCTTTCTCTAAAATTTTAATTTGGACAAATGATAAATGATTTATTTCTGTAAGTAGGTTTGTTACAAACACTTTTACACGTCAATCATATTTTTAAAACTAGATGAGGTCGGCGTTTCATAACTGACTACTCTGAGAAGAAAGGCCGAAACAAACTCAGAGGTCACAGTCTCTTTTAAAGTCCAGACATAATCTTGGTCAGATCATGTGAAGACCATGTAGATTGGTGTCTGAAACGGTCTTTTGAGGAAAAACCATACAGATTGAGCGGACCTGTCCAGTCAGTGCACGCATTTGTCAGTAATCTTGCCGCTCAACTGAGAACTTAAGGAGCACAACGATTCGACGAACAATACCAAAGAAAGGACATTTGGGTAGGTCGCATAAATTACTCAAGCTGCCAGATTGTGAAACTAACAAAGAAATAAAATAAAAAAAAGTAATAATCCACATAATCTTCACATTCACAATAATTTAAATAATATAATACTTTACAAAGTAAATACTCATGTCATTGTATGTATAAAATTCATCAATGTCAATGTGTATATAAATATTCGAACATAATCTTTGAGGACCATGTAGATTAGTATCTGAAATGGTCTTCTGAGGAAAGAACCACGCAGATTAAGAGGACCTGTCCAGTCAGTGCACGCATTTGTCAGTAACCGTGCAGCTCAACTCAGAACTTTAGGAGCTTAACGATTCGACGAACAATACCAAAGAAAGGACATTTGGGTAGGCCGCATGAACTACTTAAACTGCCAGATCATGATTAAAACTGAAACAATGACCCACATAGTCCTCACATTCACAATAATTGATCGTTCTGTTATAATAATTATCAATTTATCAGTGTATGTAACAGAAATAAAAGAAAACATTCAGTATGCAGAAAATTGGAACAACTCAATCCCAAGCCTTTTTGTCCTCAATATAATCCTTAACGGTATAAAAGCCTTCCTGGCACAACTTACGTTTAATGAATGATTTGAATTTATTAAGGCTTAGATCTTGAACGTGGCTTGGAAGTTTATTATAAAAGCGTATACATTGACATCTGAACGAGCCACCTATTTTCTTGAGCCTTGTTGTAGGTACAACAAAGCTGTGTTTGTTCCTAGTATTTATATTATGGATATCACTGTATTTTTTAAACAAGTTTATATTTTTATGGGCATATAAAAGATTTTCAAAAATATACTGTGAAGGCACAGTCATTACATTAATCTCCTTAAATTTCTCTCTGAGAGTGTGTCTCGGGCTTAATTTATAAATTGATCGAACAGCTCTTTTCTGCAAAACAAAGATAGTCTGAATGTCGGGGGCATTTCCCCACAACAGAATACCATACGACATTACACTATGAAAATAGCTAAAGTACACTAAACGGGCTGTCTCTATGTCAGTTAAATTACGAATTTTTCTAACAGCGTATGCTGCGGAGCTAAGCTTTTTTGATAATTTATCTATGTGTGGGCCCCACTGAAGCTTAGCATCCAAAGTTAAGCCCAAGAATACTGTGCTATCTTCAGGATTCAATTCTCTGCCCTTTATCAATACATTAGTTAACACCTGTCTAACGTGAGGCAACGTAAACTTAATGCATTTGGTTTTTTTTTCATTAAGTAGTAAATTATTAACATTGAACCAGTGAACTACTTTTGAGATCGCGCTATTTACATCGTCAGTAACCAGCTGCTGACGTTTAAGTTTAAACAAAAGTGAAGTATCGTCCGCAAACAACACTATATCATGATTATCCTTTATGAGGTAAGGCAAGTCATTAATATAAATAAGAAACAAAAAAGGACCAAGAATTGAGCCCTGTGGGACTCCCATTGTTACTATAGATCCGGGAGATCTTTTACCATTAACGTCAACGCTCTGAACCCTATTATTCAAGTATGAAGTAAGAAGATCCAGAGCGGTGTTCCGGATCCCGTAGTGGCGGAGTTTCCTGATTAGCGTTTCATGAAGAACGCAATCGAACGCCTTGGACAAATCACAAAAAATGCCCAAGGCATCGCATTTATCTTCCCATGCATTATAGATATGTCCTAAAAGTTCAACACCGGCATCAGTAGTTGAACGACCCCTTGTAAAACCGAACTGTTTACTATGTAATAATTTATGTTTATTAAAAAATCTTTGCAATTGGGCTAAAATTAATTTCTCAAAAATTTTACTAAAGGTAGGTAGTACTGAAATAGGTCTATAATTTGTGGGGTCTGTAGTACTACCTGATTTAAACAAAGGTATTATTTTACTATTTTTCATGAGGTCAGGAAACTCACCACAGTCGATACAATTGTTAAAAATAAGAGCTAAAGTAGGTGCTACAATGTCAATAATAGACTTAGCAACTTCTACAGAATTACCCCACAGATCTGCAGTCTTTTTTACGTTTAAAGTGTGAAAGGTTTTAATTATATCTCTACAAGTAATATGTTCAAAATGAAATTCCGAATCGCAAACATTAACATTTTCTTTAAGCAAATACTCAGCAACAGAAGGTGATGAGTTTAGTGATTTAGTAGTTGAAACGGGAATATCTGAAAAGAAATTTTCAAAGGCCGCGGCGACTTGTGAGTCAGATTTTATTATGTTGTCTTTAATGGACAGGCTGTAGTCAGTATTTCGGTTACTAGACCTTCCCGTTTCACTATTAACAATATTCCAAGTCGTTTTAATTACATTACTACTGTTTTTAATCTTCGAACTCAAATAACGGGACTTGGCCATACAACAAACTTTTTTAAATAATTTTGAATAATTTCTAACATATAAATTAAATTCAGCAGTGTTTAAAACGGTCCTTTCATTGTACAGTTCATAAAGCCGTGTTCTACTTTTATGAATACCAATGGTAGCCCAATCACTGAAAGATGCGTTGCTATTAACCGAGATAGTCTTGGGAACAAAGGTGGAATTAAATTGTTTACAGTATATATTAAAAAAATCATCATATAGATGATTAGGATCAAAATTAATAGATAAAACTGGTAATTTATTAATGAGTTTAACTTTAAAAGCTACCAAGCGACTTGCAGTTTTGGGGTTGACAGTGATATCCTTTTTAGCCACTTTCTTGATTTGGTTTTGGATAGTAATCCTTTGCCCGCAATGATCAGAATCTAGTAAATTTATTATTTCTTTGTGGCTTGGTATAACATCTGTATAAATATTATCTAGGCATGTTGCACTAGTAGGGGTTATTCTAGTGGGCTCCAAAAATAGGTTTACAAGATTGTAGGACTGAAACAGACTTAATATTTTACTACAAGAACCTGAGTTTTCTAATAAATTGACATTAAAATCACCGCAAGTGATAATGGACTTGTTCGAGTTACAAATCTTGTTTAACACTTCATCCATTACCTTTTCAAAGCAGTCATACAATCCTGAAGGGGGTCTGTACACACTTAATACAATAAACTGCTCCAATTCTATACAGGCTATTTCTATTGTCCGCTCAACAGATAGGCTCACAATATCCTTACGTTCTTTAAATTTAAGCTGGTTGCTTACTAAAATTAAGGAGCCACCATGTATAGCATTTACTCTGCTGAACGAACTACCAACCTGGTGATTATTAAAATTGAACAAGAACTGGTGGATTTTAAGCCAATGTTCTGTTATACAAAGAATATCTATACTGTTACAGTTCATAAATAATTCTACTTCTAAATCTTTGTTCATAAATCCTTGAATGTTTTGATGCACCAGGTTGATACTATTTACTGATTTCAAGCTTTTACTTGAATTATTCTTACAATTCTGTACATTATTGCTAGAGGTTGCCTCTATTGTCTTATTTTTTAATTTAAATGATTAGCAATGTCAATGTGTGATACCAAATTATTGGCTGAATTATTTGATAATATGTTAGTATAGCTTTGCTCAATAGAAGCAATTTGTTTAGCCAAATTCTTGGCTGTAATACAAAAATAATATGATAGCGACACAGCTATCTGTCTTTTACAATATTTTGACAAATAGTACCTATCCACAAAATATCTATCTTTAGTCAAATATAAATGATTACCAACATAATTGTTAGTGTCAATTAGATGGAATAAATTGTTATTATTTGTCAAATTATGCAATGTCATATTAATTTCATACCTAAACTTGTTTTCTTCCTGTGGCAAACTTTGGTTATATGGGAATGTGAACATAACAATTTTTCTTAACTTCAGGTTGCATAATGAAGTATAATATTGGAGTAACCTTTGTTCACATTACCTCTATTACCAATAAATATTAATAATGTAGTATCCTGGTTAAAATTGCATTTCATAATTTTATTCATTATGTCCAATAAAGAACAACCAGGCATACAGTGGTTCATAATTGAGTGTCCCGGATATTTATTTGTCAACAAGTGGCCTAAATCCTTCCCAATTTCATCACAAAAAAGTAAAATTTCTTGATTTACACTCTGTTTAGGGAGACAGAATGGCAAACTGGCAGAAGACTGCGGTATGGCGGTATCACATATTGTCAATGAATGTTCCGGTGTGGGTTCAATAGGTGGTGGTTGACAATGATCACATTTATTTGTTTGTGAGCTTACCAGCTCATTCATTGCCAATACATATTCCCTCATTTGGTTTTCAGAGGCTGTATATTTGATGGTCATAGAAGTAAGTTTCTCCTGTAGCTGGTCAAGCTCATACTGCAAGTCTTCTGTGTCAATTTGGTATTTCCTAGTACTCTTTTCTAGGTTAAATGAATACATATCTAATTGTTTCAGTAGATGTAACCTCTCTCTATTTAGTTTTACATTTTTGATGAAGAACTTTTGTTTTTTGACCATCTTCTTAGTTTTAGCTATGTATTTATTAATTTTTATGTATTTGACCATTAGGAACATTAAAAAAATTGCCAAATCGTTCCAGCCGTTGTCAAGTGATGCACTTACCTATGAACAACATTTAATTTTTGATTCTATAAATTCTTATTTTCCTAAAACAAGTCACTATAGAAAAAGTAAGCTTTTTTAATTGAAGTCATGTAGAACCTTTGTATAGTGCCTACTCAAAACTTAGATCAATTTATTCATAACAGGATAGTCGGTACCTATTTCATCAGTAGTTACTGGAATTTAATAACCGGCGGCGAATAATAAAGAAATAGTTGTCCTATCCAGTTATTCTAATATTTTGACTATGAATGATTGCAACCTTCTTCTGATATTGAGTGATTTTTAACAATGTGAGTAGCAAAAGTTGTATATTGATTCGAGTGAGCAAGCATAGTATCCATGTAATCAAACTTATGTTATTATAACATATTGTATTAAAAGCAGGAAAAAGCTATTTACGAAGGGTAGAAACATCACCTGCTCCATTCCGATTCAGTGTACAAGTTCCGATGGAATATCTTAGCAGGTACATGTACATGAGACTTTCAAGCAGTGTCTTTAGCTGTCAGGTGCTATTCCACTTCACTTCGCTCAATGTTTCTCAATCTTTAGATCAATAGGAGCATCTGTTGATACAGATAAATTATTATCAATATTTCGTCCGAATTTCAAATTCAAAGTTCACTCAATATCCAAGAACTGGTTCAGAACTCTTCATTTCTGGAAATTGATTCTTTGAACTTCAGACTCAAAGATGCTCCCATTTTGTTGAAGACTGAAGTAGTTTTGTAATTCACAGAATATTAGGTATAACAAGAAAATTAATAATTTAAGCAATTTTGATTAAATTTTTTTTTTTTGTAATAGTCTATTGTTAAAACAAAACAATAAAAACGTAGGTTTAAAGATAAAATAATGTTAGTATTGTTTTTCATTAGGTAGGTATTTGCTTTTAATTATACATAATATCGTTTTGTGTTAAAAGAAAAGTCGTTCGTATGAGATTAAATTTCAGTGGAATGAAATTAATTAGATTTGAATTCTTAGAAGAGAATCTCTATTATTCTAGTTTTACAAGTGAAACTAGCATTTTTATTAAATGTTGCTGGTAAATGATAATTCCAAAAATCTGTTTCCATTTCTTAGGATGAAATAGGTACTTACCAGTATTTACATAACAATGCACTTATACAATCAATGGGTAGCTCTGATAATTTTACTACTGAACACAAAAATAATTAGGTACTACAAAAAATTTGATAATCCGATGCTTATACTGGCCAGACGATGCCTCTCTTACTCACACACTCATATGTAAAATAAAAACAGCGGGCTCTGTGATATTAAAGGTCTATAAAAGAATGAAAAAAGTTGGCTACTCTCCCTGTCACACAACGACACTGAGGAAATAGTGAGTTAACACCAAAATAAACAAGCAAGACATTCACACAGTCATTCCGTTCCTACACACAAAAACCCACACCAACAACTCGCCACCACACTCAAACTCACTCACAATTACTCACTTTAACATTATTTAGAATCATTTTATTTTGATAAATTATTTTTTATGTTATCTTGATAGTTCACTTCCCTTATTTAATGAAGTATTCTGTCCGTATTCAAACGTCCTGAAATTGTATTTAAGTTAACGCAAAAATTTCTCTTCTATCTTGTTACAAACTAACAAATTTAAATGAAATTACAACGCTTTTACTCACTAACCTACTTATTAGATATTTCGGCAAACTCTCTAAACACAAATTCACCATTAGCACAAATTGGGGTCAAGTTCCCGCAAACTTATTTCAATATCCGGCGAAAATTAAACCACAGCTTAGTAACTAAATTCTAGTAAACATATTGTCAACAGACCTGATGAAACTTGACATTTTAATCACAATCAATATGTAGATAGGTACAGAAGGTCGACTCCTTACAACGTGTGAAATCGCACGCACACATACACACGCTTCACGTACAGCAAGTGCACACGCACTCGCGACTGGCATTTCTTTCACACTAGCGTTTTCCCGCGGGCTCGTGCACTCGGAAGTTGGAAATTATCCCAAGGGGATTATACTACCGGGATAAAAAGTATGAGTACTTAATGGTAGGTATGAATAGTTTGAGATCACGTCTTTGTGTGCGTGCGCCTGTTTCCACTAATTGTATGGATCCGGCCTTCTGTACCTTAATATTCTGTGTTTTAAGGCAGACTACAAAAGTACTTGAGAGCCCTATTAATTAGTTTTGTACTTCAAAGTTTAATTACTTCAAAGTTCGCAAAGTATTGGTATTTGCGCCACTTATTCAGGTATTGAGGTCGGGTGAGAGCTGTATTAGAGTTCGAATATGGTTGTACTGGCTATTCAGAACATAATTTGGTATGAGCTAACTTGAAATAAAAAATTATAGAACTTATTTAACTTTGTTCTCAGTTTCGGACAAAAAGTTGCTTTTGCTAACCCGCATTGTATTGTGAATAGGACCGGCTAGCTCTTTTTGGAAGACTAGAACTGGAAAGCACTTAGAAAGAGTTGCCTTACATGGTGCTGATGCAAAATCATAGTTATAGACATAGAAAGAACATTGGGCTCAAAGCTAAATGATAACAGCCACACGCGTCGAACGAAGGTTGAGCGACGCTTGCCGCGGTCGGTTTGTGGATGGGTTGACCATCCATTATATCGAGACCCCTCCGTGCCTCAAAAAGCACGTTAAGGTGTTTTGGCGATTCATAAATCTTTGACAGTCGTTTAGTCAGAAGCCCAAAAAGTATCGTGTTATCCAATAACTCGGTTGTGGACGTCAGATATTTATTTATGTATTAGGGACAAAAAACAGTTACATGCTACAAAATACAGAAAGATACTTAAACTATTTATACGATACTATATATAACGATTTACCAATCACGTAACCCACACCATTGTACACATTTCAACTAAAGGTTAGATGTGCTAGACTTAAAAAAGAAAAATAAAACAATAGTCGCTGCCACAATAATATTGCTGTGTTACTTAGCTTAGCTTAATTTAACTTAAAATACTCGCTAAACAAAATATCCAGAGCCATTTTCTTAAATTATTGCTTAGATAGACCAAATATATCCAGTTTACCAAAATGCGTGATGTAAGAATCAGCAAGGTGACGAAGAGGTGCACGTTTCCCAGCGTTAGTCCTGCATATGTCTATATGGAATAGTTGAGGGACGCGCACTCCCCTTCGAATAACACTTAATCGGGGGACCTTGTAACACAATTTGTTTGTTAGGTCTATACAATCAAATTTGTTACTGCTTAAGCCGTGCAGGGTCATGACATCAAGTAACAGCCGCCTAGATCCCAAATCCAGTACGCCATACCGTTTCAATAGCTGCACATAAGGAACCTTTGATCGGAAGCCCGTATAGTTCATAGACCGTAAGAACTTCTTCTGTACCCTTTCAATTCTAGAGCCGTATTTGTCGTAGAAAGGGTTCCAGATAGGGACGGCATATTCTAGCTGGGATCGTACCAAAGTCTTATAAAGCAGTAAGAACGTAGAGGGCCGCACAAAGTCACGTGATGATCTCATGACGAAACCATACATCTGATACGCGTTGTTTACTATATTGTCAACGTGTTTGTCGAAGTGCAAACTAGCATCCAGTGTGACACCTAAGTCACGAACAAAACTGACTAGGTACGTTTAAGGGTGCGTTATCAATTGAATAATTAAAAGGAGACGGGCGAATCTGGGCCTAACCTTACACAAACTAAATATTTATCATTTTTTTTTCTTTTTTTTTGTAGTTAATAATGAAATGTGAAGCAGTTTTATCATGGCTTAAGAAATTATATATTGACTTCCACTTTTAAGCAATGTTGCCAGGTGAAATAAGTTAATTGGTTTATTCAATACTTAAATAAGATTTTAAAAAACAATACAAAATGATTCAATGTTTTCTTCTTTAAATAAGTTTAAAAATAACTTATTTTTTACATAATGGTTACCCAGTGACACTTATCAACGTTTCTCAAAAAGACGTAATAATAAATTGCTTTGAGTGAATCGATATAATAAATTGGTTGAAATCGATTTCACAATTGATCACCATATTTTACTATACAGGCAACAAAGTGGAACTCACTTCAATGTCAGTTCAACCGTCAAACAAATCATACGCTAGTAATCTTCAATGACTTTGGCTACGTATAGAGGATTCTGACGGTTATTATTACTTTGACGAACGACCCACGCATATCTTACAACGGACTAAATTAACTTCTTCTAACTCTTGATACTCCCTCTGCTTTTTTACAATTATCTCAAACCCCTAGAATCTAGTTGGACAGCGTCTGAATCCTCAATGTATTAATGTCCTACGATACATTCTGGTAAAGTCTAGTGTACAATAAAGTCTGATCGTTCTTTTCTTAAAGTATAACGTGAGAGCTAGGTGTAAGAATAACTTGAAGCGACAACGGTGTTTTTGTACAAACCAATAACACCCTATATTTTTTTTCTACCATGGAGCAGTCTTAAGCAGTTTAGTTTTTTTGAAGTGGTATTATTAGCTAAATAAAATAATGCAGTAATTGTTACTGTAACGTCAGGCCCAACTTTCTCCTATTTGACGGACAGGGCCGTCATCTACCCCGGTCACCAGGGAGTATGGAACCGGCAAGAGATGTCGTGCGGTGTCCCACAGGGATCGGTCCTGGGGTCGCATCTGTGGGACATCGGATACGACTGGGTGTTGCGCGCTGACCTCCCTAGCGGCGTCAGCGTGGTTTGTTACGCTGACGACACGCTGGTCCTGGCGCAGGGGAGGTCGCACCAGGCGGCGACCGAACTAGCGACACGCGGGGTTGCGACAATCGTCGAGAGGATCCGGCAATTGGGACTCGAGGTGGCCCTGCACAAGTCCGAGGCCATGTGTTTTCATGGTTCTCGGAACACGCCACCGTCGGGTTCCCAAATAACGGTAGGAGGGGTTCAGATCGGCGTCGATTCGACGATGAAGTACCTGGGACTCGTCCTCGACAGCCGGTGGAACTTCGTGGAGCATTTCCAACGTTTGGCTCCCAGACTGGAAAGGGCCGGGGCTGCCTTAAAGCGGCTCCTGCCCAATCTAGGGGGGCCAAACGCCTCCTGCCGGAGGCTCTACGCGGGGGTCGTGCGGTCCATGGCCCTTTACGGGGCACTGGTGTGGGCGCGTTCCATGAGGCGGCGGCCAGCCCGCTGGTTGAACGCGCCCCAAAGGGTCATGGCAACCCGGCTGGTCCGGGGATACCGTACGGTCTCCGGTGAGGCGGCGAGCCTCCTTGCCGGATTACCGCCATGGGATCTGGAGGCAAAAGTCCTCGCGCACATTTGGGAGTGGCGCGAGGAGGCGAAACGCCGGGGCGTAGCTCCGCTGCCGCGAGAAATCACGGTACAGCGGACAGAGCTCCGGCGGTATCTCAGGGCGGCATGGACAGTGCGATTGTCGCAACCCAGCGCTGGGCACGCCACAATTGCGGCGATAAGTCCCCTCTTTGAGGAGTGGCTAGAGAGGCACCACGGCGTCCTCACCTTCCGCCTGACGCAGGTCCTCACCGGACACGGTTGTTTCGGGAGGTTCCTGTTCCGGATAAGGCGGGAGGAAACGCCCGGGTGTCACTATTGTGTGGATCGCCCGGAGGACACGGTGGAGCATACGGTGGAGGTCTGCCCGGCTTGGGCGGAGCACCGCCGTGTCCTCGTGGAGGCGATTGGCGGTGGCGATCTCTCGCCTCCGGCCTTGGTCCAGGCCATGGTACGGAGCGAGAGGGCTTGGGAAGCCGTCACCTCCTTCTGCGAAGCAGTAATGTTCGTGAAGGAGGAGGCAGAACGCGTGAGGGAGAGGCGAAATTTGCGCCCTCACGCCCCTAGCCGCCGCAGGAGACGCCCTGGACGTCGGGAATCGCAGGCCGATTCCCGGCCACCGTAGGCGCGGGCTTGCGAACGGCGAGCAATGGGCAGCTCGCCGTTCGATAAGGACCAGGCCCGGGTCGACGGCGTTTTGTGTTCCACGCGCGCCTCAAAGAGATGTCAGCACCAATGACGGGGTTGCTAGGACCGATGCCTGCTAGGGCTGCGGAAAAGTCCAAGAGGGTTACCGTGGCCCCGGCACAGGCAACTGAAGGAACACGGATGGGTTTTAGTCAGTAAGAGTCTCACACGGCCTCCTGCTCTGCCCAGAGCGGGAGAAGTTATTTGATGATTTCCCACCCACAAAAAAAAAAAAAAAAAAAGGCCCAACTTTCTATGAACTTTCGCCTGTCTCCTTTATTTTAATTCTCTTGTTGGTAAATGAGATGGCATGACATTTAGGTAGACTGAGAAAGAGCTTATTGTTGTTACAGTATGTATAGAATCCATCTAGGTCCATTTCAAGAAGTAGACAGTCTTGTATATTCTTGCAAGATCTGTAAATTCTTATATCATCTGCAGACATTAAAAACTTTGAGTTGATGAAACATTGTTTAATGTCATTTTTAAATATAATAAAGAGAGGAGGGCCTAAAATGGATCCCTGTGGTACGCCAGATGTAACAACTATAGGGTCTGACTCGTAACCATTAACAACAATTTTTTAGGACCTAATATAAATATATGACACAAACCATCTCAGCAGATTACCACGTATTCCACTGAAAGCATTTTTTTTCTAAAAGCAGTGTATGGTCCACCTTGTCAAAAGCCTTCTGAAAGTCCGTGTACACAGCGTCCACTTGAATTTTTTGATCCAATTTTTGAAACAAGTAGTTGCTAAATACTAACAGATTGGTTGCGGTTGAACGACGTTTGACAAAACCGAGTGGCTCGGGTACAATAAGCTAATGAATGTGGGGGTACACGGCGCCATGCACAAGACGATAAAACAGCTTAGACAAAGTAGAGAGGTTAGAGATGAGGCGATAATTCTCTACATTGTTCTTGTCACCAGTCTTACAAACAGGGGTTATAATAATAATAAAAATACATTTATTTATTCAGATAACTTTGATCCATACATGAGACATACAACTAGAACAAAATAGTAAGCAGGGACTTGGTCCGCTGCACTAACATCCATGTCAGGGGACAATCGTGCCTAGCAGCAATGGCACTCAAGATGCTGTGGCGACTTCCACGCAACCGGCTAATGAATGACGCGGTCTTTTTGCGACATAAAGCTGCAAAGCCATCTGTGAGTGCATCAGCAAACAAGCATCGCGCACCCGCATTCAAGGTCATGTCACAAGACGCGCGTTCGACGCACGATTTTTGCGTAGATATTGCATATTGTGATTGTTGGTTGTCGGCAACATCACACTTGATTTTTAATACTTGAACATATTCCATCGTGGCAAATGTTTCTTTCTTATTCTAGACCTCCGATTGTAATAAGACAATATCTTTTAATAGTCTAGTTACATCGACATGGTCGAAAGTAACTGGTGGTAATTTCTGCAACTCCCTCGCAACGAAGATTTTTATCCGGGAGTTTTATCCGGGTCTGTGCTTTTAAATAGACTTATAATATCTTCGATATCTTTTTGCTCTATAGTTTTATGTCTCGAGATATTGCTGGTTGTTGTAGAAACTGACTTGAACAACAAGTTTTTAGCTTCACTTATTTCAACGTCAGAGAACGCACTCACTACTATTCTTATTAAACTTTCTTCATCCATAACGGTTATTTTATTTTGTGTAAAACATAATATTTAATTAATTATAAACGCACGTTTCCAAATTGCAGGAAAACACCCTCACGAGGTAGTCATTAAATGACTACCTCGTGAGGGTATTTTCCTGCAATTTTTATTAAAAATTATATATAATGCAGTACACAAGCTATCACGTGTTCTTATGAAAAAGCTAGATGGTAAGCCGCTAGGTCCAGCCTCTTTAGAGGAATCTAAAGATTTTAAAGCCGCGCATTATAACTTCCGTGGATAAACATATTTCGGCAATGCAAGACGAGCCATTTGCACAGTGATCAGGTGGTTGCCATTTAACGGGGTCCAAAGTAGAGAGTTCATAGACAGAAGAAAAGAAAGATGAAAATAGATTGCAAATGTGTGTCTGATGGGTCACCTGATGAAACATTTCTGAAATACATAATATCAGGATAGTTAGCTTTTCCTTTTGGAGATGAGATGTAGGCCCACAAATGTTTTATGTCCTTATGGATGCTGTCTTCGACCGAATCAATGTACTGCCGATAACATTAAATTCTCCGTGAAAAAGCTTGCCATGGTTAGAATATTTAAAGTAGTCAGATCAATTATTGTACTTCTTCCATCTTATCCAAGCCCGTTCTTTTGTTTTAATGATTCTTATGAGAGAGGGTGTAAACCAGACAGGAAAGCTTGAGTTTCCTAATTTATTAAGCGGGACACGTGACTTGATGATACCATACAATTTATCATAAAAGACGTTAACAGCTTGGTCAGAGTCCAGGTGAGATAGTTCCAAGTTCCAGTTAATTTTACTCTGGTCTGAATTTATATTATCGTAATTAGCTTTATGAAAGTTATGTCTACGGACCGAGCGGTGTTTTAGTGAAAGATAAGCAGTGATACCAAGTAAAATACTGGTATTCCAATGCATCCAGTTAGACTGGAAGCCGATCCAAACATCGTTGGGAAAAGGCTAGACAGATTGATTGAGATAGCATGTTAAAGAGCATCCTTGTGTAGACACACACACTACTACTGAAAACACAAAAACCACAAATACCACAAATACTGGAGTTTTGTTTCTCTAGTAGACTAGAGAAACAAAACTCCAGTATTTGAATGTGGTGATGTTGAAGATTTCCTTTTTAACCAACCATTGAATTTAACTATTATTTGAAATCCTCGATAAAAGAAACAAAACTCCACATTCTTTTAAAATCCAATACATTTTTCAGGAAAGGAAATATCATTTTTAAGCTGCCCTATAATATTCGTTTATTGGCCATCCGATTGCTCTGTCAAAAGCATTAATTACTTAATTTCCGTTCCCACAGTGTAAAATGTTTGCAGGCTTTTAAAATGGCGTCGTTTACGCGTTGATCGCGTTTGAAGTTATCCCGGGATTACCTTCAATGGTCTTTATGTGTATTATGATGTAAATGACGGGACATAAACGTAAATAACAATATAGTCGTGATCCTTGATGATACTTAAATTTATAGATAGATAGGTACATAGATTTAGGTGGAGGTGATGATAAAGTGGTGTTCTTGTAACTGAATAAAGTAGGAGATTAAATTTAATTTATATTTATCGCTTTTTACTAAGCAGGTTTATTATGGACTCTGTTAGTCAAATGGGTCAATATCAACAAAGTGCATTTTTTTCAATTTTGGTGGCGTTTTTTTTCCTTCAGTTTTCGTGAAAAATAAGGACCTGGTATAAGAATAAAAAGTCCAAGCTAAAAGGATCTTTAAGAGGTCTGAGAAAATCTCGATAAGTTTTTGAGATATTTTAGTTCAAATTCTAGTGCGGCCACCAAAATTGAAAAACATCCACCAAAATCGAAAGTGCCCACCAAAATTGAAAATTAGTGGCACCAAAATTGGATTTCTCTGTCACAAACCATATTTTCACTAATAAAGCTCAATGTAAGTAATCTCACAAATTCTCGGGAATTATCAATAACTTTCATCGGTTAATAAAACTCTTTATTGTAAAAAAAATATTTATTATTATTTATCTGTTAAACTCATAATGGTAATTATGAGTTTACGACACAAAAACAGGAAAACAAAAATACATTAATCTTTTTATTACTTATAGGTAAACAAAATTACTTGCCAATAAAAACGATCTACAAAAGTTTCCCAAACAAAAGTAAGAAATAAAACATAAAAATTACTTAACCCTAAAATATAACATGATTGAAAAAAAATTGCAAACAGTTCATGACCATTTCACCAATAGTTACAGATTTCAGTTAACTAAAAAGCCTTAACTCAATATTTGGGTGCTAATCACCAGGCGAGATCAATGGTTTCTACAATCGGAATTTGTACCTAATTTTCAAATATGTATAAGCCTTCTCGCATTATTACAAAAAACTTAAAACAAGAAAACAATAATTATGTGACTTTTGTTGTTGTGAAACAAGTTTACCTTCTCGCTTTCTTTGGTGATATCTCTCCCTTTCTCCTTTTCGTAGTGTTTCAGCCTGTTCGGGATTGCTCTTTATTCTTGCATTTCTTCTTCTTTCTGCCATTCTCTTTTTAAGCACCCTCTCTTCGCTGGTCTGTTTTGGCATTCTTAAAAGCAACAAAATAAAAATATATGAATAAGAAACTTGATCATTAGTATGCCAGCCTTGTAATAATAGGTCTTACTTACTGTCAACTACATAACATTAATTGTTTGCTAATCAAACTGGCTTGCAACGTAAAAACTGGCTATACAGGTACAAACAATACATATATACAAGTACATACTTAACATTTGGTGAGTCGTTTTTAATTTTGGTGGGGTGAAAACGCCACAAAAGCCACCAAAACTGAGCCACCAAAATTGGAACCAGGCATAAAAAAAATCTTTAAAAATTGGGGTCTTAAGTTACAATTAAATTAATATCACTGATTTATGCGTTACCCAAATCACTACCTATAACGTGTAGCTTACTGTTAAAACACCTTAAAATCAACAGCAAATCAATCCACCAAAAATTGAACAATTCTTGTCCCCCATGCCACCCAAGATGATACAATACGTTTTTGGCGGAAAATCACAGCACTAATCACAGACCTGTTACGCGCAAGTGGTGCACACGACGAAGAGATGCGAATTATGAAAACGCGATTGATCGCATACGCACTTCATGTTATAGTAAGTAGAACAAGTGCCACCAAAATTTTGATTTTTTCTTGGACAAACTTTGATCGAGTATCCTGTGCTTTTAAATTAGATTTTCTAACATGGTTTAATTGTTTTTAGATAATATGTCTTATGCATTTATACTAACGAAATTGTTTATTTTTTATCGTACCTTAAGTTGTTACTATGGTGAATGCAATTATATCAAAAAATGGAGCTGGGACAAGCCACCAAACTTGAATTTTAAGGCTATTTTTTTTTCGCTGATCTTATATAAAAACTTATTTTAAAAAAAATGTGGCCCTTATTGAACCAAGTTACGTAGTTCACTATAAAAAAATGAGAAACATCCTATCATTTAACACCTCAATTCTCAACGTGGACACGTAAAATTTGCCGCGGGGATATTCACCCAAATGATACGTCATAGTGGACCTAGAGATAGGTGTAAAATATTAAGCGTTTATCGTTAGATTATGCCAAAAATTAAGCAGCAAAGACATGACCGGACGTATTTATTGTAATCAGTGTAGTAAAAGATAACTAAGGGATGTTATTCTTGGTAGCCATACAAATGCAAAACGATTTACCAACAACAAGTCACGAGTTCAAAAGCTCATTAAGTACTTATTGAATGACCGGAAATCCATATACCCCACTTAAACTTAAAAAATTTTGAGTACCAGATATATTCGTAAGAAAACGTACAGGAAAAACTGTTTAAAGAATATTCTATCGGTCTACACGACATATAGGAGCTTCGAACCAACTTTGTATGAGAACAAAACGCACTCAGATCGAATAACTGAGCCGAGTCACGATAAACAGGTACAGAAGGTCAGCTCCATACAACGAGCGAAAACAGGCGCACTCACACATAGACGCGAATGTTCGTCGATCTCAACCAAATGCCGGTCGCAAGTGCACTTGCACTCGCTGTACGTGAAGTGTGTCCATGTGTGCGTGTGTTTTCGCTCATTGTATGGAGCAGACCTTCAGTAGCTATGATTTTTTTTTTGTGTACTATAACGTGACCTTTATTATTTAAGATAAGATAGATAGGATAATGTTTACAGAGGTTACAAGTACAGTAATATGATATAAAAATAGTGTATTTGTAGGTGAAAGTTTAAAAATTGCGCGCTTTTAATTGATTAAAAACCCCAAACGATATTTCACACGATTTATTTGTTACTGGAAGGGAATAAAAAAGATCCGGTACCTAAGTTATCCCTTCTGAATGATGTATGATTGATTTTTTCCCTAAGAATGAAATACGTTATTATCAGCTATGCCGCATTCTAGGGGTTATTTTTATTTAATAAAAGAGAAAGAACACGACTAGCAGACAAACTGTGAGTGGTACCTTGCCAAACCACGCATAAATAAAGCATATTCTGTAAAGCTCCACACGTTTTTAATAAGCTACCAACTAAATAAGAAAGACAAACATTCTTCTTCTTCTTTATTCTTTTTTTTAAAAACGTTGCCCCATACTAGGAATTTCTCCTGTATCGTGGGTGCGTTTACAAACATTTAAACTTACATACACAAACAGCCAGACCCGGAACAACTACTTGCAGGTCATACAAATATTTGTTCCGTGCGGGCGAACCCGCGACACGCAGCGCAGCAGTCAAACGCTTAACCACTGCGCCAACCGTGCCATCATCATTAGCAGTGTCTACATCACTACATGCGAACTACGCAACATACTGACGTCACGCAAAATCCTGCATCGCGCAAGTAGAGTTTACCGCGCAACTAGCATATATACAACATCCCGACATCAATCGTTGGGCAGTTGCCCACCAGACACGACACCCGTCTGGTCGGAGGATCCTCCCTTTTCTATGGTCGTATGAGTGAACTTTACACCCTGTTCCTCGTACCTCTATACTGGTGACCCCGAACATGGACATTGACGCAGCCTTCGAGCAGCCTTTTCCTTAAATTTCTATCTTTCCATGTATTTCTTAGAATAGTTCGTGTACATACTCGTAGTTAAGTTTTCTGTTTAGCCCACCCATGTTAGAATGCTCTTTTTATTTAGTTTCTTATTATTGTTCACCCGAGAGGTACGTTGTAGATATACTTTTTTAACTTTTACCAACTCTATTTGTTAACCATTTACAACAGCATTATACAATACTCTATTTTGCTCTATTCTTTTGCTTCTAAGTGAGTGTGTTAGTGTATGGTTTGTTACCATACGTCTTTTGCTGATTGATATTGTTTGATAGGGATGCTAAATGCTACAAGTAAAACTATGTAATTCACTTGATACGTGTATTGAGTCCACGACCTTAACTAACGATAAATGAGGTGTTGCTATGACGCGGTCCGAATGTGAACTGAAGTTGATGTAAAATGTGTGTTAATTAATTACAATTCAATTATGATGAGAGAGCATTTACGCAATGTGCGGTTGCACCGTACATACTCCCGGGCGCGAGTTGACTGATGCTGATGATGCTTAGATATGGTAGTGTTAGTATGATCTGATGATATAAGGTGATAGAACAATTTTTACTTATGTTGCTAAATTGTTAGTTGATGTTTTTAAAACTACATTTTTTGGTAACAGGTGAAGTTGCTCTATCCGTTACGAAAGCACTTGAATTGGTTTCTACTATCGCGCACTGATCAGTACGAAACACTTCACTCGCGCACTGTACACTTTGATTTGCTACACTCGCACTAAGGTCATTGTTACTGGCTCGGTAGTGCACGGAGGGTTGCCCAGGTTCAGGCTCCAGGTGCACAGTGCGTCGCCTTCGCCAGCGTATGCATGCGAACGTAGAGAAGGCTAGCCCTGCCGCCCCAACAACGTAGATGGCCACGTACTGGTGTATATCGTGAAACGACACCCCGTCAGCGATGGTCACCTCTTCCGAGGCTGCTTTCATCTGTTCTATTTGCTCGGAGATACTTTGTAGCGAAGATTGATAGCTTTCTTCTTTGTACTCGTAGTGTGGTACTGATAAATTGATAATATTATTGACAGGAGCGATCTCTACGGCAATAATATCGGGCTTAATTTTCAAGTCAATCGTTTGTTGGTTGTGTGCCGTTATTATGAAGGTCTCACCCTTGATGACACAGTTGTTTCCGAGCGCGATAACATTCACTCCGGTCACCTGTTCAGTTGTAATTTGATCCCCACATATGATTCTCAGAGTGCATTGTCCGCAACACGTAATTATGAATGTGTTTATTGCATTCAATTCTGTCCATGTTGTTTTGCATGTTGCGCTTATGATTGTACAGGTATCTTCTTCTGGATTTTTGATGCAGAAGTTGTTGTCTGAGTCTCGTTGATATACAGGTTTTTGTAGTTGGCATAGGTTTGTATATGTATTGAACCGTATGCATTTTTGAAGTTCATTAGCGGATATGGGTAAGTATGTATCCCTTTTGATGTTTATAGCTATGAACTCTGATATTAGTAATATACTAATCATACGACTACTTTCTTCGTGTTGAATAGGTATCATATGATATATGTCGTAACTCTCTCTGTTTAGTAGTGGGATTTTTATTTCAAATATGAAGTATTCACGCGTCATGCGTGCTCTTACTTGCATAATTTGATAGATCTTGTACAGGTCTGATACAATGCTGTTGATGGGTAATGATAGATCTTTGGGCATCTGATTTGAAATAATATTTAGCTCATCTTGTAGTTGAGCTGGCGTTATGATATGGACGTTGAAATGTTGGACGTTAGTGATCGTGTCCAGCAATGAATCTTGAATGTTCTTTAAACTGCTTAGAATGTTGTTTGCAATTAAAGTTGATAAAATGAAGTCTTCCGTGATTGCTACTTTTTCAACCTCATTCTTCAATGAGTTTATAGCTTGATCTATGTTTATTAAGTGCTGATTAAATATTTTATGCTGTTTTTCCATTGTCTGTTCAACTCGTTTGAGCAGGTTGTTCTCAGCTTCAATGATAGATGTTTGATTGCGCCAGAGATTAGCAAGATGTTTTTGATTTTCTCTGACTAATGTAATGTCTCGTTGGTATTGTTCGGCGAAATTTTCATCTAGTACACCAAAGAGACTGTTCGCAATGTTTCCGATCCCGTTGATAAGGCCTCGGCGGTTACGTGGATGCGCTTCGAAATGCTGACTGAGTAACATACGGTCGTAGTACTCCAGTTCCATGAATCCGTGACGTAGTTGTAACATGATAACGTCACAATGGGATTTGCTTTTAGTTTGTGTACATAAGCTTTCAAGGTGTTTCATGTAAATATTAAATATTTTACACCCGTGCCAATACGGTTGCATGTCGTAATATACGACTATTTTCCATTGATCTTGTATTAGATTCATTTCTGATATTTTGTCAAAGTAAATTGCTTGTTTCCCTTGTAGTTGTGTTATGTTGTATGCAGCGTGTGCGTTGCAAGTTAATGTTAATATTAGGAATAGTAAGGACAAGATTGTAGAGAAACTGTAACTAAGCCCTCTTCTTCGTTGGTTTAAGTTTACTTTTGGTGATAGTTTAGTCTCCTGTTGGACTGAAGCTGACACTTGTTTGTGGTCTCCTTGATCTTCGCAATCTAGCAAGGGAGTTAACTTGACGATAGGCCGTTTCATTGTGCCATTTCTTGTTTGTAGTGTGACTACTCTGACGTACCCATCACTGCCTGGGTGCACAGTGCGTCGCCTTCGCCAGCGTATGCATGCGAACGTAGAGAAGGCTAGCCCTGCCGCCCCAACAACGTAGATGGCCATCCGGCTCGAAGGACCAAAAAGATGTATGGTTTGTTACCATACGTCTTTTGCTGATTGATATTGTTTGATAGGGATGCTAAATGCTACAAGTAAAACTATGTAATTCACTTGATACGTGTATTGAGTCCACGACCTTAACTAACGATAAATGAGGTGTTGCTATGACGCGGTCCGAATGTGAACTGAAGTTGATGTAAAATGTGTGTTAATTAATTACAATTCAATTATGATGAGAGAGCATTTACGCAATGTGCGGTTGCACCGTACAGTTAGTATTAATAATTATAAGTGAGTTACCTTGTCGGTCTAGCGAGAGTACTGGGCATGGGGTTCTAGGTCAGGCAAAATGTTAGTGGCGGATTCCATCAAGGATTTCTCATTTATAGCCCGGAGTCTGGATATATGCCAAGTTGGATACATTAACTCATGACTTTCTTTTACATGGCACTTTAACATAACTGCAGAAAAATCTCCTCTGTCCTACACTTCGAGGAAAACGTGATTTTATGTTATGAAATCCTCAAAAAAATATTCTCCATTTCCCTTTCACGTCGCGATCATAGCACAAACATTAACATGTTTATTCCTCGTTTCGCGGAAGAAGCAAGCGTTGTAAATCTTGGCAGGCAAAACTGAAGGCTTTGAGCATTCGCCTCACGCCGCACCGATTTTAAGAGCCCTTTTCTGTCCGACCATTATTATCCTATTTTTATTGTTCCTCGCTCCACGCTGCCTTTCACGAAACCTTGAAAATTCCAGCATTTTTTTTTCTGTCTATCCAGAGGTTTTTGTTTAAAATGTTTCGATTTTCATGATTAAATGTAAGTTTTTTAGGTTTAGAGAAACTTAATGAGTAAAGTTGAAATGGAGAAAAATATTTCTTTGAGTAAGTGTACCTATCTATGTATTTTGTTGTAAATATTGTAAGTACCTACTCAACCTCAACTAAGAAATGAAACAGCGATTGTATAGATATTCTTCGATATAATTCTCACAGCAAAATATCGACGCTCTGTTCGACGGTTCAATCCCCAGTGCCGCGCAAAACGTGCAAAAGTCAAAAACTGTCACACTTCCAAAATAATGGTGGCAAAAGCAATGACTAAAGAATAAGAGAGGACATGAACTAAAAGATCGTATCGCGTGCCCGCGTGGAAAGTAAAATGGCGTAGGCTCCGCCCATTACCTAGTGTTGTCCTCTGCTCATTCTTTGCAATGATTTTGTTCATCGTGTTGATTACAAATCGATTAATCGAAATCACATACATTAAAATAAGGTTTTTGATTTTAAGTAGATAGTAGGTAAGTAGGGTGTTATTCGATTCTCATTCTAGGACGTCGCATTATGGATTAAGTACAAAAAAGCCTGTTGTTGCGTAATCTGACTGAAAAATTGCAAAAATCATCAATTTGGCGGTTCATTTAAAATTAATTGTACTTGATATTATTTACTCTATGATTAACAGTTGCTCGTGATAATCAAGCTAGAAGAAGAGTAAATTAAACTGCAACAAGGAATTCAAAACTACACCGATTATTAACAAAATAAAACAACAGAAATCGATATTATGCATTTAATGGGAGAACCGTTTTATTTCAAATAGATACAATAATATCAGTTTGTAATTAGTATTAAGTACACCAATAATGTGAAATACAATAAAGTCTGCCTGTCTACAATAAATGTACAGGGAAATAAGAATGTATTATGACTCAAACTCAAAGCATTTATTTCAAATAAACCAATTACAGGCACTTTTGAATTGTCAAGGGGTCGGTCAGTCAGAAAGATGAAGCTAGTTGCCCATTCCAAAGCGTAGTAGGTACCTATGGAGAAGAACGGGCAAGAAACTCCATGCACACTCTTTTAAATCAAAATATTGTTACAAAAAAGTGGTTACATCATTCATGTTGTAATTATACATGTGAGAACGATGTAGAAACACGTGCACGTTAAAAGCGTCCGTAATAAAAAGATAAAAACAATTATGGAATTAAAATAAGCCGTGGCAGCTAAGAAATGACCAGTGCCTACTGACGGCGCCCGTTCACGAACATGACGTATGGATCAGCACCATTCAGCTCAACCATTTTGAAGGGAACTCAATGATCCAATACACACGCCACCACCAGCGACACATTTGAGTGAGCATGACATACTCTCAGCCGCCAGGGTACATTCAAGTCAATGAAAGACGAACCCAGTAACCTTTATAGTGGGTACATAGTGCTCACACATGTGCTATGCAATTATACAATACTAAGAGATTGAATTTATACAATGCAAAGATAGGTTGTACAATCTTCATCAGCTCCAACATTATTTTCGAATATATGGGTAAATGTAGGCTTACAATGAAAATGTGATAATTTACCTTAGGGAGCCTTGTCGGTATTGCATTGTCGTGAAGTCTCACTATATCAAGACTTCTATTAATACAAGACTCTTCAAAATGTAGTGAACAAACAAATACTTTTTCCTGGCTGGAGTCGATATTTTCTTGACCCAATGATTCAAGCCACTTACTTTTAAGTTTATCATTTTTTGGTAACCTAAAAACACAAACAAAACACGCAAACTAACATAAATGTGTATATTCTTTCATGCTAAATATTCAAACGAAATTTGGTTTTTATCGATGCAAAATCGTTTCGTTGTGCAAATTACACAATCACAACACTATATTTGTCAATAAAAATACGTAGTAAACAAAACCAAAATAAGGAAATATATCGTTCGAAAGACTATGAATAGGCAATAATCTATGACCGAACAGTAATAAACATGAATTGAGACTAGAAATTGGTATAAATTTATATAGGAAACTTAATAATCTATGAATTCTTTCGACTTACTTGTGCAGGGATATCAGAGGCGCTTTTTTACTGTAATTCGAGCCACAGCCCCTCACACAACACTTAGGCATGGTTTCCTCTATCACAGACAGCCTCAGTCAAATTTACAGCACTCAAAATGTTCTCAAAATGGAAAAAAACTTAATATTTAGTCGCACGATAACGCCAAATGACACTTCATGTACACTCTGAGAAGTACTCAAAACCAGAAACTAAAATGGCGAACCGGCCGATGGGCAGGGCTTCCGTGACGTCATACTTCAATATTGCAATTTTAGAAAACTGACAAAATACGGTTTTCTCTTTTTGACACTTGCAGAATTGCATAAGTTAGAAAGAAACATGTATATTTTTTTATTTCTGTATAGAATCGTATGATATTTCCATAATGTATAATTTATATAGATCTTTTAGTTCATGTCCTCTCTTAGTCTTTAGTCATTGCTTACAATATATACCTTGTTGGATTTTGCCGCAAAAAGGTCAAAATTGATGTCATTAAATACTTATTTTGTCTTCAATAGATCATGAAATATCATGATTTATTGAAGTATTTCACGTTAACTTCAACAATTCGTTATTCGTTGCATAAGAGGAACTGAAACCATATTATGTCCTACAATACTCTAACTGAATGAAACGTAATTTAAATCTTGTATAAAACGCACACTATACAGCCAAGCATAATATTATAAGTTGGGGGATTACATCGCTGACAAAAATTCTTGGCTCAGGGCTGGTCCTGCTCCACAAGGGCGCGTAAACTAATCAATTAGCATTCGAAAATATTGTTGGAGCTGATGAAGGTTGTACAATCTATATTTTATTCAATCTCTTAATATTGTATAATTGCATAGTACATATGTGAGCACTTTGTACCTACTATAAAGCTTACTGGATTCGTCTTTCATTGACTTGAATGTGCCCTGGCGGCTGAGAGTATGCCATGCTCACTCAAATGTGTCGCTGGTGGTGGCGTGTGTATTGGAACATTGAGATCCCTTCAAAATGGTTGAGCTGAATGGTGCTGATCCATACGTCATGTTCGTGAACGGGCGCCGTCAGTAGGCACTGGTCATTTCTTACCTGCCACGGCTTATTAAATTCCTGAATTGTTTTTATATTTTTATTACAAACGCTTTTAACGAGCACGTCATTCTATATCGTTCTCACACGTATAATTTCAACATAAATTATGTAACCACTTTTTTGTAACAATATTTTGATTTAAAAGAGTGTGCATGGGGTTTCTTGCCCGTTCGTCTCCATGGGTACCTACTACGCTTTGGAATGGTTTCATCTTTCTGACTGACCGACCTCTTGACCATTCAAAAGTGCCGGTAATTGGTTTATTTGAAATACTTAAATGCTTTGAGTTTGAATAAAAAATATTTCGCAAAATTCATCACAATTCGGTTAATCGTATTAACATCAGCAGATAATGCTTTAAACCGTTCCAATAAACGCAATCCCGATTAAAACAATCTCAACGACGACCAATTCTACCCTTTAATAAAATATTAAATTACAAAAATATTTTTAACCTCAACCTACATTTTTCTCCTGTTGTAAAAAAAACGTGCTACTAAGTCAAAGCTAAGTACACTAAAGGTTGCAGGAACTAAACCGTAATATGTAATAATACCGCGTTTTATGAGCGTGTAATATTTTAGGGATCCGTACCAGCGGGACATTATTTCTAAGCTTACGCCGCTATCTGTCTATCTGTCACTAGGTTCAAATCACTTTTATTTGTTAACACAGGTAAAGAAATACAGATCTTGAGTTCAGTGAACAAAACGCTATGTTATGCCAGGAGGCGTACAAATATGGTGTGCACCTATCTAAATATTATGAATTTAAATAAACAAAAAATATGTTTAAAAAACATGCATAATTAAAATTTCAAAATAAATCATAACAATTATACCTATATTATTGTTTAAAAATTGAACGATGTCAAGGTTGTAGTTAACTTTAGAATTGTAATAGCTAGCTACTTAAAAATTTCAAGTTCTTGTTTTGCACTGTAATAATTCCGTGTCACTTTGGTTGCTACCAAAACTTCAAACCCAAGAGGCTGCTCTATCTTAAAAATGGTAATTCATATAGGCGCTAAACTTGATCTGAACGTAACTATATAGCAATCATAAACAGTAAAAAAGGAAATAAACTGTTACCAAGTTACTAACGGCCGGTAAAAAGCAAATTCTTAGGTAATTGACAATAGCGCATCCCGGCAACAAATAAGGTTATCAAAAAACAGCGATGCGTTTGATGTTAGTTGAATCAAATGACCATCAAAATAATAGTAATTTTGCAGTTTTCATTAAATTAAAAATAAATGCACGGCTCAGTGGAATAATGTTTAGGTATTTCTTTAGTTGGTTGAATTCCCTTTATTATCACTACATAAAATATGATAGCTTACGCTCAACATTTTGAGAATTCATGCGATTAAAAATATATTTTTGAGCTCTGCATTACGATTGTTTTATCATGATACTGTTTTATTTCTATGAAATATATTTGAATAGGTATTTTTTTTGAACATTTGACGATACACTAAAAAAAACTGGCTTGTAATATGTACAGTCGCCAGCACATCAAGCTACCCCACATTGACCTTGAACGCGTTATGAGCAGAAACAGCGAGAATCGTGCGAAAGAGATAAATATCTTTTTGTCTGTTTTTGCTTGTAATGTTTCGTGCTGCAGTGCGTGCGTGAGGGTGTGTGCGTATGCGCGTCGTGGTGTAGAATAACAGAACTGTTCTATGCAAAAAAACTAGTTTAGCAGGTTGAATACCTACTTGAATCGAACCGAAAGAATGGCATGGTAATAAAAATAAGTTGGCCGTCACGGGACGCCCGGCAAATTTGAAACATCTATGTAATAGTAGAAAAGGGATGATTCCTGAGTAAAAAAAATATGGTTCAGTTAGATTATTATCGAAAAATATTGGACACGTATTTTTATTTTATCAAATCAATAAAAAATATACGAAGATATAAAACGTATTAAAGATCATGAGTGGGGGCTTTTGACGTCACTTTCCCGTAAAAAGTGTACTGAAATGTGACGTCACACGAGTTTTCGACGCGCTGTATCGTCTTCATTTTTTGTTTACCTACGTGAAAAAAGATAAAATACGTGTCCAATATTTTGCACTTTCATGTGTATTCAGTAAAAAGCTGTATTTTGAAATTAAAAACAAACACTCAATTTTATTTATTTGAAGGTAAATAGAATATAAAATATGTTAGTATTTTTAATAGAGACTGTTTTTACGGTGGAGCTACGGGATATTATTTGACGTATCTTCTGGTTTCTGTAATAGTGGCTGTGGTGTTAGTAAGTAGCAAGGTGTATTGGACTGTATTAAAGATTGACCAATGATAACTGAACTAGGATGTAAAATTGTAATCACCTTAACATTGTATCAACTGCAGCAGGAACGTTGATTATTTGTCCATCTAATTATATTCTAAATTGCGTATGAACATGCCTCAATCTACTTATTTGCTTGAAAGGAATACGATCAAAATGCACTTCAAATAAAAAAAATCGTTTAATTGGTCGTTTTAATTTTAGTCACAACTAGCATAAGTCACAGATTCTACATTTTATTTTGCTATAGGCCAGAAAAAAATACGAAGTTTTGTAATCTGAAATTAAAAATCAAACTAAAACCGATTGACGAGTAAATTCCGCTACTTACACACGAAATGACTTGCTAGCCAATGCAACCTCTCGAACATTATTAAAATTATAAGAATTATGTAAAAAAAATATTCCATATTGGCTACAGGCAACTCTTAAAATAAATTTAGTGTATGAATGTTACGATCTTTGTATTGTAATGTTAAAAATTAAATGTATTATTTTATCGATATCTATCGATCAAATCTGCATCCGACCTAACTAGTTGAGTGGGGTCGTGGCTTGGTATTTTTCAAAAATGAAATACTTAGATCAACAATCGGTCCAAAACAAACTTCATTATAATGGTAAAAGGTTGATTTGACTTAGCATAGAGGGAGCATCACGCCATTACAGTGTCATGCCATTTCCCGTCGGTTTTACTGCCTAGGCGCGCATGTAGATGTTTCACATCAAAAACAGGCAGCCCGCGTAATGGCTAACCTATAAAAACTTACAATCGATTTAATATATCAGAAAAGGACATAGGATAGGTTCCTACGAGAACACGTGTGAAATCGCGGGAAAAATCTATACCATTATTATAAAGCTGAAGAAATTGTTTGGTTGAACGCGCTAATGACAGGAACTGCTGGTTCGAATTGAATCATTATTTTAGTGTTGGATAGCCCATTTATCGAGGAAGGCTATAGGCTATAATATAACATCACGCTACGACCAGAAGGAGCATAGCATCAATGGCAAATGTTCTAAAAACGGGGAAAATTTATTCCTTTTGAGAGCTTTCTTTGCGTAAACGGTTAAAGTTAAGCAACAATCATTTTGACGGATTGGTTTCTTTCATTAAGTTTAAAAAAAAACTCCGCGATAGCATGTCTATCTTTTAAGGTGGACTCACTATAACCTTTTCTATGGTAATCTAATTTCTTCTAAAATAATGCATTTTAAACAACAAGCGCGTGTCCTTTACGCCAAACGACACAAATATGTGACAAAATGGAAGGTGAAATAAAATTGTGGCTTGCCGTGGAGGGCACGCGTGTGTGTTTATACTCTGGCAGCCAAAAGGTAAAAAAATGGTATTAATCCTTATACAAATAAATACGTTTTTCATCACAAGTACTTAATTTTGAACAAAATCTCGCTTATATCATTTGATTTTAATGATTATCTTAAGAGATGTCACAGAAGCGGTTCGTGGATAAAACAAAGAAAGTTCAGTTACCTTTAGAATTGTATTATAAGTAAGTGCCTAAGAGCCTCATGCCCGTTTTCACCAATAGCCCCTAAACAGTAACTTATGTAAGGTTCCCCTATTTTAGGGGACCCTTCAAATCATCCCCTTACCTAAATTCTGTTTCACCATCCTATGGGCTACTTACGTAAGAGTCCCCTAGATAAGTGACGTATAGTGCGGAGGTACTGCGGAAACGTTTATCGATAAATTATTCGAGTTGACGATTTTATTGATATTTAGCTGAAAAAACAAGAAAAAACACGTAATTTCACTCAGATTATTTGAAAAAGTAGGATCTGCACCGTTTAAATATTAGATAAATAATAAAAAGTTAAAATTTCTTTTTTTGGCTGTATGGCGAACGCCATTGCCTAATAAAGTCGCAGTGAAATTTTGAAGTCACGTGACTTAACTAGACATAAGACGTGATGAATGATGATGTGACTTTTCGTTAGTTTGTTGTGTTTGTGTGATTGCGTGTTCTTTTTCTAGTATTTTCTTACTTATATATTATAATGGCAGAAAAGAGGAAACGTGGACAAAATTTTTCATTAGAAGATAAAGATAAGTTGTTAAAGCTCCAGCACAAAGAAACTATTTTAAATTTAATTTAATTTAATTTATTTATTTGATTCAGACACATAGTCCATACTGCAATACAATTTCATTTAAAATAAAAAGACAGATGGGGCCACAAATGAGGCGAAAAACAGTGCGTGGATAGCCATCACAAATTCTTTTAATTCTACTTCAAACACACACAGGTATGAGAAATATACGTTCCTTAAGAGCGTTTATAAAATTATAATTATTATTAGGTATTATTTATTTATTAATTATATATTTTTTTAGAAATACTGATGCCGTTTAGATCTGCTATTGATAATAATTGATTGCCTGTCGCATAAAATCTAAGGGAACACAGCAGTTGGTTCATCGGTGCCACACATTTATTTCTGTAAATAAGATACAAGTAATTATGTACAAAGTTCCATAAATACAAAATTAAGCAAGTAGCTACCTACACGTAAGTAGTAGGCACTTTACCCAATTCACTAGAGAGGTATCTAGGTACTTACCTGTCATCGTGGAATTCTAATAAATGTTCAATTTTTTGCAATATAAATAAAACACTCTCCTTAGATAACCTATATCTAATGAAAAAGTCTTTGTCATCATATTTGCTAAAATCCTTCGATCTTTCGCGGTAAATACGAGGTCGGCATAACAAGCTTCGGTTACTTAAAAACTCTGTCTTCAATTATTTTGCTTCTAAAGCTTCATATACATCGTTGTCACTATCCATTTTATCTCGTTAATTATGAGTAATCTTGGTCGGTCACAAAATAACCTCAAAATATGTGTCACCTAAGTGTTACGGGGTCGTCAATCCATCCCCTAAATTAAAAGGCCACCTTAATGCTTTAGGTGTCACTTAAACGTTGGTGAAATTAAAACTTGCGTTAGGTGCCCCTTATATTTGTTTAGAGGACACTTAAATTTTAGGGGCTATTGGTGAAAACGGGCATCAGTCTCTTATGTAAGTGACGCAACGAAGTTGCGCGGGTCAGCTAGTATCAAAATAAAACGCGGAACAACAATCTTTATCTTTTTATTTTTGACATTAAAATTATTATAATAAGAAACTTAAAACAAATACAGTACTCTAAATTAAAATATATATAAAACTAAACTACACAAACAATAGAAAATATGAAACTTAGGTAACTATACCATACATTAAAAACAACAAGATTATATTAATTTTTACAAACTTTTTATTATTTATATTTGTAATAGATACAGTTAAATGGGCGCCAAGCAGAGTTAAATACTGCCGCCAAGCAAAAGTAAGCTTTTACCTAGATTAGTATAACTTGACTGGGCCGTCTACGGCCGCGCGCCCACTGGAGGCACGGCACGACAAGGCATTTTTATAATACTTACAGATTATTTCGAATCTTATCTAACACTGTTAGACATTCACATTTCATTATACAGCACAGCCTGCTGTGTGTGAAATGTGACCGCTAAGCATGATAAAATAAGATTTGAAATCATTAAAATTTGCGTTTACTAAAATAACTTGTCGGCCATATGTAGGATATGGAGGAAGCCAGTTTATTATGACACAACATCAACAAACGACATGTCTGGCGTCTTTACCAAATCGAGCAATGGAAGAATTTATAAGCGTTTGAGAAACAGTGGTTGGAAATACCGAAATACCTTTATTTTGATAAATAAAATAATAACAATTTTAGATGAATTGAATTGTAAAACTGTGCTACTATTTAATGTGAAGGTTTGTGAAAATGGATGGATAAACACAAAGGATAGGTTTCTACGGAAACCCGGGCGAATGAAGTGCATTATTTACTATTGCCATCGGAGTTCGTCATCTGAAGTTAAATTCAGGCTACGACACTATACGCCGCACAGACGAGTATTTGATCTAAAAAGCCGATCAAAAGTCGAAAACTCGAATTTTGTTACATTGCTTTACAACTATTGTATTTTGAGAGCCCAATAGCTATTACGTCACTAAACGGCCAACTTGGCCACGCACCGCCCCTCCACCAACCGTAGCAGCAGTCGGAACCCAGTCGTTGCGTGAATCGAATGTCTTTGTTCTCGGCACTACAGTTAAAACGTGATTTTTAAATTGCATTTAGTCTGTGTTTGGTGAAATTGTGTGATAACCATTATGGATATTTTGGAAGAAGGTATGTAGTTACTTTATAAAAGCATTTTTATTTTGTTAATAAACTTGATTTAAAGGGATATTTTGCACCTTAAATGTAGTCCATAAAAAATGCAACAACTTTTTAGTAAACTCTGTAATTAAAGGTGTTTTTGTTTATGAGTTAAACCCAGTTAACTTATGATTTTAGATGTAACATATAGTTTTATTATTCTTGATAAGGTTTTTAAAGGAAAAGGTTCCGCATATACACGCCATTTTTTTATTTAATTTTTTTACGGAATTAATCGAAATCAGCTTTTATAAAACAATATTATATTTTTATTTTTCTATTCCAGAATCTCCCATGACGTCGATGGAGATGACTAGAAAATCACTCTATGGAGTCATAAAACAATGTTCAGACAGAAAAATAGACCAAAAGTTTGAGTTTTTAGAAAATCGCCTTAAAATAATCACGAAATGCCCTGAAAATAAACAAGGATCATTGAGAAGTGCCTTAAAATCGTTTAAGTACCAATTTAAACAAAAATGGACAGCCGCCAGTAACAAGGAAGAACGCTTCTTAACAAGAAATGAACAATGGCTCAATACTTTTATTACACTGCCTGCGTGGACAACAACAAATGCCGGCCGACCAACAAAAGAATTCAAGGAATTGAGCGATCAAGCAAAGAGGCGCAAAACAAAGGATTTAAGGGAACAAATACCCTGTGAAGAGTTAGCCTATGCAGCCCAAATGAGTCAACGTGCTGCAGGACATGGTGACGCGGCTAAAGTTATGAAAGATATGACTTTAACGCCAACAAGAGCCAAAAAGTACAGAACACGGTATAATTCCACACCAAACGTGGTAGTCAAAAAGCATACACCATCACAAGCATTGGCTATTTTCGTGGAAGCTGATTTGACAAGAAAACAATACGAAGTTATTCATACTGCAAACAAGAACATTTATCCGTGTTATTGTTTATTTTATTTGACTATATTTATTAGTCACCTTAGTTTAATTTAATTTTTATTTATTATTGACATAATCTACTCATTTCAATGTTTTTTAATGAGTTGTATTGCAATATATGGTTAGCTAGCGACCTCGGCAGTTCATCATATTATTCTTTTGAGCAACCGGCAGCAAGTTCGTCATGCTCCCTTAGATGTCAATGCTTGCGGTAGCGTCGGGGGTCGGGTTGCCTCCTTCCCTCAAATATGGCGAGGGGGGTAATGGCTGATCTTTGCGTTATGCTCGTGAACGGGTGCTGCTTGTGGTGACAGGTCAGCTTGCTGACTATGGTTTTGTTATTGTTATTAGAAATTAATGTTTCTTTATTTTACTTCGAAGGTCCTAGTTTATCATTTGTGGCTACTAGTTACAGCTATATACATATAAACATAATGCAGCATTGCATATGTAAGCGGGCACGCCCTTTATGCCAGGAGGCTTTTTATTATGTATTAAGTTCTGTTTGCGTTTTTGTTTTTATTATTTATTTATGCTTGAGTATAGTTTTAAATATTGGCGTGTGCTAGCTGACATATGGCAAATAATTTTAATATTTTTGTGTTTCGTAATGTTAATTTATTTATTACTATATGTATAGAATCCAGTTCTTCTAACTGAACAGACAGCAGTGCTGCTGGGGAGTTTGTTCCGCCACTTCTTCTTCCCAGCTAAAGCACTAGGAAGTGGTGAAGGGTGGGCGTTTTGGGGGGACTGTCTTATGTGATTTTGACGTTCAAAAAGTGCTGATTCTCAGCCTAATTTGAATAAATGACTTTTGATTTTGATTTTGATTCACTTGTTAAAAAGGCCAAGAAAGACTGTTATCCGCGTGACGAGTCGATGAGAGTTACTGAAACATGTGCTGAAATAAACTTGCAGGATCTTTTAGATCATACGTCTGCACGGTTATGTATGTACTTAGATGAAGTACTAGAAAGTATAAATCAAGAAGAAATAAGCTCTTTAGAGCTATTATCAAAATGGGGTTGTGATGGTTCCCAACAACAACAATTTAAACAAAAATTTGGTAACAGTACAGACAGTGATTCATCTATATTTCAGAGTTCGTTTGTGCCCTTACAACTGATTTGCAATATTGGTGACCAAAATAAGATTATTTGGCAAAACCCAGTACCTTCTTCTGCAAGATATTGCCGACCCATACGAATCCGTTTTGTTCACGAAACAAAAGACATCACAAATGAAGAAATTTCCTACATAGAGAATCAAATCAAAAACCTGAAAAAAAGTGAAATACCGAGGACAAATGGTGGTATATTGAAAATAAAGCACACATTAGCCTTTACCATGATCGATGCAAAGGTTTGCAATGCTGCGACAAACACTTTATCTACCATGAGGTGCTATATATGTGGGCAAACATCAAAGGACTTCAACAACCTGATTAAAAAAAACATAGAGAATCCCGATACTCTTAAATTTGGGCTGTCGACACTACATGCCAGAATTCGATTTTTCGAATCACTTCTTCATTTGTCATACAAAATACCTTTAAAAAAATGGCAGGCAAGGACTCAAGAACACAAAAACATAGTGGCAGAAAGAAAGAAGAAAATTCAAGAGGCTTTTAAAGAGGAAATGGGGCTGCTAGTGGATATTCCGAAAGCAGGGTTTGGGAACACTAATGACGGGAACACCTCAAGGAGATTTTTCTCAAATCCCGAAACTTCTTCCCGCATTACTGGGATTGACATCAATTTAATAAAAAAATGCAGTGTCATATTAGAGACTTTGTCAAGTGGGCTAAAAATTGATACACAAAAATTTGAAAACTTTGCTGAACAAACTGCAAAGCTATATGTGGATTTGTATGAGTGGCACCCCATGTCGCCTACAATGCACAAAATTTTAAGACATGGGGCCACAGTAATTGATCACGCTATTCTGCCTATTGGCCAGTTGGCGGAAGAGGCGGCTGAGGCCAGAAACAAACACTTCCGTATGTATAGGCAAAATTTTTCCAGAAAGTTTTCCCGTGAAGACTGTAACAAAGATGTGCTAAACAGACTTCTGCTAACTTCAGATCCTTTTTTGAGCAGTACCAGGCAAAGGCAACGGAAAAAAAGTAAGCCATTTTCCGTTGAGGCATTAGAACTCTTGCTCCCGGAGACATCGTACGTCTCGTCTACAGAGTTTGACAATGAGGAGGACGATGGATCTAGTGAAGGTGATTCTGACTAGAAGATTTTTGTGTAAAAACTTTTTATGTAAAATTGTATGTGTGTATGGTGTTTTAAATACAAAATTATCACCTTAAACGACTTTTTATTTTATATCCAGTCGATAATTATCACAAAATAATTTTGATCGACTTTTTTAGTCAAATACTCCTCTGTGCGCCGTGCAGTCAGTGTCCGACACCGAGTGTCTTTGTGTGTGAATGAATACACGTTGTCAGACATTGGTGCCGATTTTCTTGTCACAAAATTCTCTAAACTAGACTAAAAATCACCAAAATTTAGTTTATTCCTGTCAAACGACGATTTCCCATTCTGAAATTGACTAAAGTGACACAACTTAACTATATTTTAGTTTGACAGCACTAAGATGGCACTGAGATTATAATTTAGTGAAAATGGCAATTTTGCTATTCTGAATTTTACGTTTTTCACCTAAAATTTTGATTGTCTTAACTAAATCTGACTATTTTTAATCGCGATTAAAAAGGTGTGGAATAAAATTAGTTGTCATGGACTAAAATTCACACCAACACCTCGACTTCAGATGCAAAAACAGTACTGTATATCTTTTTTTCTTTTCTTTTGCTTATATCTCGAAAACGGTGTGTCGTATCGCAAAAATAATGAAAATTTCGACCCCCTTTGCAACCCGTAAACCTATAAAACTCAACGTGTCGGTAATATTTTTTTATATTTTCCATACAAAAAGTAAAAAATTCCATACAAAACAAGTCGAGGCCGCACATAATGCGCGCCTACGGCTCTAAAAAAAGATCACGTGGTACGGCAAATAAGTACCACGTGGAGTCGCAATAATTGTCAAATTTGATTTTAGATGTGTCAAAATTATTTTTAAATTTAGAGATTTTATTTTGCAGAATAGCGTTAAGATTCTCATAGCCAAAAGTAAGGAATTTTAGTGATAGTTTAGTTAGTTTAGTTCGGTGTACAACAGAATCGGCACCATTGACTGTACGGCCTATAGTATTGTAGACTAAACTTAAGACTAAGTTCACTCGGGTGTTATTAGCGATAAAGAATATGCCATGACCTAAAAGAGCCCTAACTTGACCTCAGAAATACGCAACAAGATCGGCCTTTTAGTTGGTAATAAATGTAAACTACAAAGGAGCGTAAAGCGTTGCCAAGACAATATATTATTAAATGATAAATAAAATGTCACTTACATAAATAAAACTCTAATAGCTATAGATACTGTAAAATTTTAATAACAGACAAATAGAAGCAAATTTAGGTATTTTTTTTTAATATTATTATAAAAAGATTGTTTGATATTAATTTGAAATAAAAAAGTATATTCTACACAATATAATTATGTGTTACAGATTGTCCGACAATGGACTTGCCCGAATATTTAATATTTGGTCGGACCACCTTGCGCATCTAGAACAGCGTCCAGCCTGTCTTTCATGCCGGCCACCATGTTCCAGCAGGTGTCCGTGCCTCGGAAATGCTCCCATGTAGTACTTATGGGCTTCTTGCCGCAAGTTTTCGTTGTTGCGGATTTCTGAGGCATCCTAATAGAGAACCATGAGACCCCATAGATTCTCGATTGGATTTAGGTCAGGGCTCTTTGCAGGCCATGGCAGGCAGATGACGTCATCCTGTGCCGCGAACCACTCCTGCACCACTCTGCAGGTGTGCACGCGGCAGTTATCTTGGCACAAGTAAATAATGCCCTCTGGATAGTGCAGGCGCACGGTGGGGATCATCACGTCACGTAAAATTTCGACGTACTGATCCCCAGTCATGCGCCCGCTAACCTCCACCAGTTCACCCGGTCCCATTGAGCTCATCCACCCCCAAAAATTGAGAGATATTCTTCCACTTGCTCGATTTGGTAAAGTATTCACCTCCACATAGCGCTCATTGCTGTTGCGCCATAATATTTTTCTTGCGTCCGTATCCGACCGGAAGCTTTTCTCGTCCACAAAAATGACGATATTGTTTGCCCAGTCAAAATTATAATATTCCAGGCAAAAACTTACTCTTGCCTCCTTATGCGCCTGGTTCATTAGAATCTTCTTAGCAGGGCGGCAGCATTCCTTTCCGGCGTCCCTTAGGCGCCTTCTAACGGTGTCCATTGAAATCTAAAACAAACAAAAAAATACTTACATAAGATTCTTAATTATGACAAAATAATGGTACGGGCCAACTTAACTATATGAGTATGGGTCAGTTAAAAATTATTCCTCAAAATATAAACATATAAATAATCCGCTGAATTGAAAATTCCACCTTTGTTAAGATAGGTGCTAAAGAACTAAATATTTATCTATTATCTAGTAATACTAACAATAATAACATTCACTGAGTCCAATACGGACGTATTGCTGCTATAGCTGGAGGAATTATTAGGTATCGCTAGAACGTCCTAGCTAGGCCGCGCGATGCGCTTGACGCGACTATGACGAAGTATAAAAATGTATGAATAAGATAGAGTGATATGTGTGATAACAAGGTATACATGGACTCACACTGTATGAAGTTGAGGTCACTCTTGTGCTCAAAAACGGGTCGGCAGTGTGCAGCGACCATAGCCGCATCGTCTGCCGTCGTCGTGGCTCTCGCGTAGAGTTGGCGGTGGTGCGCTTCGAGAGTTCCGCTTTCATGCCACCGCCGAAGCCAGAAGTAAACTGTTTTTTTCTGGAACGAATCAAATAGCTATAGTTTATTTGCACATGATTACTCAATAGGCTACTTATATGATTCCTTACAATAATTGCTAGCTTATTAATTTTAAATTACTTATTATTTACACACAAACATCACTAAAAAGGCCTTATCTCTACATTGTTTCAACAGACAAAAAGAACTGCGCAGTTGCGTATTTACTTTAAAATCCAACAAGCAGTACCGACTTAAAAAAAATAACAATGGCGCTTGGAATAGCGCGCAGCGTTAAAAACTTACAATACCGGGAACTCATTAGGAAAGAACCAAAGAACACAAAGAAACCTACCGATAGGTTGTTATGGCGAGACAGACATTTAATAGGTGTTTCTCGTATTTCGTGCATATTCCATGATATTTTTAAGTTTGAAATTCATTGCCGAATAACGTTGTTTTTTTCTAATATCTATACTTCTATACTACTCGTAATATTATAAAGAGGTAAAGTTTGTGAGGTTGTGAGGTTGTAGGGGGTAATCTCTTGAGCTACTGAACGGATTTTGAAAATTATTTTACCAATAGAAAGCCACGTTATTTGTGAATGTCATAGGCTATATGTTAACCCGAATAATGAAAAGATTTTTTGTGGTAGTCGGATTTGCAAAGTAAGTCTGAGAAAAAACGGTCGAATTTTTTTACCGCCCAACGAAGTGGGCACGGGTCAGCTAGTCATTAATATATACTTAGATAATCTTACAATATTTTGTCAATTTTACCTTCCTTCTCCAAATAACAAAGAAATTGTTATCATATAAAAATCGGAATACGACGGTAATGAGAACGGTAGGGATTTAGCAATCAAGAGGAATAAAACAATCTAAAAATACACTCACAAGCTTGTTTTAATAAAAAAAAAGGATTTCACGGGCCGACCTACGTGGGCAGTATGGAGTGTGGATTTATATACACATAACTTCCTCTTGAATTACTCTGTCTATTGCTGAAAACTGCATTAAAATCCGTTGCGAAGTTTAAAAGATCTAAGCGTATAGACAGCGGGAGTGGCTTGTTTTATACTATGCAGCTATGTAAAGAAAAATATAACTAGCGACTTTCCTCGGCTTCGCACGTGTGCTATGTAGATAGTTATGTGGGGCATTGTGGAGTAATTTATATACATATAAACCTTCCTCTTGAATCGCTCTATCTATTGCTGAAAACTCCATTAAAATCCGTTGCGAAGTTTTAAAGATCTTAGCGTACAGACAGCGGGAGCGACTTTGTTTTTTTTTTATAAAAAGGTTTTTGATCTGGACGTGTAATATGCACGAAAATTGAGAAACACCCTTATTCGTAGGATACGGTAGGCACAAAAAAATAAAATATGGTTCAGACCATACCCGCCGCTAGAAGCAGCATTTGAATATTCAATAAAATTTATTACAGTTTTATCACCAAAAACGGTAACACTTTAATTTAATATCACTCAAATAACATAAATCGTTTACTTATTTAGAAAGTTCTCTAGATTTTTCTAGAAAAATTGTGTAAATTGTGTAAAAATAAGTAAATTATTTGAGTGACACATTTTTTCATCAATGACACATTTTTTCAGGATTAGCTATTATTTATTTAAATTTATAAATTATACTTAATTATAAAAAAAAATTACTCACCGTTATGCCCGTCTGCCGACAAATATCGATTATCCGGCATCCACTCAATCGGAGAGCTATGATGCGCTCCCTTTCTATTTGCGTCAATTGAGGCGCCATAATAAAGTTAATAAAATATGTCACACGTCACACTTGGACTAACTACCGGCCGAACCACGAATTTTGTAACACGGGAGTAATGGAGCATGAATAAGCAAACACTGACGTTCGGGGTAGTTGACTAGTTGCGCAGGGGCATGGGGGTGTGGCCTATTCCTATTAAGGCATGAATTATTGGCTGTTAATTGTTAGTATGCGCAACCATTGGTTAATTTTGGAAACGTTGAAAATTCCACCAATCATGCCATGGATACTTTCTTTCTAACATGCCATGCCGCGTCGTAGCTATACTTATGTTGAGGGTGTATCTTGACGTGCTGGCGTCTGTACCAATACGTCTCACTGTGCGACAAAAAACTGAGCGTTTTCGTTGTCCTACCTTTGGGCAGCGCCTTAACAAACGCGAAGTGAGTTTATGCCAAACTTAGACTTTGAAAAATGTATGTGAATATCATAAATAATATATGGTTCATCTGCAAGTTATTGTGGTTGCTATTTTACTCGCATCTTATTTCTTCATGATGTTTTGGTCATACGGAACCCTTAGTACGCAAGTTTGAGTTGTACTTGTCTGGATTTTTTGTGAAAGCAACACATTATTTGTGTCATTTCTCTTGTCCCAGACGAGAGGTATTCCAGCGACTGTTGTATAAAACGACACGAGTGTTAAAACAGCCTTTATGATGAGAATTTTGTTACTTTAGTTGATCTCATTTTTGTTGGGGTGGTAACTATGATTAGTTTCTTTGTTGTAAGTAAGATATTTTGACTTACATTTACATGTATTTGCATTTTCTATCTTGTTCTGCTCTCGTAACAGTAGTTATATAACTTTCCCATTGTTATTATTCGCGTTTTTATTACCAAATAGATATTCTTTTCTATCAAAGATTTATATTTGGGCTGGTTTAAACAAAATATTTTAAAGGTAGCTTTCGATAAGACAGCCATAATTATTATACATATGTATAAACCATATATGTATATCAGTCATCAGGTTTCCGTAGTACATACAGCCTCTACCGAGTTCGGGACCTGAAGACCTTGTGTGGATGTTGTCTCTTAGTATTATTATTAATATGTTTTCACATTTATTTATGCATTTTTATTAATAAGCTTTTCTATTGTTCACAGGTACGTAGCTGTTAATACGCATTATGCAACATAGTTATAATGGTCTCTTAATTGGTAAGTAGAGCGGACTTTTGAATTTTGACACCTATAACCTTCTTTGGATGGATTATAATGTATTTTTCTGACAGCAGATAAAAAAGTGGTATTTTTGACTTATCATGAAACTATTTCAGGAAATTCTTTGTATTCACTTATTTCTGTCGTCATAGTACACCACTATATAGTAATTAAGAAATAGTTTGTTCTTGAAATCGTACAATAGGCGGTTTCGTTTAGTTTTTAGTAATTCATTTATTGTTAATAATTCACTAGAATTTCCTTCAACAAAAACCTTTCCATTGAGTACTTTATTCGACACGGAGCAAACCCAGTTCATAGAATTTTAGCTTTGCCCACTAAAGGGAAATACGAATTTCTGAAATTTCATAGTAGGCACTTACTTTGAAGGCAAAACAACATCGGCAAACCACAGAAAGCTTCATTCACAGTGAAACAATCTACGCATAACAAAAAAGATCTCATCAACGAATTAAAACAAACTGCAACACCTAATCTAAACTCCAGATCTCAAAATTTAAACAAAGGTCTATTTTCACGAATCTTAAAAAGTTGCGGGCCAAGCGTTGCTCCTTGCGGCATCCCCTTTAATTCTGTGAGATAACTTGCAAGAAGCGAGGACTGCCCATTGTTATTCCATCCCGGTGCCGGCCCGAATTGTCCCCAACACCTACACAAAGAATCGCTTGTGAATTCACTCGCAATACTCTTCATTTTATTGTAAATCTGTGACCGCAATGTCGAATGGCCCTTAGGGTTCCACTGTAGGGTGGATCATAATAAAATTATGCGCGATTGTGATTGATAGCCACAATTGTTTTAAGTTTAGGGACATAATCTACTGGGACTGTTATTATCTGCTTTGTTGCTGGTCGACACTGAGCTTTAGACATTAAATAAATTACTCGAAAATTATTTTTCGATAATATTGAAAAAAAATCGTAGCTCGAGGCATTCTGTAATTAATATGGCTGTAGGTTTTTTTTTTCTGAGGAGGTCACAGAAAAAACAAACCCACAGCAATATTCATTACCAATTAACAAAAATATTATTAAGTAAGCACAAAAATATATTTTATAAACAGTGAAACCTGCCCTCATTTGTTTTTCCTTACCCCAATTGACCTAAATTATAGAAAACCAACGTAAATAATAATTTCGACAGATGATATTCTTATAAGTATGATTTTTCATGAAATAAAGACATAATGATGCTTGATTATAGGGCTCATCCTTTTACCCGTAATTCTTGAAAATAAAACATGTAATTAAGGTGTCTGAAACAACAGTATTTATCACGGGAAAGCACTTTAATTTCTGTGTTCTTTTCGAGAAATATGGCCTGTTCCTGACAAAATAGAGAAAGTTATTGATTGAAGCTACATATTATTTATCAATAAATTAGTGATGTTAGTAATTAGTTAGTTCTATACAAAGGGTGAAATTAAAATCTTTTACTAATAAAACGCTATTATTTGTAACAATACACCGTTAATTAGGTACTCTGCAGACAGTGGTCACTATTAAAGCTATAGGCAAAATGGCTATTTAAAATACAAATTAAATTAAATGTAACACAAAAGCCAAAGTAACAAACGACCCGACAAAACCAAGTGCACCACTATAAGATTAGTCTGAAAAATCTCATTCAACTAGCGTTAGCAAAAGTGAGCCGCCATGATCCATACTAATTCTACCATACCTAGACGTTCGCAGACATTTCTGCCATAAAAGCAGATTTCTTTTCCAACGCTCCTTTTGTGCGGCTAAAGAGGATTATTTTGATAATAATTTACCGTTCTTGTTGGTAATATCGTACGCGTAAATCCTTTTAATGCTACTATTTCTTTATTTCGACTTTTTATTTTTGTCGAAGCATTCAAATAGAAACGCCTGGTGAATGGATCGCTTTATTTCCGAAATAGTTGTAGTGTGTGGGTTTATTGTCGAAATATAATGGATTATTTTTGTTTCCTTTGTGTTCGGTTTGACTTATGTGCGATCATGGTTCTTTAGGAAAATAGATTTTCATGCTTTTGTTGTAAAGACAATGAGCTGTGTTTGAATTTGTTTGATATACACACATCAAAAGTGTCTAGGGATCAACATATATTTTTGCAATAACTTTTCTCCTGATTGATATTAATTAAAATTTTCTTTAAGGATTCATAAAATAAAGTGTTTTCGTTTGTCACAGTAACGATAAACCAAGTCACCTTTGCATTAATAAAGAAATTTGCCATTTTCCTAATAAAGGGATTTTTGACATTTGAACCACTAACACAAAAGTTCGAAAAAAAGACTGAAATAACAGTTTTCTTTAAAATTTTATTGGGTAACTTAAACAATTAATAATCCGTGTTTCTACCGCGAACACTAACAACACAAGAACATCGGTTTGGCATACTCAAAATGAGTTCATCCAAATCACGCTGTGGAATGGCCGCCCATGTTCGTTGCAACAACAAAAAAAGGTCTTCTTGCGACTGGATACCCTCCATATTCGGCAGAGCTCTTCTCTGTAGCATATCCCATGCATGCTCAATCGGGTTCAAGTCTGGCGACTGAGCAGGCCAGGGCAGGACATTGATGTTAGCTGCGGCGAGAGTCTGTCTTACAACTCTTGCGGTGTGCGGTCGTGCATTATCATGCATTAACTGAAATAAGGGACCGATTTGCACTTGTAGAGGAACGATGACGTCTGATACAATCGTCTCAGCATAAATTTGAGCGTTGAGGTTGCCTCTGATCCAAATCAACTCAGTTCTTCCGCCGATCCAAATACCCGCCCATACCATGATGGTTCCACCACTATAAGGATGGACTTCCTGGCAGGATTTTAATCGCTGTTGGCGTCCAGGGGTTCTCCAGTGTCGTATACGTCTTGTATCCGGTCTCATACCAAAACGAGACTCATCAGAAAAGCACACGAAACGCCATTGTTCTTCTGCCCAATTTCTGTGTTCAAGAGCCCATTGATATCGAATCCTACGATTGTGCATTGCTATAGGTGGTACCCGTAGCGGTCTTCGGGAATGAAGGTTCACTTCATGCAAGCGGTTTCTGACTGTTTGGTCGCTAATTAAGTTCCCTGAAGAGTGATGAAGCCTCACGGCTAACATCATGGCGGTTATTGTTGGAGCTCTTCGAGTTAAGATTTGAATGTATCGGTCTTGTCTCCGTGTGGTGCAGCGATACCGTCCTCCATGGCGCTCAGCCACGGTACCAGTGCTTCGGTAACGTGTCCAAAGTCGACTGATAACACTCTGACTTGTATTCAGAGCTAAAGCCACAGTACGTTGCCGGGAACCAGCTTCTATCATTCCCACGGCTCTGAGCATTTCTTCCCTGCTTAAATGACGTCGCCGCTCCATAATAACGTTGGTTTTAATCAGTAGTAGGGAAACAGTAGCACTAATAATGTCTTCAATGCGTTGTATGTTTTTATAGGGAAAATATTGACAGCTGATTTTCATCTTTTACTCGAATTTGATTCACAGTTCCTGATTCAAATTATGAAATGCACCAAAAAGGATCCATATAAATTTATAAAATCATAAATTTATTACAAAGCCACATCTTAATCTCAAGAAATCCGCATAAAAATGCTTGATCCCTAGACACTTTTGATGTGTGTATTATTTCGTAATGTTTTGGCGGTAAATAAAATACGGCCCGAAGATATTTTCAAGTCATACCAACAAGACGAACCACTTGAAAGAAATTAATTATTTTGAAATCTTCGTATTAAAGAACTCATGTCCTGATTCTTGAATCGCATTTGTTATTTTAAATGTTACTAGTTTATAGCTGAATTTTCACTTAGGTATATGAAGCACTTTGCGTGTGTATAGAATAGAATAGAATATACTTTATTTGCTTTGAATGCAGGTACATACAAATAGGATCGTAAATAACATAATAAAGAACCGTGTACATTCTGCCTTGTTGGCATGCAAACACAATAATTATTATACAAGTTATCAAAATAGGTTATTAAGATGTATCATTCAGGAAATCCTGAACAGAATAATAACATTTATCTACAAGTAATTCAGTAAAACATTTTTTAAATTTCATCAAGGGCAAGGTTTTCATATGATCGGGAATTTTATTAAAGACAACAGGAGCCATACAAATTACATTTTTTTTTTAATAAACTCGTATAATTTAAGTATTGTATACAAGTTGACAACGTCCCGACATTGTTAAGTATTATAACTGCTTTTGTCAAATAAACAATGCGAATACAGATTTATGAAGGAAATGATTTCATACTACAGAATGATTAGTAGATGAAACTTTCGGTCAGAAAGTTCTCAACAGCAGAGCTTGATGTTGTGCTCCAAATAATTACATCGGATGAGTTAACAGCAGTATACCTACCTACATAAGTACAAGTATAAGTCTAAGGGAAATAAAAATTCATAAACAACATACCATCTTCAAAGAAAATTATACACAGCTGTTTAGATACAGATAACACGCAATTTGACCCAATTGGAATAACAAACGTCCTCCAATGTTCTATAGACAAGGCATTCAATTTTGCTTTTTTCAAATTTCCTACAAACTGCAGCACAAAAATATTTCCATACCAACCGTTTGATCTCTATTGATCAGAATAATTTCACTCGGACGTTCGAAAGATGGGAAGAACAATATCAACGGAAAAATGTTTAAAAGAATTTTCTCGAACATTTGGGTCAGATTTGGAAAAGAAACGGAATATGCAATGGTTTTTCTGACTGACATCTATTATTTATTGAATTAAAAGTCAACACGGATCAATTAGTAAACAAATACAAATACACTAGGAAAATAACTAAAGTATACTAAACGGGCCATCCCTAAATCAGTTAAACCACGACTTTTTCTAACAGCGTAAGTATGCTGCAGAGCTAAGCTTTTTTGACAATTTATCTATATGTGGGCCCCATTGAAGCTTGGCATCTAAAGTTATGCCTAAGAATACAGTGGTACTTTTTGGTTTCAGCTCTTTACCCTTTATGAGAACACTTGTTTCTACTTGTCTTACATGAGATATCGTAAACTTAATACAGTTAGTTTTTTCTCGTTAAGAAGAAGGTTACTAACATTAAACCAGTTAACTACTTTTGCGAGGGCGCTATTTACAATGTCAGTAACCAGCTGCTGACGTTTGAGTTTAAATAAAGGTGAAGTGTCGTTTGCAAACAACACTATATCATGTTTATCCTTTATGAGGTAAGGCAAGTGTACGGTCTACGTACATTAACCTTACTTCTGGCTGACAAGGAGAATCAATAGATTTACTTGTCATAACAACTATAGCTACTTACTTAGTGTGCAACATACCAACGCGCGAAACAGACGTACATGTAAAAATCAACAACCTTACAACACTGGTACTAAATAAACTTTTGATTTTACTGTGAAGTGTTTTGCATGTTGGACGCACTCGCTACCTAACACACAACGTTATAGTGTACAGTGCTAAAACTAACCTGTATCGTACAGCAAGTCGTTTAGTATAAATAAGAAATTAAAATGGACTAAGAATTGAGCCTTGGAGGACCCCGTTCTTACTACCGATCCGGGTGATATTTTTCCGTTAACATCAACTCTCTCCCACAGCCCACTACCACTCACAGAGAGGAGGCCTGTGTCCCCGCAGTGGGAACATTATAGGCTGATGATGATCAACCCTCTGAATCCGGAACGCCAGAGAGGCGGTCCGGATTCCGTAGTGGTGCAGTTTCCTGATTAATGTTTCATGAAGAACAGAATCGAATGCCTTGAACAAATTACAGAAGATGCTCAACGCATCGCATTTGTCCACCCATGCATTATACACATGCCCTAAAAGTTCAACTCCGGCAGTAGTTGAACGACCCCTTGGAACACCGAACTGTTTGTTATGCAGTAATTTATGTACATTCTAAAATCTTTGCATTTGATTTAGAATAAGTTATTCAAACATTTTACTAAATGTAGGTAGCACTGAAATAGGTCTATAATCAGTAGGGTCTGATGTACTACCCGATTTAAACAACAGTATTATTTTAAAATATGGTAAAACATTTTAAAAGAGTAACAGTGAAGTTTCTTGCATATCCTTCTCGCATTGATGTGCTTCGCCCACATTCCACCCCTTGTAACAGGGCTCAGTCGCATTGCATCATGGTTTTTTCAAGGCGTGGACGCGCCTCTGAAAGCGATTTGGATAAACCATATTTGTGAACTTAACAAACTATAGTGTTACAACTTATAAGCTCAATTAAATAGGCTTTACTCATAAACTAGATATCTGAAAGTGAGGTCCAGGACTAGGTCTTGGTCTAGGGTACCCGGACGCACTAAAAAAATATTAATTACGGCTATATAGTACAGTTAATTGAGATTATAAAGGTTGCACTAACAATTTCTTTGTAAAATCACTATCGTTATGAACACTTAATGTATACAATATATTGTAAAACATTTTAAAAGCGTAACGGTGGAGTTTCTTGCCCATTCTTCTCCATATGAAACTACCTTAAGGAAGGGGCGACTAGAATCAATACAATTTTTTTGTACATTTTGACGTCCAAAAGTGCTTTTTATGTTCCTATTTGAAATAAAGATTTTGACTTTGACTTGTAGCCCATGAGTAAAAAGCTCAGAACTTTTTACGTTGTATCAAATTGAAATAACTTTGTATAAACTACATTTTTTTGTAGAAATTGGCAATAAGTACGTTGTAAGTACCGAAGCATATCTCAATGTTTTTTTTTTTAAAAGAGTTTGGACTCAACATTGCACAAGATTTTAAATCAATAGAAAAACATGTAACGACCTCACTTCGACACGGAATATAAAATTGGAAGATTCATCAATTTCTATCGATGAATCAGCAGAATCAAATCTACAATTCAGATTTGTTACAAACACATTATATCGGACTGTTGTGGGTTAAGCTGAAATCTTGCTCAAGAAGTTGGTCCTAAGCTTTTCCTGCTAGATGGATTTTGCCGTATGGATGTACCTTGACCAAGTTTACGAACTAACTTTTAATGTGAACTCTTACCCCTTTTTAGGGTTCCGTGCACAGAGGGTGCCAACGGAACAATATTACAAAGGCTCTGCTGTCCGTCCGTCTGTCTGTCAGTGGGCTGTATCTCATAAACCGTGATAGGTAGACAGTTGAAATGGTAAAAGTGTGTATTTCTATTGCCGCAGAAAATACTAAACATAAAATAAAGTAAGAAATTAAAGGGGGTCTCTATATAAGAATTTTAAAGATTTTTTGCGTGTGCGAGTCCTACTCGCACTTGACCGGTTTTGTATTTACTTAAAAATCATATTTAATATCTCACTCGTCTTCACTTGTATAGTAATATGATCAATACAGCAAAGAAGTTTAAACTAATCTAAACATAGTAAATTCAACTAAAAACCTAAATCGTACTAATCCTAAAAGAACTTCGATCGAAAAAAGTTTGCCTTATCATTTGAAACACTCAATCGCCAAGTGAAGAGCCCCACAAAAGTCAGCGCCCTTTAAAAGGGGCGCTGGGGGGTTGTAAACGAAGGGGGCTGTAAATAATGGCTCTATAAAGAGCAACACACTAAAAGTTTAGAAGCCATAAAGTGTAACTGTAAACTTACTGTATTTATCATTACATGATTTATGGATCGTTGGGTATGATTTACATTTTGTTTTGAATTCTGCATAATTACATATTACTAGCTTCGTCTGCGTGATATTTCTTTTTTAAACATGAAATTATATCCTGCGACCCACCGCGTGCCATCGCATCGCTCGCCCGCGCTATTAAACATAAAGTATATCCTGCGACCCGCCGCGTGCCGCATGCCATCGCATCGCTCGCCCGCTCTATTAAACAAAAAGTATATCCCGCGACCCGCCGCGTGCCGCATGCCATCGCATCGCTCGCCCGCGCTATTAAACATAAAGTATATCCCGCGACCCGCCGCGTGCCGCGTGCCATCGCATCGCTCGCCCGCGCTATTAAACATAAAGTATATCCCGCGACCCGCCGCGTGCCGCATGCCATCGCATCGCTCGCCCGCTCTATTAAACAAAAAGTATATCCCGCGACCCGCCGCGTGCCGCATGCCATCGCATCGCTCGCCCGCGCTATTAAACATAAAGTATATCCCGCGACCCGCCGCGTGCCGCGTGCCATCGCATCGCTCGCCCGCGCTATTAAACATAAAGTATATCCCGCGACCCACCGCGTGCCATCGCATCGCTCGCCCGCGCTATTAAACATAAAGTATATCCCGCGACCCGCCGCGTGCCGCGTGCCATCGCATCGCTCGCCCGCGCTATTACCTCGTTTTCACTTTGCGTTTCTCCTGACTTCTTTTCATCATTTTGCTTGGCTCCTAAGGGTCGTATCGTGATATTAAATAGCTTATGAACTTCCTAAAGGATTGGGCTATCAAATCCAAGTAGTTAGTTTACAGAGATTAGCGCGTTCAAACAAACAAACACACAAACAAACTCTTCAGTTTTATTGTATTGGTACAGATAATTTGTAACTGAGTTTATGTGGAAATAAGTGCTTGCTCCCGAGAGAGGCCCTGTTTCAGCAGTCGACTGCTTAAAGACCGATGGCAGCAGAATGAAGGTAAAGGAAAACGTTATGAAAAAACCTGAATCTAACTGTCTCTAATGGCCATCATGCATTGATTGTGAAGCATGGATATTTTTACTTAATATGTGTTCTTTATTTGAAACTAGAACTTTGCCCTGTGGTGGGTCAGTTACAAATTATAATGTAATTAACTCCGGTTTTCTAGAATTACTCGTTTCTAAGAACGTTGTCGGATCCTATTACCGGCCAGCTACGTCCAAACTTATGCGACGAAGTCTTATGAAAGTTGAATTTGAAAATTACCTCTGGTTTAGAATAGAAGGGAAAATAAAAAGAATAAGACTGGGAAAGCATGAGAAAAACCTCGTACAGCGGGGATTATTTATTTTTCCTTTATTCAGTTGTAGGGACTCGAATGATTTTATTTAAAAGTACTTGAGAGGTTAGCTGATTATGAAAGTCGTGTGTTTTTAGAGAAATAGGACCCACTTTCCTGTACGAGAAGAAGTTGACAAAATGATTATGTCAGTCAAAGATCCAGAAACCTTTTTAAGATTTATTAATCGCAAACTTAATCACCGAGAATCTGGACAAGCTAAATTACTGATTTTGTGTTAATTTTCAATCAGATTTCAGTCTGTCAAAAATATTTATATTATTTGCTGCAATGAAAAATTTTGAAACAAAACCACACAATATTTTCAAAAACAAACCAATCAAAATACCCTTCATTCCCTAACCCCAATTAACAACTACCCTCAACCCTCACAAAACGAAACAATCGAAAAATACCTTTCTAATAGACCTACAATTGTGTCCCGTGTTGGGCGCCATTCGTATTTTATTGGCGCCCAGCCTGGGACTCAGTAGTGAGCGTTCAAAACAAAAGGGGACGTATAGGGTCTAACTAACTGCTGGTAGTATCGCTAATTGGCAAGTAATTGACCCATATAAGCTTCTCACTGAAGGGTAATAGATAGCGTAATTGTATTGGATGTAGGTATTGGTAAAGGTGCTTTTGTTTAGAATAATAAGGAAGGTTTAAGTTTTTGTTGGTTATCTAATATAGAAGAGAATATCTGCTGTCCTGCGGAACGTAAGTTCGATTCTTGGACGGAACAAAAATTGTGTTTATACGCACCAAGGATACTACAGTAATATTACTTTTTATTTTGCGGGCTTCTTTAAAGAAAGAAATAAAATAAATTTATTTGACCTAGGTTAATGCACACAATTATATACAAAAACAGACAAACAGAAAGTACTTAAAATACTAGGTATTGTGTACCTCACGGCTGCGCCAAATAGGCCCAGTTCAGCATAAATGCCAGACAACTAGTGCCTGACGCTGGTTTTCAACTGGACCTTATGTTACGAGGACGTCGGATGTAAATCAGTTTTATAGTGAGTGTAATTATTTAAATAAAAATAGATAACAAACAAACAAAACAACAAACACAACAACAAAACAAAACAAACTCAAACAAACAAAAACAATAATTATAGATTGATTTATTTATTGATTATAGAGTGGTGCTTAAAATAAATAAAAAGGTATGGTTGCACAAAAAAAACACTGGACTGCCGTCGATAAGGTACAACTGACTATCTATAATTATTAATATCAATGAGACATTTAAATTGGTCATTTACAGACTTTACAGATTTCAATATCTGTGCTGTATCAATATTTAAATTTTTTGCCTGCATAATTGAACATTTTGCTTATCGTACTCATTATAAAGCTAAGGTAAAAATAGCCTCAAATCTCAATCCAAAAATCCCACAAAAGATAGATCAGCTTTAACAAATCAAAAGAAAAAGGTCTCCCCCATAAAAACCGTCGAGTGCAGACATGCAAATGATATCGTTCCCTAACGCGAGCACCATTCAACGAAGCGCTAGGGTCCCAATAAGAAGTACTTACGGATGATCGTACGGCACACTTATTAACGATTTTGTGATCTTTGACAGTTTTGTGAAGCATGTTAGAAGCGGTTATGTATGGCAACACATTCGATAGTGTATAATAGAAAAGCAGTCGATTCTGAACTTTGTGAAGGGTAGTCTAAGGTTGAAAATGAATTGTTTTGACTATACATGGGTGTTTGAATAAGTATATTTTTATATCACTCTCTTTAAGACTACAGCAATGAGCTCCTCTTATTTCCTAAAGAAGTTTTAATTATGTTATAAAAAGGTAATTTTTTCCTTTTTGCTGCCAACTTTTACTTAGATTGGCAAAATTTGTAACGCCTAAAATTAATTTTATGTGAGCGAATGAAGACGGGTCGTAAACTTCATTGTCACTCTTTATTTTAAAGAGATAGGCTGAGAAAATATTATGGGAAGGGCCGTATTATGACTGACAGTTTTTTTTTCATGGCTGGCGAGTTTAAATAAGTATGAAGAACAAGAAACTTATTCCAAACGATTTAATTTATAGCATTCTATTCCAAAAGGTGCATCCAGACATTGCGAAGTATGAGCTGCCAATGCATTTTATAAAATTGCACGTTGCCTCAGTCTTAGGCATGCGTGACTTATCACTCGAAGCACATACCCTGCTCTGTCTGGACGCACCTTAAAAGGCATATTTGCAAATGGCTCAAAATAATTAAATTTGCAATTCCAGGGTTTCGCGGCAAATAATTGTGTACCAACATAATGTGTCTACATAATTCAACACACTTATTCCGTTGCAAAACTTGATCTGGCGGAATGCTATGCAACAGGGCATAAGTATGACAGAGATATTAAGAGAAAGAGACTCAGGGCAAAATTCGCAGACAACACTTTTACTTCCTTATTAAAGCGTAAGCGTCGCATACGAATGTGAATATTATCTGTGTACAACTACTGTTCTGTGTTGTTGTATAATGTTCATAATCGAATGAAATGTTTTCTTATATTTGCTTAAACGAATATTATTTTCTTTAGAATAAGGTTTACATTCATATGGAACGCTTACTTATTACAGTAAAGTCTTCTAAAACTCTATATGGTTTGTTTATTATCATGTAGGCACTGTACAAACTAGACTAGAGGGTCGTTAGTGAATTGACACCTCATACACGGCTAAGCATTACTTCTTGCCAAAACCTTAAACCCAATATCAATACATTAACTCTTGTGTACACATTGTGTAAACATGTCCTAATTAGCAAATAAGGGAATCGGATTAGCGTAATTTCAGTTCTAATTAGCGAGTACATAGATAATGATGATGGAATCCTAGGCCGATGTCTAATCTGCTAATAATGGTGCGGTGGCTGCAAATTGCAGGAATGCTTTGTTCATATCCTAATTATAGTTATTGTTGAGCTATGACAGGTGAGAGTATTAATTAAGGACTCGTCTAGTATCGGACATTGGTTGTTAAATACTAGCTTCTACCCGCAACATCGTTCGCATGGAAGTCGTAAGACACCACAATTTACTTTAGTTTACTTTAGAAAAAAGTACTTTTTGTCCGGATGAAAGGTACCTGACGTCCTCTTCTATATCACTGATAACGTAATAGAAAATTACATGATGATCGGTTCTGTGGTTTAGGCGTGAAAAGGTAACAAACAAATAAACTTACTTTCGCATTTATAAAATTAGTTAGGATTCGTTTTCAGTCTGTAAATATAATATTAGTGAGTATTCGTATTCAGTCTTTAGATATAATATTGGTTAGGATTCGTTTTCAGTCTGTAAATATAATATTAGTGAGTATTCATATTCAGTCTTTAGATATAATATTAGTTAGGATTCGTTTTCAGTCTGTAAATATAATATTAGTGAGTATTCGTATTCAGTCTTTAGATATAATATTAGTTAGGATTCGTATTCCGTCTGTAAATATAATATTAGTTAGGATTCGTATTTAATCTGTAAATATAATATTAGTTAGGATTCGTATTCCGTCTGTAAATATAATATTAGTTAGGATTCGTATTCAGTCAGTAAATATAATATTAGTTAGGATTGGTATTCGGTCTGTAAATATCGGTGACATTTTTTTTTGTTTTAATATAATAATTAGAGATGTGCCGACTATGACTTTGGCCGACTAGCCGACTAGTCGGCAGCAAAATGGCCGACTAGTCGGCCGACTAGTCGGCTAGGCCGATCATTACTTTCGGTAAAATCCGGGTGACGTCGGAAATGTTCAAAAAGAAAAAACAAAAAGAAATCGATTGTTGCCAGAAAGAGCAGAAGCTCTAGTCTTTCTGCATCATAATTAAAAAATATAAAAACTAGAGGAATACTCTTGTCAAACTTTAGTCTTTATTGCCATTGTTTGATTAATGATGAGTAGTACATTGTTTTGTTTGTTAACTAGATTTTTATTAGGCTATAGTATAATAGTTATTTTTTGTTGTTGAAGTTTATTTTACTTGATTTCTAGATCTCAGTACAATTTATTATATTGAAATAGGAACTTGTTTTATATGTATAATATATAAAGTACACATAGAACAACTTCCTATTTCTAGGTTGTAGTGTAAAGTAAACCTACCTACTTATTTCTAATATTTTGTTAAAAAAGTTTGTTGATCCAATTGATACTTACTTACTATACTTAGATACTTCTAGTATTGTTTTATTTTATTAATTTCGAGATTGAATAACTTGGGGATGTCAAAGGAAGAGTTCCTATTTTTACATAGTAATAAGTTATTACCAATAATTATTTGCTTTAACCTATATTTTGTTATTTTATAAAAGACTAAAGGAAGAGTTCCTATTTAAATTTTCTACCAATTATTAAATTGTATTGTAAACTGAAACTGTGATTCTTATAATAAAAAATAACAAGAGTAAAGATACAATTTCATTTCAATCACTCTATTTTTTAAGCATATTAACATGAGTGAGAAGCGGGCCGACTAGTCGGCGGATTTAGCCGACTAGTCGCCGACTAGTCGCCGACTACAAAAATGGCCGACTAGTCGGCTTTACCGACTAGTCGGCGACTAGTCTGTACATCTCTAATAATAATATATCCTATGACACCCGGCATTACTATAGCTTCCCATTAGTGAAAGAATCTTCGGTATCAGTTCAGTAGTTCTGAAGATTACCTCCTACATACAAACTCTCAAATTCTACCTCTTTATAATATTAGTACAGATTACATGGTAAAGGTCATCGACAGACTGAAAAAAAATTGTTTTTACCAGTGTAAAAACATTTTTTCTATTTCTATTCGCGCTTTTATTTATGTAAATTATTTCATCACCACTGCTTTCAAAACGGTGAAGGAAAACATCGTGAGGAAACCGGCATGTCCTAGAACCAAAAATTCGAAGACATGTGACATCTACCAACCCGCACTGGGCCCACGTGGTGAAGGTCTGCGTGTATTCTGACTATTCTGTAATGTCTATTCTGCCGGGCCTACTCAATAAATACAGAAATATTTTTTTTTTTGAGAATAATAGTGTTTCATCATCACCTTTGGTAAATTCATTGGTGACAATGGAATGATACTCTATGTCCTGAACAACGGATCAGAAAAAAAGTGATTTTTTATTGAAATACAACTGTTCTATCCTATAGCACTTCGGTTAAAATTATTGCGACAAGCTCAATTACTGTCACTCGTAGATATGAATATAGTCTTAAAACTAGGTAAATATTATGTGCTGAACGAGTATATAAAATTTTAAAATTGATAGAATGTACGTAAAGTTTACCCTGCGCGTTCCCGCTAGGCCCACATATCTATTGACAGTATCTAAAACAAAAGATGCCATTGCCATCAAAATAGGAATGAAACGCCATCAAATCTCATCTGACGAGATCGTCACCTTTCGGCAATAATCGGCAATGATCGGCACGTCACGGGTTAAATTAAACTGTCCGGGAATCGATTGAGTTAATTGGAAGGGTGCAAACCGATCCAGTTTCGTCAGGAACTGATGCTAATAAGATGACGGTGACTGCTGGATTAGTGCTTACGGTGGCTTTTTATAAATAGACGGTCATTGTGGCATCAAGATTTTGAAATAGCGTGATGGGTTTTCAAACCGATAAAATCCATTGAAATATCTGCTTAACGTAGGCCTTCCAATGACCGAGCATAGGTGAATTTTATTACGAATAACCACTTATTACAAATAGCTTATCAGACGTGCTATCTGTTTTGTATATTGCAACGACGCTGCTTGCGTATCCTATTGACATTAAACCTTGAACTCCTTTGACGACTCCCATCACGAGATAATGCCTGGACTTTCCATTCGGTAATCCACATTAACCAAAAAGAATAGAAGCTTTCAATTAAAGTACTCATGCCATCTAACTCATCATCTCATCATCCGAATAGTTAGATAAATAGTAAAATACGTAGATACCTAATGATGACACAAACATTTTCATTATAATTGAATGTACCATTCACGCTATACCACCACGAACAGTGCCATTTATAGAATCCGTCGATTCATTAACTCAACATCAATCAAGGTCTTGTAATCAATAGTGATGGTAGACAGCATAACCACAAGATAGTAAGTAAAAGGTCCACTGTCGCATAATATTTGCTAGATTCTACTTTTATTTGTAACTAGCTTGTGCCTGCGACGTCCGTCCAAGTGGAAGTTAATGAATCTATACAAGAATGATACAACGTTTTCTATAGCACTCGGCAATAGTGTAGTTTTCCTTCAGTGCATTATTTTTTTTTGTATTTAAATCATTACTTCAATTTATAAACAAGCAAACAATGTTACCTCTTTATGATATTAGTTTAGACGAAGAACTGTTCTTTAGTAGAAACTAAAATATAATTGCTGCCAAGAATGAATGGTGATAAGTAATCAGACGAGTTTTGCAACTGTTCCCGGCGATGCACTATAAGACTTGTGATACCAGATCAGACTTTATAAACTCTTTCATCTCAGAGAGGATCAAAAGGAGGAGGATCTATGATACGAAACTGGATTAATAGGAGAGGCTACTGTTTCATATCAAAAGGACCATAAAATAGGCCATTCTCACTCCACACGTGATGAGTGATTACTTGTGAAACACTGACTCTAGTTATTTTTATCTTTGAGGTAGCCATTAGTTCATAAGTTCCGTTCAAAGTTAAGCTTCTGCATCACCTTTATTGTAACTCTTAAAGATATGGGTAAAGGCTAATAGGCTCTTTGAGCCATCGTCTCCAACATCTCACGTATCTGGCTCTCAATCTGATCGGATTGGACGGAGACCACTTGAGCAGTGCTATTCATTTGAATACACTGTTGTGTGCTAGTAAAAAAGGCAAAGAAATAAGATTATCTCTGAAGTGTCCGTCACAGTAGACACAGTCTTAGAGGCCATAATTTCAGAAAATCTGATCTCTGGCGATAAGAGTTACGGAAGACAACAGCAACAATGGATGATGTGAAAGATGATATTATGGCAAGAAAAGAGTTGAAGAAGAAGAAAATAAAACAAAAAGTACGAAAGAGATGGACAGCTTCTGAAAAGCGGGAAGACTATAGTCATTGGTAGCGTTAGAAAGAGAGGCTGGTGTGGATGGTCATTTGAGGTGTTTTTGTCTTGCAGTTGGATGCTTTAAATCCATCATTTATTAGAAATTTACGTGCTCATGCTACATTAAAAATATAGGTATTTTGCAGCTGTTTTTGCTGAAAAGCATGATATTTTAAAAGTTATCAATGGCAGTGAAACGTCGGAAATATCTTCCATTGAAAACAACTTTTAAAATGGCGAATGACTTTGAAATCGGCACAATGTAGGTACTCAGAAAATATATTTAATAAGTCTTTCATCTTTTAGGTCAAATTTAATTCTAGCATTTAAAGAATAAAGTTGAGTTTTCATTGTCATAATGGAAAGCTACATTATGCTGTAATATTCTTTTGGAATAACCTGAATTGTTTGCTGAAGGGGAGATTGGGCTCCAGAGTCAGTGATACCGTATCAATTACAGTTATTCATTTTGCATTACATCCCGGTCCGTTGTTCCCTCGCTTCCTCGAAATAATAATCATTATTTCTGGGAATAAACCCTTTGTTGTATTGTAAAAAAATTAAGGCCATGTTCAATATATTGCTTTCTTTAATTGTTAATTGTAAAGAAAACGTTTAGCTACTGTAACTAATAAAAACAAACGTTGATTAAAGTAATTTATCATTAATATCAAACGCGTCAGAGTTAGATGTCTTAGTGATCCCGGTAATTAAAAAAAAACTTGTGATCATCCTCCACAAGCCACATACTGAGTAACACGATACCCTCTGGCAGGACTGGTTGTCTGACTTCCGGCTTCTGATTCTCGTAACAACTATCAAAGATCTACGAATAGCAGGCGGGACCAACTGTTGTACGTACTTTTGAATTATTATTATGGTATTTGATGAATGGTCACCAATCCATGGACCGACTTTGGCAAGCGTTGCTTAACCTTGAAGATCGACCCGTACAGCTGTTATTATTAAAATAAATTAAATAACCTTTATTTCGGACCAGTAACATCCTTAATGGGTTAGTAAGCAGAAATCTTATGACTATGTTAGTAAAACTTAATATTAGGTTACTTTGCGACAAGATTACTCTGAGAGATACATCTCTTAATAATGCTATGCATTATCGAAGAGTCGCATCTCCCAGCTTTGATTTTAGGATGGAGTTGGGGCTCGCTCGCACTCTGCAGAGCAATGAGGCAGATTTCTGTCTAATGATATTAAATATGATTATTTAGGTACGAGCTCCTGAAATCAAAATAACGTGCAAAAAAAAACAACGCAATCATTATCCGACGACAACATATTAATAAAAAACATGTCACGGTAAAAAGACAAGGAAACCCCGATGTTGTGGCTGAGCACGTCGCCAGCGACGAGGCAGCGGCCATTTGTCATGAACCAAATGAGGTGCGAGAATGTGTGAACAAGGAATCAGGGTCAGTCAATCGATCGCACGGGGTCGGGGACGTGATTATAGCTTGTATTTTGTTTACGATTAATTTGTATAAATATTTCGAAATCAAGTTTTTGATTTTGCAATTACAAATGCCATTGTTACGGGTACCTATATCAGATTTATAAACTTTTAAATTGGAGTTTCATTGCTTGGGTTGTGTACGCTTTGCTTGATATAGGAATAGAAGACTTGCTTGGCTGTGGGATTGGACCCAAACACTTTTAACCAATGACATATCTTGCTAGGGTTATTACAGCCTGTACCTTTATTATTCTCCATATTAATAAGGGCAAAAGCCACTTCTCATAAAAACTAACTGTTGCTCAAACAGTGTTGATAACTTCAGACTATTAGGGCTTTGTTTCCTTACGATGTTTACTTTTATGTTAGCCTGACTACCTAAATAAATTGACTGCGTCATATCAATTATTTCTAGGTTGAACTCATACCCTGATGTTCAAGTCTACAGCCCTCTGAACAACCAGTACTAACTACTTGCACCAATTGTCCATCGGCTGTACTCGATCATTATTCAAATAATAAATTAATCGAGTCTGTGGGCTCCCCGCTCCTAGAGAGTCAGTCATCATTCTCTTTAGCATGTCTGCCATACTTCTCAATTATTCGTAATTTCAATTGTCACTCCTTTTCTAGCCATATCATCTTTCACACAGTCCATCGTTTCTTTGGGCGTCCTCTGCCATAATTATACTACGATTAATATATAAAATAACACAATACCCAATCATTAACACATGAGCCAGTATCTCCAATCAATATACAATTAGTATCACAATCATATAATATGTGTTGCTAACGAGGTGGATCTAATGGCTATTTAGTTGATGCCCAGACCTGAGAGTCAGATGTCTTATACTGAAGCGGGTACAATGTCCGTCGATTGATTAAGGTGATTTAAAATTATGAAATTAATATTTTATCTAAGATTTATCTTTATTTATATTTATTTTATAATTGGAGAATAGTTTTTTTTTTAATAACGTTGCCCCACACTAGGAATTTCTCCTGTATCGTGGGTGCGTTTACAAATATTTAAACTCACATACACAAACAGCCAGACCCAGAATAACTACTTGCAGGTCATACAAATATTTGTTCCGTGCGGGGATCGAACCCGCGACACGTAACGCAGCAGTCAATCGCTTAACCACTGCGCCAACCGTGCCGTCAAGTATATACGCACTCACTGAAACATTCAGTGAGTGCGTATATACTATTCTCCGATGACGTCCGATAACTAGGTGTACGCACTCACTTTCTTTTACTTAATATATTTGGTTCGATCGGCCCAATTCTGCCGATTACTTACGGGCATAGTTCGACCGATGACGGATTAGGTGTACGCGAGCCGAAAGACTCCACTACCTTCTTCTAATTTTCCCACAAAGATAAGACGTGGTCGCTTTTGTCGAGGGAGGATTTGGACGGGTCTTAAATATTCCAAACGACTGTATAGGACGGTTATTTTGGGATAGACCCATACTACTGTCCCATACCGGGGCCAGTGTAAGCAAATATAATAAAAAAAGACTTTATTTGCCAAATCAATATCAATATACCGTGCACAATAAATTCAAGTCAAATGACTAATAAGCTTATTTAGTTCAGTATGTACTTATTATGTTTTTTTTTTAATATTTATTTTAATTGTTGAATGAACCTGCTCTTGACCTCAATCGCGCCAGATATAAACCGATGGATGTGATATTATGATAATTCACCCTGTTTCATGTAAGTACTAGTATATACTATATTACGGTGGAACAGTAAAGCCATAGTAATGCTTCTCATAATTTGATATTAAATTTTATCAGTAATTGTTAAGAAACCACGGGTGACACGGTTCTCATTGAGATTGATTCAGATACAACTATCAAATGAGCTATACTTATTCAACATTGTTATTTACCAACACACAAAAATAAGCTGAAATAAAAATATAACACTAAAATTTACAGGGTGGATTTTTGAGATGGGGCATTAAGGGCAAGTACCTTAACTGCTGTAGCTACAGGACAACGATCTTAGGAGACCGTCCTTTACGTTTTTCAGAAATTTTGATAAATCCAGCCGGTATACATTATGTACAAGTATTTAAAGAAAATGCAAGAGCGTATTGGGCATCAAAAAATTCGTCCGCTTTACTGTCAATAGGAAAAGTGTCCAAAAGGCGGGCAGCACTACCACGTTGGACGCCAATGCTGATTCTGAATGGCCAAAAAATAAAGCTGAGAGGTTGATCTTACAAAACAAACTGTCAAAGACAAAGAACATAATATACATTAACTTATATACTTCTCCATCTTCATTGTTAGAAGATGAAACTACTCCTATTAACAATCCTGCAACAGAAACCTTTATGAAAATGCCAGAAGCGCCCATCTCCCGCGTATCCCAAATTAATACAATCGGTTGCTAAGCGGTTGCTCCCAACTGGAAGCAATTACAACGAGTCGCTGATTCGAAAAGTTTTCCGATGTAATTTTGTTAGCCGTTTGAGCCTAACCGGTTTTAAAAGCGGTTAGTATGTGTTTAAAGGTTTGAATACGGGTTAAGTTAATTCTGTGTTTTGTTGTGATTTCAATGTGAGTAGTTTTATGTGGTTTTAAATGTCATTCTTGGGCGTGTGAAGTTTGACTAGAAAAGTGGGGCCTGCAGGTATAGATTCTATAGACCTGACTTTATTTGCATATTTTGGAGAATAACAAGCCGGCGGCCATGATAAGTGGCAATCACTTTCAAAGTGTTTCGGTTTCGGCTTTTCGGTAGCTTATTTTAGTGCCATATATTTTAGATTTTTTCATCATCGTTATCGCAGATAGAATCTCACTTCGTCTAGACCTTCTGGTGTTAAGTGGTTGCGACCATGGACAATTTATCAGCAATTTGTATTGCCACCATCGCAGGAGCGATGCCAACCCAGAGACATCGCTAAAAATATCTCATCTGCCTGTATCTACACCCTGCTTAGTGGCAGAAATAGTATGGTGGTGACAGGAGTAGTAACTCCTGTCAACTATTCACATAAAGAGCTTTGCTTCTATTTATTTACATAACCATTTATGTACACATATATAAATTGACAAGAAGAAATCAACAGAAAAATAGGTAAGTACTAAGGTGATGCTCTACTTATAATTATGATAAATATATATTTTATATACCAGAAGAAACGATACTTTATTTTAAGGCGAGCGCACAATACAACCGCATCAGGACGCTGTGCAACGCATTTCAATAAAAAAAAAACGTGGTGCGGCCCGTCAGTAGCGTGCGATCACACTAAATCACACAAAATCTTCGAAAGTTATGTAGGAGGATTTCTATGTAGCGGTGCGGCCCAACGAAATATATGGCAGCCTTTAAACAACTATGTCAAACACCCCTTTCACCGTACCTTTACCTGAGACATCCTTCGATCTCCCCAATCATTTGAATACGCTCCCTCAAATCACAAGAACACACATATCTATAGGTATCAGTACCAAATCGTTGGCAATCTATATCCAATAACAGAGGGAGAATAATTGACAAACCACAATTACCGATGGTATAGTTTGTAGTAACGAGATTGTGGGGCCTGGAGGGTCATCAGTAGAATATGCAGGAGGCGGTAAACCATGATCGAATAGAACACGAGGTGTATTTGAGAAAGGTTATGTATTGTAACATCACGCTGGTATGTTATGAAAGGATAGGCTGAGGTGTATTATACATCCACATTTTCCAGTGGTGCTTTACCTACAGAAAGAAAGGATTAGTAACAATAATAAAATACCTATAATGTTGTGATGGGTCAGTAGTTAAGGCCCCGCCTCTCATGCACAAGGTCGTGGGTTCAAACCCGGGCAAGTACCATTGGGATTTTTTCTTCAATCCTGTACTTTCTGAGTTTATTTTGGACATTACTGACATCGGTGAAGGAAAATATCGTGAGGATCCTGGACTTATTATAGTTAACATAGGTCGAAAATAGCCGACTTGTGTTGAGCAAGCGTTTTCATCAATGCTCGTGCATGCTCTTTATGATAAAGGCCTTTTCTAATACTTGCTTGGAAATTTGAGCATTATTTTGACAACCTCCTTCGAGATTGCTGTACTGGCCAAATACATGCAAGCAGCTGCCGGCTAAAGTTGTATGAAAATCCATATCTGTCGTAGTTTAGCGGCCAAATCAATTACATAGTAACCTCATATCTACCGTGTAATTTAAAAATGCAACGATCTTTTACACCGAGACATGGCAACCAAGGAGGTAACTTATCAAAGGTTTTATTTAAATGTCGAACTGCCTTGCAAATAGAAAGCTGTTTATTGAAAAATAAGATATGAACACTTTAACGCGGGAAAAATTATTGTTGTTTGTGGTTCGTCATTGATTTTGAAAAGTAATTGTATTTTAATTTCCGCGCATTATTTGAGAAAAGTTCTATACAAGCCTTGTCCACAACAAGGCATTCATGGATTTACGTAGGTGTGCCTCGGGTTCGCCTCTGCCCAAATTTACACGTTCGACGATCAATGCCTCTTTTGCTGGCCGCTGCAGTAATGTACTATTGCCCTGCTGTGGGACAATATTTGGCGGGTACTATTCAAAAAATTAAATTGCTTTATGACCGAAGCGGTCATAAAGCAATTTAATAATTTAATTTAATTTAATTTATATCTTCTAAGCTTCACAGTGGATTTTGATCTGGTTTGAAACATCATCTAGAGAGTTAATTTCGAATGGTTTACATGTGTGGTTTATTTGTATCATGCATTAATATTTAACGGAGATACAGTACAGAAATAGCCACATCAGTAGACTGCAGCCGAGTGAAGCAGGGGCGCATTGTTAGTATCATGATAATAAAAAGTGCAATGAAGTGAGCAGCCCCTGCTACAAATTGATCCTTTTATATAACCCTAACGAACGAAGGAAATAATATTACAACCCCTCTAGCCATCCTCTTGTAAATTGATGCTTCTGGTATAAAAGTATCTACAAATTCCCTAGCAATTCCGGGTAGATGATACTTCTGCTAGAAAATTCTCATGGTGGATGTCCGTAATATGCACCGTAAGATCTGTGCAGAGATAGAAAATAGTTGCAATTCTAAAACATTGTTTTATCAAACTTACTTAGTTTTATTCTCAGGAAGTTCTTAGTTTGCAGTCCGGTGTCCTAATTACGGGTCCATTAATGGTATTAGATGCGTATGCTACTTAACCTTATCTAGAATAATGTAGGGCTAGTGCCTGCATGACCTTTCTGACTACCTGTTTTGGGATTACAGGCTTGGCAAGATACCCAGATAACAAATTCTTTACAACATTTCACCACCTCAGTGATCCAAATTTTTTTCACATCCGTCTAAATTATTCAAAATTTTTCACTCCGTCCTTAAATGATTAGCTCCACGGAGCATATTAACAAACTACAACAAGTTTCAATTATACCCTCCGCAGGGAGGTCTGGGAGGTAAACTGTTACCTTTCAGAGGCAAAGTTGAGGGAAAACTCTGTTAATATTGAACAAGCCCTGTGATAGATTATGCACCTGTGGTGGGGTATAATGGATGGAGTGTCTTGGTTAGAAACTCGTAGGGATTTGTATAGGAATGTGTGCAGATCTGAAATCTATTTGACAGTAAAACAAAGGTGTTCTCACTAGCTTTAAAGTTCTGAATGTACAGTTAGGTAAACACTACGTTTATTTGGCGTGTTATAGCCATTCCATCAACTGTCAAGAAAAGAAAGTTGTTATTTGAATAAATGGACAGTTTAACTGGGTAGTTTTTATACCTTTGCCAAGCAGTTGGTCGACTTTTGACGTGACCAGAGGGCTGGCCTATTTTTCGACCAAAGAATCAGCATTGACATACAACGTGACAATGCTACCAGCCTTTTGTGCATTTTTCCTGTTGACAACGATACTGACGAATTATTTGATGCCCTATGATTCTTCCCCTTTTTACACTATTATACATGTTATTATTTTAAGACTGTTAGTTTTAAAATTATGTAAATAAAATTACTGCACAATTAAATAGTGTTCAATATTAAAACTTATTTTTCTAACTGTACATGGAAGGTCCCCTAGAAAAAGGAATGGCAATAAACTGCGCAGCAATTTTCAATTAAGCTGGTAAACATTTCGACAGTCTTATGAAGAACAAAATGTTGCTTGAATGAAATATATTAAGGACGATAGAGACTCATGAAAACTGGGGTTGTTTTTAATCATGAGAGAGAAAAAGGAATCTTGAGATTGGTGATAGCAGTATCCTCCATAAAATCTAAATTGATCCCTCTTAACAATACTACGTAACAATATCAATGAACAAACCCAATAAGAACTGACTTACTAAGTAACATCTAATTTGATATCGGAAACAATTCGGAACAATTTCTCGAACATACTTCTCTGAGTTGTTCCGAAGTCTACATGCGAGTGTACTCTAAGTTTGGCCAAGTGTATTATTGAGAGCGGTGTGTTAGCTGGCTTGCTATCATCATGCCATCTGTGGTGTGTTGTAGGAACTTTGATACATTGAATATTAATGTTGGGGAACATTGTTTTACTGCTCGATCTTATGCTAAATTGTCAGGAAAGTGAGGATGGGGATTTTGATTCAGAGGCTTTATTTAATGCATTATATTATTATATTGTGTAGAAACATCAATACAAAATATTCAAAACATAAGAAAGTTAAAGATAGATAGGTTGAAGTAATGCACAAGAAAATCATAAACTGTTATTAGACCAAAGGGATAAGTCATAATGTCCGGATTTTTATATACATATTGACAATGATGAATTTTATATATACTATGACATGAGTATTTTTACTTTGTAAAGAATTATCATATTATTTTAATTATTGTGAACGTGAGAACTATGTCGGTCATTGGTTTTTTGTATTTTTCTCAGTTAGTTTTATCATGATCTGGCAGTTTGAGTAATTTATGCGGCCTACCCAAATGTCCTTTCTTTGGTATTGTTCGTCGAATCGTTGAGCTCCGTAAGTTCTGACTTGAGCTGCACGATTGCTGACAATTACGTGCACTGACTGGACAGGTCCACTCAAACTGTGTGGTTCTTTCCTCAAAAGACCATTTTAGATACCGATCTACATAGCCTTCACATGACATGAGCAAGATTTTGTCCGGACTTTAAAAGAGACTGTGACCTCTGAGTTCGTTTCGGCCTTTCTTCTCAGAGTAGTCAGATAGGAAACGCCGGCCTCATCTAGTAAGTGTTTGTACAGTCCTAATTACAGAAATAAAAACATTTTTCATAAGAGCAGAAGAGGAAGCAGTTCTAGATTAGAGATGACGATTTAGCTAAATAATGCTGGATGTGAAATAAATAATAATGAATTAAATTTAAAAAAACTTAAATTAAGTCATTCAAAAGACAACGCGGTACCTAAACCGCTGGGTCAAGGAGTAGCACAAGAGTTTCTCATGCAAGTTGGAGACGACAATACGACAGTAAATGAAACTGCGTACCTTTATCTAATGATATTCCCAGTTTGCATGAAAAAAATCAACCAGATATATCCAATAGTTTAGTCACTATAGCTAGTCAAAAATTGGCAAACCCATAGTCGGCCCATCACTACTATTTAGTTTGTTTGAGATAATCACTTTTCTTATTTCGGTGTTAGGCACAGAAATATTAAAAACTATGGTGTTAGGATAAATTTGATAGTTTCAAAATACTCCCACGCATTAGTGTTGCCAGTGTTTGCTTTTATTATCGTATTGTTGTCTCCACATTGTTTAACGAAGGTGAGCACTAAAGAAGTCTTTTTCAAAAATGATCCCCTAAAGGGGTTAAATGAGGCATGGAAATTCATAATTTTGTCGATGGCATACCCCAGCGGGCGCACAGCTTGTAGATGAAATAACTTAATATTGTTAAAACAAAAGACAAAAGATAATGACCATGTAACTAAACACAAAGGGACCACTTCACCTATAAAAGAAGAAAGAAAAATGAAGGATACATACATTAAAAAAGTTCCCAACAAAATCGATGTTCCCCTAAACGCCTCTCTTTCTAATACTGAAAAAAAAAGTTGCGAAACATTTTGTCAACCGTAATTGTCAGAGATTCGCTTCCGATACCAGTTCCGAATGTTCGGAAATTCAGAATAATGTCGTACAAGTTGAAAGTCGAAAGTGAACAAGAATAACTTTGTTTAGGCGACACTTAACAGCTGTAGTGGTTTTGAACTTTTCGTTCATGAGCCTAACACGTCTCGGTTTAATGGCTAATTGTTAGATTAACAACTTTGCCATCAAGTTTGGATTGAAGATTTTTCTTTTCACATTTTGTGGAACTGTGAGTCCTGAGATTTTTCTACTCTCATTCATATTTATTATTGCCTTCCATAATGAGTAAAAGATGGTATGCCATGGTTGCCCTTAATTTGATATTTGATCAGATCATACCTAGGTATGTCCCGTGGCGTGTACCTAACCAAAATAATGTCCTAACAGATTGCAAAAAAGGCTGTGCTGAAGAAGAAAGTAGACATAAGTATTCAGACATAAAATATACGTCAACGGTTTATAGGTACAATACACTATTGTAAGGAAGAAACTTTTGTGTGTTCACACAAAAGTGGTGATTCTCAGTCTAGTTTGAATAAATGGCTTTTGATTTGATTTTGATTTCGTTCATGTTAGCACAACTCCATGTACTTATTACACCTTGCATGTACTTTTTATAATTGTATGTAGACACATGTTTGAGCAAATAAAGTTATCTGAATCTGAATCAGACAACTGTGTGAGAATCGATTATTCCAGTTAGACTGAAACCAAACCCCAATTCACTTACAAAACTTAAGATAACGATGTTTCACCAAAACCAAGAGATCCTATTACAAAAGAAGAGTATAACAAGTTACCAACAAAACTAAAATAAAACAATTCCTAGATTATAACCTGAAAGATAAGACAGTTCCCTCTTACCCTCCTCAGGGTAATTTATTGCATCAGATAAAATAACATGAGCTATGGCGGCTTATAAAAATGATACTCTTCTGATCTGGAATGGGGGAACTAACTGTAATGGTTTTGCATTTATCTTCAGGTGCTAGATGGGATTGTAGAAAGGTGATTTTGTTACATGGATTTTATTTATTTTGGCTCAAGGCTTTGATGAAACTCTCTGACTGATCAAACTGATGTAACGGTGGAATTTAGAAAATCAGTATTTTTTTTGTTTTAGCGCGTTTAGTTTCGATACCCATTACGTCTGTAGAGTTGCACCGGCTAACTGAATGTGACCCTGTATAGGTGAAGGCATGATGGCCCGCCCTCTCGTGCACGAGGTTGTAGGTTCAAATCTGGGAAAGTAACACTGGGACTTTTACAATTCATGTACTCTCTTAGTTTATCATAGACAATACTAACATATCGATGAAGGATAACATCGTGAGGAAACCTGGACTTATAAGTCTGAAATCGCCAACCCATCTTGGCAACTGTGGTGATCACGAGCCTTCTCTGTATGATAGGCCTTGTCTTTGTCCCTTGTCCATCAGTGCGTGGGGCAGTAAATAGCATGGTTAGCCTATAACACAGGACACCGGCCGGCCGGCCGGCCTGGGACACAGGCCTCGACTTGGTGAGAAGAAGTGAGCCATAATCCACACCGCGGGCCTAGTGCGGGTCAGTCACATGTCTTCGAATTTTTGCTTCTAAGACATGTTTCTCCACGATGTTTTCCTTCACCGTTTTGAGAGCAGCGGTCATGAATTAATTTACACAAATTACAGCACCTGTCTGGGTTCGACCCTTCGACCGACAACTCCTAAGTCGCGGCCGTTACTACTAGGCCACCAGTGGCTGGGCTGACAGTAAATAGGCTAGTTTTATATTATAGATGGTGGGTTTACCTACTCGTATGTTTCGCTATCTGGACATTGTCCAGCATAGAACGTCATTTAGTTGAAACAATGAAGATTATAATAATGTTGACAAATTATTGGAACGGTATGCCCGGTTTATGGTGTAATGTAAAATTTAAAAGCGAAACATTCATTTAATTAATCAATTTCATAAACTTTTAGTACCGCGGCAATTGAATAGTTATGCAGATTCACAGAGAATGGTTTTCATAGAAAATAGGAATATTATCGTTATTAAAATTGGCATCATTAATAGGTACACAGTACGTACACATATTATTATTATTATAGAATTATTGCCTTTTGTGCCGGACGGGCGTGATCGCTGGGCTCCAGGGTGAGGGAGGTTGTAATACCCAACCAGGGCTATCCCGGTATGAGGTCGGGCGTCTCCCAATCCACAGCGGCGCTGACGTCCTACACCTATAAGTTCCAGGTATCTTCAAGATTCCCGACTGTGGCTTCGTACTGATGTCTTCGTGTTCCGGGGTACTTACTTATATGAAGGGGTTGATAAATAATAACACCAAGTTGAAAGTTCTTTAACTGTTCAGGGAGCGATTCGGGTCCTCTTGAGGGGTTCACTTGATGACGTATTTTGAGCCGTAAAGTTCCTTGCTGATGACTACGAAATTAGCGGTCGTGACGCGCCCGCTTAAGTGGCTCGAATCTTTACCGTAACGAGGACCGCGAATTTCTCCCTGATTTTTCGTTTATTTTTGTTACGTTTACAAGCATTCTTACAGCTAAACCTCCCTAGTTAGGCACCCTATCCAGACATGTCATACATAACCGGATTCCTTGCGTAATCCCCTATCTATTGACACTACAGGAGCGACTGTGTGTCTTTCAGCTGAAAAGTTATTTCATTACAAAGGGGAAAACGGGTGAAAAATTACTATTATCCAGTTTGTCAGGTGGATTTCCTGGGAAACCCCTAAACCGATATTCAATTTCTAAACGGGTACCTAAAGTAGGTCTATCGAACTAAAGAAATCTAGTGTTTCCATAGATACATCTAGATTTTTCAGGGCGTGAAGCGCCTCTGAAGACTGTAAGAAAAAACGTACTATTTTGCCCCTGCTCCCAACCTGTGCTCATCAAAAAGGTGGACTTCCCATTTGACCACAGGTCCAAAAATTACATCCAGGGCTAGGTCTCGGTCTAGGCTACCTGGACGTACCAAAATACTATAGGGAAACTATATACGTCCCACCCTTTTGATGCTCACAAGGTTGCGACCAGTGGGTTAAATGAAAAACGACTCAATTTCATCTTTAATAGCTTTCTAGTACATACAATATGATGTCTAGGCTAGAACTATACCTATTTTATCTTATTATACTATAAAATACAACATTCAAAAGGTTTTACTACCAATTATTCACTAAGAACGTTTCAGAACTTAAGACCCTATCTGGGTACATGGGCGCACGTAGTGGTACGCCCGCTGTCTATTAAGTTTTAAAACATTCTTAGCAGTAAATTACTATTATTTGAACAAAATTAAGTATGGCGATGTTCCGACACGTACATACATTCTATTTAACAAATTAGGGAATAAATTAACTAAGAAATTACTATAACATTAACAAATCTGAGTATGGTGACGCTCCGTCGCGAACATCTCTCCCGCCGTGCAGTGCAGTGTCGACTCGTAGCGACGTCGGCGCGGCGCTGCATCACGCCGGTGAGCGACGACCGTAGTCACGACGCTCGCCGTCGCGACGCCTGCGTTACTTCGGTAGTGGGACGAGCTTCTTCACCGGACGCTTTAAAGTGCCGCCAGCAGTGCGCACCTCAGCGGTCCGGACTTCACCGTCGGCCCCGGGGAACACGGCGATTATGCGGCCTCGCGGCCATGTGTTGCGAGGCAGCTGGCCGTCTGCGATGAGGATAGGGTCCCCCACCTGCAGACCGGGCCCGCGGCTGTGAGGCTCCCGCCGGTTTTGGAGCTCCGGCAGGTACTCTCTGACCCAGCGGCGCCAGAACATGTCGGCGAGTATTTGTGATCGCCGCCACAGTTTCCTGCTGTCTATGTCTTGATCGGTGAACACGCCGGGTGATGGTAGTCTAGCCGACCCACCGAGTAGGAAGTGATTCGGTTTGATCGACTCGTCGTCGTCGCCGTCCACGGAGACATGTGTCAATGGTCGACTGTTTACTGTGTACTCTGCCTCACACAACAGTGTGGACAACACTTCTTCATGTGGGTGTTTCTCCGTGAGTACAGTGTATAGGGCGGACTTCACGCAGCGAACAAGGCGCTCCCAGGCGCCTCCCATGAATGGCGCCGATGGTGTTATGAAGCGCCACACGATGCCTCGTCGACTGGCCTCCTCTCGGAAGGCGTCCCGAAGCTCCTTGTCGGCACCGTGCATGTTGGTCCCGTTGTCGGAGTGGATCTCAGTGGGGCAGCCTCGTCGAGCTGCGAAGCGGCGCAGCGCCAGGATGGCGGAGTCTGCGCTGAGGCTGGCGGCGATCTCGAGGTGGACGGCCCTGGTTGTCAGGCATGTGAACAGAGCTACGTACCTCTTTTGGTGCTGACGACCAACAGTGACGGACAGTGGGCCGAAATAGTCTAGCCCGGTGTATGTAAACGGCCTCTGGTGATGTGCAAGACGCGTCTTCGGATGGTCGCCGGTCGCAGGCACGGGAGGTTGCGCCTTGCGAATGCGACACTGCAGACATCTCGCCAGCACCCTCTTGGTCGTTGGTCGCATCTTAACGACCCAATAATGCTGCCGTACTTCGTTGATCGTGAGTTCCGTCCCACTGTGTTGTAAACTGCGGTGTGTCCAATCTATGTATAGCTGTGTTATGTGATGGTCGCCGTGCAATATCGGCGGTCGCTTCACATCGTCGGCCACTTCGCTGGTCGCGGATATACGACTCCTCAGCCGTATGACGTTGTCTATGATTTCTATTTGCAGCGGCCTCAGTCGACTGTCTTTCTCCAACGTCTTCTATTCTTGCAGTCTCGCTATTTCCTGAGCGAACGACTGCTGCTGTACGACCTGTACGAGTATCTTCTCTGCTTCTTGAAGAAAACCCGCTTCTATGGTTTGTCTATTGGGTTGATTTTCCGACGTTTTCTTTGCCGGCTTCGGAAGGCAAGGCGCCGCCATCTTCTGTTTCCGCCAGTCGGGATCCTTTTCGGCGTTCTTCCTGGTCCTTTTGTAGAACGTTTTCTCTCTATGTCCCCGACATAGAGATATAAATCTTAGAACGCTCGCTGTAGCTCGAAGCAGTCGCTCCCAACGGGAGAATCTTGACGGATCCGGGATGGCTTCTGTCAACATGCGATTTTCATGCTTTTGGACGGCGGTAAGGGTCCTTTCCTCCCCTGTGTCCTCTGTGGTCGCAGGTTTTTCGGTTGGCCATGACGACGGTTCTTCGTACAGGAAGCTGGGGCCACAATACCACGCGTGATGCGTGTCGAAATTGTGTGGCACGTCTCGAGTAGCGATGTCAGCTATGTTCATCTTCGTCGGTATCCATCGCCAGTCTTCGACTTTGCTGTTCTCTTCTATGGCGGCTATTCGATGAGCGACAAAGGGTTTGTATACTCGAGCTCCTTTCTTTATCCACGTCAGGACGGTCTGCCAGTCTTCGACTTTGCTGTTCTCTTCTATGGCGGCTATTCGATGAGCGACAAAGGGTTTGTATACTCGAGCTCCTTTCTTTATCCACGTCAGGACGGTCTTGCTGTCTGACCAATATGTCACCGATGCAGGCTTGATGTCGTGTTCGCGTATCACGGCTGTGGCCACGCGGGTTCCCATCACCGCGGCCTGTAGCTCGAGGCGTGGAATTGACTGTAGCTTCAGTGGTGCCACCTTCGCCTTTGCCATGACGAGGCTGACATGCTGCTTGCCTTCTGCTGTTGTGGCCCGCCAGTACACCGCTGCTGCGTATGCCATCTCGCTCGCGTCGGTGAAAACGTGAATCTGAACTTCTGTTGCTTCGCTGTACCCCGGATAGCACCTTGGTATGCTGACATTCTTGAGCTGTCGTAGGTGCTGTATCCAGCTTCTCCACTGCGTGGCCAGGTCCTCGTCCAACTCTTGGTCCCAGTCGACTCTTCGTCTCCAGGACTCCTGCAGTATCTGCTTAGCTCGAATCGTTACCGGTGAGGCTAGTCCGAGTGGGTCGTATAATGACATCACTATTTTCAGTGCCTCCCTCTTAGTCGGCACCTCCTTGTCCAAGACACCTTTTGGTAGACGCGCCAGCGTTAGGTTGAAGCCCAGCGCATCTTCACTCGGCCTCCATATCAGGCCGAGTATCTTCTCAGTGTCATCTGTTTTCCCGATACTGACGACTTCAGTTCGGGCCTGTGTCGGATCTATGTTTTCTATTACTCGCGCGCTATTTGACACCCATTTTCTGAGCTCGAACTTCGCCTGCAGGTGTATGTTCTTCACCGTAGTTGCGATGCGCGTGGCCTCTTCTTCCGACCTATAGCTATCGAGGTAATCATCCATGTAATGATTACGTATTATGGCTTCCACTGCTTCTGGATGCTCATCTATGTGCCTCTTCGCGTTCCAATTCTTCGCGAAAATGGCTGTGCACGGCGAACTTGCCGCACCGAAAATGATGGACTTCATGCGATATTCATCAGGCGCTCCTTCCCTTCTATTGCCTCTCCATAAATATCGGAGGGCGTCTCTGTCTTGAGCTCGTACTTTCACCTGCATAAACATTTCCGCTATGTCTCCGGAAATGGCTATGCGGTGTCGGCGGAAACGCATCATGACGCCGGGCAGCGACTGTAGCAAGTCCGGTCCCGTGAGAAGGAAGTCATTCAGTGACAGTCCTCTCGATTTCGCTGCAGCGTCGTGAACTATTCTGAGCTTGTCTGGCTTCATGGGGTTGAACACGTCGAAATGGGGTAGGTACCACGTCCTTCCAGGTGTGCTCGCTTTGGGCGCCTTCTCCGCATATCCCTTCTGTGTGAGGGAGTCCATCTGTTCCACGTATCTGTCTCGAAGAGCAGGGTTGCTGTCGAGCTTCTTTTCTATTGAGACGAGCCTCTTGAGTGCTGTCCCGTAGCTATCTGGCATTTCACTATTTTCATTCTTCCACAGCATCGCTGTTTCTATGTGACCATCTTCTAATTGTTGAGTGTGACGACTCAAAATGTCTTCTGCCTTCTTCTCCGGATCTGAGTCTGGTCGCCTCGGATTAATAACCAGCGACTCCAGGGCGAAGAATTCACGAAGCTGCTCGTCAAGATCTTCATCGTTGGACGTAAGTCGGTTGACGTAGTGCACCTGCTGACCCAGTATTCTTGTGTGCGCGCCGTGTAATGTCCAGCCCATCGTTGTAAGTGAAGCGACGGGTTGGTGCTTCGGTCCTCTGCGGATCTCACTGGCCAATAATAGGTGCCAGTTATCTTGACCAATGAGGATCTTCGGTGCGCCTGTGTCGTAAATCAGCTGATGTCTTAGGTCGTCCAGGTGTTTGCAGTTTGCTACGTCCTCTTCGCTTACTGTCTGTGTTGACAGGTTGAGCTTCGGTATGGTGCGCGCTCTGAACGGCACCTTACTCTTGAACGAGCTCGCCAGAGTGATCGTGATCCTTCTTGAACAAGGAGTGTCGATCATGGTGTCACCTATCGCACCTATCTTCAGAGGGTCGATAGGGCCCTCTGCCCCGACTTGCTTCGCTATATCTTCGTCGATTAGGGAAACGGTTGATCCGTCGTCGAGAAGCGCAAACGTCGATACTTCTCCCGCCGGTCCGACGACTCGAACCGGTACCATCTTGAGATATGCTTGACTAGAAGTTGTGTGTGAGCTGGCCACCGTTTCCTTTGCTTCTTTCTTCTGTTGTGGGACAGCGGGCCTATCGACGCCCTCTGCAGCAGGCTTCTTGTTATAATGAAGAAGCCGATGGTGCTTGGCTGTACACCCCTTGACGTCACACTTCTTTGGTCTGCATGTGTGACCAGAGCGACGACTTCGCAGGCAACGGAAACAGAGGTTAAGTTTCTTCGCTAGCTCCCATCTCTTGTCACTGGATCCCTCTTTGAACTTCGAGCAGTCGGTTGCTTGATGTCCTTCTCTGTCACAGACACGGCATTTAGGGGCCGTCTTGTCCGTTGCTGTGTGGGTCCTCTGAGTGACGCGCTTGGAAGCCGTAGTCTCCCCGATGTTCTCAGGTGGAGCGAAGGCACTGCAGAAACGAGCTTGTTCGGTAACGAAGTCACTGAAGAGAGCGAGGTCCGGCAGCGACAGATGCTTCTCTGTGTACGTTCTGTACCACTGTACACGCAGGGAGTTCGGTAACTTCTCCGTCAGCAGTCGCATGAGTTCGGCGTTGATAAGGTAGTGTTCCTTCTTCAATGCGCGAAGAGTGACTATGCCGCTTCTTACTCGGCTTGCGAACGTACAGATGTCCTTAGGCGATTCGCTGCAGCGTGGCAGACCGCGTAGTCTGTCTGTCTCCGCTTGAGCGATCGAGTCTGGACGTCCGAATTGTAGCTCGAGCTCCTTCATAATGTCATGTGGTCTGGCATGTCCGATAAGCTCCGAACTCACTGTCTCCAATGCTCTTCCTTGTAGGCTTCTTCTGAGTCTAGCTGTATTCTCAATATCATTGAAGTATCTTCGAGTTGTTTCATAGGTTGGCTTGGAATGAAAGCCATTCTGTATGCGCCCCGCTGAAATTCGGGAGCGTCATTATTACTTTCGACGCCGAGGGGCTATTCGATGTCCACGGTTCTGTTTTCTTGTCGGCGAGCGACGCTATAGCGGACGTCAACTCCGTTATGAAGGAACGGAGTGAGCCTTCCCCCTTGGTGTCTTCTATTGGCTTCGTTGCCTCTGTATTCTTCACTTCATTTTCTGTAGGATTCGACGAAGGTTGCGCTCGGAGATCCGCTATACTGTTGACGTCCACCACGGGGTCCTGTTGCACTCGGCTTCTATTTCTATTGTCCCCCTCGGCGGCGTTGTCCTCCTTCGTTGGCTCAGGTTCGGGTGCCTCTTCAAGCCAGGAACGCACGTACTCTTCGTTTGAGTTTCTATCATCCATATAGCCATCGGAATCTTCTTCCTCGGCTCTTTGAAGTGCTATTTGAGCAAGTTCCAACCTAATTTTCAATAGGTTTTCACGTGCTCTTGAAATTTTACTATTTGTCCGCGTCGACCTATTCGCAGTCGACGGCGGCCTTCTATGTTCGTTACGGGCGTCACCCCGGGTAGTCATCGGCAAGGTTCGGCTGTACGTCTTGTTGAGAGCTTTCTTTGGTTGCTTCACTGTCCAATGTGAAGGCTTCACTGTGCTATCAGATGTCCCTTCTAATCTGTCTGTGCTCTCGGTAGCTGCTTCTTGTTCCAACTGTTCCTTTTCTATAGGCTGTGTCGTCACGGGTACGTCTTCGCTTCCCCTTGGAGAGACTGGGCGTGGCTGCAGCTGCGGTTGCTCGACCCCTTCAGTGGTAGATGGTGAACGTGGAGGCAGTTGGTGTCTGATAGCTGTAGTACTGCGTGATCTGTCCACATCCACTGTCCAAGCTTCAGGGGCTCTGCCTTGTGACCTTGTAATCGGCATGTTGAATTCGGTTCAGGTATTCAAACTTCAAGGCAGGGTATCTATGTTCACAGCACACTTTAAATTCACACTAATGTGTCACTGTCTTCAAAGACGTACCTGTGTTTAATCTTCGGTGTTAATCCTTCAATGTTCAACACTAACTTCAAGTTCCACACTAAGTTCCACTATCTTCATACACAATTTTCAAGTTCAAGAACAAATCTTCAAAAGATAAGTCTTCAGGCTTCAGACTTCAACTTCCAAACTAAATCTTCTATCTTCAAAGACAATCTTCAAAGTCCAAGAAAAAATCTTCAAAGGATAAGGCTTCAGGAATAAGTCTTCAGGCTTCAGGGATAATCCTTCAGTCTTCAAAACAAAACTTCAAATTCCAAACTAAATGCTTCTATCTTCAAAGTCCAAGAACAAATCTTCAAAGGATAAGTCTTCAGGAATAGAATAAGTCTTCAGGTTTCAGGGATAATCCTTCAGTCTTCAAAACAAAACTTCAAATTCCAAATTAAATGCTTCTATCTTCAAAGTCCAAGAACAAATCTTCAAAGGATAAGTCTTCAGGCATAAGTCTTCAGGAATAGAATAAGTCTTCAGGTTTCAGGGATAATCCTTCAGTCTTCAAAACAAAACTTCAAATTCCAAATTAAATGCTTCTATCTTCAAAGTCCAAGAACAAATCTTCAAAGGATAAGTCTTCAGGCATAAGTCTTCAGGAATAGAATAAGTCTTCAGGCTTCAGGGATAATCCTTCAGTCTTCAAAACAAAACTTCAAATTCCAAACTAAATTCTTCTATCTTCAAAGTCCAAGAACAAATCTTCAAAGGATAAGTCTTCAGTAATAAGTCTTCAGGTTACAGGGATAATCCTTCAGTCTTCAAAACGAAACTTCAAATTCCAATATTAAATTCTTCTATCTTCAAAGTCCAAGAACAAATCTTCAAAGGATAAGTCTTCAGGCATAAGTCTTCAGGAATAGAATAAGTCTTCAGGTTTCAGGGATAATCCTTCAGTCTTCAAAACGAAACTTCAAATTCCAAACTAAATTCTTCTATCTTCAAAGTCCAAGAACAAATCTTCAAAGGATAAGGCTTCAGGAATAAGTCTTCAGGCTTCAGGGATAATCCTTCAGGAACGTGACTTCAGGAATATCTCTCCAGGAATAGATTAGTGGAAACAGTCTTCATTAATTCTTCATACTAAATCTTGAAGTTTTCGGGAATGTGTGTGTGTAATAGTCCCTCGGGAACATATCTTCGGGAACAAATCTTCTATTTCAGGGGCAACTTTGCATATAAATCTTCGGTCTTCCAGAACAATTCTTCAGGAATCTTGAAAATATCCGGCTCGCAAGGACCAGCAAATGTGCCGGACGGGCGTGATCGCTGGGCTCCAGGGTGAGGGAGGTTGTAATACCCAACCAGGGCTATCCCGGTATGAGGTCGGGCGTCTCCCAATCCACAGCGGCGCTGACGTCCTACACCTATAAGTTCCAGGTATCTTCAAGATTCCCGACTGTGGCTTCGTACTGATGTCTTCGTGTTCCGGGGTACTTACTTATATGAAGGGGTTGATAAATAATAACACCAAGTTGAAAGTTCTTTAAGTTCTTTAACTGTTCAGGGAGCGATTCGGGTCCTCTTGAGGGGTTCACTTGATGACGTATTTTGAGCCGTAAAGTTCCTTGCTGATGACTACGAAATTAGCGGTCGTGACGCGCCCGCTTAAGTGGGTCGAATCTTTACCGTAACGAGGACCGCGAATTTCTCCCTGATTTTTCGTTTATTTTTGTTACGTTTACAAGCATTCTTACAGCTAAACCTCCCTAGTTAGGCACCCTATCCAGACATGTCATACATAACCGGATTCCTTGCGTAATCCCCTATCTATTGACACTACAGGAGCGACTGTGTGTCTTTCAGCTGAAAAGTTATTTCATTACAAAGGGGAAAACGGGTGAAAAATTACTATTATCCAGTTTGTCAGGTGGATTTCCTTGGAAACCCCTAAACCGATATTCAATTTCTAAACGGGTACCTAAAGTAGGTCTATCGAACTAAAGAAATCTAGTGTTTTCATAGATACATCTAGATTTTTCAGGGCGTGAAGCGCCTCTGAAGACTGTAAGAAAAAACGTACTATTTTGCCCCTGCTCCCAACCTGTGCTCATCAAAAAGGTGGACTTCCCATTTGACCACAGGTCCAAAAATTACATCCAGGGCTAGGTCTCGGTCTAGGCTACCTGGACGTACCAAAATACTATAGGGAAACTATATACGTCCCACCCTTTTGATGCTCACAAGGTTGCGACCAGTGGGTTAAATGAAAAACGACTCAATTTCATCTTTAATAGCTTTCTAGTACATACAATATGATGTCTAGGCTAGAACTATACCTATTTTATCTTATTATACTATAAAATACAACATTCAAAAGGTTTTACTACCAATTATTCACTAAGAACGTTTCAGAACTTAAGACCCTATCTGGGTACATGGGCGCACGTAGTGGTACGCCCGCTGTCTATTAAGTTTTAAAACATTCTTAGCAGTAAATTACTATTATTTGAACAAAATTAAGTATGGCGATGTTCCGACACGTACATACATTCTATTTAACAAATTAGGGAATAAATTAACTAAGAAATTACTATAACATTAACAAATCTGAGTATGGTGACGCTCCGTCGCGAACACCTTTGTACTTCTCTACTTTAATATCCCCGTATACAGAGTGGCGATGTGTGATGATGACATTAAATAGTACATACTTGTTATAATAGTAATAGTATATACTTGCTATAAGCGACAAAAAATTAACTACCCCTGATAATATTATTTTAGTGACAGCAGCGTGCAGTACTCAAGTTTAGTAATCACCACTTACACCACTGTATAATTACTAATTTTGAATAAGTATGAAAAGATAAAAAAAATGGTAAAAGCGTCCAATTCCACTCCACTTCACTTAGCCAACAACTATTGTCAACGTATTGATTAACGTAAACTAGAAACATATCAAAATGTCCTTAAACCCAAGAAAATACTAGCAACAATAAAACTCAAAGGGCGCTTGCGCGAAGTAGGCGACTCGTGAACTACCCTCAAAGACACCGGCGTTGGACTGAGGGACTCATACCGTCGCACGTCGTCGCACGCGCTGCGAAAATAAGAATTGAGACAACACTCCCGTCACTCCACCCCATTTAGCGCATAGAGAATGATGCCTTAAGACCCTTACTCCTGTAACACGGTCACTTTATAAAGCCTACTTCTCATTTTGTTTATATGGTTCTCGTCATACGTGGAGAATAGGTGCCAGACGGTGGTTCTCAACGGGTATACGTCGAGAGCGATGTACATTCCGTCGGGAGTTCCCCAAGGCTCCTCGTTAGGACCTCTCTTATTTAATATTTTTTTAACTGACGTTGCCTCTTGTTTTTTTACTCTAAAGTCTTATTGTATGCGGATGATATGAAGATTTTGGGTTAAGTGTTAACCGTTGAGGACGCACGCTTATTACAGGATGATCTGGACAGGTTCCCCGAATACTGCGCTAGAAATAAGTTGAATTTAAATGTATCTAAATGCTATGTATGCACATTTATGCGTAAGCCAAACCCTGTTCAATTTGATTATAGACTTTCGAATGCCTTGGTGGCCAGAGTTAGTGTCATTAGGGATCTCTTTTGACTCTAAGCTTCTGTTTGATGCACATATTAATAACATAGTTAACCGGGCTTCTAAAGCCTTGGGTTTTATGTTTGGGGTCTCTTCAGATTTCAAGAATGTCAAAACAATGAAAATTCTATATTTTGCGTTTGTTCGTAGCCACCTTGAATATGCTTCTCAGGTTTGGAATCCAAATTATAATGTATACATTAATCGGCTTGAAGGTATTCAAAGGCGATTTTTGAAGTACACTATCGCTCAAATACCTATCTCCCTAATTATATAAGTCGGTGTAAAACATTTCATATTCTGCCTCTACACGAGCGAAGGAAAATTGCAGATCTTGCTTTCTTATTTAGCGTTATGAACGGATCTACCGACGTTCCTGAGTTGGTGGGCAAGTACGGGCTTTGTGTACCGGGTGCATTTCTTCGGAGACCACGTCTTCTCCATGTGCCTCAAGTCAGAGCTATCTACAGACAGAACTCGTACGTGATAAGAGCTTGTCGTACTTTTAACATGGTGTGTCATGATGTCGAGGTTGATTTAGATTTATTTACTAGTAGCGTTAAGGAAGTAAAGAAAAGTTTGAAGAATTGTTTTTTCGATGTTTAATCATTTTTTTATTTTATTTTTTTCTTTCTCAATATTATTGTATTTTTTGAGCATGAGATAATTCATTTGCGTATTTATTACGTCGCTGTTTTCGCGTATTGGTTAATGTTACTCACATTAATCGTTACTGGAAGCTTGTAATTGGCCATCGTTTACACATTGTACTAGATGTTAAAATGTAAGTAATACCTGTAAGTTTTCCTAAAATTAATAAAATAAAATTAACGGCTTGGTAAAAAGATTAAAAAAAAAACATTTGCAAAGAAAATACCTATTCACATTTTGAGGTAAGAGGTTCGGAGGTGCCCTGCGCGGGCGCGGGTGGCAGTGGGGCTTTAGCATTGAGACCGACTCCGGCTATCGACCGACTATGCGCCTAGGTCTGTATTTAGTGCTAATATTTACGAAGTTCTTGTATTAGTGAGCGTTTATAAAATAGCTCGCTGCAGAGGGCCAAATTCGATTGTGCGCCTAGCCGCTTTGTTATTGACTTTTTTAAGTACATATACACACTTACACATATATACACATACACATACATATACATACATACACACACACACATACACGTACCTATACATACTTTTTTTATTTAAATTGTAACAATTTATTGTACATGCAAAAAATAAGACGTATAAAATATTGTGTAAATAAATAAAAAGGTCAAGGCAAACCATATCAAGAACTGCAATCGTGACTGTGAAAAAGAATTAAAATTTACTGGATTTTAGAAAGACATGACATGCTTCATTTGAAAAAAAAAACATAGTTTATAAAACTTAGTGACTACACTCGATTGTATTGCCGTACTTAGTTGAGGTATGAATATGGTAAACTTAAAACCTAATTTGGTCCAGCGGACATGTAAAATGTGCATGTCACTATTTTTAATCTATTTTGATCCATAAAAAAACAAAAATGCTCACATATTGAAAAAAAATATCCTTTTTATATATACATGTCTACCATGTGAAAGTAAAATAGCTTTTTTATCTGGGGGTTCGAAATAAATATCCAAGAGGGCAGCCACGAAAATTTTTAATTTTTTGTCAAGTGCGTCGTTATCGTAGTTTTCGAAAGTGCTAAAGCCGATAGCGAGGTCTATTTTCGTTATGTCGATTAACATTTTGACCTCACTATCGGCTTCAGCACCCTCGAAAACCATGAAAACGACACCCATGATGAAAAATTTGAAAATTTTCGCAGCCGACACCTAGGATTTTCATTTATTTATTCTATTTTATTTCAAAAGGGAAAACAAACAGTAGTATATTAAAAAGAAATGAAAATTAATTTTGACCTCACTATTGGCTTCAGCACTATCGAAAATCGTGAAAACTATCGCTTTCCTTTGGTCGCACGGATGGCATAACGCTTCTTCGTTACGGTAACCAGTCTACTCCTACCGCTAGCCGCGTTAAAGAATTCACGTAAATTAATGATATCGACATTAAATTAATGATTAGCAATTATTCATAATAGTCAATTGCACGCCATTATACAATGAATAATAAAAAAACACGCTTTTATTCTTGTTTGTGTACTCACATATTTGAGCAAATGAATATATTTTCTTATCTTAGTTTAACCAATTACATGCTTGTCCAGTAAAAACTGAAAACAGTTGCGTAACTTGTATCTATCTATACAAATGTCAGCCTTGGACCCACCATTACCTTCTGGAATCGTAGGCAAAAATGCCGACCTACGTGTGCATCTCTGCGCCCCTGCATATTCTTTGGTCTTTGTTCTGGTGTAGCGTGCCACCGCTGCGCCGCGCGTTACGTGTGCGCGGGAGTAGACAGTGCCACAGTAATGTTATCTAACAGTATTCCATCTTCATACGAAACGGTCGGAACGCGATTCATACCTACGCGCCTCGAGTTCGGTACACACTCGGTAAACAAACAGTCGCGAATGCGCCGCAGTGACGAACGGACGGTGAGTAAGCGCGCGATTTGTAACAAAGAGTAAGCGTGTGATTTGTGACAAATATTCATTGAAATAAGTACAAGTACTTACTTAATATGACAAAGAGCAATTATAGACTACATTGTGCTGTTTTTGATTACTTGAATTCGTCAATAACGCAGAGATAAAAAAAATTATATTACCTAGAAACTCCGAAAGGTAATACTATAAAAAAATATATACATTATATACACCGGGATTCGCAAGCCGATTCCCGGTCACCGTAGGCGCAGGCTTGCAAACGGCGAGCAATGGGCAGCTCGCCGTCCGATAAGGACAGGCCCGGGTCGACGGCGCGATGTGTTCCACGCGCGCCTCAAAGAGATGTCAGCTTCAATGACGGGGTCCGCTAGGGCCAATGCCTGCCAGGATTGCGGGAAGTCCGAGAGGGATACCGTGGCCCCTGGCACAGGCAACTGAAGGAACACGGGTGGGTTTTAGTCAGTAAGAGACTGACACGCCCTTCCGCTCCGCCCAGAGCGGGAAGATTTATTTGATGATTTCGCACCTCAAAAAAAAGGGCCGAGTCACAATACTGTTAGATAATATTACCGTGGTGCGAATAGCTTCGCCCACATGTGCAAGGTCATTAAGGCCTCTATACACCGTAAGTCGTGTGCTGTAAGTAATTTTTTTGCCACACCCCAGCCACGTGCCCGTCCTTTTCTGTTAATTTTGCGCGTGGAAAATTATACCTGAAACTGTTAGCCGTAAGAAGGCTGTAAGTACATTTTCGCTTTATTTTTTTACGTTATTTGAGTATCTAACACGGAATGGCAACTTTTGAACTATCTTCGTCGGTCGGGTCACGGGTCGTCGATATACTAGAATTTGTCAAGTGATATTTCTATACATTTATATGATATTGTCAATAAAACAACAAAAAAATGTACCGTGACTAGAATGTTTTATTGTGTCCCAAGCCCTGTGCCTGATGGAATTTCCCAGCTGCTAAAATTACAAACTTCTATACAAACTAAACTCAAACTCAAAGCATTTATTTCAATTAAACCATTTACAGGCACTTTTGAATTGTCAAGTGGTCGGTCAGTCAGAAATATGAAGCTAGTTGCCCATTCCAAAGCGTACTAGGTATATATAATATATATTCATATAATTGGATGAATTTTCAAAAATCCTTCCTTAGTGCGTTACCCGCGTTATAAAAAACGCGGCCAATCGGACACAACGGGTTCATATTAGAATCGAACTCATTGCAAAATATTCAAATCAATTAGCCATTACCCTATTCAAATACTGTGAAATGAATGCATTCATAAAATCCTTTTATAAAGAAGCCTTTTGATAGAAATTGCAATACCAACTTCCTGCCCGCTCTCAAAGGGCGAGAGCGTGATTGATTCGACGCGGACGTCCAGCCAATCGATCGTAACATAATTCATAGTAAAGGTGCAGAAGGTTTACTTTTAACACTCATCAATCTTGTGTTTTGTTGATAAGGTAATTGTTGATAAGGTAATTATTGATAAGGCAACCGCCTTCTGATTGAGTTTCCCGATTGTTGAAATGATTCTTTGTACGGAACCAGGCACCCTTGCTTATTCGAGTCATTTGTGGTATCTAAAGCGAAGAGAAATGACGCAGTGCAGTCACTGTTTTCAGTGCTTATCATACTTATTAATTTAGTAGAATGAGTAAGTCTTTGGGTTTTTGCGTCTATTTTAGATATTTTCCTTTTGCAGCTATTTTTAGAGTTTACGTTCACTCTGCTTATTCTTATTCGTTATAAATACATATTAATTATTATTATGATAATACTTTTTTCATTCTCTGACATTTCAAAATCATAAATCTTTTCCTTCTTTGTAGTGTCTGTGAGAAAAATCCTTCAGTTTACTGATGTATGTAGATACCGAGAGGCTCGTCTATTTTAGTTATTTTCATATCATATTATGGTATTTTACTATAGAGACGGGCTGCAGGCATCGAGTCTATTTTTATTCTGCAGAAAAGAGCTATTAGAGCTACTTAATCATGGCCTCCGCAGGCGCGACTCTCTAAGAGATTAACATCATGACGGTACCTTGTCAATCTATGGAAGCATCATGTACGTAAAGAAAAATCTACATCGTTTTAGTAAAAGTAGTAAAAGACACAATTCTTGTTCTTGCATCACAAAGTGGAATTTTTGTATCTATGTTCGGGTCGAACCTTGTTAGCATTTTCTCTTTTATTAATAAATGCTGTTCAGGCCATTTTCTTGAGCACAAAGAAGAGATTAAATTCCGAAGGCGATGGAAGGCCTGTATTGTTATATATTGATTAAAAAGTAACGCAATCGATAGTGCGGGTGAGGGGTCGCGCAAGTTTGAAGTGGAGTCGAGAGTGCACTTCGGAACTGCAAATTGAAGGCGTGAATTTTTTATAGGATAGGTGATGTAATTAGGTTCTTTAAAAATTTATTGAAAGTGTGTGCACTTTCAATCAATTTTGCAATTGACAATTGCAAATTGGCAATTGTTATTAATTCGTTACAAGATAGTGATGAAGACAATGCCTCCTCCTTCAGTATCTCTGCGATGCCAATGAATTTACAATGGTGATCATTAGGTACTTACATAAACTGTCTCGTTACCATCTATTTAATCTTGAATCCGGCATAGCGATTTGTAATTTGGTTTTTGAGGGATTTAACTATATTCAAATTTCGTGAGCGTAAAATAATAACGATACGTCAACAATTAGGCAGATCTTGATTTAATCGGTATTGATAGTCGCATTAAGATAAGAACTGAGTTAGAAAATTAAAACAGAAGTCAAACCTAAGTTCTAAAAAAATCTCTTCGTAAATCAACAACCAAAATAAACAGAACATTACAAACCACACCCTCAATCTAACCCCCAAATACAATCAAATGATTTACACCACCATATTGAAGTCGATAAATCTGACAGAGCCTGTGCGTTAATCTCTCATTTCAATAATCTGGTGAGGGTCTTCCACCAGGAGGTGAGGAGGGGATGAGGATCTCCAGCAGGAGGTAATAGGGCTATAACTCAGGAGTGACCTCTCGGAGAGATGCCGGTTATTAATTATCTACTTTGGGGATTGGAGGTGGCTTGGTAGGTTAAACTCGGTAGTGTTTTATTTCTAACAATGACTTAGTATAACATACATACATAATCTTACGCTTTCTTCCCGAGGGGGAAACAGAAACTATAGAACGCCACCTGCTATGACCCTTACATACGCCTTTTGGTTCGTTTACGTTCATACATCTGGTCAATCTCTTTCAAAGCGTTTCTTATTTCTAATCTAAATACATTTAATTTAATTAAGAATTATTAATGTTCTAAATTCTATTTATTTGATTTAATTTTAATATCTAATTTTAATTATTTTTATTCTTATTAATGTTGCTGTGCCCTTACGGGGTCTATAACTGTATCCTAGCATTAAGCCTATTTGTAACAACTAACTACGACTTTCAACAGGACATAACAAAGAGGCCAAACATTTTTGAGTTTGCTATCATCGATAACGCTGATAGAATGTCACTTTGTCTAGGTCGACAGGTCTCACTATCTTGTCTTGCTAAATTGTATCTTGTAACTGAAAACTAAGTGGGGATTCGATTACCTAATAATTATAAAAGCCTTGATGATAATTATAAAACATTTTTAATATTACTAATGTGTCTACTGCAATAGCACGATATTAATAGCCAATATCTTTACGAGTTACCTATACCAGCGATATAGGGAGCCTATAAGACCGAGATCACTCCATTATTAAGATATTTTATTTTTATTTTCATAAGTAATAATTATTTCTCTATGTCAACTTTCTTTTCTGCAACATCATAAACTCAAACTCAAAGCATGCCGTCATCCGCAAGAAAACGGTATCCCTGATCCGCAGAATGCATGGCAGCTGCAACGGAATACTGAAGACTGTAGCGGACAAGGTCTCTTCTCCGTTGTGGGGAACCTTTGTTAAGAGTGTAATTTAAATTGAATTTTAATATTTCAGTTGTAATTTTTATGTTAATCGAATTGAATTGTATTGATATAGTTATCTGAATAATTTATTTTTTATTTCAAATAAACCAATTACAGACACTTTTGAATTGTCAAGGGGTCGGTCAGTCAGAAAGATGAAGCTAGTTGCCCATTTCAAAGCGTAGTAGGTACCTAAGAAGAAAAAGGGGCATTATACTCCATGGACACTCTTTTAAATCAAGATATTGTTACAAAGTGGTTACATCATTCATGTTAAAATTATACATGTGAGAACGATGTACAAAGACGTGCACGTTGAAGGGGTCGGTAATAAAAAGATTAAAACAATTCAGGAATGAAAATAAGCCGTGGCAGCTAAGAAATGACCAGTGCCTACTGACGGCGCTCGTTCACGAACATGACGTATGGAACAGCACCATTCAGCTCAACGATTTTAAAGGGAACTTAATGATCTAATACACAAGCCACCACCAGCGACACATTTGAGTAAGCATGACATACTCTCAGCCACCAGGGCAAATTCAAGTCAATGACAGACGAACCTAGTAAGCTTTATAGTGGGTACATAGTGCTCACATATGTGCTATGTAATTATACAATACTAGAGATTGAATTTATACAATGCAATTTTTACAATATTCATTAGCTCCAACAATAGTTTCGAAAGCTAATCAATTAGTTTATGCGCCCTTGTGGCGCAGGACCAGCCCTTTTTTTGTTTTGTTTCCGGGTTGCAAAATCCTCATGGATGTCCGCAGCCCTGGGGCGGGCGGCGGGGTCTGTCAGACTCTTACTGACTAAAAACCACCCCAGTGTTCCATCTCACACCTACGCCGGGGGTCGCAGGAACGTACGATCCTTCCGCAACCCCGACTGGTGCCGGTCCGCTACCGCGGGAGTGAGGTGTCTGACTCCCTCCGCGACGTCTAAGAGGGGCGTGCGTACACTACGCGCCGCCACCTCGGGTTTTGATGTGTGGGGGGCGCGGGACGTCCCCGACCTGTACTACGTTAAAGCATTGTGTTGTCAAAAAGGAAAATTCATTACGGCGTTTTCACGGCGATTCCCGATTCGAATTTACAATAGGATTGGTGTTTGTTTGGATGTTATCAGTCGTGTATGTAATGGCACAATGTACCAATACAATAAATTGATAAGAGTAACTGAAGCATAAAATATTGTTTCCAAATTAATGTCTAAATGATAACGGGCACGCTTTTGCTCATCATCATCTACATAGCCTTTTCCTAAATATGCTAGTATCAGCTTCTAGTCTTAACGGATGCGGCTGAATATCAGTATTTTATTTTATTTATAGCGACTGCCTATCTGAACTCCAAAACAAATATTTTTTTCATATTAACAGCCTGTGGAATTTTACTGGTAAAAAGCATTTTCGCCACACACAACAACTGAAATAATCCCGAAAATTCACGAGAAAAATTGTTATTATCACAATTAATCACCAATTACATGTAAACTGGCTTACTCGAAATACCCACATAATTCCACCAGCTCAAAACACACGAAATCTTTAGAAATCTTAAATTTTACAAGGATTAACTGCTAATCCTACTAGTGTAGCAGGAAACTGCAGGTACATAATTAATAACGGAGAGAACGCGCGACGAGGTCACCGCTTAATTTATGTCTCTTCAGGGTTTGAGTGCAGCTGAGATGAGCAGAAATACTGATGTAAATCTTCGTCTAGATGTACTGACCAATCTTGCAAAACATCATAATGATGATAGAAATTAGGATTGTTGACAAAGAGGACTTATCTTTGCTAGATTTTTAGATAGACTAAAAGATGATGACAATAATTGACTGACCGGTTGGTGCTGTTGGTAGCGATCCAGCCTTCTGAGCCGCTGGTCCCGCGTTCGATCCCCGGACAAGTCAAACATTTGTGTGCATGAACATGTCTGTTTGACCTGTGGCTGGGTGTGTATATTTATATAAGTATGTATATCAGTCATCAGGTTAAAGTATTTGTATAAAATGCTCGTTCGGGATGTAAAACACACAAACAGAGGGAACGAAACCGTTTTACGAATCAATCTATTGCGCAGAAAAGTGTAGTCCTCAAAAAATATTGATGAATATTTCGATATTTATTTAATCTTTACTTAGTTGAAAGAAAGTAGAATGAAAGAAAGAAGAAAAGTAGAAAGAAAGAAAAAATGTTTGATTGTCACAGAAGCACGTGCAGATAAAAATTTATGTGAGTTAATTGGAATAAAAAACAAAACAGATTTATAAACTCACAACAGAAATAGTCGGCAACGGCATCGTGACTGTTATATTATAGTATCTTTTAAAAATTTTTGTTATCAAAATCATGATAAAAACCAAGTTTTCAACGGTAAAACACTTTCGAAACGTAGAAAAGTCATCGTTATAAACATAAGTGATGACTTTGATGTCAATTTAATGGTTCTCTTTTGTGTTCCCTAACTTTTTTATCCATAATCTAAAGTGTAATATTTTATTTCTCCTAATCATCATTTGCCCGGATTATAACTTGCCCGAACTTAATGTCACATAATACCACATGCCATAAAATTGAAATCCCTAAATACAATGTACCCTAAATTTGTTTGTCATAAATACATATTACAATCAATAATATTCAAAAGACATAAAACCGTTTTAATTTCTAAATTGCGCTGGATGTAAACCTAAAACTATACTCAATAAAACAGTTGATTGTGAACATGGGGTTTTTATTTCCCTGTAAACATGCAAACAAGCATACACCATGCATGCTGCATGCAGTGAGCATGTAAGCGAGCATGCAGCATGCAAGCGAGCATGCAACATGTAGCAGGTATGGTTTTTGTCACGGCTCCGGCGTTGCAGGGCTCCGGCGGTCCCACGCGAGCTTATCGTCGCAGATGGTTTAACGCTCACCACCTGCTCCTCAACTCGCGGGCCGCCTCACCCCTTCGCGCCTACGCGATTCTAAATTTCACCCTAGGGGTAGGGCATACAAGAATGCGTGGAGTCGGATTTACAGCGATTCGTTTCTATTACTAAAAACAATTTTTTAGCAAATGCAGCAAACAATTTTACTTTAAATGAACATTCGAAATAATACACATTATATTTTAATACAATACTTAGGACATATGACTTTATTTCATGCAATATTAGGAGATTCAGTTATTATAGTACTCGATATTATGCCAGAATAGTTTTAGAAGTAAATATAAATTATGTAAAACAAACTTTTGAATTTTTGAAAATTATGTTTACTGAAGTTTATAGCAAACGTGTTATGGATAATTATTTTCGTACAAACAATTTTAGGAGAAGAAAGGGAGTACCTAATTTAACAACTCCACATCGTTACACACATAAACAAGAACAGAGTACTCCTCTTCAATTCTACATGTCATTGTGTGTGTACTAACTTTGACATACATTTCCTCGCCTCATCCAGATTTTAACCTTCAATTTCATGGCTAATCAAACAGTAAAACGACAAATAGACCTCCGTCAGACCCCCAATATAATATAGCACATTTATCATTGGAAGGGTAGACAGCCCCATAAATGAAAGGTGCTCCCTATAAATCTATGCAGAACCTTAATACGTTAGGACTTAGAGAAATCGGAGTTCCGTAATCTTGCTCCTAGGTCGAATTTCACCGGGATCCACCATTCAAGAAATTGGATTTATTATAGACGAAATAGAAATCTGTGAATTTGGGATCCTTTGAGTTGTCTGATGAATTCATTTTGAATGTTTGGCCGCCATTTTGTGTTTCATGTTTTTAAAATTGTGACAGTTTGTGGCGGATGGTTAAAAATTTGGATTAATATTCATTTCGTAGATTATGGTGCTAATAAGAGTAAGCATGCTTGCCATCCGGTTTCAAAAACATCACATTTTATGAAGCGAATACAACCGTCCCTACCCAAATTCAAATTATAATTTAAAGTCTGAAACAGCAGACTGTCCGCTTAGATTGTGAATCTAAAAGTAAAGCAACATTCTTCCCAAATCATAACCAAAAAAAGCCACAATTCACTTTCGGCTCAGCCTCAAATTGTTCCACAAACCCAAAATTCCGGGCTTCTAGACTTATGACAAGATTTGCATCACAAAGAAAGATACAATTGATCCCTCCTCTAGCTTCTTTAAAGTCGGCGGAATAAAGACAATTGTATATTTTGTTGAAATAAAAGACAATGCCAGGTTTGTGTGAAGGGTTGTAGTATGCAAATTAATGTAGGTACATTAACATAATGAATCTTGATTTACTGCCTTCTTACGTCATACTTGAGAAAACAAATATTAAGCTGGTGTAAGATGAAACTTGAGTGAGTTCAAATGAATTAGCCGACACGATGAACAGGCGGTAATGTTCAAGTCTGTTGAATAAAGTGTTCTGTTATAATCATGCTCAATAAACTTACATTAAATGTTAAAGTTTAAACAATCATTTCATTTTAATATTAGAGATTCCAAGTATTCTGACTAAAATAATTTAGAGTGAAGTAAAAATTCTTGAAATCTCTTCTTGTACCTAAATTTAGATAGGTAGACAGAATATTTTATGCTTAAATTACAGTCTGTGGAACTTAATTATTATCAAATTGACACACTACGGCAATCTGCCGAAACCTATTATAGCCATTTCATTTCATACAGCTGTCATAGAATGACAGTTGTGGTTTCCATATACGGACAATTAAAGTTTGTAGGTAGTTTATTTGCTTAACAATTAATTACTCTGTACAGTATATTATAGTAGTTAGCAGGTGTATGTAGGGTGGCTTATCTATAATTAATTTGCCACATAATAGTAAACTAAATAAAGGAAACTAAAAAAAAAGGCTCCAAATCAGAATGATGGTTAAAAAATTGTATGCATCCGAGAAGGCCACCCCATATTTTTTTTTACTAATACTGTTTTTTTAAAGACGCTGAAAAACCCAATTTTCACATATTGGTCAAACTCCACTTCTTTTCCAAAAATAAGACACCACTTTCCAACTACTCCAAACCTAATATAAAAGGTAGAAAAATAAAAAAGTCGATCTGTTACTATCACATTAAGGTCTGCCACAATCTTAACGCAATCCCGCGCTCCGGATCCCGTATCTCCGGATCTCGGGGCACAGCTCAGCAGATCAACGGGACGCCAATGAATTAGGTCCCGGGGGAGGCGTCAGTCGTTCGATAATTGTTGGATAGCTATCGGATAGGGATGTCCGGGCCGTGCCGGGATGCGACGTTGTTTATTTTATAGAGTTTCTTTTGTTTTAGTTGCGGTGTGCTTATTTGTTGTTTAGTTTTGGGTAGCCATTTTTATATAATAATATAATATCCCTCTGGGTAGCGGAAAATTTATTTAGATTATTACGTTGTAATAGTCCTTGGGGTTTTTAATAATAATATGATGTACAATAAGCTTTTCAAATAATTATTCCCTTATTTCCCTCGTCCTTATTATCATTAGTAGCCTTTTCAAGCCTCCGCTCTTTTCCGCCGTTGTACTTACTTGCTAAGTCGACAACTGTCAAAATTGATTTTCCTTTACAAGTTTGATTGCTTCCATTATGACCCAAATTCTTTTTGATCGGTCAGATCCTTTACTTAGTATTTATAAAGTATTTTTATTTCGTTGCTTCTGCGTTACACTTTATATTTAATCACCTGTCATAATTATACCATGTATAATAAAATATTTATTTTTTGCAGTCTACTGCGATCATTTGAATCCCGGAATACCCACATCCCAACTAGCGATCTTCAAATCCCTATCCCACCCTACCAGTCCATCACTACTGGCTGCCGACACGGCTGTTTCCAAACCACCTTGTTAGTATTCTGCCGACGGATTAAAATTTGGCTAATTTCGAACTCTCTTTGAGAAATCGAAATTTTGGAAATAATAGTCAGTTTTATTTGAGCGATTAAAATTTCACTGTCGCCTCCTGGGTTGATTTCTTGCTGATTTTGAAACAAATAATTAAGGATAATCGCTTTGCAAATAAATGGTTCTTTACACCTCCAGTGTGTACATACTAAAGATGCTCGGTTACAAAGGAACTGCTTTCTCTTTTGTGATATTTCTAGCTTTTCTTATTTATTTGTGAATAGTTATTGTAGCTATATAGTTTTGTTTTCTGTTTATCAAAATTATAATGTTCTTTTTATTTATTTTCTTACTTGTTGTAGAAATTACTTTTTTTTTAATTTTGGCCAACATACATACATACACTCACGCCTTCTTCCCATGAAACAGACAGAAACTACAGAACGCCACCAGCTACGATCCTTACGTCCTGCTTTCGCCGCGTTGGAATAATATTGGCCAACTTTATTTGATAACCACCAGCAACAGTACTCTATTACAAAATGATTACGGATGTTAGGTACTAATGAAACCAAATTCGTTTTTGAAGATAACCCACGAAACATTTCCAAGTCAATTAATACATAAATAAATGTAACTTCATTTCAATTCGTTCTCTCTTTATGTTAAACCAGAAACTTTTGATGAATTACTTTGTTGTACACCTAAGCACATTTTAATGAAGCCGAGAATTCACTGAGAAGCTCCTTGTCAAATCAGTAATCACTCCGCAAAATAATGTTTTTGTATTCGGTTTAAACTTTGTGTATACCTAAAGTTGTGTCATGTATACTGTAGAAGATGGTACCTAATCAAACTCAAAGTATTTATTTCAATTAAACCATTTAAGCACTTTTGGATCGTTGATGCCAAACGCCCATGCCAAAACGTAGTAGGTTCCAACGGAAAACTGCGGGCATGAAACTCCATGGATAGATACTCCACTAGGTACTTACTAATACCTCTCTATCTACATATTGTGACTGTTCCTAAATAATTATAACCTGATGAAATGTTCGTTTTTCATAATTATATTAATATTAGTGTTAAGATCGGCTTGAAAGCGTCCCGTCGTCTGCGCTTTCCTGTAGGGCTCGCAACCATACTTAGGCGCCCTCCCACCATTATAAGAAATGAATTCTCTTAAACTAAACTACCTTGTCCCGACTTTGAAAGCTAGGGGATAAGGTGGGGACACAAGGTGATGTTAATATTGGGAATTCACAGTTAGGAAACATAAGTATTATAATTAAAAATCAAAAGTCATTTATTGAAACTAGGCTGAGAATCAGCACTTTTTGAACATCAAAATTACATAAGACAGTCTCCCAAAACGCCCGTCCTTCACCACTTCCTAGTGCTTTAGCTAGGAAGAAGAAGTGGCGCAACAAACTCCTCAGCAGCACTGCTGTCTGTTCAGTTAGAAGAATTATAGTATTAAGTAATTAACATTACGAAACACAAAACATTAAATTAAATTATTTGCCATTTATGTCAGCTAGCACACGCCGATATTAAAAACTATACTCTAGCATAAATAAAAAATTAAAACGTAAACAGAACTTAATACATAATAAAAGCCTGAAGGCATAAAGGGTGTGCCCGCTTACATTTGCAATGCTGCATTATGTTTATATATTATGTAGCTGTAACTTGAAGTCACAAATGATAAAGTGGGACCTTCGAAGTAAAATAAAGAAACAGTTTACTAATAACAATAACAAAACTATAGTCAGCAAGATGACCTGCCACTATAAGCAGCACCCATTCACGAGCATAACGCAAATATCATCCATTACCACCCACACCATAATTGAGGAAAAGAGGCAACCGGACCCACGACAGTACCGCAAGCAGTGACTAAGGGAGCATGACGAACTTGCTGCCGGTTGCTCAAAAGAATAATATGATCAATTGCCTAAGTCGCCAGCTAACCACATATTGCAATACAACTCATTAAAACAACATTGAAATGAGTAGATTATGCCAATAATAAATGAAAAATAATTAAACTAAATTGACTAATATAGTCAAATAAAATAAACAATTATACAAACTCGTATAACTTGTCAGTAGGTAAGCTAATTGTAGAGAAATATTATAAATATTGTCTTGAGTTAATATCAGCGACCAAATATTCTTTTCGTTTAAGTAATCGTTGATAGAATAGTATGCCTTTGAACAAAGGTTGGGTTTTACTTAAGCTTTAAACGCATTAAAAGGCAAATCTAACAAAGAAGAGGGAAGCTTGTTATGAAAGTTTATACCAAGCCCTACAAATGAGTTATGAACCTTATGAAGCCGGCGATAGGGAGCACGTAGTTTGTCCTTGTTTCTAGTATTATCATTACGAATATCACTGTTTTTTTTTTGTATAGGTGTATATTTTGTCTAATATGTAATATGTTGGCGTTTGGTGAATTGTGATGCCACCGTGAGAATACCAATCTCTTTAAAAAAAAAACTCAGAGTATCTCTAGCACCTAGCTGGTAAATTGCTCGAACAGCTCGTTTTTGAAGAACAAATATATTTTGAATATCAGCAGCTTTGCCCCACAGCAGAATGCCGTAGGACATAACGCTACAATAATAAATAAAATATACTAGCCGAGATGTATCAACGTCAGTCTTACTTTCCTGACGGCGTAGGTGGCCGAACTGAGCCTTCCCGCTAGGCTTGATATATGTGATCCCGACTGAAGCTTGGCATCAACTGTTATGCCCAGAAATACTGCCGAGTCTACAGTTTCAAGCACCTCTTTATCTAAGACGATGTTGGGTCCTAGATTTCTAACATTCGGTATGGTGAACTTTACACATATAATTTTCTTGGCATTAATAACTAATTTATTTATGGTAAACCATTGATAGTGCACTGTTTACGTCGTCGAAATCTTGTCTATTCCTTTCTACTTTAAAGATAAGAGAGTTATCATCAGCAAACAATACAACGTCACAGATACCCTTTAAATAGAATGGTAAGTCATTAATATACACCAAGAATAAGAATGGGCCCAGTATTGAGCCTTGAGGTACACCTAACTAATTATAAATATGTAAAACTGAGAAGATGAGAGGGTCAAAAGTATTTGGTATATTATGATTTAGTATTATAAAATGTCGTAACGCCGACATCACCCTTCTCGCAGGTGAGCGCTAGCATCTGCAATGGCATATAGCATGGCAGTGTGGGGGGGTTAAAGGAATTGTAACGCTTGCGCTTTAATGAATCATTTATAGATACGTTCATTTATCTGTTTACCATGTACCCACTTCAGTGAGACCTGGGACAGTTTTACAACGTTTGTCTCATTGTACGTGTCCTGCTAGACCTAACGCATTGAACCTCCGAGAACACTAATACGATCCTAATAGAACATGTTCTCTATGCACTATACATATACTCAATCCTAAAGAAAGAGTACTGCGAACTCCAACTGCCATTGAGGGAGACAAGTTTTGAGTAGTTCTAAACGCGTACTAATGTTAATGATACCCTTAAGGCGGGCTAGCCCTTTTTTACTAGACAACAGAAAACTAGCACAATCGGACCGTAGACTCAATCTGTAGTAAAACTCATTGCGATCGTACTTGGTGTACACTGAAGTGGTATTTCGTCACTTCACATTTCCTTACTTATCCAAGTTTAGAGGTTGCAGTGAGAATCTCAGTGGCAAAATATTCAAATTGTCGTCTGTCGATATAATCGAATAGTGTCGATTCAGTAATTGGCTTACAAACAACCGGATGTGGGTTTTGTCGAGATACAGTCCGTAGCGTTCTTAGAACGTCTACCAATCTAGTTTGTGACGCTGTGTGAACCCTGCCCCCTTCTCCCAGAAATGTGCATACAACTAGCCTCACGCAACGTGCTCTGCGGCCAGACCCTTTTGGAAGCAGTAATCATCACTGACGTTTGATTGTTTTATAGTGTTATTAGAAATCGGCTTCCTAACCTAGTTCGATTTAGATTAACTGAGTATTTACGTTCTGCCTTCTATATGTGGTGCGTCAGTTAAGGGTGAACAGTCATCAAGAGTCAGGAGCGTTGGTATTCAATGTCAAGTATAGCGGAAGGCCTTCTCTGTTTTCTTATAACCAAACGAAAACGATAAATATCTGTTGAAGTACGGATTAGGAGGTGGTCACGTAATGCAAGATAAAATATAGTTAATATCAATTGCTCTCCTACGACAGCCCACAGGCCATACTGACTTGATATTTTCTAACTCCACTAGCCTGGACTTTCGTGCCTGTCGCCACTCGCGGTCCTGAGTGAACTATCCTCACATTTCCGTTATAGTTCCGATCTCCTAAAAATTACCATGCTCAGCTACCAGCCCCTAAGTTTTTTTGTAACTTAGACCCAAAACGCTTTTTGTATAGGTTCTTAATTGTTTTAAGGGTTCGTTTGGGTATCAACTAAGTGCGACAAGATGCGGCAATAGCATTGTGAATCGAGATTAGAAATCGGATATTTTATTCGTTTCTTTAGAATTTGTAGAAAACATTGCATCTTAACTGACGTAAAATATTGCCTTTTGACGAATGGCTGGCATAAGTGCCAGCCATAAAATTCAAACGGAATGGGTTTCTGCCATGTTTGATAGTGTTTTACAATTTTAAAGAAATAGGATATTTTGTTATTAATTAGGGTAACGTGTCGAGCTGTCAGACCATAAAATTGAGATTTAATGTCTTTCTAAGAGCCCGATATCATGTGACAATTTTAAAACACAAATACACACAAAACACAACACTTATAACACATACACACACATGAAACACATACACACACATGAAACACATATAACATTTTGCTATTAAATAGGAATACGTGACGAACAGGCACAATATGATACATAAATCCACGCGGATTAGCAGAAACTACAGAGCGCAACTTGCTACGGCTCTAACTTACCTTTTGTTTCCTTTACGTATATAAAGTCAGGAAAATTCATTGACAATCAAATTGACTGCCACCTTAAATTGCCCGTACATTCAAATCATGACTGTCATTCTTTAACAGTTTTGCGAAATAGTTAAAACACGGGAAATTGACGTACGGTATAATTTCATATACAATTTGTATACACTTTTCATAACAATGAATTTCCCTGACTGTAGGTGCATTGACCAAATACGAATGCCGTTTGAGAGTAGTACGCACCTAACTTTTTGAAAAACTCATTCTATCTGATAGAGCCTATAACATAAAAAGAAAAATCGCTACTTCACTTTTATCGTTCCAACCACCTAAAGATCTCTCACTTCTCAGGAAACAGCCCAAACATCATTACCGACCAATCAAAAGGATCGTACTGCCAGCTTTGTTAGCACTACCAATAGAATTGCCAATTCCAGCGCCGTTAGGAATGGCACTGGAATTGCCAATCGTCGGGCAGCGTGTGAAGACTGGCCGATATTGGCACAATTATTGAGGTGATGTAACAGAATAGTCAGTTTACTTTTGAGTGTTGGTCGTTGGGCAAAGTTATGGGTGGAAGTTTAGAAAAAAAAGTGATGTGGAAGCGGTCATAGAGTGCTTTATTTGTGTTAAATCGATTTTAGTCATAGCTTATGAGCGTCTAAGTGAGGTCTTCAACACAAGGGTCGTCTCTCAAATCGTAACAATAGGTCTGAACAAAAGAAAAATAAAGCTTTTATTTTCTGGCATCGTAGGCTCATAGCGTGTTAGTAATACAAGTTACTTAAAAAACTATGATAATAGTAACAAATTAGGCACATAAATACAATAATAAAATATTATAAAAACAAAAACGAAAAAACCAAAGCATCCAATTACAGGAAGGTTTATCAAGCCCCATGTCTGACATGTAGCTTGATAAACCTATCCATTGTAGGTTCATCTAACCTTTCAGAAAATATTTTCAGAATGCTATTGCTGCTTCCTCTCACTGCGTATTATTTACGCCACTATCTTGCGCATGATCGCGAAAAAATCATCAGTGTGCGCATCAGCGAACATCTGTGACGCTCCTCCTCCCTAAACCCTGTAACTATAAATTATAGTAAAGGATCTGGCTGTAAGCTTTACCTAACCTCCCCAGATATCCATACTTATTACTGGTTTACTCATCCATACTAATAATATAAATGCGAAAGTAACTATCTATCTATTACCTTCTAGCGCCCAAACCACTGAATCGATCGTTATGGAATTTGACAGATCAGATTTGACTGGAATCAGGAGAAGAATAATTGTAGGCTGCTTTTCAACCTGGATATAAGTATTAAAAATTATACACGCAGACGAAGTTGCGGTCAACAGCTAGTTATCTGTAAAAGGCTAGAATAGTAACGATCGACAACTTAGTAAGTGGTACCTACATCTTAACGTACCATTTCTAAAGATAAAAAGGTTCACACAAACTTTGTAAAAAATACAAAATTAGTTAAGGTTTAACCCAATTCCGCTATGCACCAATCCTCATAACATACGGCCTGCAATATTTCGACTGCCAGTAGCTCGCCTCTGCCAGGCATTTGTGCATATCTCATCTATCAGGCATTTTACTAAACAAAATTCTCGAGCTCCTTTGGTCCATTTCAAATATAAAATATATGCTTTGATATTTTCATGTTTATTTTTTAAATATTTTTTAGTTTTGATTACTTACATAATTGGAGTGAGTTTAATGTAAAAGTATGGTACGGTAAACTTTGAAAGAAATTTTACATTTGATAAAGCACACCCTAAACCGCTGAGGAAGCATTAAGTACACGTGCGGATTGTATGCTTGTAAAAATCATTGTTCAGGGGGAAATTAATGTTTTCAAGGAGTGCAGACCTTGCTTAAACAAACACTGTTTTTGAAATTATTTAGAGGGTAATATTTTGTTTGATCATCTTTGAGAAAAATCCTTGAAATAAACTTTTAAAGAGTAATACAAAATATTGCATCACTAAAGGCTCTTGAATTGAAAAGCAGCCTCTTAAGACAAAACATCTGAAGCAATCAATCATCACAAATACCAAATACAAACATACACAAACAAGATCCAATCAGGTAAATATAAATACATACAACGGTAATCAACCACACGGTCTAATTGCGACCGGTGTTGATACTACACCACAAGCTGATGCCACGGTATAGATGGGTACAGAAGGCCGGCTACATATGATGAGCGAAAAAACGCGCACACATAGACACGCCTCTTCGTACAGAAAGAAATAAGGTTTCTTTTTCACAGAAGCATTGTGCATTCTTATTCCAAAAATTTTGTATTCTCATCCCATCAAAATTGTATTCTAGCATTAAGGTAAGGTATGTCATACCAATGCTAAAATCTTAATTACAGCACGAAGTAAAATAATTATGTAGTTAGCAGCTGCACATTGTGACTGTGATAAGAAAGCTCGTTACTTGGTCCGATGCTGTGTTATAGGGTTTCCACAACACGATGTTTTTTAGTGTCTAAAAATTACGTTTGTACGAGTTTAAATGTTTGTAAACGCACCCACTATACAAGATAAATTCCTAGTGTGGGGCAAGGTTTAAAAAAAAAAATAAACAAAATATCAAGTCAGTTATTATAATTACAGATAAAACAAATAAAATAAACAGTGCAAGCGCACTCTTGACTGGCAATCGTTTGAGATACGTCTATGTGTGCGTGCGTTTTTACTCGTTTGATGGAGCTTCTGTAGGTACCTATCTATTCTGTGTCGGGACTGACCGTGGAATTATTCTAGCATGTTTAGAGATATGGGAATTGGAGTATTTGCTCTGGTGATGATTATTGACGTGTTAAGGCGGACAGGGATTAGTGTGGCAGGATTAGGGTGGGTAGAGTGCAAATTAGAGGTTACCTCAAGGCACAAAGATCATGAGGACATCAGAATGATAACAGATACGTCTTGTGTACGAACAACTTACCGTCATGCCTTCCCTTTTGTCTAAAATGTACTTTTGTATTTTTTTTTTTTGACTACACTTAATGTGGGGAACCACATATTATTTAGCAATGAACCCTAACTCATAGCAAATGTTCTGGTAAACGCAGCATGTAGTTATGATAATTAAATACTGCTACTGTTCCACCTTCTTCCTAATTATGTCCTGTTAGTATACAATAAAGATGTATCTTTTACCCAAGCTTCTACTTTCATAAATTATTAAGGGTTGATTTTACCAAAGCTAGACATCTTTTATCCGTGGAATAAAATTGACGTCTGACAGTTCTAGTATGGAAAAACTGTTTGTTCTCAATATTTATTCTCGGTATAAGACTTATCCTACGTACAAAAGTTTGGTGGAATTCGCCCTAAGTGAACCCCCTTGAAAGAAGAAGTATTAACAACTTTTTTGACACTGTAGCCTGACTAACAACTACACGGATGAAAACAATTATCAGTTCCCCGGCCATTAATAATCCTGAATCAAATAGCTATAAAGCCAAGACGGCTTTATAGCTATTTGATTCAGGATTATTCAAACAGGCTTTCAATCATAGTATCTTGAGATCTCAACATCTATTGAAATGGAGTTAATCTGTCACAAGATGCACTAATGCGTACAATTTGATGCTTGGGCTTCGAAGCTAGAGAGGCTGGCGATGAGCCTTTCAAGAGATTGATGTCGATTTCAATGCGATTGGGTTGATCTGTGTGACTTTTATTGTATATAGTGCTTTGTAGTTCTTGAAGGAGATTAACTCTGAATCTCTGTACTATTTTGAACTTACTACGATTCATCCGTTTGTTTCAATGACTATTTGCAACTCACTCATTTCTCAAATTCTTGTTTTTTTCTTAGATAACGAACATTTCTACATGCAACTGAAAAAACAATTTAAAAGCTAAATAAATATGATTTCTTGGCAGTAATCAAATCCGTGACACGTAACGAAAAAGCCAATTAATTACTCAGCCACTGAACCAATCTATACTTGATACCTCTGTAATATGTACCCAATATGTCTTTAGTTTTCCATAAGCCTTCGTAGATCAATATTCATAATTCTATTTCTTATTATCTTTTATCTTAATAGAATAAGTAATGTCTTCCATAAGTTTATTGCGTACAGAAGGGGCCTTAAGAAAGTAATAATATGTTACATAATTATTACATTTTGTCTTTATCTAATGCTTATTGAGTAGTAGTAATTGGATGTCCAACTATTATTTACTGAATCATTTACTTTTAAATATTTTATTTTATTGAGTATCGGTAAAGTTGCATTTACGTATACAGGGTAGCAGGGACATCGACGCGTAACCTGTCGCCATGGATTTAGTACATGATTTTTTTTTTTTTTTTTTTTTGTTTTTGATAAAACGTTGCCCCACACTAGGAATTTCTCCTGTGTCGTGGGTGCGTTTACAAACATTTAAACTCACATACACAAACAGCCAGACCCGGAACAACTACTTGCAGGTCATACAAATATTTGTTCCGTGCGGGAATCGAACCCGCGACACGCAGCGCAGCAGTCAATCGCTTAACCCCTGCGCCAACCGTGCAGTCAAAACACTGATTCTGAAGCCCCTACGTTGAAATTTTTCGTCAGTTATCTAAATAAAAAATCTGTTCCATACGTTTTGACCGCGCGTTAGGTATTGCACTTTTCGAGTTGAGTCTAGAATCATATTGTGATGAATTTATGGTTACAGTTTGCGCACCGATGCCCCTGCCACCATGCATAGTATTAAAGTTTTATAAAAAAAAAACCATAGGTATAGGAGTACCTAGTAAGATAATAAAAAATAACTACGTACAGTTTGTAGAATCTCTGTTTCACTGAAAGCACATTTTAAAAGAGGATAAACATAATATATATAAGGTGTATCTATTCATACGCGAAATATTTTAAGAGATACACGTATGTTATTTAAAAAAATTAAATAATTTTAAATTACTTGACACGCATAATAAATACTGGCTCTTTCTTATTTTTCAACATCTATTACATTAATTTCTACGCAGTATTTACTGTCTTTGAAGCGGGCGGCGGCATAAGATGGCGCGTGGTTCATAAGAATGATTAAAGGAGCAGAACGTGAGAACACCGCGCGCTCGCCTCCCTCCGCCGCGCCTGTTCAGCTCCGCACGATCACGATTCGCGTGTTGCACCGCAAGCGCCTTTGCTAACACGCGTCGGGCTTCGGGCAACAGACGCAACAATGCCAAACTATAGGTATACCAACCAGGAGTACCAGTACATGGTGGTGTGCTACAATAAAAAGTATCATATGGAGGTAATAAGTACCTACCTCGCGATAACCGATCGTGATTTGTGATTCCTCCGGTTCGGTTGGGCAACGACATCGAGTTTTCTGTTGGTAAGGAAATTATCAAAAACAGTGTGTACCTACAATAGTAGATAATATCCACGACTATCTATCTCTAGTAAGATTTTTGAATTAACTGACGGATACGATTCAACGCACTCGTAACCTCGCAGAGGTCATTAACTTATGCGAATTCGTGTTGAACTTATCAGCTGTTTATTAGTATTTACCTAGCTTACAGATATGTAGGTGCTGTATAATTATTAGGATTCAAATTTGTTTTAATCGCAGTTAGGTTCGTTTTCGTAAAACTTTAAGGAGGGAATATAATAATAATAAAACATTTATTTCAGACTACAATGGCCCATAGACATATACCTTACAAACTAACATACAAGTACTTATACATATAAAACAAAACTTGCGTTAATAATAGCTTAAAGCTATGTTAGTAGCACTTCACTAGCTTGTCCTTGTGCTGTCCTGTGGTACTTGTCCGCGGAAGTGACGGACACCAGGTCCTGCGGCCAAAAGTCTTCTTCCATGATGACGGGCAGATAACAATTCGGTACGCGCACCACGAACGCCTTATAGTTGACGTTGCGGTGTGACTCCAGTAACTGCACCCTTTGGCATGTGCCTCGTCTTCTGGCGCACGTACGCTACTATGTCTTCCGCCTTAGTGGAGTAGTGTAGGTGGGAGATGTACACCGGTGTGTTTGGCTTAGCGGCGCGCAAGATGACTTCGGGCTCCGTAGGAGCTTTGCCGCAGCGGTTCCTGTTCGCTCGCGATCGGCGCTTCCGCCTTTGCACCGTGACAAAACCCTCATCATCAGGCCTATACGGCGCCTTTTCTGGCATAGGCTTCTTACTTGAAGCGCCTGGAGCACTTGTGGTGACGCTAGCGAAATCCTTTTGTAGGGGCTTCGCCTGGGCTGCAGACACTGGCAGCGGGACGGGGGTGAGGGGCTCGGGTGGCGCTGCGTAGAGGAGCTGCGATGACGGGCGCGGGGCTGCGGAGCATGCGGGCGGGGCGCTTTGCAACTTCAGCAAACGACGCGTTGACGTGGAATATGATGACGATACATCGAGGCTGGCGCCGCGACACATGTTTACGTTAGACGCATCGACAAATGACCTAGTTGCACACTGTTGCGCAACTTGCTAAATTCCTTGCACAAATCGGTAAGAGTGTCTTGGGATGCATCTAGCTTCGCTCGAACATCCGCGAGGTGGGCTTTCAGAAAGACAATGTCCTTTAGAAGGCTCGTTACATCAACGAACGAATTAATCAGGAAACTGCACCACTACGGAATCCGTGGCACCTCTCTGGATCTTCTTACTTCTTACTTAAGTGATAGGATTCAGAGAGTTGATGTTAACGGAAAAAGATCACCCGGATCGGTAGTAAGAATGGGGGTCCCTCAAGGCTCAATTCTTGGTCCATTTTTATTTCTTATTTATATAAATGACTTGCCTTACCTCATAAAAGATAAACATGATATAGTGTTGTTTGCAGACGACACTTCACTTTTATTTAAACTCAAACGTCAGCAGCTGGTTACTGACAATGTAAATAGCGCCCTCGCAAAAGTAGTTAACTGGTTTAACGTTAATAACCTTCTTCTTAACGAGAAAAAAAACTAAATGTATTAAGTTTACTTTACCACATGTTAGACAGGTAGAAACAAGTGTTCTCATAAAGGGGGAAGAGTTGAAACCCGAAAATACCACAGTATTCTTAGGCATAACTTTAGACGCTAAGCTGCAATGGGGCCCCCATATAGATAAAATGTCAAAAAAACTTAGCTCTGCAGCATACGCTGTTAGAAAAATTCGTGGTTTAACAGATTTAGAGACAGCCCGTTTAGTATACTTTAGTTATTTTCATAGTGTAATGTCGTACGGTATTCTGCTGTGGGGAAATGCCGCCGATATTCAGACGATTTTTGTTTTACAAAAAAGGGCAATTCGCTCAATTTATAAATTAAGTCCCAGACACTCCCTCAGAGAAAAATTTTAAGAGATTAATATAATGACTGTGCCTTCTCAGTATATTTATGAAAATCTTTTGTATGCACATAAAAATATTAATCTGTTTAAAAAATACAGTGATATCCATAGTATAAATACTAGGAACAAACACAAATTTGTTGTTCCTACAACCAGGCTCAAGAAAATAGGTGGCTCGTTTAGATGTCAATGTATACATTTTTATAATAAACTTCCTAGCCACATTCAAGAACTAAGCCTTAATAAATTTAAATCTTTTATAAAAAGGAAACTATGCCAGAAAGCCTATTATACTGTCAAATACTTTATTGAGGACAAAAAGGCTTGGGAGTGAGCTGTTCCAATAAATTTACACAGGGAACGTTGATTTATTTTTTTTGCTAACTATTGTACTTTTAATCTTTGCTATAAGTATCTATAACGTTTTACATATACAATGACATGAATATTTACTGTATAAAGTATTATATTATTTTAATTGTTGTGAATGGGAGGACTAATGTGGATCATTGTTCCAGTTTGAATCATGTTCTGGCAGTTTGAGTAGTTTATGTGGCCTACCCAAATGTCCTTTCTTTGGTATTGTTCGTCGAATCGTTGAGCTCCTTAAGTTCTGAGTCGAGCTGCACGGTTACTGACAAATGCGTGCACTGTATGGACAGGTCCACTCAATCTGTGTGGTTCTTTTCTCAAAAGTCCATTTCAGACACCAATCTGCATGGTCCTCAATGATTATGTCCGGATTTTATATACACATTGACATTAATGAATTTTATATACATATACTATGACAAGAGTATTTACTTTGTAAAGTATTATGCTATTATTTTAACTATTGTGAATGTGAGAACTATGTTGGTCATTGCTTTTTTTTGTATTTTTACTCTTAGTGTAATCATGATCTGGCAGTTTGAGTAACTTGTGCGGCCTACTCAAATGTCCTTTCTTTGGTATTGTTCGTCGAATCGTTGAGCTCCTTAAGTTCTGAGTTGAGCTGCACGATTGCTGACAATTGCGTGCACTGACTGGACAGGTCCACTCAATCTGTGTGGTTCTTTCATGAAAAGACCATTTCAGACACCGATCTACATAGCCTTCACATGATCTGACCAAGATTCTGTCTGGACTTTAAAAGAGACTGTGACCTCTGAGTTTGTTTCGGCCTTTCTTCTCAGAGTAGTCAGATAGGAAACGCCGACCTCATCTAGTTTAAAAAAAAAATATGATTGACGTGTAAAAGTGTTTGTAAAAACCTACTTACAGAAATAAAGTCATTTATCATTTAACGTGGTCGAAGGTGACGGGTGGAAGCTTATGCACCTCCTTCACTACAAACGTTGGCACGTTGTCTGGGTCGGTCTCCTTGAACAGCGTGATAATGTCTTGCAGGCTTCTTTTAGTCCCGTCACGCTGGTGGGACACCATCTGGTCGCACTTGTTTAGCACACTGAACAACAATAGCTTGGCAGTAGTTATGTCATTCTCGCTGAAGTTCGTTGCGCAGATTTGGACAGCGGATCCATGACACCACGTAACCACCACGTAATCTCTGATCGTGTATTTCCTTTGTTTCTGCGTAAATAAGGAGATCATCAATAAACAATATAACACCCTCTATATCATCGAAATGTTCGTATAAACGTTTATGGAAAATTTCTGATGCCGATGATATACCGTATGGCATTCTCAAAAATTTAAACCTTCCAATAATATTGTTAAATGTACAGAGATCTGTACTGGCAGGGTGTAAATTCACATGCCAAAATCCCTGTTTAGCATCTAATGTACTATAATATTTGGCACCCGACAGGTTGGCGGTTATTTCTTCTAGAGTAGGCAGCTTAAAAGGTTCCCGCTTTATTGCTTTGTTTAAGTCACGCGGGTCTAAACCAATCGGTGGGTCCCCCAACTTTTGCAATAATACCCTGATTTTCCATTTCCATTCGTTTTTCTTTTACTTGTTCTTTTAATGCAATAGGTAACTTTCGTGGAGCATGCACTACAGGTCGGTACCCATCTTTTAATTGTATTTCATATTTACCTGGCAAACAACCCACTCCAGTAAATATGTCAGGAAACTCATCCAGTATATTTGCATATCTTTTATCTGTCTGTTTTATACTCATTACTCTTTTCAATGATTTTAGTTCATCACATGTAAAATATGTGTATTATTTTTATATTTTACTTTAAGATAACATTTACCAATGACTTTAATCTGACTACCTGGATATCCCTGTAACTTCATTGTTGTATGGACTAATCTAAGCTTAAAATCGACATGTTTATTCCAAATACATAATGCGACAATCCACTCGTTACTAGAATAACTATCAATAGCGTGAATTACCTGATCGCTGGAGTATTCTCGTACCTCGTACACACGACACATTCTTGAATAATGGTTCATTTTCCTACACTTACCACATCGCTGACCATAAGCTGGTCATTTATATTTGTCATGGCTTTTCCCACATCTTCCACAAACTGCACGTGATCTTCAACGATCCTCTCCTGGTTGTTCGCAGGGGTGTCCACTTGATCTCTGCCCATCTCTCTGGTCCCGATCCTGACGGGAGGCTCTAGCATCTTCACCACTGGAACCAGATGACCGCCATTTCTTATGACGCGGCACCGAACTTCTTGGATAGTGTAAATTTTTTTCTTCCTTCTCTTTGTTTGTAACGGCATGTACATTATGAGTATGAGCCTGATTCTCGTTTTTTATATCTTCCGCTTGCGCTCGAGATACTTCCGCTAATCTACAGATATCTATAGCTTTCGGTAAGGACAAGTCTGGGTCCACTTTAATTCCACATTTCATCTTATCACGAACTCACAGCATAAATCTTTGAACTCGCACTTTGCTGCTATTTTATTCAGTTCAAATACGTATTGTTCAATTGACTCTAAATCTCGTTGGTCGCGGGTAGAACATGTATGTCTCTCTATCGTTATATTCTTTCATGGCAAGAAAAATGCGTCGAAGTCCTTTAGCAAGTCTTCTATAGTTTTGTACTCGCTTGGAAATTGTTCATATACCTCACGACATTTTTCTCCAATGATATGTAACAAGATGTTGATTTGCACAATTTTTTCTTTACGATGTAGTTCACAAGCTTCATAATATATCTTGAACGCCTTTTTCCATTTTTCTCATTCCTTGCTTAAATTCCCCGATGTTACATTGTTATGTCGTTTTCAAATACCAACGGTTGCGGCGGTTGCAAAATTGACTCCATTGTAGGTATGCTTCATTTTTAATATCACTTATGCTTCTTCGAATAATTCGGAATTACGGATATGTATCAGTTACGTTTTCCATTTATTTCACGTCTATCTACCTTTGGTTTTTAAATCGGCTAACTAACTTATTTAGCTACCGGCTGCGCCGTGTTATGTTGGGAGACAGGTAGACAGTATTCAAACTCAGTGGTCGAGCAAAGACCAGTTTAATGTACTTCGTTCACATATAATTTCTACTGCCTACCTTCACATCCAGCTTCTGCTGCAGGAACGCCAGCAACTCATTCGCCACAAGTTTATTACTCATGGCGAGAAAATTATGAGCCACAGCCACGGAGCAGAAACAAAGAGGAGGTGTTGCAATCAAAGAAGTCCATCAGCCACCAATGTAGTCGTTACGTCACACGGTAGTTGCACTACTTGCGACCAGGCGGCGCTTTCGTCAGTACAACTGTCGTTGTGAAGCGGATAGGTTGTCATGTATTTGTTTAGTCTTTTAAACGATTAAAAAGTATTCCCGACCCATACTCATTGCATTAACATGAAATGCTGTTTTATCTTGCAGAAGTTATACGGATCAATCAAATTCAAACGGAATAAAGATATCTTTCCACTCGTAAGTAAAATTAAAATTAAATTTGTAATTTATTTCTTCTCGAATGTTCGGTAATTGCCGCCCCCTATCGGCAAGTAGCGGAAGTACTGACAAATTGCAGGACCGGACTCAGACTTTTTTGATAAGCACATACCTACATAATTATATTATATTATGCTATATGAAAAGTGAAGTCAAATAGATGTCGACTTACAGCAAAAAACGGAATTCGGTTTAGTTTCGGTAACTAAGTTCAGAAGAAAAATTTAGAAGAAGAGAAGATTTAAAGATAAAAAAATAAAACTATGATTATAAAAACGTTTTCTTTATTTTTCCCTCACACTTGTTAATTTCTGGTAGTTTCGGTTTCGGCCGAATCTGAAACCGCTGCCGAAATTCGGTTTCGGTTTCAGTCAAAAAAATTATTTCGGTCGGACATAATAGAAATAAAACTATATCGGTATATTATAAAACTATTAAACCTGATTCCGGCTCCTTACAATAAAAGCGACACATAGCAGACGACATCTTAGGACATCTGTCTAATTTGCCTATGAGTTGATTTTGCTACTATCCACTAGATGGCTTTCTGCTGTTTGGGCTCCCCCCGCACCCCGCGAGGCTGCGACACTACTTTTGTATGGAGAATGACTTTACAACACCTCCTCTTTGTTTCTGCTCCGTGGCCACAGCTTGTGCTGCGCTAGTCAATACACAGAATGTGTAAACACGTCCGCATCGGAACGCGGCACAAGCAAAACGAAATAATAATAATGTACCTACTTAGGTTTAGGTGGTTTTGTATATTAAATTCGAAAAAACCATGCGAACACAACCTCACCAACACGCAGCTTGACACAGAATAGACCACAGACTACAATATAGTATAGGATATAATAGACTTAGACGAGATGCCCTGCGCTACCGCCGCCGGTCTCGCCTGTCGGGGGGGTCATTCATAGAATAGGGAGTAAAGGTTTTATGCAAAACATCTCAAGCAGTTTTTAAATGATAATTGACGTAAAATAAAAATAAAAAAAAACCTGTCTATAGGTTCTGTACTAGCTACAGGTGTATCTCTTAAAATATTTCTTGTATGAATATATACACCTTATAAAAAATGGAAAAAAGGTTTATAATAAAATAACTAACAAAAGATTAAAATATAATAACCTAACTTATCTAAAACGATTAACGAACTTAATTAATTATAACTAATCAGTTATTACTTTAGCACGAAAATATAATTAAGGCAGCAGTAACGTTGAACATGATCAAATTCGTATGATTTGATGCTCATTAATTAGAATAAAATAACGATGATCTTTTCTCATCAGCTGAACCCAAAATATGGGTTTCATAATAATATCAGATAACTTATATTCGCCCCTCAAGGGTCTATATAAAGACCAACCCTTAATCCAACCCACACCGTACGTCATTAAACTAACGTTTAATTTAGACCGAATTTTAACCGAAGGGTTAAAACTAACACAGTTTCAGATCAACGGTCAGATTATCCAAAGTTAAACAGTTAATGAATGTGATAACCAAACTTGTGAAATCTGCCTGGTATATACGTCACATGAATGATGACACCGTCTGTATAATTAGATGTAGATGCAAGAAATTTTAGACTCAATTTCGTTTGAATTAAGGTTGGTTTTGACGATGGAGACGTGTATTACGATAGGGATGAGCAGATGGATATTCTATATATATGGAGTAGAAGTTTGTTCAGAGATCGATTGATTACTCAGAATTGTGAAGACAGATGTTCGTAGTTTGTAATATTCTGTTGTCCTTTTAGGAATTTATACTTTACATTTTAGTCTTGGAAAGGAGAAGAAAAAATAAGCCTTTTTCAACACAACTTTGGTTATCTTTACTTGCGCTTCAGTGGGACTGTCACAGGCCGGTAGTATGTATCATTTACCGTTCTAAAACTCTTTTACTTTTATGAACCTGAATTCCAGTGTCTTTACCGTAATTTTCATCGTCTCAGTTGAAAGTTCTTTGCTAAGGTCGCCTACGCCCTTTATTAGGTTTTTAGACAAAGGAATTCATTGTTTTCAATTCCTTTAGACACTTATTACGACCCAAGTTTCTTGAATCTTGATAAAGCTAGATACAATAGGATAAAGTTTGGTCTTCAAACTGAAAATACCAAGGTTTTACTAAAAGCAAAGTCAAATTCCGTATCAGCATCTTCCTAGATTATAATACTCACACTTCACTTAAAATTTCTTGTCTTCTCTTTATTACAAGAAACTGTATAAATTCCACCTGCATTTTCCAAGTTCCTTCTCGTTAAGTTCGCAATTTAACTAAGATAATTTAATTAATTAGTACCTACAAATAACGAAGTCTTGTTTCTCCGCGCTCATGAAAGTGATGTGTGTTCAGAACATGTGGAGATGTTGTTCTTGCATACTTGCTTCTATTCATAAAATTGTTCGGTTCTTTGGTTCTTCTTTAACGGCATCTACGCTGCGTAACGTGCAACTGCGACTCTTCCAAATATACTGGTATTCTTTTTGCTAGTTTAAAAGGATCTGTAAATGGTTTAATTGAAATAAATGCATTGTATTTTACTGCTGCCTTTAAAAACGTCACTTAAAACTACATCGTCAATTACACCAGTCACTAGCTGCTGCCCATGGCTTCACCCGCGTGGAGGTCAGAAATTACCTTATATTACTCCTTATAACATCAGCTATCTGCCAGTGAAAGGCCTGTCGAAATCGGTCCCGCCGTTTCGGAGATTTGCCGGAACAAACACACAGACAGACGGATAGACCAACAAAAAATTTTAAAATTGTTCATTCTTGTTAAGTTTATACTTAACAAGAATGAACAATTTTAAAATTTTTTATTCTAAGCTGTTATTCTAAGCGGTGAACAAATATAAATAGGAAGGGTAGTCTTTAAACATCAATAATTATAAATTTATCTATTATTCAAAAATGAACACTCCAAAGATATTTTAAGTAACGGCTGTGAGTGCGGTACTATGTTTCAGTTTTCTGTCACTAACCGACTGGTGTTCTCGTATCTCTCGTACTTTATATTTACGTGAGTTATTCATTCATACGTTTTACAAATAAATAATCTTTACCCAAAGGAATGAGTATACATAACAATATTTATGTAAATGTGTGCAAAAATAGTGAGACAAGTATTTTCTAAACAAATCATTTCGTGGAATTGTTTGAACAAAATTAATAAAACATACAATATTGTCGGGAATTATGAAAAAGATTTTGTTTATTTTTATTGTTAACCGTGCTCACATAAATATTTACGTAGGATCGTAAGTTACATACTTACTTGTAAATTTAGTGATGAATTTGCCGGATGAGAGATCTTGAACAAGATCTATAGATACAAAGTGCAATCGAGAGATCTTGAACAAGAGGTATAGATACAAAGTGTGATCGAGAGATCTTGAACAAGAGGTATACATACAAAGTGTGATCGGGAGATCTTGAACAAGAGGTATAGATACAAAGTGCGATTGAGAGATCTTGAACAAGATCTATAGATACAAAGTGCAATCGAGAGATCTTGAACAAGAGGTATAGATACAAAATGTGATCGAGAGCTGATCTTGAACAAGAGGTATACATACAAAGTGTGATCGGGAGATCTTGAACAAGAGGTATAGATACAAAGTGCGATTGAGAGATCTAGAACAAGGTCTATAGATACAAAGTGCAATCGAGAGATCTTGAACAAGAGGTATAGATACAAAGTGTGATCGAGAGATCTTGAACAAGAGGTATAGATACAAAGTGTGATCGAGAGATCTTGAACAAGAGGTATACATACACAGTGTGATCGGGAGATCTTGAACAAGAGGTATAGATACAAAGTGTGATCGAGAGATCTTGAACAAGAGGTATACATACACAGTGTGATCGGGAGATCTTGAACAAGAGGTATAGATACAAAGTGCGATTGAGAGATCTAGAACAAGAGGTATAGATACTGTTGGGAATCGAACCCAACACAGCACGTTGCACGCGGACTGCATGCGCAGGCAGCGTGATCAGCGCGTCATCGGCGAGTTGAGACGCGGCGCGGCGGCGACACGGCTCGGCCCGATGACCACTCGCTTCAACGGACTCCACCGCGACGGACGATACTCCTTTCTTAATTTATATTATTAACTGTTTGTACGGGAAAGTTATATTGTTAATAAGAACGGCAATAAACCATTGCCAGTTAAAATACAGTCCACTCTTTTATTGCTCCCCGCGCTAACATTGGTCCTTCAAGGATCTCGCCGTTTTATTTTCAAAAAGTAACGGTCTCGGTAGAAAACCTTCAAACTCGAAGCTCTTCAGTTGCGGTCTTCAGCGGCGACAGTTCCAGCAGGAGTCGTCAATTTCCTGTCGAAGAAACTTCGCGTAGCACCCGCAACACGCCCAGAGGACGAAGTCATCCAGAGGTCGACCGGCGTCGGACTTCGGACCCGTCGAATGTTCGAGTCATCGTAACGGACAAAGAACAACGAAAAATTGCAGATCATCGTTTATCCTGTGGATGGTTTAGACATTCTGTGAGTTCATTCCAATTTATCCCTTACCTATTTATTCCTATTCTTTGTCTTATTTCATATTGCGTTTAAATAGCTATATTAAAGTGAGCGCTTTCATTTATCTTCAATTTAAGTCGTTTAGTGACGATAATTCTTATTCATAGCCTTACATTTCTCTAAAATCACTTTTCTGCTTACCTTAGCTAAAATACAACGGTAAAATTAACCATCAGTTTACGCAATTCCTTCGTCTCTTATCTATAACAGCTGATTGCTCGGCGACGTACTTATTACCTTAGCATCAGCTGTTCCTTGGTTCGCACCTCGAGTCATTCTTTTAAAACATTAGGTAGTTAAATTTTTTTTTATTGTAAAAAAACTGGTTTGCTGTTTCATTAGTTCATTTGCAAGTTTGCTAGTGGTGTATTTAACGCTATTATGGCTGACGAGAAGGTTCAAAAACTCGTCAAGAAACGCAGCTGTTTGAAATCCAAGCTTACAATTTTTAACAACTACCTTCACATGCTCAAAAGTTGCACCGAACTTAGCAGCTTACAACTTTTAGATTTAGAGACCAGATACAATAAATTTGATATCTTATATTGTGGATTTCGACAAGTTACAGTGCGACATCGAGGCGTTGCTGGATAACCCCGATGACGAGAGCGAGGAGCGTGAGCAGTTTGAGAACCAGTATTATAAGCTGGTGGCGACGGCGCGGAGTCTGCACGGTGCTCGTCCCCCCCCAGTCTCGCAGTCTTCGAGATGGTTCCGTGACGGGTGTCGAGGATGTACAGGCAGGTGGTTTGAAATATAATTGTGTGAGGTTGCCAAAAATTGATTTACCACTTTTCCACGGTCACTATCAGCACTGGCTAGAATTTAGAAACACTTACATTTCACTCATTCATAAACATCGATAACATTCCTCTTCCTATGGGAATAAGTCTAGCTGACCCTTCTTTTAATATACTGTCAGCAATAGACATCTTAGTTGGGGTCGAAGTATTTTGGTCCGTCTCATGCACTAATTCCATTGACTTGGGTAAAAATCAGCCCAAGCTAAATGAAACAAAACTGGGATGCCTAGTGTCAGGGTACGTCGCCCTTCATAAGTCACACTCTTCTTCTCCCGTTTGTCATTTTTTAAACGTGGACGCCGATCCAGTCTTATCTTATTTCTCGGTATCAAATAACATCGCAGCCAAGCATTCTCTATCTTCTGAGAAGCGTTCCTGTAAGCAGGGCTTTAAGAAATACGGACGACGGACGCTTTGTGGTAACCATGCCGCTGAAGGAAAAACCTTCAGTCTTGGGCGGTTCACTTCAAAACACAAAGGGTCGGTTCATGTCACTTCAATATCTTAAAGGCTCTGTCTTCAAATATAGGTACAAAAATAGGGAGTCTTCGCTTGGCTGTCTTCGTAGTGATTTTTACCGAAATATTGTTTATACCTACGGTCGGCAGACAATCCGGCGAATCTTGTTTCCTGCGGGCTGAAGGCTGATTCCATCAGTTGTTCATCCTTGTTGTGGGCTGGTGCCACTTTGCCCACAATGTCCAATCATAACGAGAGACACGATCGACCAGTACTGGTTTCTTGTTCTGTTGTACCTACATACTAACAATAATTCCTAAGTAGATTCTTTAGTGTAGTTATTCATTGATCATAATTTCTTAATATTTCATAGTTTATACAATTTACATTTTATTTTCTGGTCCTCATTTTTATACTTTGATAACCTATGAATAAATTAGATGTGTCCTTACTTGTAATGTAATACACAAAGTATTAATTTGTGTATTGTAGCGTTGTATACGCTGAGACAGTGATGCTAGTAGACAGGAGAAGCAGAGATTGCAATTTCATTTAATCATTTTTGGCAATTTTATCTGCAATTCAACACAAGCCTGTCATATCGAACTCATTGCTGTGCTATCAGTGAAGCTTACTTATTCGCTCTTCAATCATTCTTCGGAATTAACTATACGCTTCCTAACTTCTTATTATTATTCTCTTATCTATACTCTTTGATTGCTTACCTGTTGTGAGAAATGGCTACCTGCTTCACTCAAATAAAAGCTAGTTTAAACTCCTATCCGCTTATTCCTCTTCCCTCAGAACCCGTCAACTCTTCCACTGTCATTCCTTTTGTTTCCATTGGACGGCCACTTAATTCTACTCTCATCCACAGGTATCTGGAGGATGGCAATGTGACACACCTGCAGTGATTTGGCAGCAGCATATTTGGAAGAGTCTTGAGTGTTTACTCTGACGCGGGCCGTGAATACAAGGGCATACATTAATATTTGCCCCCTTCCAGAATTTTGAAGTCTACACTTCAACCCGGGCAGCATGTTGGGAATCGAACCCAACACAGCACGTTGCACGCGGACTGCATGCGCAGGCAGCGTGATCAGCGCGTCATCGGCGAGTTGAGACGCGGCGCGGCGGCGACACGGCTCGGCCCGATGACCACTCGCTTCAACGGACTCCACCGCGACGGACGATACTCCTTTCTTAATTTATATTATTAACTGTTTGTCCGGGAAAGTTATATTGTTAATAAGAACGGCAATAAACCATTGCCAGTTAAAATACAGTCCACTCTTTTATTGCTCCCCGCGCTAACAGATACAAAGTGTGATTGAGAGATCTTGAGCAAGAGGTATACATACACAGTGTGATCGGGAGATCTTGAACAAGAGGTATAGATACAAAGTGTGATCGAGAGATCTTGAACAAGAGGTATACATACACAGTGTGATCGGGAGATCTTGAACAAGAGGTATAGATACAAAGTGTGATCGAGAGATCTTGAACAAGAGGTATACATACACAGTGTGATCGGGAGATCTTGAACAAGAGGTATAGATACAAAGTGTGATCGAGAGATCTTGAACAAGAGGTATACATACACAGTGTGATTGCATTTCAATATCTTGGGTGAACACCAACATCATCTTCTTAATTTACTGTCTCGAACAAAACTAGAACTTAAAGCATTTATTTTAATTAAATCAATTACAGGCACTTTTGAAACGTCAAGGGTTCGGTCGGTCAGAAAGATGAAGTTAGTTGCGCATTCCAAAGCGTAGTAGGTACCTATGGAGAAGAACGGCTATGAACCTCCACGGATACTCTTTTAAATCAAATCATCATAAAATAATCATGTTGAATTTATAGAAAATTATGTATTATCATATCGTGGCAAAGTCAAAGTCAAATCATTTATTTCAAATAGGTACATAGAAGGCAGTTTTGCACGTCAACATTTACAAGAAAATAGAATTGATTATAGTCGCTCCTTCCAAAAGGTGCAGGTTCGTATGGAGAAGAATGGGCAAGAAACTCCATGAACTTAAGTTCTTCTATGGAGCCCTCAATTGAAAATTCGTCCACTGTTGGTCATGGGCTAATAACAGCTGCATGTGACAATGGAGTTTAACATAGCTCTACCAATTGATAACATATTACATCTCTAAAAAAATACTGGCTTTTCTTACAATCCAGAAAAGTTTTTATTTCAACAAACGTCATGGAAAGTCTAAATTTTATAACACTTTCAAAAATTGTTAATTGTTGTTTCCAAATTTTATTATAGAAATTAATTGAATAATTTTGATGTTATTTGTCTTTATTAAATAATAAAATACAATACAAAATAATCTATATATAGAATACTGTCTAATTGTTTATTATCAAACTGGTATAATAAGTAACTGATTGAATAGTTTTTTTGTACTGTACCCTACAGGGTCCGTAATCGTACCTTGGCTTTAAGCCACTGTAACATTTTAAAATATTATAGAAGGCAAATAAAGATACGAATATGAATATTTTGCGCCAAATTTAAAATAATAATGTTGGTTCAAGGAATCTGAACATGGTGAAGGTTAAAAAAACATATTTGGATATTGCTAACTGGGTCACTATTCTCAAAGCTGGGAAAAATCTCGACATAAATGAAAATTCTGTACGGGAGTCACACAGAAAGTTTTTAGAATAGGCCAGTAGGAAAAGCAGCCGATGAAAAATTACTCTTTAGGAATCTGTAGATTGGGCACGCCACAATTGCAGCGATAAGTCTCCCCTTTGAGGAGTGGCTAGACAGGCGCCACGGCGTCCTCACCTTCCGCCTGACGCAAGTCCTCACCAGACACGGTTGTTTCGGGAGGTTCCTGTTCCGGATAAGGTGGGAGGAAACGCCCGGGTGTCACCATTGTGTGGATCGCCCGGAGGACACGGTGGAGCATACGGTGGAGGTCTGCCTGGCTTGGGCGGAGCACCGCCGTGTCGCTTCGTCGCGATTCGCGTGTCGTCGATTCGCGGTGGCGATCTCTCACGTCGGGCCCTGGTCTAGGCCATGGTACTTCTGCGAAGCAGTATTGTTCGCGAAGGAGGAGGCGGAACGCGTGAGGCAGAGGCAAAATTCGCGCCCTCACGCCCCTAGCCGCCGCAGGAGACGCCCTGGGCGTCGGGAATCGCCGGCTGATTCCCGGGCACCGTAGGCGTGGGCTTGCGAACGGCGAGCAATGGGCAGCTCGCCGTTCGATAGGGACCAGGCCTGTCAGTTGTTTTCTTAAAACGAAAATAGAAATAACTCTGTACTTTATTGTGTATTTCTTTTAATTATTAACCAATCACAGCTGTTAATAGGTACCTTATAAATATTTAGCAAGAGATTTACTGATCAGATAATTAATAACTTTAGTTCAAATTCTGCTACAGACGTTTCACTCGAGTGAATGATTCACTCAAGTGAATGTTCGTTTTGTTTAATCACATCCAAAATTCTTTATTTTTACAAATTTCCAACTTGCCAAACTTGATGGCGAGAAACGCTCGTTTGACATACGTTACATAACATTAGTTAGCGTTTGTAATTACAAACGCTAACTAAAAATTGCATACCTACTCTCTGACCATAATTGATATAAATCTCTGACCTATTGACCATATCTGTTTTATAATGGCACTACTCGTACCTTTGCAAACAACTAAGACTTGAATCAATAAACATTGTATTTTTTTTTATTATTATAAGTAATGGATGCAGGTCCACTCAATCTGTGTGGTCCTTTCCTCAAAAGACCATTTCAGACACCGATCTACATAGCCAAGCCTAGATTTTGTCTGGACATTAAAAGAGACTGTGACCTCTGAGTTTGTTTCGGCCTTTCTTCTCAGAGTAGTCAGATAGGAAATGCTGACCTCATCTAGTTTTTAAAATACGATTGACGTGTAAAAGTGTTTGTTCAAACCTACTTACATAAATAAAATCATTTATCATTTCAAATGTTTCGATTGAAATAAATGATTTGACTTTGACTAAATGTTAATAGGAATAAAAAAGACAAACTTTTAACAAATAAATCAACTATCCGATATCAGGGATGCAAACACAAGTTTCAATCTGCGTTCATACAAAATTACAAAGTGAAGCGTCTGTATTCCCCGGAGGCTTTACGCGGGGGTCGTGCGGTCCATGGCTACATATGGGGCCCCGGTGTGGGCGCGTTCACTGCGGCGGAGAGCCGCCCACTATCTGAACGCGCCCCAAAAGGTGGTAGCCGTAAGGCTGATCCGGGGCTACCGCACGATCTCGGGCGAGGCGGCAAGCCTCCTTGCCGGACTGCCGCCGTGGGATCTGGAGGCGATAGTCCTCGCGCGCCTGTACGAGTGGCGCGCGGAGGCACTACGCCGGGGGGAAACCCCGCTTCCGCGGCAAATCGCGGCGGAGCGGACGGACCTCCGGCGCGATCTCATGGCGGCATGGAAAGAGCGACTGTCGCAACCCAGCGCAGGGCACGCCACGATAGCGGCGGTAAGACCCCTCTTTGAGGAGTGGCTAGAGAGGCGTCACGGCGTCCTCACCTACCGCCTGACGCAGGTCCTCACCGGACACGGAAGCTTCGGGAGGTTCCTGCACATCATCAGGCGGGAGGAAACGCCCGGGTGTCACCACTGCGATGATCGCCCCGAGGACACGGTGGAGCATACGGTGGGGGCCTGCCCTGCATGGGCGGAGCACCGCCGTGTCCTCGTAGAGGCGATCGGCAGCGGCGGCGACCTCTCACGCCCGGCCTTGGTTCAAGCCATGGTCCGGGGCGAGGGGGAGTGGGAGGCAGTCGCCTCCTTCTGCGAAGCAGTCATGCTAGCGAAGGAGGCGGCGGGACGGGAGAGGGAGAGAGTCTCCCGTCCAAGCCGCCGCGGTGGACGCTCCGGGCGTCGGGAGCCGCGTGACGACTCCCGGCCACCGTAGGCGCGGGCCTGCGGGCGGTGAGTAATGGGTAGCTCACCGTCCGATCAGGATCAGGCCCGTGCCGGACGGCGCGTACGTGTTCCACGCGCGCCTCAAAGAGATGTCAGCATCGAAGAGGGGGCCCACTAGGGCCTAAGCCTGCCGGGAAAGCGGGATCATCCAAAAGGGGTACCGCTGACCCGGAACATAAAGGGCCAAGGAAGGAACACGGGTGGGTTTTAGTCAGTAAGAGTCTGACACTCCCTTCCGCTCCACCCAGAGCGGGAGGGGTCATTTGATGATTTCCCATCCTCAAAAAAAAAAAAAAAAAAAAAAAAAAAAAAAAAAAAAAAAAAAAAAAAAAAAAGCGTCTGTATTCTTCTTTACCCCAGTTTCGCTACGTAATTTTATTTGACCCTAAATTACCTGGCAAAGCTTCCTAGACGTGATGGGTATCAATATCGTTACAAGATTCGTGTTCGTGGACGGGCGCCGTCAGTAAGGACTGGTCATATCTTAGCTACCACAGCTTATTTTAATTTAATTGAATATTTGAAGTATTTGTTTTTATCTTTTTATTACGAATGCTATTAACTTTCTGCATCGTTCACACATGCATAATTTCAATATTAATTATATAACCAACATGTTGTTGATTTAAAAGAGTGTCCGGAGTTTCTTGCCCATCGTCTCCATAGGTACCTACTGCGTTTTGGAATGGGCAACTAGGTTTATCTTTCTGAATGACCGACCCCTTGACAATTCAAAAGTTCCTGTAATTGGTTTATTTGAAATAAATGCTTTGAGTTTGATGAAAAAATTAAATTATTTGATGATATTTTTTTTTGGTTCAATTATCGTAGGTAGCGTAAATGAAGCGTTAACTTCACAAACTGATTATTTAAACTCTAAAAAACCACACTAAAAACAGCTGTTGATGCCAAAAAATCGCCAACTTTTTTTTTGTTTGGTCGTGTCTTAGATATCGCTACCGGAAGCCATCGCGGCTTTAAAGGTTCGCTAGCTAATTAAGTTCGACCCTGTAGTTAGATAGGTCACATATACAGCCCTTAAAACAAAAGCTTAACAGGGTAACTAAGGCTAATTTCAGCTTTGATCTGGTAAACTTCCATTCTAAACAGAATATCAGTATTTTTCCTAAAACAACCACCTTCTGACCTTTGCGACCCAATTAACGGCCGACACCGATATTCTACGGTGCGGTCAGGTTTACGTGTTACCTTATTTGTTTTATTATGTTTTGTTTGTTATGCTTTTTTGAAAAGAGCTGGGTACGTCAAATTAAATAAGTGGAAAAATACTGGAAAAAAAATGGGTTAGGTGTTATCTGTTAAGTGACGCATCACACTTGTCTATGTTACTGATTGGGAAACAAACTTAGTTCAGCTGATAGTAAGCGGTCACCGAAGTGTTTGGAAATCTGCAATAGCAGCAAAACCAGAGACTGTGTGTGACCTTCAGACAAATCTAAAATGTCTCATTTGCCGCTATACAAATCGGAACACAGCACAAATGCTGCCTATTGGCAAAAATATAATAACCTATTTCAGCTATGTTTCTAGGGTAGCAACTCAGGTATGCAACCAGCGCCAGCGGAGACCACATACCACTAGGTCAAGGGTTTTTTTTGTTGACCTGTAACATTACAAAGAAGTGTTTTTGTTTGGTCATATTTTGCATTTAAATCTTTCCGTCATTTCCTCAAAATCAACACCACATTTCCCTATAAAATAACGACACAAAGCAATCAATCCTAAAAACAACCCCACGACCCAACAAAAGGAACGGGGTACCTTCTCAAAAACACACTAAGAACGGCTTAACAACCGTGTGAAGTCTAATCGACGTCGCGTCGCCGAGGGGTGTGCAAACGTGTCGCCGGCTTTATTCACACGGATTCATTTCCGAGGCGCGACGGAGACGTGTTCCGAGATGTTCCGAGTGGATGGCCGTATTTGGGATGAGGGTGAGTCGGTTATTTGTGACATATTTTTGTTATTGAAGATATGAAAATGGTTTTGTTACATTTGGTTTCAAGTTCAAATTAGAAGTACAACAAGAAGAAGCAGAATTTAAAACAAAAACACTGTTTTTAATACCCGTGGAATATTGTACCAAGAACGGCTTAAACAGTATTTTTTTTTTTGTATCAAAAATATAACAAAATCCTGTCCCGACCAAATCAAAGCCACTTTCCCCAAATTCAAATCTCGTAACTCCGTGCCCCAGAGAACCTCCACCAATTAACCAAATCCATTGCAATTTCTTTTCCCCATCGCCAGAGCACAAAAATAAACCAAACAAAAAACGTGAAAACGTTTCATTGTTCCCCCTAACTAGTGAGCTAACATTTTCTCCCTGAAATATCCCCGTGTCAATCCCGCTCGCGAGACATATAGGACTATTACGAAGCCATCCAGTTATTGCCGAGGAGGCGCGGTCATTATCTCAATGTACGCTATACATTGCCGCTCGCACGAACACTCTCGAACATTTATTACGTTCATTAGCTTCATCTGAACGCGCAATTTGATGAGCCCCACGTATGGGGTGAGGTTAATTTGCCGGAAGATCTGCCTTTGGTGGACTGTTTTTTAAAAGACTTCTTGTGCGGTGTGTTATGAGATTTTATGGGCTTCCTAATACAATTTTAATCGCAAAGTGGACGTTATTTTCGTAATATGGTTTAGGTTAAGATAGACATGGGGGTTGGTCACGGGTAGACCTTTTCGTCTACGTCTATAGAATACAAGTTGTGTTGAACTGTTATGTTTCAAATGGTTTATAATGAAGTCATTATGAGGTATCACAAGGATTTTGTTGGTTTCCTTATTTGTTTATGCATAAACATTCCAAAGTCTAATAATATTTAGATGAAAAAGGAAATACATTATTATATCGAGTCCCACGAGTAGAGTTCTCTGGGAAAAAGAATTGCGTGAAATTTCGATCAACGAATGTTCTGTACTAGGTGGTTGTAGCCATTTGCCAGCTTGTAAGGTATTTTAGGATCTTTATTAGTTAAGAATATTAATAACATCCATGAAAGAATGGCATTGAGACGATCATCATCATCAATATGGACCGGTTGAAGGTACACGTACAGGTAGGTTGCTTTGGGTGAGTTCATAGATTCCATTACCAGATACTGACCCACAAATCGATAAATATCTATAAAAGGATCTACAACCAAAACCCTGAAAGCAAGATATCAACACCAATTTGGCTTCCCATTACATTTTAGCATACAGTTACAACCATCGTTAATACAGAGGCGAAAAGTTTCAACATTTAAATGGTTCGAGTTTCGACTCAGTCTCATTCACAAGTTGGTACTCGTATGAAACACATTTAAGGTTTATTAATATCTAGGCTTCATTATGATGTTTTAGTGAACCGTTTTGGCAACTAATGTCTTTTAAGAGGATGGGAAGTAGCCTATCAAATATTAGGAAGCTTAGGATTTTTGAGGGTCTTTACTGTTTGACTTCTTGTGTTATTAACACCACAATGGTTAGTAATAATATAATAATAAGGTGGTGAGCTTGAATAAACGTAGCTCAAATGCTTAAAAAAATAAGTATTTTTACAAATTGTACGAAGGGGGTTCCATGTCTCTCATTCGCTATGAGCTCACTGCTTGTTTGTTTTTTTTTTTTTTTTTTTTGAGGGTGGGAAATCATCAAATAACTTCTCCCGCCCTGGGCGGAGCGGCAGAGCTTGTCAGATTCTTACTGACTAAAACCCACCCGTGTTCCTCCAGTTGCCTGTGCCAGGGGCCACGGTAACCCTTTCGAACTTTCCCGCAACCCTGGCACGCATAGGCCCTAGCGGACCCCGTCATTGGTTCTGACATCTCGTTGAGGCGCGCGTGGAATACAACGCGCCGTCGACCCGAGCTTGGGATTCCCGACGCCCAGGGCGTCTCCTGCGACTAGGGGCATGAGGACGCTAATTTTGCGTCTCCCCCTCGCGTTCCGCCTCCCTCCTTCGCGAGCATTACTGCTTCTCAGAACGAGGTGATGGCTTTCAAAGCCCTCTCGCTCCATATTATCCATGCTCCATAGTATTTCTTCCAAATTATTAGAAATTTAAATGGTTTTAGAAAAAACAAAGTTTGACATTGTTTGTTTTACTGAACATTGGTTAAAGGATTACCAAATGCTAATTATTTATGAGAACTACAGTGTGGGCAGTTGTTTTAACCATAAATATAATAATATGCTGCGTGGAGGTTCTCTAATCTTGATTAAAAATTGTTTAAAATCTAAGCAACGAAATGACATACTTGGCTTATCAGTTTACCATTGCATCGAACTGTCCTGTGTTGAGCTGGATAAGCATGTTGTAGTGTGCGTGTACAGACCCCCTAATTATCAGAACTTTTCTTTATTTGAGTCAATTAGAAGATGTACTAGCGAAACTTGCATCCAGTAACAAAGGCGCAATTATTGGTGGTGATTTTATTATAAACATTTTGGAAAATAATTCAAATAGCAGTAGATTATTAAGCATTTTATATCGTTCAATTTATCTAATGTTTTTACAGGACCAACTAGAGTAACTCCAACTTCTGCTACAATGCTATAAATTCGATCTCTTAGTATTGTATAATTGCATAGCACATGTGTGAGCACTATGTACCCACTATAAAGCTTACTGGGTTCGTCTTTCATTGACTTGAATGTGCCCTGGCGGCTGAGAGTATGTCATGCTCACTCAAATGTGTCGCTGGTGGTGGCGTCTGTATTGGATCATTGAGTTCCATATAAAATGGTCGAGCTGAATGATGCCGATCCATACGTCATGTTCGTGAACAGGCGCCGTCAGTAGGCACTGGTCATTTCTTAGCTGCCACGGCTTATTTTAATTCCATACCTAATTGCTTTTCATCTTTTTTACGGACGCTTTTATCGTGCACGTCTTTCTACGTCGTTCTCACATAATTACATCATTTCAACATGAACGATGTAACCACTTTTTTGTAACAATATTTTGATATAAAGAGTGTCCATGAAGTTTTTCTTCTCCATAGGTACCTACTACGCGTTGGAATGTGCAAATAGCTTCATCTTTCTGACTGACTGACCCCTTGACAATTCAAAAGTGCCCGTAATTGGTTTATTTGAAATAAATGCTTTGAGTTGAGTTGAATTTGATGTTTGACAATGCTAATTCTTTGAGATCGTATTTGCTTTTCGTCTCTTTCTACTTGTTTGTGTTAGAACGAGATAGGAATAGTTTCAGTTCAGTTTGTTTCATGCTGCTCAGATCATGATCATGATCATTAATTTCTGGTATTCTGAGTGATATAGACCTTCGATAATAATAATGGGCCACCGGTGTAGTGCCCACTACACGGGTGCATAAATGTACTGGAATCATGAATGTGTTATTATTATAAAGGAGCATGAGCTTTTACGCATTACTGCTAAGTAACCCAGCTAAAAATACATAATTATAGTATATGTCGATAGGTTTGGTAAAACACTGGTCATACCTTGGATGGTAATAAAACCCTCATAAGTCCACTAGATGTTACAATTGAATGGTCTATTCTTAATGCAGCGTATGCATTAAAATTTATTCTAAGCTTACTGCCTAAAAAATAATTTTACCTTCCAAAGAACACGTTCACTATTGCGATAAATCGAAGCTATCGTCTACTTCCAATTATATATTTCCATTTAACAAACGCAAAAAAATCTATCAATTAGCAAGTTCTAGATTCCCCATCGAGATACCACCACATCCCCTTTAGGGTCGGTCTCACCGCAAGCCCGGGCGTTGTTTTCCCAGCTGTGAATACACAGCCCTTAATGACCATAGGATTATGCATGCCCACACCTTAATTGATTGCTTGGGAAATTATCTAGATTCAGGCCAACTTCTGTAATTGTCTTTGTCCCAAAGTAAAGAAGGGTTCGGAATTTGGTTTACGTTGAGGATTTTATGGTTTTTCTGTCGTGAGATTAGCTAGACTTTGTGGGCCTTATTTAAATAGATAAGCTGGAATTTTGTGATTTGTTTGTTAGGTTTTGAAACATTTATGGTATTAAATTGTAATGTCGAGTACCTTGAAAAGGAATAAACCCAGTAAATAGACGAAGTAATAAAGGCAAAGACCTGAAAATTATCATTATTATATAGTTACATCTACTTTTCAGTATACTCTGAATGTTTGAATCACAAAACGAACATCAAAACGGTTTCTATTTCACGTATACAACAAAGTATATTCAGTTTGATATTCATTTGTGGGTGTTCATCAACACTAATTTGTTAAACAATTTGTACCGAACATGGCGACACATTTCACTGATTGTACCAAAGTAAACCCACCTCAATCGTAACCGAATCAGCACGAAAATTGACGAATCCACCCGACCGTACTTCAATAAATTTGCATAACGTCTTCATCGCATTCGATTGAACTGTAACTACATTACTGCCTCACTAGGCGGCCCACAATGCAATCACTGAACAATACCAGCAATGTATCAGGCTGGAATCACAACAATCACTCTAACGTGCAAACAATGTGTTATCTTAGCCTGTCCAAAGGGTGAACGGTGACAAGCAGACACAGGTGTTGACTGACGTTATGTGGATAAGTACAGAAGGGCTAATAAGAAACTAACGAATTAACAAAATACAAAAAGAGTTTCGATTTTATGTGTCTACTATAATTCAAACCAGAATTAATGATTGCTGCCCGGTTTCTGTAGTTCCCAGATAAACTCTCATTAGCTATATTGGTTCAATAAAGTTAAGCTTAAGATAAAGGTCAGTTAACTGTCACTGCGTTTCTGGATACGCAACCAACCATTCAATAACTATGAAACCGATAACTAGTTTTTTAGTTCCCGCTAGATGGATCTGTATACCAGTTTTATTAATAATTATAGTTTTCGAGGGTAATTAAGTGGCTTAAATTACTATTAGAAAGTCGCCGACTTGCTATTACTTCTATAATAAATAAATGGTGCCTGTTTGTTCTACAATCAGCAAAAACAATGAATGCCAGTGTTTTTTTTTTAAAGATTGTATTTTTTTCTTAAACTTTTTTTATGAAAAGTTTTACAGGAGTTAATTAATTTACTTTTGAAGTAATTATACTTAAATAAATGCAATAAGATTTATGACAAACAAGACGTCAATTATCATATAGACCCTCAAACACCACTTACGCCACACCCTCTATAATGACTCTTGATGTGTCAAAGATGGCCCTTTCATGCCCATCATCACTAAGCCTTCTGGCCTCCCTTGCTCCATGGTATTGGTGATTAGTGACCGAATCCCCTCCAGCTGGGTTCCTCGTTGGGTAGGGTTACCAGAAATATGATGCTTGTCAAAATTGTTTTGAAGGAAGGTTTAGGGTCCGGATTAAGGAAACCGCGGTGGGGGTATCGGGTAAAAAACTGTGTTGTCGCAAATTAGATCTCGTGAACGAGTATGAGAAGCTAAAAAGGGTTTGAGATAATTATGTTTGTTATAAATTTGTAACTTGTTACAAAATCAGGAAAATTTATCAAATTCCTTTCAGGATAGTAACATAATTATGTTGTTAAATGTTATTATTTGAATTAACTTCTTTATGAACTGGTATTTGAAAATAAAACTAAATATCCTATCATTTAGATGGTAATAAGTTTAAAAATTCTCAATAAAAGGTGAAATCAAAGTCCAAATAATAGCTAAATTGTAACGCCAAAATATTACATAAGAAATTATTACCACAACACGCAAACTAACGGGTCACGTACGAATTAACTTTCAAATAAAACCTTACTAGACTACAAAGATTTCAAAGCAGAGAAAGTTTAAAAAAAATTGTCTCTCGTCAACCCTAGAAGCCTTCTTGACCTGCCCCCAGGGAGGTGTTCAAACGGCGGCACCGAGATAGAAATATTGTTTTCGGATCGCTCCTGGGACTCAAATCTTTTAGAAAACCTTTGTGTGTTAAGTTCACAAGGTCTTTTGCATTGAAGTGGAAAGATTTACGTGGCATTGAGATACGAACAAATCGGATCGAATCGTTCAGAACGAAAGTGGGCACAGACAGACAGACAGACGTCTTCTTGGTCTATTATTCAAAGATATTTGAAATCTTACTATTTAAAACGGTTCCCTATCAATTTGCATAAAATAAATTTTAAGACCTAATATAACTTGGCATACTTATGTTCTCCTAATTATATTTTCGCATAACATTATTTACGCATAATAGCTTACGCATAAGTTTTTTAATCATAATTTTCTAATCGTAGTAATGATTAAGCATAACATTCTAAAGCATACATTTATTTACGCGTACTTATATTGAAAGCCTGCTAAAGTATTTTTTTTTTCTATTTAACCTAGTCGTTTCTGGTACTCGCCGGCCGCTGCCGCGGCACCGCTCGCTTTGCTCGCTCTGCTCGGCCGCCGGAGCGGATTTAACCTTCGCCGCATTTTAAAATTAGCCTTCAAGATAATTACGCCAACATAAACTGTGTGCCAAAAAATTAATATGACAAAGTATTGTGGCCAAACAAAATATAACAAAATAACTATATTGTAATATTTAATTTATCCCGTTTAAAACACCATTCCATCTTAATGTTTATTCCAAGGTGTTATGTAATTAATAAGCCACCATCACAGAAAATAACGTAGGTACAGCTTCAGACCATTAATGTTTACTCCCTCAAAAAATTGGCTTCAAATATCTGAGGTGTTCCATATCAGCCCCAGCGTAAATAAACATTTATATAAAACACAATATTCAAGATAATGAAAACCAATTGTTTTTCTAATACTGTTCCGTTTCTATTGTACTAGGTAATAAAATGCTAACAACAGACTACTTAGCTGTATTAAAACATCTTTTTATACGTCCATTAAGCGAACAAATAGACTGATTTCTAGTACAATAGAAAAACTAAGGACCAATTACTAAATCTTAGAAACATGTCCATAAAGAACAAAGTAATAATGTCCTATTGTTGTAGTACGAAATAATGTTCTATAAGAACAAAATGTATTTGGAATAGAATTCTGTGGAGAATTATTTGTGATTGAATGGGTAATGTTTTAAGGTTCCCTATCATTTTTAGGTAGGTATATGGAATAAAGCACTCTAGGACCTTTTTCTGATATTTTCTTGATATTAATAACTGTATTATTAATTTTGCGAAAGGCAGTAGGTAATCGGGATTATTTTGTAAGTATATCTCTCGTGAAAGGAATAGCTTTTTCGGGTGTTTCATAAATATTTAATTTCTTGTAAATTATTATTGATTCCAGCTAGTTTCCATCCGATTTCTCTTTCCTCAAAAATTGGATGAACAACAATGACACTTGTGTGGTTGGCTTTACGAGTGACTGAAATAGAACTAATAATTATTTCAAGTGACGATAGAACTAAGTATTCACTGAGGATTTATGCCAAAATAACTAATATTATGTTCGCTTACAGGATGTTTTACTTGCAACATAGTACACGAGATGGACTCATTGTTATTATTATTATTTAAGAACCGTCTCCTCATTTCATACAGTATCTCGTCTGTCAAAAAACCACTTAACAAACAGCCTAATGAATTCTCTTCGAAAAGATGCCATAAAGGTAATCTTATTTTAATCTGCGATAAAAAAACCTGTAAATTAATCATAAATAAAACACCATCAAAATTAAACATCATTATAATTATTACTTCTCCACTCCAGTGAATAAAATCTAAAAAAAAACAAATATTCTAACTGCTCTTTCTCTCTTCAACCACAGGTGGCGTCTGGTCCCTCCGCAACGTATCAATCTCCGTGCCCCGTGCGGTTCTCTCCGGCGAGGGTCAGTCAGCCATCCTTCGCTGTTCCTACGACCTGGAGGACGCGGCCCTCTACTCAATGAGGTGGTACAAGGCGGAGACTGAGTTCTACAGATATGTGCCGCGGGAGATGCCACCAACGATGGTTTTTCCACTGCCGGGAGCGTCGGTTGATGTAAGTTGAGTTTTGAAGTTGTTTGGTTTGAGACAAAAAAAATAAGAAGTTGATGTATCGTGTATGGTTGACTGTCACTGTGTAATATTAAAAATACTCACGTGTGTATGTTTCTCAAACTGGTCGCCCGTTTGAACTGTTCCGTGATGAGCGCGATTTTCAGCTTACAGAATCTGTCTGTATACACTGGCCTCAAAACGTAGTACCACACTTTTTAAATTGCAATAACTTTTCGCAATGATGTCTTGTGTACATAACATGGGCTAATATGCTGGCCCACCGGTTCTTCCGAAGTACAGCGGCGGCGGCGGACCAAATAGCGCCTGTTTAAATCATATTGCATGTCACTGTACTCGGGGAGCTTGTGGCTTCCGCTACACCCAAAAGGCCTACAAAGCTTTGCGGGTCCAGTCAACGCATTTAGAGTGCTGTTGCGTCTGCCTCGGTTCTGTAGCGCGTCGTCTTTGTTCGCTGAGGATCGTTCCAACTCCTTTAATTCTTGCTATCTATAGCCGAGAGACATGACAGCCCGTTGGTGTGGTGTCACCTGTAATAATACTTATAACACAGACAATGTACATTGTCTGTGTTATTAGTAACACACATTACTAACATACTAGTACTAACATTGGTTAAAACTATTGTTACTGAATGAATAAATACATAAATAAAATAGAACATATTAATATATTTTCGAAATAAAAAGGACTACAAAAAGAATTTATTTTTATGCATAAAATGTTATAGTCGATAACCTTTTCTTAAGGAACGGCTTAAAAAAGTTATAAATAAAAAAAAATCCTTTTCAAATTATTGTCTTACTTTTGACTTTTTTGTTTCTTCTTCTTATCACATTTATTTTTTGATCGATGAGTTTTGATTCAAAAGCCAAGGTGTCTATAGCACATAAACTTTACTTATCGCGCCTCTTTCCCCTGAGAATGTGCAAGAATCATGGCTTTTCTGGAACTAGGCATCATTATGCTTCGTACAGCAAGAATGTTGGGCCGCCAGGTGAAGCGAAGTTATGAAGAAACTGGAACCATCTGAGGAAACCTTGCAATACAATTTCAAATGCAGACTCAGGTGCACTAGTACCTACCCAAGATGACCACTATATTGTCTCCACTATGTTAAGAAATCGCCACCTCAATGTAGTTGAAGTCCAGCAACAGCTTCTTTAGACCCAAAGAGACTATATTAGTGACAGTACTGTGAGCAAAAGACTTGCTGAAGCAAACCTGAAGCCCCATAGGCCAGCAAGTGGCCCCAAACTCGAGAAAGGGCATTGAGTAGCAAGACTGCGCTATGCCCATGAACACATACCGTGGACTGAAGAAGAATGGGCAAGAGTTGTGTTCACTGATGAGTCTTGATTCACGCGAATCGCGTTTTTTGGCGTCTTGCTATTCACTTCCGATTGAAGGCGAAGAGTGTACTGGCGACCTGGTGAGCGACACATTCAAGCCTGCTTCACAGAAAGAGTCTAATGCGATGGGTGCTCTGTACACGTATGGGCTGGCATCTCTTCAAAACGTCGCACAGAGCTTGTGGCCATAGAAAAAGGCACTCTGACTGGAGAAAGATATGCTCAAGAGATCCTTAATTAATGACTATACAGAGCCATATTTAGTAAATATAGGTGAAGGATCGACATTTTATTTTATTTCTTCAGGATAACAAACAAATTGCGCAATGCATAATATTTAGATACAGATATTTTTTATAACACCTAAGTAATAATCACGCAACCAGCACCGTTATTCCCAAATTAATACAACAGTAAAAGTAGTTTGAGCAAGATCCAAGCAAACATAGCAAACAATTATTGTCTATCATAACAATAACTAGGTTTAGTGAAATAACATGTTACATAGAAAACGTGTTGCGCCGACCCCAAGTAAAATGGGATAAGGGCAGGAAGATGATGATGAGTGAAATAACATGTGACAAACTAAATGTGTGAATATAACAACTAAAACTATGTGGTAACTATTTGAAGGGATTTTTTATGAATACTATTCTTAAACTGTGCGAGTGACAATGCAAATATGTCAATATCAGCAAAATTATCGTTGTAACTTATCATTAGTCGACGTAAAGGAGCTCGTTCTCCTGCGTTGGTTGTGCACCGCTTCGGCGCGAATAGACTGTGAGTGTAAGTATCACGAATACGTTGGGAGCGACTAGGTATGCGAAGGTATATTTGGTTTATTAGGTTATTACAATCAAATTTATTGTGACAAATCTATGATCTATCTTGTGCGATATTGATGCAGGAATAACGCCCGGCCACACACAGCTCGGGTCGTACAAGAGTAAATTCAAGAGGTTGGTATCAACTTGATGGCTTGACCATCGAGAAGTCCCGATCTCAACCCAATCGAGCATGCCTGGGATGAGCTCGGGAGACTGGCCAGAAGCCGCAGACTACCTTCTATCACCCTCAGAGCCGGCCCTGATGGAAGAATTGGAAAATATTTACCAAAATCGCCTCCAAAACCTCGTCTTCAGAATGCCAAACCAGCTCGAAGCTGTAATCAGAGCTTGAGGAGACAACCAGTTATTAAAATTTAAATAAGGCGTAAAACATAATAATATATAACACAGTAAGTTAAAAATGGCTGTTTTTATCTTTTTTTAAATGAAAAACGTTACTAATGTATAATAAGTTGCAATTTCAAAGATAGTAGATGAAATTTGCTACAAAACCTTTTTCAAAACTATGACTTCTACAGTTTAGGAAAAATTTTAATTTTAAAAGTGTGGTACTTAATTTTGAAGGCCAGTGTAGATAAATAAATAATTTATTTAGTGCACACTAACAAAATAACTCAGCAAACAAAAGCATAATTATTTATGATAGCTTAGTACATAAATATAAAGAAAATACAAGGTTCCAATATACATAACAAAAAAGTGGATAAGTACAAACTTTTATTAAAACAAATAAGTTCAATAATTCACTTTTCACCACTTAGCATTCTAGTTGACTGAAATACCTAAGGGTATGACAAAGCAAAATCCCGATCCGAGTACAATCGAAACCAAACTGATGGCTCAGGGTCAATTGTTGTATTTAAACATTTTTCTTAACTTATGTTCAATCTCATCTTGATATCCAGTTAATTAAGAATACAACTCTGTTTAAACATCAGCGTTCTTATAATACCTAATTATTTATCACTTTCTACGTAATTCCTACTTATTAAAGTTTTATCTTGATGATAATGATTTCTATTCTAAGAACTATGATCACTTAACATCTTCACTAAGCTTTTTGAGGTATCTTTTAAATATACATATATATGCATTAACTAAAGTCTGATAAACAGTTCTCAAAGTAGCAATATAAAAGCGTTTTGAATTTGCATTCAAATTTAAATTTACATTCTGAATATTTCTGTCTTCAGCTTGAATTCATATTTAATTCAAATTATTTTCCATATTCAAGGAATCACTTCTTAAGTCATAGCTCTTTTTGTTACGTCAAATTACATTTTAAAGGCGGTCTAGAAACCCAATTTTGGTACCGATCTTGGAACACTTGTTATTAAATTATTCTGAACTACAAGGAGGTTTTGGTTGGATTTAAACCGGTAATACTAGCAAATGGGTATTGAGTACATAATTATAAAATGGAAGGCAATAGACAATGTTACGTTTAATTACCGCTTATTGTTTGTGACTTATGAAAGTTATCTCGTTAGATAATAATAACAGGTATACCTATACCAAGTAAACTGATCTAGTGCCTATATATGGATGATGTTGTTGTGTTTTTCGACATTTCAATATGTGGAAAATTACTTCTGACCTTCTGTAAAATATGTTCTTCTCTTTTCTCTTTTTAAAAAACGTTGCCCCACACTAGGAATTTCTCCTGTATTGTGGGTGCGTTTACAAACAATAAAAGTCACATACACAAACAGCCAGACCCGAAACAACTACTTGTAGGTCATACAAATATTTGTTCCGTGCGGGAATCGAACCCGCGACACGCAGCACAGCAGTCAATCGCTTAACCACTGCTCCAGCCGTGCCACCAAAACAACCGTGTTCTTGTCTCTGTCTCTCAATATCTTCTTTCTGTCCACCAGTTGACCCAATCAGATCACCAACAAGTCCGCATAGTGAACTTGAACCGGCGCTTGAGTGGCGACTACCAGTGCGAGGTCTCCGCTGACGCGCCTCTGTTCCACACCGACATACGATCAGCACCACTTACGGTTGTTGGTAAGTAGTTCCTGCCTGCTGGTATGAGTTATTATTTCGATTTAAATTGGACTGCATTGTTAGTCTTGTGGTATTGTGCGATTGGTGAGCCTTTGCTCACTTTGTTTTTGCTTTGGTTTTGGTTTTAATCTGCAAGTTGCGCAAAGTAGGGTTTGGTTTTTAATTATCAATTTCTCAGAACGTAGCAGTTATTGGCATTAAGCTCACCCTGTATTCCTTGAAGATAGAAGATATGCAGAAGTGTGCCCTAACATAATGTCGTATTATCAAAATGTCAAGTAATTCACCTCCCGAGCTCAAATGCGGTCTGTGTCTGAGAAATTCCTAATGGAAAACCCTCTGAAGTAATTACAACAAGTCTGAAGCGTTTTTGGAACATCGAACTTAGGTAATGATTATTTATTGGAGAGAGTTCGATTTCTTCCTGATGGAGCTATCGTAGTTATTACAATGGAAACGGTATTATTATCACTGAGCATCATTATTATCTATTAAATAAATAGATGGAGAGCTGGCAGATTCGGTTTCTATAGTAAAGTTTGGTTGTTAAAATTAATGGTTGTTTAATTGAATATTAAAATTAAAGCTTGCTAAGAACAAGAGAAGGTACAAGATTACATTATAAATAAAGAATAGATGATATTTTTTTTGTGGTGAAACAATAAAAGTGTTAAATAAGTGAGAGCATTATGACGATTGACGATGAAGTCCAGTGAACCCAATCAAGTGCAATTGATTGGGTGTTCAATACAATGTATTTTTTGTGTCTCTTGAAACGTATGTCTTAGTATACGGGCGGAAACAGACTTATCGCAAGCTACGCCAAGTGACGAAATGTATTCTCATTGGCTCTGTCTCTATCTCATCAAACGAAGTGACGCTCGTTTTACTTGAGGTAACCAAGTGTACAAAGTGTACACGCTGTGAATGTATGCGTGAAGACGAGTAGCGTCAGCACATACACACGCACATACTTCCGGCTTCACCCGTGTCTCGGACGGTACCGAAAGCTCCTACGCTTACACACGCATTCCCAGCGTGTTTGTACATTTGCTTACCACAAGTAAAGCGCGCGTCGCTCTGTGAGATAAAAATATTGTACAAGTGTAATAGTATAAAAGATATATAATAGTGTGCGGACTTTAATGTGTAGTCTTGAACTAAGGGAATTTGTATAGTAGTAACAATAGATAGAGAGTAATATTAGATAGTGACTAAACTGCACTTCTTTCTGTCCAGACCCACCGTTCAGAGCACCGCACCTGTCCATCTCGCGAGGCAGCTACGCGCGCGGTGATATCCTGCGAGCCAACTGTTCGGTGGACGAAGCCTATCCAGCACCTAACATCACTTGGATCCTTGATGATCATAAAGTAAGTTTTATCAGTTTATAGATGATACATGTTTGTTTTATCTATAACGAACCCCCCCCAAGCCCCTAAGCTTCGCACAGTTTATACAACCTGCCAAAATATCGAGATTTCTTAAACCTACCGGAGTGAATTTTTTTAATGATGATGAAAAGCACATCAAAATCCGGTGCGTAGTTTAAAAGAACAACGCGGCCTTACAGACACACGAAAACTCACTTGTTATATATTTTAAATTATGTAATATGAAAAAGGGTTTTTATCCATACGTCCCATCGTATCTTATCAACAATTTAACAATATATTTTATCGGTTTTTGTACATGAACCCTGTCAGGGCACTGCGAAGCACAACTTTTGTTTGCTGTTGAGTTAGACGAACATTAATATAAATTGAATTAAAACTTATCGAAATACAGTATAAAGTAGGTATTAAGTAGTCTTTATGTATAGATAGATAATAATATAGATATCGATTTACATTAACATAGCTTTCACGAGTGATATTATTATTTATTTTTTGACTGACCGGTTGGTGCAGTTGGTAGCGACCCTGCCTTCTGAGCCGCTGGTCCCGGGTTCGATCCCCGGACAAATCAAACATTTGTGTGCATGAACATGTCTGTTTGACCTGTGTTTGGGTATGTATATGTATATAAGTATGTTTATCTGTCATCAAGTTACCGTAGTACAGGTTCTACCTAGTTCGGGACCTGAAGACCTTCTGTGGATGTTGTCTCATTGTCTCATAAATGCACGTTAGGCACACACTGCCGTGCTGTCAGTTGTGCTACAATATTTCTCAAGTTGCAGATTGACTTTTTATCACGGCATGGGCATGAGCTACTTCATTTAACAAATTTTTCGTTTGTGTATTTTATCTTACGACGAATTAAAAATAATTCGTCGTAAGGTAGAGTGGGATAAAAACGTATCGAAAGGTCATTTATTTCTTAAATTATTTTAGGAGTAAGATTCTTTATCTATTCTCTGAAATCCCATCTTTCTTAACCAACTTTCAAGCTTACTGATCCATTTCAACACCAGTAATAACATTGTCCAAGAAAAAAACATCAACTCGTATAAACAACGTCGGAATTTCATTAATATCTCCCGTCTCTCCCCAACCCTTCATATTTCGGATATTAAAAAATCTTTTAGTATAACGAGACTGGCCTTCCTGTATTTTTATTCAAAATGGAGGAAAAACAATAGACTTTCTGAATAGAATTCATGGATTCTTATTCATTAGTAAGAAAGGATGCTGTTATTTCCTTCTCGGTTCGTTGATCAGTTGGATGGCGTTATGTAAGACGGATACAAATACCAACCCACCCAAGCTTCGACATTTTTAACTGAGTTTTAGTTAAAAAATACTCTATAAGTCTGTAATTAGAGGGAATTAATGTTACGCCTTCTTCAGATTGGTGAGGAATCCTGGTGTTCGGTTTGTTTCTATTATTATGTTAATTGGTACAATTTTGTTTGGAATTACGTTAATTAGTAGAAAAGTATTGGTTGGCTTTTGGTTATTTATTTATTCAGTAGTACACATACATTTATACATTTAAGTTGATGCAAACATAAACTAATTGTAGTTTTACCGTGCACCAAAATTATCGACTACATAGATAATTTAGAGAATTAAAACGAATGTTTTAATTCTCTAAGCTTAAGATAATGAAGCTTGAAAATATTTGATAAAAGTTTAGAGAATTTATCAAATTAAAAAATAAAAATACCCAGCAATGGGAACTGCCGACAAGTGTACACGGGCCGCTGCGTATTGCCCCAGTCTGGCGCAACACATCACTTTAGCATGTCGGCGAGGCGAACCCACAAGTGTTGCCCCTACCAAAAATCACTCAACGCGGCTAAAGAAGTTTTCACTTCAAAGACTATTATAATACTTTACATCCAGGCAACATCAAACAGAATAATTCTGGAAATTTTATTGCTTGTTACAAAGCATTCTTATTCAAGAATCTCAATATTTGGATATCGATGGTAGGAATAAACTCGAGGGCTAAGTAATAACAGCCGCACCATCAGACCATCTTTACATACCGAGACCGCTCCGGGCCTCGCAAAATCTTTGACAGTAACTACGGGTCGTTAGAAGCCCGAAAGTCTGACAATCTTACGAAGGGGTATCGTGTTACCCAGTAACTGGATTGTGGAGGTCAGATAGGCAGTCACTCCACATAAAATACTGGTATTCAGCTGAATCCAGTTAGACTGGAAGCCAACCCTAAAATAAAGTTGGAAAAAGGCTAAGTAGATGATGGTAATAATAAACTCGTATATTTGCATACGATGGTAGTTTATGATTTTAAGTTTTTTTTTAAAGACATATAATGTCACCTCACACTAGGAATTTCTCCTGCGGTGAGGGTGTGGGTGCGTACAAAAACATTTAAACTTACATACACAAACAGCCAGACCCGGAACAACTACTTGCAGGTTATACAAATATTTGCTCCATGCGGGAATCGAACCCGCGACACGAAGCGCAGCATGCGCCAACCGTGCCGTTGTAAGATAGATCCCCACTAGAATAAAATCACATTTTTTTTATTTGTTAGCAAAAGTATACTATAATCGGCACGCAACGTGTTATTAATTCTAAATAAATATTGCAATGTTACAAAACCTAAGAATCGAACTATTCCGTTGCATCACTTCAACATCTCCCAAACTCAGCAAAAGTAACAAATGACTCTTCAAAATGTTCTCAAACCCGCGTGGCACTCCACTAATGCCCCGTACATCTCATCCCATAATAACTGACACGCAGCTAAGCCACCCTTCAAGGCAGATTCACAGTAACTCCTATAAGCCGTAAAGCCAGGCTTTAAAGTGGTCTCCAGTGGAACCCCACTGCGACACTCGCCACAGAGTACACTAAATAGTTTTAGAACCAACTTTCCAACGAGCCGAAACAAAAATAAAAGTTGTGAGGTGGAAAAAGTACCGGTACTTTGGTGTTTACGTTGAGAATGTCGGCTGGTAGGTAGCATTAAACTGCCACTTTTTATACTAGAAATAGGGAGGCATTATAAGTTTAACGTATGTACTTTTACACCTGATTTTCAAACTTGGAGGCCAGAATTAATCATATAAAGTCTTAGTTCCACCATTAAAGCTCTTTTTTTTACATAACTTATGTATCTGTAAGGAGCAGATGCCAATTTATTTGACACTATTATCTGTCACTCTAGTGATATCAATTTACTGCTGAAAACGGACCAACTGAATTACCACTGTTTTAAATCCATAGACAATTTTCATTACTTACAACTCATACAAATCGAATAAGAGGAACGTACAATAGACATCGACGTACAAGACGAACGTAGTGCCCATTATTCTCAGTAATCGAAAAAACAATAATATGTAGTTTTTATTACTGGCTAAACCAAAATAAATCGGAACTATCAGAAGATTATGAATAACAAAGCGCAAATGGCTTTATTACAAAACCAGGTTTACCTTTAGACCCAGGTTTAAACTATCGAGCAGTTTCGAATTTCAAACTTTATAACAGACAAAGTGTAAGTTGTAATTACGAAAAATTACGTTAAACCCGAGTCTAATTTGTCAATTCTGGATTTAAAATTCAGGCTTGTCGGAATAAAGTTATACAATCACTGGCTCATAGTTTTAGGCTTGGGCTAAAGACAACTCGTTTTATAGTGAGAAGAAAATAATACAATTTAAAACTCTCCCTAAACAGATAGCAGAATCCGTATCCTGGAGGACATCAGACCTAGACTTCAAAGAGCGGGGCGCGTTCAGCAGACTGGAGATCAGCATCCTTGAGGCAGAGCACTACAAAATGGGGCTGACGTACACCAGCGCCAGCCTCAGCAGGGCCTACCAGGATAATTACTACGGCTTCGAGAAGCAGCCTGAGCAGGAGGATAAGGAGGTCTTGAGGTTTGTGTTTCAGAAAATTTGTGAGTCTTGCAATAAGATAGTGAATCTCCTCTGGATTAGGTTGCTTAATTAAAGAGGAATTGGGCTTTTCTGTTAGAAACTAGGTAAATATTTCTTAATAAAACGGTTGCAAGTGAATAACCTATTTATCCTTAGGTACAATTTTTTTATATAATTCCTCATGATATATTTTTAATAGGTTTTTTTAAATCATTGTTCCTCTCAACCAAAGCTCCTGCCAACTAATCTCTACTGATGTAGTATTTCATTTCATTTATTTATTGTTTGTCACAGGTAAATAGAGAGATCTTACAATAGTATTCATGTATCACTGTAATATACCCATGGGGTGTACAATTTTTATGTTAATAAGTAGGTAGGTATGTCAATGTTATTGGTTATGTTAAAATAAAGAATCTACACTAGCCTTGGTTGACTGACAGAGAATGCCTAAGGCATTAAGTCCGCCTTTGAACCTTTTTGTGTGCGAAAAGTTCATATAAATAAAAATGCCTATCGAGAAGAAATTATGTACTCTTTGACTTCGACTGATGTTGATGACTTCGATTAACGTTTGAGTACTTGGCTTAGATCATATGAATGCCACCGTGCACACTAGAAGTACAGTCACGAGCACCAATATTATGTTTAAACTTAGCAACTTATACCTATACGTTATTTTCTTCTACTGTGTTGATTGTAATTTTATGTTGTTATAAACATTGTATTTTGGGACGCATAATTTTATAAAGGGGTCGTATCTAAAAAAACAGTTATTCCACGAAAAAATCGCTTTTGAATTTAGCTAAGTGTATACAAATTTATGCTCGAACAATTCTCGAAAGATCTACCTTTTGGTTAAAAATGGATGATACAATAATTAAATTATAACGTTTCATTTCGTTCTGCTATATGTGAGAGTTGTATTATTTATGACAATATCTGAGATGTCACTCTGTTCTCCTAGATACACGCTGATCCCGCCACCCACGGGTCAGTTCTCTCTGAGCTGCGTGGCCACCATCTACGACATCTACGCGCGGAAGGGCGACGCCATCCTCATCAAGGAAGATGCTCCTCATCCTGCTTCCGTCACTGGAGAGGATTCCTCAGGTAACTAGCTGATATACCTAGAGTTGGAAGCTATCCGGTCATTGTGAAATAATAATTGACTGTGATCTAGTGGATGCAGTACCTACTATATGTACAGACGACTTCATTTATGGGGTAGCTGCCGTGCATTTAAATAATTATAAATAACCAATGAACAAAGCAAAATTGATAGTTGTCATTACTGCTTCTCCTGAAAATTAAATAAGATTTTAGTAATTCTCTTACTACTTAAACTATAAGATTATTATTAACAGCATTATTGTTTAAATACGAAATCAGCTATACGTGGGTACTTCTTGCTAGGGTCAGCTCAAAACTTAGCTTCGATATCTCTTTAAGTTATTTATGAATAGCGGATCTCTGCAATCGGGTCAAAATTAATGAGCCAATAACAAAACAACATCAATAGTAACAAAAAATCACAACTGAAAACACAGAAACAGTATTATACCACAATACAGATCTATATTTACCACTACAACCTAAAAAACTTTAGAACAGCTTTTTAAGTAAATATACCCATATTTCTTGTGATCACAATCTAACTCCACCTTCTCCTCCGCAGGTACCCCGGTCTCCTACAGTGTGGCGCTGACGTCGCTGTGCGCGAGCGCTGTGTTGCTGCACGCGTTATGATCGGCGCACGCCCCGCGTACGCACACACTCAATTAAACTCGCTAATAACGCACTGCGCGCGGTTCGGGTATTAAATGGAAGAAAAGAAAGCCACGTAGACGGCCGTTAAAATGGTATAGTCCACCTCGTAATTATTTTACCATCGGTTAAACGTAACCTGCACGTTATAAAACGTTAAGGTCTATTTGTCTATGTTGCACTTTGATAGTTTCAACCTTAGTGAAGGTTCAATTTACACTGCTACAAGGGTCTTTTGGCACTCGAATAATGTTGAAAGGGTGGGGGCACTGTTGTTAAACATTTTTGTGCAATTGTTTAGTAGTGAAATGTATAAAACAGTGGCGTTAGTTAATTTTGGGCACGCTACAAAAGAACCGTAACCTTATAGTGCTATATACTGAGAATTGCTGCAAAAATGAAAATCAATTACGGTCGACTAAACATTAATGACAGCAATGACGGCCCAGTGGTAAAGTCCGCGGCCGTGTGAAAGGCGTGGGTTTGCACCCAAGCAGGCACTTTAAATTGTGTAGGTAAATTATTTCATCACCACTGCTCGTGAGAAAACCGACATGTCCTAGAACCAAAAATTCGAAGACATGTGACATTCGTCAACCCGCACTGGGCCCGCGTGGTGGATTGTGGCCCACTGCGTCTCACAGAAAGCAGTTGATAATGCTTTACATTTATAAATCGTGTTTTAGACAGGTGTTCGGCTTTGTAAAGCGTCGTCTCCCATATCCGTGTTACTGTATCTATCAAAATTCGATGTGTCATTACAACCCCCGGGTACTATGCAAGATAAGTTAGGATAAATGGCGGGTATAGGCGTCAATTAAAGGTAACGAGGAAAGGCGTCAATGCCTAAGTGTATGTATTCACGCGGGAAATGGGTGTTAATCATGGTTATGATATTGTACACAACCATAATAATTGTAAGAATCATAATAATTAGTAGATATTTAATGTACAAAGGTGAGCTTAATAAATTCAGCGAAAGATATTGTAATTAAACCTTTATCTTTTACAAAGAAAATGTACCTTAGTATGTATAAATTAAGGTGGCAAATCGTTAGCAGGTAAAACTTCATTTTGTACCAATAATTAAAGAAAATAAATATGCGAAAATGGAATCTATGTTTTCAATCTCTTTTCTCGCTCACTCACATGTATTGTATAAAGCCATAAGAGTGACAAGGACAGACCGCGCGCAGTGCAAGCGTTACGTAAGGAAACTGAATGTTGTGATAGACACTTAATGAAGCTAATATTTGTACTAGAAAATAAGAAATATTGTATATTATACTTATTTCAATGTTGCAGATTTAATTATATTATGTGAATATGTAAATAAATTCATTAGTTACTGATTTTTGTGGTTTTATTTTAAGAATAAAGTATTATGAGAACATGCAAGCATGTAGAAGGATTAGACGTACATTGCCCACCTTTATGTAAATAAAATACGAAGGCCATATTGTTTCTTATCATCATCTGTGTCATAGTCTTATCATACCTAGCCATGTCAAAACTATGTTGGGGTCGGCTTCCAGTCTAACCTGATGCGACTGAACACTAGTTTTTCACATGGAGCGATTGCTAATCAAATAAAATGTATTTATAAACAGATGTTACAAATACTATAAAGTACTCTGTAGCATTACCTAATAAGGTGTGCAAATATTTATATTATTGTTAATCTAATTAAATAATTATTAAAATAACGTTACAAAATTATTACACTCAAAAAAGTAAAAATTGTCAGATGAACTAAATTATTAGATAAGATAAGATAATTTTTTTATTTGTTCAAAACATGAGTAAACACACACATGGCATCATGGCATGCAAGATGTTACATAGAATTATAAAACAGTCATGTTTTGCCTGAACGGCGTACAAATATGAGATGGACGCTGTGGACGCTACACATGCATCATCAAGTAATTATAAATTTGTTAACAATCCAATTTAGAGCAAAATTAAAATTAACAGGCACAATAAAATACAATAAAATAGTGTCATTACCCAACAAACAAACTAAGCTTATAAAATTAGGTCTATAAGGTCTAAACTCTTATACTTGTTATAAAAGAGCATTTATTATGTTAATGTTCCTTATAGTGGCACATTATTAGAAGATTTGGCTAATATTACCTCTATTCTTATAATTTGGCTGGGTAAACGTTAATAAATCCAATTAATACGGCTACAATAAAGGTTCGAAATGTGTTCTTCTTATAGAGGCTTGTTACATTGCTTTTTAGCCATATAATATTCAAAGTCATATAAAGGCTTTTAATATGGTCAATTATTCTTAGAAAAGTAATGCACAAGGTAACTATGATGCTTTTTAACTTATAGGAGCATTTGATAAGACGTCTATCCAATAAACGATTACTAACATTGTATATGATCTTTACAAGGATGAAAGCAATCCGTATTCCCTTATACAGTGATTATAAAGATATTATTCTCTATATGGTAACATTAAAATGTTTTACATAACTAGTGCACATCATACATCAACATAACTATTCGCCATTTTGAAAGTACAGCAGATTGTGTGAATTTATTACGGAGTGGAATTTTCATAAAAAAAATGGATTCAAAATACTGGAAGAAGTTTAAAAGGAGCGGTGGTTACAGAAGAGAAGTAAAAAAAGGCTACGAAAACATAGTTGGGAGCATTACACCCACCACCTCTACACCTATGATGCTACAAAATGACCAAGCCGATACCGATGAATCAGCCAGTGGTTCCGTAGCGGATTATTTTATAGAGTATGAGAATGAAAAGGAACCCAGTGAGGAAGAATATAATTGTAGCGATAGTAACAGTGATAAAGACATATTTTTAAATGAAGAGTTGAAGAATATTGATATTCGTATCAGAGAATGGGGAGTGAAGTTTAACTTTACATTAAATGTAAATTATTAAATGTAGCATATAATTCGGTATTGTATTTTACACCATTAATCCATATTTTGTAAAATAAAACAACTAATTTGAAAATCACGTATTTTTATTAAAGTTATCATTTTTTTATAGGCTATCATGCCACCGTATATCAAAATCCAGAGGAAGAGTGGCTCTCAAATCGGGCATTGTCTAAAGGAAGGCTAATTTTGTATTTGTTGGTTTAAGGACTGACCTCAATGCTCTCTCAGTTAGCCCGCGAAACAGTTGGTGGGTTCACAATAGAAATCGCTGTTTGAACATAACCGGTGAATGATGCCTGATTTGGGAACTATCTCTTGGTCGTTTACTATCAAAACTCGTTTTTTAAGCATTACTTAAGACAGGACTTCAATCATCAGTATTTTTAACAACAATTTAAAAATAAAAAAATAATTATCTTAGGAATTAACACAAGCGAAGAAGGTCGCGGGAAACAGCTAGATTAATAACAAAACAGTAGAGTAACATAGCATGTTGTGACATAGTAATTAGAATATAGTTTTACTTATAGACTAGTAGGAAAATGATCAACCATCATCAATATTAATTGATTCAGTTTTTACAAGTAAAATACCCTCTTCTGATGTGTTTTGAACACAATAGTATTTAAGAAAACAGTACAAAATCAGTCTCATTAAATAAAACTAGTAACTTATCAACCTATTAAACACGAATCTTCTTACTTCTAAGAAGTAGAAACGTAATCATTAATCAGTCATAAAACTTTTCGTACATTCAAATATCGATGGTTGCAGGGAATAAAGTTATCAATGATTATTTTGCGATTGTGGCTTTATTCCCCGCAACCATCGATGTATAAAAAACAAAATAAAAAAAAATGTCTGTAAGTAGAACAGACTAACAACTACAATAAGTCTTAGATAATTTTAGTCTTAGGTATTATTAAAAACCAGCTAATAATGGTAATAGTCTTAGTAAGTATTAAACGTAACAAAATAATAAGTAGATTAAAAAGGTTCTTCATACAGATGTTTCAAGTGGCTTAGTTGGTACTCCTGCAACGGATGCAGATGAAATCAGGTCATCATCATTCATGGCCATCGCATTATGTAAATTAAGATCTTTACTTTGTAGGAATTTGTCAACATCTGCCAATATGTACTATTGCAATATCTGCGGACAAACATATTATATATATAATTATATTCTTTAATGTGTACTTGTGTAGGTACTTACAATTATAATTATATTTTAAATTTAAAATTAGTGCACAAAAGCAAGCTTATCCCTATAGAGAGATCTCTTCCAGCCAACCCAACCATAGTGAAAGATCAATTTTATACGTATGGGAACAAGACTTGCTAGGTACAGGATTTTGTTCGTGAGAAAGGAACCCTAACAATGTAAAATGGCGATAGCATAAGCAACAAATGTGGCCATTATAAAGTCTTCAGTCTCATACACTCCTTGTAGACGATGTGCGAATCGTTTTGCTCTCATAATAGCACTATACAAAACATGACTAAATAATTAATAACGTTAGTAGCACAAAAACAGCTTAAATTCAAGGGCGGGTTGATAATAACACACACAGCGTACCACATTTTATCATGCATTTGAATTTCCATACACTTTTCACTATAAACGAGCACATAAATCAGGTAAATAAACTACATAAAATAATAACTTACCGTTCACTTTTCGGTTAAATGGTTGACGTTTCTCTTTATTCGCCAAACTGTTGCGAAAATGTAATAATCACTAAGAAAAAAACTTATTGCAGAATCATAAACAGACGGTTATAAGGGCCTACGGCTTTTTAAGAGCCTTTGATTTGCCGCAATGAGTTTAACTCCCTTGTATCGGACCATAATAAAACACGTATAAGGGTGATCGCCCGTATTAATGCTTTCATTATGTTTCTTTCAAGTGTGTTGGCTTTTTAGAAGCTTTTTTCTGGCCATTATAAGTTTAACTTCCGTGTTACTTGTCATAATATAACACGTATAAGGAAAAAAAGTAGACAATAAAGCAACTATAAGGCGGGTATAAGGTTATTGCCTTTATAATTTGTGCCCAAACGCACCCTTATTATCGATAATGCGGCTCCTATAAGAATATTATTTTTGGCAATATAAGCCACTACAAGAACAATTTTTGTTAGTTGGGTAGCTCATCATACTACATTAATAATAGGTACAAATAGTCATAATAAAAAATATAATATATCCAATGCTAGAGTAATAATTAATAATAAAATTAGGGTGTCAAAGTCAAATTAATTTATCATTTAGAAATTCGTCAGTACTGTAATAGACTTTCTCAATCAGAAGGCTTTTTAATCTATTTCTTAATTTTTCAGTAGTATATTCCCTCCAATGTTTTGGTAACATATTATAAAGAATTGGCGCCATACAGAACACACTTTTACGCATCAGGGCTGTCCTGGATCTCGGGATACATAACTTACTATTGTCGCGTCTATTTCGAACTACTTTATCTGACACTAAGGGGAATAGGCGTGGATTCGATTTGACAAACATAATGGTCTCCAAAATGTACATTGACGGTAGGGTAAGGATTTTGTTTGCTTTAAAAAATGGTTTGCAACTTTCTGTGACATGGAGACCAAACATAGCCCTCACGCACCTCTTTTGTGTTTTAAAAATCACATCCTTATTTGTTGAATTTCCCCAAAAAATTATTCCATATCTCAAGTTAGAGGACACTAAGCCGTGATAAGCAATTAGTAGTGCATCAACATTTAAGATGGGGGCTAATTTATACAGTGCATATGTGGAATTACTAATTTTTTTGTTTAAAGCTTCCGTATGCGCTTTCCAATCTAATTTGCAGTCAATAGATACACCAAGAAATTTGGTTGTGTTCACTTTGTCTATGTTGTTATTACAATAATGGACATTTACATTTGGTATGGATGATCTTTGGGCAAAATGCAAAATATTAGTTTTCTCTAGGTTTATCTTAAGATTATTGTTTTCCAACCATTTTACCATTGATTCTATGGAATTGTTAATGTCAGTTTCATATGTGTCTCTATTTTTGCAAGCAATTGTAATGGTACTGTCGTCGGCAAAAAGTGTCATAGAGTTCGGATATTCGGATGCACATTCAACCAAAGCTGAGATGTGCAGGGATGTTAGCTAATATGGAATGCGCTTTTGTATCGAAAAAATCCCGCGATTCCGGAATCGACAAATATAGTTATTTTTTATGTTTTAACTAATACATACCATCCCTCCTTTTACAACCTACATACACACATTTGCATCGTTGGTTAAACATTAATTTTAAATAAACATGCATTCTTTTCTTAAAATAAATATTTTTTTTTTTGAAGTCGCTTCCATACTATACTGCCGTTATAAGAAAGAAGGCCGTAACTACGTCAACGTTGATTCCAAGTTAATTGAAGTTTTATCTAAAATGAAGGCCCGCGATTTACTGAATGGTTGTAGTTAGTGATTCTTGTTTATAAGACGGAAAAAAATATAGGCTTAATTTTGAACCATAACTGACACAAAAGGCCGTTATTTTGTAATTAAGGCTGTTCAGATTAAATAACCGGATTTTATGTCGTTTAAAAAGCTAAAATCCTTATGATATCTCTAATCTAATACGAGTTACAGCTTTGTGTGTCAGACCATAAGATAGCATTTTATTTGCTGATTCCGAATATGTTAATAACTCATTTTTGAAAAATTGTCAGTTACGGTCTTCTTTCTTATGACGACAGTATACACCCGACTAGTTATGAATTCCCGGTGTTCCGGTTTCCATTGGCTATCTGACCTCCACAACCCAGTTACTAGGTAACGCGATACCACGTGGTAGGTGATAAAGACTGATACCACATTACGGAATTTTTCGAAAGTAGAATAAAATCTAGAGAAATAGAGAACATTTATTCTTATTTGGAGACTACAAACATAAAGGGGAAGCCTATATCCAGCAGTGGTCGACATACAACACCATCGTAGTATGTAACACCCTCTGCTCTTTAGACAAGTCCACATTGAGGTCTGTTTCCATCGTTAGCCACTCATCTGCCACTAAAGTTACGTTTAGTGTCACTGCCGACTGTCACTTTATTACCCTCGCATATTGGAGCACTCTGTGACATAACTTGCAATCCTGAACACCCCATTATCATAAGTAGCAGCGTACCTTTTATTTCCTTGTTTTGACACTTATATAAACGCAGTACCCTAGGAGTACAACTCACTGCTCGTATAAGGAGCTCGATATTGGAATATAGAAAAGATTTGTCTCGTCACGTTACTTGGAATATTTTATGCAATATTATGATTAGTTATTTATTTGACTTCCTCATTCGTCTACTGGTCACAAGTGCTACTGCTGAGCATGAGGCCCTGGGGTCGAGAACCGGGTCGGGCAAAGTGTTATTGGGTTTTACCATCTGAAATTTCTCAGTACCAGCCCGGAGTTGGGATTCGTGCTCGGTTGATGGCAATAGTCTCGCCACCTATAACATGGGACTTTAACATAACTGGCAAAATGAGGGTATGCTACAGTTACACCTCTGCTAACCCTTCGGGGGATACAGGCGTGGTGTTATGTTATCTATATATTAGTCGTTTCTACCGCCAAGCCACCAAGCAGCCCAGCAGTGTGCCAGTTTGAAGAGTATGTGGCGGCATCTACATTGCCACATGCGAACTACGCATTACACCGACGCGACGTCTTGAAAAAGTCCTGCATCGCGCAAGCAGAGTTTACCGCGCAACTAGGATTTGTACAACGCCCCGACATCAATTGTCGGGCATAAGCCCACCAGACACAACACCCGTCTAGTCGGAGGTACTCCCTTTTCTATGGAGGATTAGTGAACGTACCAGCCTGTTATATATGTCATACCGCTATAAAGTATTTTACGGTACAGATAAAATTATTACCTAACCTAATCCTAACTTATATAATACATAATATAAATGCGAAACTAATTAAAACGGCTGAGCGTGTTTTGATGAAATTTGCCACATTGATAGGCCATCACCTGGGGAAGGACATAGGCTACTTTTCATCCGGGACAGCAAACGATGTCGTGGGAAACAGTTAGTAAGCTAAATAAGACCCGTAAGCCACAATGCTAATTAAACATAACCAGTTACAAACTCGAATCAGCAATGAGTAGTCAAAATATTACAGCGGTTTTTTTTTATTTTTTATGAAACCTTACACAAGTTCAATTTCATTCCGTACAAGACGTATTCTGTCACAAACTATTTAATAACGCGTTAGTAAGTTGCGTGAACTTGTGTTATGACAATCCGGCTATTCATTGGTGATTTGAGTTTGTGACATTTTACTAGTCCCTAGCGTCATGGACGATGAACCTTTGACCTTAGACAGATAGATTTCACCTATAAGTGACGTTAGCCACTTTCCATTATTATCTCCCCTAAGTCATCTCCCGCATACTTTGTAAAATATAGTAGACGAAAGTAAATCCACCACATTAACAATGAAGTGGTTGGTGCTCACCAAAGCCCTTTACAATATCTACTTCAGCAAAATGATTGTTCTCAAGCTGAGCTCAAGCATGATTAATGACCATTTTAATTTCCGGTAGCCACTCAAGTATTCCGAAATTGAGAAGTCCATTAAAATGGATTTATTCTTCTTCAGTGATGTCGAATCATAAATAAAGAAACGGGAATAAGGTAGAGTGTTATGTTACGTCCTATTAAAATAGGTAACTTATTTACCGGCTGATGGCGGCATCGATATTATGTAACTGGGATATAGCTAGCCTTCGTGTTAGTAATGTAATACGTATATTTTTTGAACTGCAGGGCAAAAAACATTTTTAATACATAATTACAGCTTGTTGGTGAACTAGAAAGCTTTGAGAAAAATATAAATAGAATGAAAGAGAATTAGAAAATCTTAGGAACAATGCCCCACAATAAACAATCCAAATTATCGCCAAAGATAACGTCATCATAGTTATTATGTAATTATAAAAATAAATTACTGCAGTAAAATGAACGGACTTGGTAGAAATTGCATTTTTCACCATGATTGGTGATTACAGTTCGATGGCACTGCCACAAAAGAAGGAAACTTCTGTTTTTGCTTTTGGCATGGTCTCTTAGTTCTTTAAGACGATCTCCGGGGCCTTTAGTAGGTGAGATACTATTCTTAGTTGACTTTTGGAACTATGTACAGAGACAACCGTTCATATTTCTTTCTATATTCCTTGCTACAAAAAAATGCCAAGAACTTGTAGAAACGACAGAAAAAATATCTTAATAAATCCTTCCTGCGTGCTTCTAAGTTTAAGTTTAAAACTTGTTGGCAACTTGTTAAGTTGAAAACATTTCATATTGCAGTTATGAGCGAAGCCGCGCTTGAGGCGCGCAGAACTTTTCAGATGTACTTGTGTTTAGTCGCGTAGACATTTTAAGAGCAGATGTGATCCGGAGAAATGAGGAGAATATGGTAACAAAGTGTTTAGTCTTTTTAATGTGTAGAAGTAAAGAAGCTGACTTAAGTAAAGATGGATGGACTTTGTAACGGATGATTAGGCTGTAAGAACTGAGACAGATCATAGACCAGTTGCTGCAGTTTAAAAAAATATTTTTATAGCTTGATTAAGGTAGTGAACACTGTTACGACGGCCGTTAGAGATAGGTAGAAGAAGGCGTACGGCTCAGACCACAAATTAATAGTTGGGATAAAGGAGATATCATCATCATCATAATTATCTCATGACAATGATGATGATGTATTTTTGTATGGTGGCTACTGATGTATTTATTAATACTTTATGCAAAAGAAAAATGTACCGTATATGGCTTTTTTTTTTTTTTTTTTTGAGGATGGGAAATCATCAAATGACCCCTCCCGCTCTGGGTGGAGCGGAAGGGAGTGTCAGACTCTTACTGGCTAAAACCCACCCGTGTTCCTTCCTTGGCCCTTTATGTTCCGGGTCAGCGGTACCCCTTATGGATGATCCCGCTTTCCCGGCAGGCTTGGGCCCTAGTGGACCCCCTCTTCGATGCTGACATCTCTTTGAGGCGCGCGTGGAACACGTACGCGCCGTCCGGCACGGGCCTGATCCTGATCGGACGGTGAGCTACCCATTACTCACCGCCCGCAGGCCCGCGCCTACGGTGGCCGGGAGTCGTCACGCGGCTCCCGACGCCCGGAGCGTCCACCGCGGCGGCTTGGACGGGAGACTCTCTCCCTCTCCCGTCCCGACCGTATATGGCTTAGCGCGCACTACGAATTTCAATCGTTGCGGATAAAAAACGTAACTCTGTGAACAATACCAATATACTAGAGACCGCAGACTGCGATAAAAAATCGCTGGAGAAATCGCTTGAAACATTGATTATATTTGCGATTTTATTTCGCAGTTAAAAAATGGCAACGAATAAAATAGTAGTACGCGCGTAGCCTTAAGGTGTAATTAATGTCTTAGGCATTTATGCCAGTCTACCTTAGAGACAAAAATAGTAGGTCAAATTCAAGTCTAAGCATTTATTTCAAATATGCACATAAAAGGCATCTTTAAACGTCAAAATCTACATTAAAAATAGTATTGATTCTAGTTGCCCCTTCCAAAGGATAGTTTCGTATGGAGAAGAATGGGCAAAAACACCACCGTTTCTCTTTTAAAATGTGTTATAATATTTTGTATACATAAATTGTATAACTATATGTGAAGACGATGCACCTAGAATAAAATTACCCTACCACATTTAAAGGTGAAAATAGTTAAAAATGTAGCAATGACAAATTAGTTATTACTTAAGTGATAGATACACGGTGCTCACATATTCACAAACATTGTAAAAGTATACGATTTTCCTAAATTTTTAAACACGTACTAAGTCAGTATGCGGGTTAAAGTAATCACAGAGTGTAAATCAATGTCATAAAAATAATAAATTATACAATTAAAGTAGCTTTTCTAGACTCTAGATTGTCCAATGGAGCTGGACCAGCATGTTTCCAAGCATTTTTATCTTGGATATAATCCTCTAATTTATAATTCTGTTCAGTTTTTATATGAGTTTTAAAATTTCTTTCTGTTGCAATATATGACATGGTAATTTGTATATTAAATATACAAATTACCTTGTTGTTAAGGTTAAAAGTTACCTTGGATAAATTTTATTCATTACATTTGGGAAAACAAACATTAGTATATACACCCCACAACATTTTCCACAGATTACTATATTATATAAAACAAAGCTGCTGCAAAAGCTGAAGCTGTTAGCAAATGTTAACTGTTTCAGGGCTAACTTAATGAAAAAGAAGTTAAAAGAAAACTAAAAGATAAAAAATATTCTAAATATGTTACAAACAAAAAATTCAAAGAATTCATGTATCATACAGGTCCGGTCCCTAGCCTATTAACAATGACACCTACATTGTGTAAAACCTATAGAGGCAACTGCCGATCCTTTCGTATTTTAATATATATATATATATATATATTTTGTGTATGGCATCTCGCAGTTGGCCTTGAGAGGCCATGACTGCTTAACCGGTCAATCCTGTGGTGCCTTCGAGCTAACTCAAAGCCTCCAGGCAGGGGCATAATATTAATTATAAACTAAGCTACCATCACCTAAGGGCACCCCCTGTGGGGTACGAACCTCGGCTAAGGGCGTCGCTTGGGGGGGACATCAAGTTGGGGACACGCTGGATCAAAATGGGTTCATTATTATTAGTGGATAAAACTACTGGCTCAGCTACGTCACCAGCTGGCTCTGCGGATCCGATCAAGGGAGGGGAAGGGGAATTTATCGGGGAGGAACGCGGACGCGAAAGACTTCAGCGGCGAGGTCGGAACTTCGATTTGTGTCTGTGTCTGCTGTATACTGTACTGGTGGCCCTACAGCTTTCCTGGAGGAGGGTGATGGGGTCGTCAGGGTCGGTCAGTGCGTGCCTTGGGCGGCGGATTATACTGATTCTAGAGGGGACATAACTGGCGGCCTTCACAAGCAGAGGTTTGCGATGGCTGCCAGCGATATCAAAGAAACGCTTGCAAGCGCGTTTCATGAATTGCTGAATGGTGGGGATTTTCAAATCTAAGTGTAAGTTAATATTACGAACGAACCAGGGGGAACCCGTGATTTTACGTAGAAAACGGTTCTGTAGGGTCTGCATCCTATGGACGTGCCGGGGGTGGGCCTGTGCGAAAACAGCACAGGCGTATGTCATTATAGGTCGGATGCATGCCGTATAAATGCGCAGTTTGCACCTGAGTGACAATTTACTGCGTGCATTTAACACGGAATGTAGTCTACCCAGAGCAAAAGTGGCTCGCGAACGAACCACCTTTATGTGCTCTGAGAAGGAGAGACGTCTGTCCAAAGTCACACCCAGATATTTGGCATGTTTCACCCAAGGGATCGGCTTGCCAAACATCTTGATCGGGCGGGGGTCGTCATGTCTACGTTTGACACGCGGTTTCAAGAAGAGAACCACTTGACATTTGTCGGGGTTCGTATTTAATTATATCATTTTAAATTTATATCTGCTTAGGAATAATGCCTATTTCACCAAAACACGTATTGTATGTGTCGACTAAGTGGTATAGCGGTAAGCACACACCGTCATTGGATCTGCAAAAGCTGGTAACGAACAGTCGCCCGGTGCGTACCTCCCGCCCATGTACTATTCGAGGAACTAGGTAACACAAACCAGTCACCAAGTCAGGGCAAGCAAACTTGTTTCGGCATATACTGAATAACGTCATTGTCTCAAAGAGGACGCGTCTTGGCTGTAATTTAGGCAGGTCGTATTTTTTATGAAGCGATATGTATGATGTTTTCTTTCGGAAACATGTAAACTGATAGCACGAAGGTACTTACGTTGGACTAATTCTATAATTTCGATATATTTCGCATAATAAGGATTTCAGATCGGTACTGCGTAGGCGTAATCTAATTGCGGCCTATAAATGGATTTATACAGGTGCAAGAAGGTGGAGGGATGATGGAAATCTCTAGATGCTCTCATTACAACGCCAAATATCTGTTGTGCCTCATTGACAATGTTTTCTACATGAATATAAAGATGAAGTTTCGAGCCCAGCTGCACACCAGGGTCACGAAGATTGCTAACTCTGTTAATAACACTATTAGCAATACAATAATTAAAATGTATGATTTTTCTTTTTAGTGAACGTTATACTATGAGGCAAGCTAAGGTACAGTTTATTATAATAGCAATAGTCTGAGAAACGATCAAGATCACGTTGGAATTTAACGAACACAGTCTTGTTCATTGTTGAATTGTTTGTAATTTGTTCAAAAACTTTTAAATCGTCTGCGTATAAGAGAAATTTTGAATTTTGAAAGCAATTTTTATGTATTTTATGAACAGTTTAAATAATAAAGGTCCTAAAATTGAGTCTTGAGGGACTCCTAATGTAACTTGAACACAGCTGGACTTGAAGCCATTGATCACAACCTTTTGGGTCCTATTGGTTATACAGGAGACAAACCAACGCAGGAGATCCCATCTGATACCATTATGATCCTCATGCACACCAGAATAATAACAAACCAAAAAACATCGTCGTGAAATTGGCCTCACGTATATTGCGTGACAATTTTCTCAGCGCCTTTCGTTTATGTAAGGGCCTGTCGTCCGACCAACTGGATATCTCAGGAACATCATTTCGCATTTATATGCATGAACATATCACGTTGAAAAGAAAACAATTATTTCGTGAATGTAAGAATGTCGCTACATTACATAATTATAAATTTGTGTGGGTTAAGCATGGCACCATACTCGTCCGTGAAAAGGAACAATCGAAGTCTTTCGCTATTCGGTCACACCAAGATCTCAGTAAAATCAAACCAGGGGCTGCTGCCACTAGGGACGACTCTACCACTAAGAACGATTCAATCCCTAGGGACGAATAATGAACTTTATAATGTTGTGTTTATTTACTTTTCAATTATTTACTTTTTAATTGTTTTCATGTTTAATGTTGATAACGTGGATACATTTTGTTTGTCTAATGTAAATGTTTTCATAAATGTTGCAGTTTTACGGTATATTATTCTCATGCTATCCGTAACCTATTTTTGCTTTTCCAATATTATACTATACGTGCATCTTCTACACTTACTATTCTATGTAAAAGAGAGTTTTAACAATTTTACTTTATATTTATTGCTAATTATGATGATACTTGACTTCAAGTTGTACTTCTTAAAATTATCTATTTGCCGCTGTCTGGCAAGATATTATGCTTCTAAACTTGCTCTGACTTATTTAATATTACTGCTTCGATTATATACCTACGATTATGGCTGATAAATTAATAATATACTATCAAAATTGTAGGGGGCTTCGCACTAAACTGCATGTACTATTTATGAATATTTTATCCAACTGCTACGATATCGTAATACTTACGGAGACTTGGTTAACCCCTGAAATACTCGACTCGGAGTTTGTGGATCAGCGGTATTCCGTATACAGATATGATCGGGATCGAAAGGCTACTCAAAAGAAGGATGGTGGTGGCACCCTTATAGCGATACTGAAGGGATTGGGATCAGTCTCAATTGAGTGGACTATCTTATTAAACCAATACATTGAGCATGTCATTCTGCGTATCCCAAGCGCGACGAAAGGAAAGCACGATATCATAATTATGTTCAGCATACATTCCACCAAAAACACCCGAAAGTGTTTATGTTGCATATTCGGAGCTTTTGCAAGCAGTTGTTGAGAGTGGAAGTGTTCAAAATTTCTATCTGTTTGGTGATTACAATCTTCCCGATATTGATTGGTTAGCTGCTAAATGCTGCGGCTTAATGCCTTCCAGTATAATAATATAAAAAATTCGACAGGAAAGATTTTGGACTTGGTGATCAGTAATACTGAGTGTTCTGTTGTAACACCCACTGACGCACTATTAACCTCAGACCCTTATCACCCACCCTTATGTATATTGGCTTCTTTCAATCTAGGTAACCGAGCCATGACACGTAAATTTACACAGAGGTACAATTACTTTAAGGCGGATTACGAAAAAAATTATGGTGATTTGGACAAAGTTAACTGGGACGATTTGTTACTTGGACAATCTGCAGAAGATGCAGTAAATGTATTTTATGAAGTTATTTATAGAGTTATTAAAGCTCATGTTCCCTTAACATCGGTCAAGTCTTCTAAATATCCGGTCTGGTTTTCACCTTCTTTGATACACATATTTAAAAATAAAACTAAGGCGTGGTGTAAATGGAAGGCGTATCAAAATTTATCAGATTATGAACAATTTTCACTACATAGGTTGAGATTTCATACTGAATCTAAAACTTGTTATTGCCGATACATGAAGTCAGTTGAGGATAGCCTAAAAGTTAACACTAAATATTTTTGGACTTTTATATCCAACCGTAAATCCACAGCTTCCATTCCTTCAACAATGCATTACGCGGAACAGTCATCCAATAATTCAGATGAAATCTGTGATCTCTTTTTAAAGTTCTTCCAATCTGTTTATGAGCCTTCCACTCTCAGCAATGTGCAGCAGCAGACCTTCGGCGTTGCTAAGAATAGGCGTCTCGTTAGCAATCTTGTGATCAGTATTGCACAAGTACACAGTGTTTTGAAATCCGTAGATTGTTCTAAAGGTCCAGGACCTGATGGTATCCCGCCACTCTTCCTTAAAAATACCGCTGACACTTTAGGTCTCCCACTATACTATTATTATTTATAAGAAATGTTTGAGCCAAGGAATTTTCCCAGAAGTGTGGAAACGAGCCAATATCACCCCTGTCCATAAATCTGGTCCTAAATGTGAAATTGAGAACTACCGTCCTATTTCCATTCTGTCAATTTTGTCAAAGCTTTTCGAGAGGCTTGTCCACAATCAGCTATATCCAATTATTCATGATCAGATTATTAAGCAACAGCATGGTTTCGTCAAGAAAAGATCTACAACTACTAATTTGATTGAATATACTGATTATTTATTCAATAATATGGACACACGTGTACAGGTGGACTCTATTTATACTGATTTCCGTAAAGCCTTTGACAAGGTCGACCATAATTTACTTTTAGGCAAATTAGCATTTAATGGCATTCGTGGCTGTAGGGGATCCCTGCACTTAGTGATGATACCGGGGCGATTCTATAGGGATGATGAAATAAAACCGACCACAGCGAATGTCCGTTGAACACTGATTTATTGATTTAATGTACATACACAAATTAGCTAAGTAATAGGTACAAAATGCTGAGTGCACAGAATGCACGGCGCGTGAGTATGAAAAGTAATGTGCGGTTCCGTACATCCTGCCCGCCCAAATGAGACAACTGACATGATAGATTAACAGATAATTAAGGTAAGAAACAAGCTAAAGTTTACAATGATATAGAATAGTAAACTGATAAGTTATATAAATTGCTAATGATACAAATGTGTTTAAACTAACTAACACGACTATTCTACGATACACATGGGCGAGGTAGCCCTGTCTACACCACTGATCGTGAACACTTCACTACACTTTTGCACTGACGCCGCTGCACTCGACGCCGGTGTGACCGTCGCCGGCCCCGCCCCGAGAGCCTCCTGGCCCTGGGGGGCCGGCGACGGTGGCGCCCTGCCCGTACTGCGTTGTCTTCTGATGAGGTACACGACGACGCCAAACAAGATGATTACCGATGCTACACTGATGTACGACACAGTGTAGTGATGAATATCGTGAATACTCAGATCTGTAGATGACTGTTCCTTTACCTCGTCAATCTGAGCCCTTAATTTATTCCAAATGAGATGATGATCTTCAGCCTCACTGAAGTTCTCTGGCGCAGACGTTTTCATGATTTTGTTTAGTACGGACACCTCTGGGACTTCGATGTGATGATGAATATTTACATAATTGATGAAATTGTTATGAGCATAAATACTAAAGGTCTCTCCTTTCAATGTGCAACCTTGACCTAGGGTAATAATCCCGTTGCCGACAAGGTTCACCATTGTGATTCCGTTGGCGCAAATAATGCGAGTTTGGCATTCCGAACAACATGTATACAACCAGCTGTTCGGCCTGTGCAATTTGATCCATTGCTCGTTACATGACGATTTTACGGAGTGGCATAATTGTTTTTTATTTAATATTTTCATCTCGCAGATTGATTGCTGCATGTTTAGATTGTAGATGGGCAAGTTTAGTGTGCATAACAAGATATCGTTGGGGACGTGGGTACATGTTTGTAGGTCTTCTTCTGATAGTAGAAATGCTGTGTCCTTGCGCAAATTGTAGGCTATGAGCGGTACTGATGGAATGAGTTGATAATATTGTGCTCCTCTCTTTTGCGAAATAGATATGATTTTATTCAACTCAAATAATTCGTTGCTTAGGAGTGGAACCTTGATCTCAATGATTAAGTAATTAGAGAAGACTCTAGCCGACACTTTTAGCAAACGGTACAAATCCTTGACATTCCTCAAGTCCACAGGTATCGTAAGTTTACCATTCAGTCGACTGGAGATAGTGCTCAGCTGATACGATAGTTGCTCCGGTGACAGCAAATGGCTGTCAATGCGTCCGTGTGAGATATCTGTTACAGTACCGATCAGCGTTTGCTGAATCCAACGAATATTTGAAAGAATGATTGATGCTGCTAGTGATGATGAGGTGATGTAAAGGCCATCTTCGTTTGCGAAACGTACCTTGTTCACCTCAGATGTTATATTTTGTAGATGTTGTTTGATAAATGAAAATTGTTTATTCATGATATCCTCGTTACGGCGTACGATGTTAAACTCTGATTCTAAGATGCTTGTTTGATTTTTTATAAGTTTTTGTAAATGTGCTTCATTATGACTGATTTTTTCGATGTCACCCTTATATTGCTCTGCGAACCTTTCGTCTAGTACACCGAATAACGAGCTGGCAATATAACCCACACCGTTTACTAGGCCTCTTTTCAGCCTCTTCGGGCTTTGATATTTAAGTAACATATCATAATGTTCAATGTCGCTTATTTCGTGCTCTAATTGATGAATGATGCTCTGATATTGTTTACTTGACTGTGTTATGCACAATGATTTGATATGATTGACGTAACTCTTGATGTCAGCTAAGCCTTTCCAGTAGGTCGTCATATTGTAGTAGACAACTAGACGCCATTCGTCCTGGATGTACTAAAGATTGGATATTCTGTCGAAGTAAATGGCTTGATTCTGATCTAATGATGTCAGATTATATGATTCTGGATTGGGTATATTTTCCGCTGAAGTAGATGATAGTAACATGAAAAATAGTAATAGGAAGCTGGTGAATAGATTCTTCAATGAAACGTTGTTGCGAGGAAGTCTCTTTCTCTTGCTTTGCTCGTCAGATTTGTTTTGATGATAAACATTTTGATCTTGTGTTGTATCCTCGTTTACTGGTAACAACACAAGTCTGGTGACAGGACGTTGAATGATGTGATTCTTGGTTTTTAAGCTGACTACCCTTACATAGCCATCCCTTCCAGGATGAACTGCTTGAATACGTCCTAGCGCCCACTTGCCGGGTGGCAAGTTTTCTTCCTTGATAAGAACGACATCATCGACTTCGAAATTCCTACTTGGCTTACGCCATTTTGATCTGGCCTGCAGTTGCTGTAGATACTCGCTTGACCACCTTTTCCAAAGTTGTTTGTTCATTGATTGAATGAGTTGCCACCGTGTTGTGTGGCTTATGTGATCTGGATCAGTCTGTGGTCTAGATAGAAGCGGGCCGCCAATCAAGAAGTGACCTGGCGTAAGAACGTCGTCTTCAGGGCTCTCCGTCAACTGACAGAGAGGTCTTGAGTTCAGACACGCCTCGATTTGATATAGGAGGGTAGTAAACTCCTCATAAGTGAGTTTCTGATCTCCGATGATGCGCTTCAGATGATACTTGAGGCTTTTCACCGCAGCCTCCCAAAGACCACCTGCACTTGGCCATGCAGGAGCTTTGAAGTGCCACTTTATGTTCATCTCATTGATGTTATTGAAGAAATCGGTGTTGATTGTGGCTATTATATCTTGATACTCCTTCTTTATGATACGGTTGGCTCCTACGAAATTCGTGCCATTGTCACTGTAAACGTGACTTGGTGTTCCACGTCGGGCCGAGAACCTACGAAAGGCTGCTAGAAATGCTGGCGTACTGAGATCAGACACTAGCTCCAGATGAACAGCCTTGGTAGATAAACAAACAAACACAGCAATATAGCCCTTAACAGTTTTGATTCCACGTCCCTTATTAGCCTTCAACTCGACGTGTCCGGTGAAATCGACACCCGTGTGAGAGAAGGGTCGTGATGGGGAGACTCGTGGTTGTGGAAGATCAGCCATGATTTGTTGATACTGTGTTTGAGTAAAACGCTGACACTTAACGCATGATCTCAGCTTCCTTTTGACGGTACGGATTCCACTGACGATCCAATACTTGTCTCTGATGTATGAAAGTGTCAGTCGCGGGCCTCCATGTAACGTGGTAATATGAGCTTGATCAATGATTAAATCTGTGAGACGACTATGGCTTGATAATATGATAGGATGCTTTGATGAGTCGTTGATGCGTGCGTTTTTCAGTCGTCCACCCACTCTAAGGATACCGTGCTCATCTATGAACGGGTTAAGACATGATATTTTGCTTCTAGGATGCACATGTCCCTTTTGATTGATAAACAAAAAATATCTTCATGAAATTGTTTTAATTGGTCATCTTTTATAATATTATTCAATGCATTGTCCATTTCTGATGACGTTAAAACATATGATTTGGACGTGTGTTTACCTCGTGATTGCGTAATGAAACGTGATATCCAAGCGACGATTCTTACAATGCGAGGTAAGGGGCTGTAGTTCTGTAATAACTCGTCAATTAGTGAAATATGATTTTGATGTATAACTGTGTTTACACAAGGTTTCTTGGTCTCCAAATCTGGTGATTGATATAAGGTGATAGGAAGGGTGCTTTGTTCGAAATTGGTTATCCATTTCGGACCCTGCCACCACAACGGATGGCTTGATAACTTCCGTGAAGTCAGACCCCGAGTAGCGCAATCAGCTGCATTCTCTTCGGATCTCACATGATGCCAACTTGATGATGGAATGATATTAGTGATTTTGTTGATTCTGTTTGCCACAAATGGTTTCCACCTTTTCACGTCGCCTTGAATCCACCCTAAAACTATCATCGAGTCTGTCCAGGCGTAAATCTCCACGTCTTGATTTGATAATGATTCCCTGACTTTCTTGATAAGTTCAGATAGTAGTAGCGCACCGCATAGCTCTAGTCGTGGTAATGATACCTTTTTTGCCAGAGGTGCCAACTTTGTTTTTGCTACAGCGAGCGTTGATTTGCGCTCGCCCTTATTGTCGTTTGCTACTACATACACAACACATGCGTATGCTTTGTCGGATGCGTCACAAAATCCATGAAGTTGATATGTTTGGTTTGTGTTGCCGAGATAGCGTGGTATAATAAATTGATCTATGATATTGAAATCATTCTTGATTTGAGCCCAGTCATCTTGAATCGGTTGTGGAACTTCTTCGTCCCATGATAAATGTAATGACCATGCATTTTGAAAAAGCAGTTTGCTCTGATTGATAATGGTGACAGCCAGCCTAAGGGGTCGAAAATCTTCGAGAATTCCGAAAGTAACTGTCTCTTTGTGACGCGTTTGTCGTGAGAATGTAATTGATTTTGAAAGCTAAAGCTATCTGTTGATGAGGTCCATCTTAGTCCAAGTGTTTTTCTTGTTTCCGAGCACTTGAAGTCTAAGGGGTTGTTGAGTTGATCTGGTGATAAATCTACCAGTAGGTCAGGTACGTTACTAGACCATTTCCTTAGGTTCATAACAGCTCCCTTCAGCATCTCAATGAGTTGATGCTGAAGCTCTTTCGCTTGATGAATGGTATTTGCTCCAGTAAACAGATCGTCCATATAAAATGATTGACTTAAGGCTGACGCTGCTAAGGGATACTTGTTGGCATCGTCTATTGCCAACTGTTTTAGCGTTCGCATCGCTAAGTAAGAAGCGGCCTTAGTACCGTACGTTATTGTTGTAAGATGATATTCGTTGAGTACTTCTTGAGATGATTGCCGCCAAATGATTGATTGAAGATGGCGGTCCGATTGCCTGATAAATATTTGGCGAAACATTTTCTCTATGTCTGCCGTGATAACGTATGTATATGTTCTCCAGGATAAAATGAGTGTCATGAGGTCTTTTTGAAGATTTGGTCCGCAGCACATGAGGTCATTTAGGCTTTTTCCTGATGATGATTTCGCCGACGCATTGAAAACGACTCTAAGTTTTGTTGTTGTCGAGTCTAATTTCATTACGCCATGATGTGGTAAAAAGAAGGCACGGTTTGATTCGTCGACATTATTTGCTGTACACATGTGACCTAGTTGTTGATATTCACACATAAATGTTTTATAATTTTCTGCAAATGATTCGTTATTACACATTTTGCTTTCTAACTGTTTGAATTGTGCAATAGCCTTTGATTTAGATGTCCCCAGCTGATTTTCATATTCGGGTTTCATAGGTATGCCAACCTCGTATCTACCAGAAGCCAAACGACGAGTAGCCTGCTGATAAAACTCTTCACAGTACTGCTCCTCACTGGTTAGGGTTGATGATGATGATGTTTCAACGTCCTCTATCTCCCAATATTTTGAAAAATCTGAGATATCATTTGTTGCGATATGACAGTTAAATGTGCGAACATTGCCAGACAGGATCCATCCGAGTGCGGTCTGTTGTGCAATCGGAGCCTGCGCTGGTCCTTTGATGAGACCTTCCATGATGATTTGAGAATAGATACTGACATCTAAGAGAATATCTATTGGTTTGGACACGTTGTATTCCGGATCTGCCAATTGAAGATGCTGAATATGAGGCCATGTTTGTTTTTTGAATGGTGCACCTGGCAAGCAGTTAGCGACTTTAGACAGAACCAGTGCTTCTGTAGTAAAATGATAGTCACCATAGATTGATTGACATTCGATTGATACCCGTCCTTTGCTTTGCTTAGTACCGGCACCTATCCCTGATACTGATGCGTTGTAACGTTGACGCTGCAACCCTAGTCGCTGAACAGCGTTTTCCGATATTAATGATATTTGTGAGCCCTGGTCTAGAAGTGCTCTAAGGGTCACGTAGCTGCCGTCAGTACACCTGACACAGATTGACAGCGTGGTTAACAATAACTCTTCGTCATCCCCTGCGACATGATTAACGTTAGGGTGGCCGTTTGATGACGAAGCGGTCATTGATGACGATGATGATGAAATTGCTTGAGAAGTTGATTTTGATGATGAAACACACGCTTCATGGAGTACCGTATGATGATCACCTTGGCAGGTTTTGCAACGTTTCGTAGATGTGCATTTATTGCCATCGTGACTAAATAAACAATTTCGACATATATTTGATTTCGACAATGTTTTCAATTGTGCTTCCGATGACATTTTCATAAATTTTTGGCACGACAGCAAATTGCGAGCATGATTTGAATTGCATACGGTGCATTTCGAAGTTTGCATAATGATGGCCTGATAATTTTTATTTGCGAAACCTTTAATACAGTTTTGCTTATTATGCGATTGATTAGGGTTCCGTTTGCTTGATGCTAAGGATTCCTTGTTGGTTTTAATGGGCTCAAGAGCAGTAAATTTACTCTCAAGATATGACATTAACTCCTCCAACTTTGGTAGGTCACGAGGATTCTTGCGTGCTTCTTTGTACCCAGCATATGTTTCTGGGTCCAGTTTTTTGCAGAGCAGGTGAACCAACAACGGGTCCCATGTATTCGTATCAACACCAAGATTGTGTATCGCGTGAATACATTCGGTTGAGGTATCATAGAAACTTTTGATGTCTGATGATGTTTGCTTTTGGATGTTTGGTTGGTTTAGGAAGATTTCGATGTGATTGGTGAAAAGAAGTTGAGTGTTATTGTACCGATGTAATAAGATATCCCACGCTGTGTCGTAGTTATCCGATGATATGTGGAGATGATGAATGAGACGCTCTGCCTCACCCTTTAGTTTTCCCTTAAGGTGCTGCATCTTCTGTGCTTTCGTGATTGAGTTGTTGTTATGAATTGTCTCAGTGAACAAGTCATAAAATGTTGGCCATTGAGTGTAGTTTCCGCTAAATGACGGTATGTCTATGTGCGGGGTTGATCTTTCCAAATGAGATGTTGATGAGATTTTCTTATGAAGCTCTCTTTTGATATTTTTGTAGGCCAATTCATGACTGTTGAACTCCTCGTCGTATGATATGTCACCTCCTACTAAGATATGATCGATTTGCAAATGTTGCGTATCGATCATTGCCCACTTTGCTTGGATGTTTCTGAGCTCATCCTCAAGTTCCCATTTGTCCGATATCTGATCAATCTTGATACCCGCTCGGTCGCAGAGCGCGGGAAAAATAATCGAGCCAGATGAATGCCAGATGCGTCACCGGCGCGCGCGGCGCGGCGGGGCGCCGCTCGGCCGCCCGATAATGTAAATAAAGCATTTTTACGACTTGGGTTTGTTTGAATGGTGCTAACACTTGTGTTTTTTGTTATGGTAAGGAACGGGGCTTTAAGATAGCGGAGTTTCGTTTGAAATAGGATAGTATTTACGCAAACACTACTTACGATACGTACGTACGATAGTATTTACGTAACTTTGTTTTCAAATAAATGGTTATAGTTCGAAAAAACGAGCGTTGACCTATATTGTTTAAGGTTTTAAATACATTATGTGTATATACTTAACGCAAAACACTAATAAAACCACATAGCATTAGTACAATATGTACTATTTACGAGCGTGCAAAGTTGAAAAAATTTGCCGACGGCAAAAAAATAACAATGGCCGCCAAGACAATGGAAACAAAATGTTGTTTTATAAATATAAATCTGATACGTAGAATAAAAATATTGGTACCTGTGGAAAGCTTATTTAATGCTTCAACTTTGTTATAAAAGTAGTCGTATTAGAATAACACACTGTACTAAAATAAGGATCTGAAAACACATACACGTAATAACAATAAACATGAATCGGTCAGCGCCGGTTGTGGAATAAAACCGAAATTACGTAATATTTTTTCACTCACCGACCTTGAAATCCTGCAGTAATTCACTTCACTATAATATTTATCACATACTTAAACAGGCCATAGCACTTTAAACACTTGAAAACCCACTTAAAACACAAATTATTTATCATGTAAACAAAACACGCGCGAGTCCGTACGTCACTGACAAGACGCCATATTTTTTTAATTATTTGATTTTTTTGGTTGAACGCTTGTAGTATTGTCATACATCTGAATACGCGGCTTTTAAGTACGAAATCGACTAAGCAATCGGATACAGTGTGCCACAGATCTTTTAAAAATGAAAAATTGAATAAAGTTTATCGGATTTCGATTAATTAAAAGGTTACGCGAGTGGACGCTAACGTGCGGCGCCACTTTCTATGCGGCGACTTTGGTCACCTCATCCACTCCAGCGGATACCTTTGACCAGACGAGTAAATGCCCTAAAGTTTGTGCGTTGCAGTGATATTAGTTCGTCTAATTTGCCATCAGGTTGAGTTGATTTGTTTGATTTGCCGTAAGACGAAAAGAGATTCCGTAAAGTTTGATAATGATCTCTGCCGTTTTGATACGTGTTGTCAAGAAAATAGTCGACCGCCGCATCTTTATGCTCCGATATTTTCCTATGATTTTGTTCGAACTCTCCCCAGAGGTTGTCTATCGCGTCTAAACGTTTCTTAAGGTACTCGGATGTTTTACGAGAATCCGAGTCCTTGCTGAAGTTAACCTTGATGGTAGTGAAATTGGCGATGATTTCAGATTGACGGGCAATAATATCTTCCATGATGTTGGTAGGTAAAAGGAACAGTCTTACTTGTAAATCTGATGATCCACGTGCTGACGATGCTGATTGCGGACGCTGAACCCTCGCGCCGCCCGATGATACGCTCCACGGAGCCTGATGATGATGATATCACGTCGTGATTTGCTTACCACGACTGTGCTGTTGACCTATGCTTAAGCCAAACGTGACTCAAGTCTAGGATGATTGCGTGAAAAGAGTTTCTCACTGGTTTGATCTCAGAACGACGTTCGCGTGAGATTGCCACCGAGCTGTGCGCGCGATAGCTCAAAGTGCCGCGACGAGGTCCTGATGCTAATCTCGAAGGACCAAAATAAATGTAGGGGATCCCTGCACTTAGTGATGATACCGGGGCGATTCTATAGGGATGATGAAATAAAACCGACCACAGCGAATGTCCGTTGAACACTGATTTATTCATTTAATGTACATACACAAATTAGCTAAGTAATAGGTACAAAATGCTGAGTGCACAGAATGCACGCCGCGTGATTTGTTCCGTTGGTTTACTTCCTATATTACGAATAGAACGCAAAAAGTGGTAGTTAATGGTTTCCATTCCAAATCCATAACTGGGGTGCCTCAAGGCTCGATATTGGGGCCTTTGTTATTCTTCAGATGATCTTAAAGTCTTTAGGCCCATCAAAACTATGCTTGACTGTCAACTACTTCAACAAGACCTCAATCGTCTTGCAAATTATTGCACTAAAAACAAACTCCAACTCAGTATTTCTAAATGTTGCTGTATTAGCTTCACTAAAAATAAAAATATTTTTAAACATCCCTATGCAATACACAGTGAATCACTGGCAAGGAAGAGTTTGATCCGCGACCTGGGAATATTACTTGACGATAAACTGCACTTAGACACACATGTTAATAAAATTGTTAATAATGCTTATCGCATGTACGGCTTTGTGATGAGATCAGCCATAGAATTTATGAACCCAAGTACATATTTATATCTCTATCGATCACTAGTTAGGTCTCAATTAGAATATGCAGTACCTGTGTGGAACCCCTACTACAATAAATATATTGAGTGTATAGAAAGCATACAACGTAAATTTTTGAAGTCTATGCATTATCGCTGCTTTAAAAGTTGTTACCTCTCTTATAGTGAGTTACTTAAAAAATATAATTTGCTTCCTTTGATTTCAAGGCGTATTTTCTTGAAACCACATTTTTTTATGGCGCAATAATTCGTATGATTGTTTAGACATGAGTAATAAGTTGTGTTATATAGTTCCTAGAACATGCCAGGGACGCGAGGTGCGCTCATGACCTGTATTCGCCACTACTTCCTGTCGTACAAACGCAGGCTTGCGTGCACCTCTTCGTCGCCTTACGAGCAATTTTAATAAGAATTTCTGCAGTTTGGATCTGTTTGCTTTGCCACATAGTAAGTTTAAACTCATGTTACTTAATATATTGAAAAATTAATGTGAAACTTTTGTTCCGCTTATATGCGGCATCTTTAGCGGCTTTGTTTTGTTGGTACTTTAATATTAATTTTCCTCTTATTTATTGTTTACAACGCTAGTCTTTAAATTTACCAAATTGTCTCACTGTGTATCTGTGGAGAACGTGGTTAATTTCACATTTGTATCATTTCTGTATCCTATCTTTCTGTTTTTCTTAATGTGTAATTGTTTGTTTTCCCTAATAAATAAAATTATACGCATTTTTATTGCGCAGCAATCTATGATCCACTTTATCGAATGCCTTTTGAAAATCAGGGTATACCGCATCTGTTTGTTTTCTGTTATCGATATTTTCTCAAAGTTGTGTTGTGAATATTAAGAGATTGCTTATGTAGGATCTATCTTTGGCGAAGGCATGTGGCTCTTTTATTAAAATATGATGACGAATAATTGGATAAATCTCAGCATGGACAAGCCTTTCAAAGAGTTTAAACATCGCTGATGATAGGGAAATTGGACGATACATCTTTACATTACTTTTAGAACCAAATTTAAATTCAAATTTGTATATTGGTACGATATTTGCGCGTTTCCATACATCCGGAAAGACTCCGCGTGATATACAAGGTGATTGGAAGATGGGTGCAAAGCTTTAAGGCGAAGATAGTACAGACAGTTTAGAACAATTTAAGCCATGGTTGTTAAGACTTGTTAAGTTGTTAAGACTTCGTCCTTAGACTTCGTCTAAGGACGAAGTCTTACCATTTTTTTTTAACCTAATTTTTAAGATGTTTTTCGAAAATTGCCAAAATTTTAACTAAACTGGTTATTTATAGCTAAATTGAATGATAAATGAATTCATTTTTATTTTATTTAATTAAAGTAATGTGAAAGCAATCTAGCAAAATATGTTTTAGGCCTCTGTGTCGTTAGACATTTTTTTTACAGACTTTTAAAGTTCATATACTTAAATTAAAAAAAATCATAAATCATTTTTGAAAACCTTATTTCAAAAAAAACGAAGGGTGCTTTTTTTGTTCAAATAGTTTTGAAAACATGCGTGATAATCGCTCTTTCCTTTGAGGTATCATTTACGAGGATATTTTACAAATTATTGAAATTAGGATCTACAAACCAATTTGAGGGAGAAATTTTAAATTTTAGGCGGAGTAATTAAAACAACATTTGAATGTAAATTATTTATTGTTCATGTTCAAAATGTCTGCCATGATTCCTAATACAAGCACGGCTACGTCTTTTCACTTCTGTTGTTGTTATTTTCAACATCATCTCCAGTTTGAAGAGTAGAACTCTTTTGGGTCACATATGTTATTAAAACTCTGTACACATAATTTATTGGCATAAGAATTATTAAATTTCTTTAAATTGTTATAAGATGTAATTGACCTAAATCTTATTTGAATTTTTTGTAAAGGCATGTAGCAGCAAAATGTTATTGTTTGTCCACTGTGATTAGATGGCAACTTACTTACAATTTGTTTGAGTCAGTAATCACAATTACAAAAAATATTACAGTATCTATACAGGTGGCAGAAGAAGCTGTCACTCGGGTTGGTTCAATAAAAACATTTGATAAATCAAATTACCTAAAACGACCTAATAATCAGACAGTATTCGAGTTATTTTCTAATAAATTAATAATGAGACCACTATATACGATTCTTGACTTACCACTAGCACTAAAATTCTCTATCTCATCTTCCATTACAGAATCAAACACAGATATATTCTGGTAACTCGGAGGTCTGTATGTGCAAACTATAACATGCTTATCAAGCACAAGGCAGGACAATTCAATGGCGTGTTCAACAGACAGTCCGATGATGTCTTTTCGTTCTTTCGATTTAATAGAATTTCAACTAAAATTAATAACCCACCATGTATCATACGTTTTCGGCTGAAATGGCTAACTAAACAATAATTTTCATAGTTACCTAATGATCTTTTAACTAATGTTCTGTTAAACAAAACACCAAACTTGGTGTTTTCTAAAAACAATTCTATTTCCAGTAATTTGGAAGAGCAACCTTGGATATTTTGATTAAATAGTTTTAAAGTATGCTGCTCTCCCTTAAGTTTTTTATTATTATGAGTAATATTGCTAGAAGATACCTTTTTATTATTCTCTAATAATAATTGGATATTTGAAGGGGTAACTTCTGTTGTCGTACTAACTAGTTTAAAGAGTTATCCGATGTGACCTCTACAACTACAACTGAAGTGTCTAGAATGCCCGTATGATATCCATCAGGAAGAGAATACCCTATCTGACTGGTAGTGGCCTCCAAGTGATCCTCCAGGTGTTGCACCAACTATAATTTTTTGATAGAAAATGAAATAAATACGGCAAATTACATAGATACGATACATGCATATACACAACTATACAAAAATGTATGCAAAAAAAATCAACTCTGTATTTTCTGCATTCAGAAAACAATAGTTACTGGAAAGTAACCATAGCTGCTGAGTACGATCTTCCCAATGAACACAAGATCAAAATATTGATTTTTAAAGAAAGCTTGTAACAGACCAAGGTGATTAATTCGTTTTCTGACTAACCAACTAGTCTCGAACTAAATCAAATCTAGTCGAGTGAATTGATATGCTCTTCGCAATTGATTCGCGCTAATAGTAGCTATTTAGCCACATCACAAGACCAAACTCTAGCTCAAAGCATTTATTTCAATCCAACCATTTACAAGCACTTTTGAATTGTCAAAGAGTCGGATAATTAGTCAAAAAGTTGAAGCGAGTTGCCCGGTGACCAGTCAGTTCACCAAACATTAATTGAAAAATTTTACTTGACAAGTGACGATTGGCAAAAACATTATTTGTTATTTCATCATCCTACAACAACAGGTTTACCAAATATTTCACTTAGCAAAATAATTATCCCATAAACTTTTTTTAACCCTTAACTTGGTAACGTATCTAATAATGACGTATTATTTGACAAACAATTCATTATTTATTCTTTTTTTTTCGTATAAGTACAACGTTTGGAATAATGAGTAATTCATAAAAAATAAATTAAACTCACATTAGCATAATTGCAAGTGTAGTAGTTTAGGTTTCCTAAAACCCTGCAGACGGAAATAGCAGCCTCGCACCGCGGGTCTCCGTCGACCTACTGACGGAAACGCTAACTCTAGACGGTCGACGTCACATTGACAAAATTGAAAAAATCCTTCTAAATTATACAAAACTATAGTTTGCAATGTCTTTTAGAGATGAATAAAATGTTACTGCCAAAATCGACTACGAAATAAAACTGTCCTAACATACCAAGCTGAAACTATCTAATAATACCTCCATACAATACAATCACAGACCTTACTAACTCCATTAAACTCCACGACATTGTTTGGCGAAATGACCATCAAATATAGCGATACTCAAAGCGGAGTGACTCGTAATTCTGCCAGTGGCATCTCAAGAGCATCCCCAAGGCTGGCGGGCGTCCAAACTGGGTGTATCTAGGACCCTTCACTGCTCACCGCCTAGGAATAACGAGCACTTCAGATTTCTATACTAGGTCCTAACTTTCTGTGCAATTTTGAACCTTATTTTCTAGGAATTAGAGTATATAGGATTAGTCCCAAGAAGTCCCCAAGATCGCAATTGCCAAATTTATCTCTGCAGCTTCATCGATGGAATTTGGACTTTGTGCTGTTAAAGATAGTGTGTGAGGGTTGTGTATAAAAAGTTTTTAAAATTGAATGCCATTGGATGTTCCTTGAGTTATCAGGGATTGTGTACTATTTTAGTACTCGAAGTACTCTTTTGGTGACAAATTGATATCGTTTAGGCGATAAAAGTCTATCCCGAATTTGTGGATAAGTTGTTTGTAAATATATTGTCTGTGGATTCAATGTATTTACCGAAGTTCTATATTCAATGAGTTTGTTTGTTGGATGAGTTACGGTTTCTTATGTTAGGATTTATTTCTTTTTCAAGATTGTCGAAATGTTGAGTGAGTTACTTTCGATCAACAATTTTGTGAACGAACAATTTAGATAATAGAGCTTTCATGAGCATGTGCTGAATCAAATGAATGATTTATTTTAAAATAAAAGACTAATCTTATAAATGTATTTAGTAATTACTTAAAATTAATTTATTTATCAACGATTTTATTCGTCGAGCCCTTGTCACCGCCAGCGTACCAGCGGTATTAGAACCAAACGGCTTGGTACGTGACGATGGGAAGAGACCAGACGGCATGACGTTGTTGCCTTGGAAGGTGGGTAGGCCTCTGGTGTGGGACGCAACCTGTGTCGACACCCTTGCGCCATCTCATGTTCCTAGCACGGCGGGCTGTGCTGGTGCCGCTGCTGCGGCTGCTGAGACCCTCAAGCGGCGCAAATACTGTAACCTTATGGGTAACTACAGTTTTGAGCCGTTTGGGGTTGAAACGCTCGGTTCATGGGGCCCGAGTGCGCGTCTCCTTTTTAACTGTGACTCTTCAACTTTAACTCCGACTGGTCGACACTTCTCGTGACCAGAGGGCTGGGTGGTTCTTTGGCCAAAGAATTAGCATTGCCAGTCAACGTGGCAATGCTGCCAGTCTTCTGGGCCCGTTTCCGAATGACAGCGACGAATACTTCGACGCCTAAGTTTCCGTTTGTTTTTGTATTTTTTTGTATAGTTTGTTTGTACCTAGTGTAAATATCTTATAAATCTCATTTGTTATAATGATTCTGATAAACTAAATTAATAAATGATCAGTTTGTTAGACTCACATAATATCTTAATAATAAATTGTTTGGACTTCAAGAGACCATGACCTCTGAGTTTGTTTCGGCATTTCTTTTCAGGGATCAGTCAGCTAGGAAATGCCAGCGCCATCTAGTTTTTAAATATTTACCGACAAATTGACGTGTAAAAGTGTCTTAAAAGACTACTTACAGAATAAACAATAATTGATTTCACCATATTAATTTCTTTTACACGCCCTTTACAAGTGACACCAAGTTTTTGGTCTTCAAAGTAATCATCCTCGTGATCATTCATAACCCCCTAATTTCTATTAATATCATAATAATTCCAACCACAATCTATCTCCGTATCTCTAGAAACAATCTGAAATGACCAGACATGGCCGCAGTCAGCGATATGTAGCGATAAGACGATGTTTTATTGTCCAAGTTAGATGAAAACTGGAATGATTTATTTGAGGTCAAACTGCGGAGACGGGACGAGGCCAGGATTCCTTGGGACCGAGATTATGGATACATTAACTTTTTTCACGTAAATCTGGGACTAGATAAATGGTGGTGCTTCAGCAAATGTGGTTGTAAGTATTACTTGGAATAAGAAGCAGGTTTGGATCTAACTGAAAGTAAGAGCTTTGCCAAGCTATTAAATAGAAACTTCATTATTTAATTTAGTTAAATCTGCTCAACAGTAGAGCAATAAAATCCAATAGCTAAATGAAAATTGTGGCTAAATTACTCAACGCAAGTCACGAAAATGCCATATTATTTAAATTGATATCCAACCAACTGCATACTATCTATACTGTCAATAAATTGATATCCAACCAACTGTGTACTATCTATACTGTCAATAAATTGATATCCAACCAACTGCATACTATCTATACTGTCAATAAATTGATATCCAACCAACTGCATACTATCTCTAATGTCAATAAATTGATATCCTACCAACTGCATACTATCTATACTGTCAATAAATTGATATCCAACCAACTGTGTACTATCTATACTGTCAATAAATTGATATCCAACCAACTGCATACTATCTATACTGTCAATAAATTCATATCCAACCAACTGCATACTATCTATACTGTCAATAAATTGATATCCAACCAACTGCATACTATCTCTAATGTCAATAAATTGATATCCAACCAACTGCATACTATCTATACTGTCAATAAATTGATATCCAACCAACTGTGTACTATCTATACTGTCAATAAATTGATATCCAACCAACTGCATACTATCTATACTGTCAATAAATTCATATCCAACCAACTGCATACTATCTATACTGTCAATAAATTGATATCCAACCAACTGCATACTATCTCTAATGTCAATAAATTGATATCCAACCAACTGCATACTATCTATACTGTCAATAAATTGATATCCAACCAACTGTTTGCCATCTATACAGTCAATAAATTGATAGGTTATTGATTGGTAGTTAATCTATAGGTAATTATTGTCAATCATCGATTTGTTTATTTATTTACTTCGACACTGCTAACATGCATTTAATACTTTAGACAGTGCAACAATTACTTAAAAGTAAACAAAATAACTAAAATTAAATTTAAATGTACCTTGAAAGCGTGGATACCTACTTGTCAAGTTTGCAAGAAAACTCAAAACTAAAGCCCACATTTACAGGGTTAAAGTTTTTGAAACGTTCAAGACTAATAATCGCATGCCGTATAGCACGTTCACTTATTGCCTTTCAAAAAATGCACGCAAGTGTAAGCACGTGCGCTTGTAACGCGTGCGATTTCCATAAAATGTCATACAATAATTGAAGGCAAGTTTTGCCTCGTCTTAACACAGAGTTGCACGTCCTTGCAATTGATTCAAATATTACCAGTAGGTAGGTATTTGCGCTGCCAAATATTTCATGAAATTTTTTGAACGTCCTTTCTAGATTTTTTTTAACTTGTTTCGTTTGCTCATGTTTGAATGATAGAAATAAATCATACCAGAATTTTGAAAGCGATATTATTGTATACGGGCGATTTTATTTTACGTGGAATTTTATTGTACGTGCTGTTTACACTTAGACCAATTTTGAACGACAACTTACTTGCTCGTATCGTGCAACAATTGTACGTGTTGTTTAGACGGTGCCAGTCAATTGTTGATTCAATTCACTTAAGCTTTACGTACGTTATGTACGTGGTAAATATAAAAGCATCATAAAGACTGACCGGTTGGTGCAGTTGGTAGCGACCCTGCCTTCTGAGCCGCTGGTCCCGGGTTCGATCCCCGGACAAGGCAAACATTGTGGTGGGCGCTGAAGCAGATGGACCGGGAGCTACTCCTGGAAGCCTCGATCGTGCAGGCCTGGGTGTCATCACCGGACAGGCCTGCCGATATTGACGATGAGGCGGAGTGGTTCCGGGAGGCCATGTCCGAGATTTGTGACGTGGCAATGCCCCGAGTCCGTCCAGGAAGCGCCCGACGTCAGGTGTACTGGTGGTCGCAGGAGCTGGAGATGCTACGCAAGGCGTGCGTCGCAGTGCGACACCTGTACTCCAGGCACCGTAGGCTCCGCATCCGCCCTCCGGATGCGGAAGCGACGGAGGCGGAGCTGTACGAGGGATACAGAGCGGCGAAGACCGCCCTCCAAGAGGCTGTCCAGCGGGCCAAATATACGGCCCGCGAGGAGTTGGTGGAGACTCTGAACGGAGATCCATGGGGGCGCCCTTACAAAATGGTGCGGAATAAGCTCCGCACCTGGGCCCCCCCGCTGACGCAGAGTCTCCGCCCCCAGCTGGTGGAGGAGGTGGTGAGCGCTCTGTTCCCTTCACGGGGGGAGCATACTCCCCCGCCCATGGCTCCGCCGCTCGCGGTGCCTGAAGCGGACCACGCGGACGACGACGACACCCCTGAAGTGACCGGGGTAGATCTGACAGTGGCGGTAGGTAGGCTGAAGGTCAAAAATACCGCCCCAGGACCCGACGGCCTGCCAGGGAAAGCCTGGGTCCTGGCCTCGACGGCTCTTGGGCCTCGACTGGAGGCGCTCTTAAGCGCATGTATGGAGAGAGGCCAGTTTCCACTCCGTTGGAAGACGGGGAAGCTGGTCCTCATTCGGAAGCCAGGGCGCCCTGCGGACTCTCCGTCCGCATACCGGCCCATTGTGCTGCTCGACGAGGTCGGCTAGCTCTTTGAGAGAGTAATTGCAGGCCGCCTCGTCGGGCACCTGGTGAGGACGGGGCCGGATCTTGCGGATAGTCAGTTCGGCTTCCGCAAGGGGCGCTCGACGGTGGACGCCATCATGCGCGTTAGAGCCCTCACGACGGGGGACGCGGTGTCTCGGGGCGGGGTTGTTGTGGCGGTGACACTCGACATCGCCAACGCATTTAACACCCGGCCCTGGAGTTGCATTGGGGAGGCACTCTGGTATCACCGGGTGCCAACCTACCTCCGTCGAATAGTCGAGGCATATCTGACGGACAGAGCCGTCATCTACCCCGGTCGCGATGGGGAGTGGAACCGGCGAGAGATGTCGTGCGGTGTCCCACAGGGATCGGTTCTAGGGCCGCTCCTGTGGGACATCGGTTACGACTAGGTGCTGCGGGCCGACCTCCCTGATGGCGTCAGCGTGGTGTGCTACGCTGACGACACGCTGGTCCTGGCGCAGGGGAGGTCGCATCAGGCGGCGGCCGACGCGATGACATGCGGGGTTGCGATAGTCGTGGAGAGGATCCGGCAATTGGGTCTCGAGGTGGCTTTGCACAAGTCCGAGGCCATGTCTTTCCATGGGCCCCGGAACAGGCCACCATCGGGATCCCAACTAACGGCAGGAGGGGTTCACATCGGCGTCGAGTCCACGATGAAATACTTAGGACTCGTGCTCGATAGCCGGTGGAACTTCGTGGAGCACTTCCGACGTTTGGCCCCCAAACTGGAACGGACTGGGGCCGCCCTCAAGCGGCTCCTGCCCAACCTGAGGGGTCCAAACGCCTCCTGCCGGAGGCTTTACGCGGGGGTCGTGCGGTCCATGGCTACATATGGGGCCCCGGTGTGGGCGCGTTCACTGCGGCGGAGAGCCGCCCACTATCTGAACGCGCCCCAAAAGGTGGTAGCCGTAAGGCTGATCCGGGGCTACCGCACGATCTCGGGCGAGGCGGCAAGCCTCCTTGCCGGACTGCCGCCGTGGGATCTGGAGGCGATAGTCCTCGCGCGCCTGTATGAGTGGCGCGCGGAGGCACTACGCCGGGGGGAAACCCCGCTTCCGCGGCAAATCGCGGCGGAGCGGACGGACCTCCGGCGCGATCTCATGGCGGCATGGAAAGAGCGACTGTAGCAACCCAGCGCAGGGCACGCCACGATAGCGGCGGTAAGACCCCTCTTTGAGGAGTGGCTAGAGAGGCGTCACGGCGTCCTCACCTACCGCCTGACGCAGGTCCTCACCGGACACGGAAGTTTCGGGAGGTTCCTGCACATCATCAGGCGGGAGGAAACGCCCGGGTGTCACCACTGCGATGATCGCCCCGAGGACACGGTGGAGCATACGGTGGGGGCCTGCCCTGCATGGGCGGAGCACCGCCGTGTCCTCGTAGAGGCGATCGGCAGCGGCGGCGATCTCTCACGCCCGGCCTTGGTTCAAGCCATGGTCCGGGGCGAGGGGGAGTGGGAGGCAGCCGCCTCCTTCTGCGAAGCAGTCATGCTAGCGAAGGAGGTGGCGGGACGGGAGAGGGAGAGAGTCTCCCGTCCAAGCCGCCGCGGTGGACGCTCCGGGCGTCGGGAGCCGCGTGACGACTCCCGGCCACCGTAGGCGCGGGCCTGCGGGCGGTGAGTAATGGGTAGCTCACCGTCCGATCAGGACCAGGCCCGTGCTGGACGGCGCGTACGTGTTCCACGCGCGCCTCAAAGAGATGTCAGCATCATAGAGGGGGCCCACTAGGGCCCAAGCCTGCCGGGAAAGCGGGATCATCCAAAAGGGGTACCGCTGACCCGGAACATAAAGGGCCAAGGAAGGAACACGGGTGGGTTTTAGTCAGTAAGAGTCTGACACTCCCTTCCGCTCCACCCAGAGCGGGAGGAGTCATTTGATGATTTCCCATCCTCAAAAAAAAAAAAAAAAAGGCAAACATTGTGTGCATGTGAACATTGAACATGTCTGTTTGACCTGTGTCTGGGTGTTTATATTATGTATATAAGTATGTATATCAGTCATCAGGTTACCGTAGTAGAGGTTCTACCTAGTTCCGGACCTGAAGACCTTGTGTGGATGTTGTCTCATATTATTATTATTATTATAAAGGCTTCACAACAAATCAAACAAACAGTTTAGAATTTAAGATTTCTTCATAGTTAGGTAAAGTGTAAATCAATTAAATAGCTATAACTATTTAAAACCTTGCAAAACCTGGCATATGGAGAGTTAGATCCCAACACTGTTCTTATGCGTGGAGAAAAAAGTAGATTAATAAGGTCTACGTGGATATTTTGACACAGCATGAAAGAGCCTGTGAAATGTCTTAAGGATGGTTGTTCTTTTCCTAATAATTTATTGGGCTTGTCTCAATCACTATGATCAGACAGATTAGCATCACGAACTTAGTATACTTCTACTTCTCAAACAATATGACGTTATTTCAACCAAAGGCAACCACCTTCCTCAAAAACTTCTTTATCCAGTCCACACATTTGGAATGACATTGACATTACTTCCCAGTACATCGCGCACTTACCCCAGCAACCTGCCTACTAACGTATTCATTGGAAATATTGAAATCCGGACAGAAATTGGGACCCGCTCTATATATATCATCCTCGTAACGATATCGGATAGTAGATTTTTTTGAAGAAAATTCTATTAGACATGTATTTTGTATGAGTTCGTTTCCGTTCCGAAAGTGGTTGTGTTTCATTTTAATAAAATATTTTCTGTATCTATTTTTGATGACTGAGCATCTTCCTTCTAGTTAAGGTTATATTTTTTACCAATCTGATAGACCATTTTTTTCCTTATTATTGTACACCCTAGAGGTATGTTGTACAGATACTTCTTTAACTTTGACCAACTTTGTTCTACTTAAATAATATAACCTAAATTTTAGATAAAATAATATAACGAGCTCTGAAGACGTACGATAGTTTTCGACATCAGAAAACGAATAATGGAACTATAATGGAGTTTGGCAGGACACTGGCAATGGCACAGTGCAGTGATGAGAGGTGGAGTAAGGCAGTAGGTAACCGAGCGGCGTCCAAGGACTGTAAGGCGAAGTGTCGGTCGTCGGACGGTGAGATGGGTGGACCACATTGTTACCAGCGGGTAGAATCTGGATGAGGCTGGCACAGGAACGTAAGTGTTAGCACAAGAAAATAGAAGCATGTACTCAGCAGTGGACAAAGTGAGGCTGTGGATGATGATGATGGTGATTCTATTATTTTCTAATAATGTAGCCTGATGCCTGTTGCCTCTTTAATATGTTTTGCATAAGAAAGAGTATTATAGCTATCTATTCAGCTGATGAAACATAGTGATAAGTGGCACATGAAACTTAGGTATATCAGCTGATAACAAAAACCTCTAAGAATGAACCTCAGATTAACTAACACCTGATAAGCTCTATTTTTCTCTGAAACCAAGAAATAGAATAAGAGGGAAGTACATTTTTGAATTAGTGCCAAAATCCAGCTCAATACTTTTATCGTTTCTTAGATAAATGGATGGTGACAGAAACACAGGCGATAAATTCTACAGGATCCTGGGTTCGATTTCCGGATGGGGCAGGGTTATTTTCCATTAGGAAGTTCTTAGTAGCAGCCTAGAGTCTAGATTTGTACACCGATAATGATAAATGACAAAAGCCTTGCCCCCTGGTACATGGGACTGATGGGACTTAGATCATCACTGATCAAATGTATTGCGTTCTTAACTCTGTCATGTCATCTCATGTGTGTCATGGAAATAAATAAATATAACGCCAAGCCATAGTAGTTTACAGAGTTCCTACATCAACATTTAAAATTCATAAAGAGGCGAATACACTTGATATCAGTGAGGTAGCGGTCCATTAGTTCTGAATCGCGGAGACTTGGCAACCGGCCAATGTGCAGGCACCTTGAGGAAGTTTGCCGACAACAGTTGTTATAAGTGGTGTATTCATTTGATTAGTTAGTTGGTGTTAATACAACGTATAATGGTTATTGGATTGATTTCAGAACTATATCAGGCAAACTACGTTATGTAGGAAGATTGTTGGAATTATCGTGAAAAATGTTTTGAGTTTGAAAATAATACGCATGGAATGAAGATGATATTTATGAGTAGGAAAGTGGTGAAGATGTACGTAAAGATGAATGGGAAAAGACGTCATGTTGCGCCGACCACAAATATATTACCACAAACACTCCCAACCGTCACTATTCAATTGTAGTGAATACGTGGACTTATCAGCCGCATACCTACAACAAAAGGTTCATTCAAAATAAAACATAGAAATAATCAAATTTAAAATAATTGTTTTCAAACTGCCTGCCCCAATTTCCATCAACAAATTATTTTAACATCTACATTATTAGAATCACAAGCTATAATTACAAAGTAAATTCCGCCGGGATTCCAGTTTGCTCGTTTTGAACGCGGCTCCGGCTTCACAAATAAACACGGTGAAACAAAAATATATTCCATAAACAAGGTGGAAGCTATCATCATTATGATTAGGAAACAAGTACGAGTATGTTCCACACAAATATTTCATGCCTTTGTTTGAATTTGATCAAATCTGATTACATAATACATCAGCGTGTTTAATAATTGTGTGGTCATATTTAGGGGTGTACAGATCATCAAACTGAACAACTTTCTCCACGGAACATAGGTAATCGCAAAAAAAAAATCTGCTGTCTCATACAAAACTTCAATATCTACTGGAACTAAATCTATGGAAAAGCAGATTATTTTGATTAGTGGGCATGACGCTCTCTCATACCGTCATGCCCTCTCTTCGCCACCGCTCTCGACTATCTTGTGTGTGCTATGTTGATTTACTATTAAAATCAAAACTTGAAAAAACCCTCCAAATGCACCACCGTTGCAATCGCGAAAGAAAATCTGCTGGTCCCTACATTATGACGAATTCTGCAAGCATAAATGTAGGGAACAGCTGATTCTTTTTTTAGCGATTTAATTTTAGGTCCTTTAATAAAAGCTGTTCATAATGATGAGTAGAATGACCCCTTAAGAGGTTGATGGTGTTTTACCAATAACCCTGTATAAACAGGTGTGGTGTTATTCACTCGTTTATCTATAATAAGTATATTACTTATGTCCGCTTGTGTTTATGTGGACAGTTTTAAAGCTTGCCAGTTGGTAATGTCTGTTTTAAAATAAATTACACATAGGTTTTACAAAAAAATACCACATAAATAATATTTTATGTTATTTACCTATCGCTATCGCATCTACGCAGAGCCTGCATAGAAGTAGGCATTTTATTTGGGAAACTTACAGCTAGCGTATTAACAATGTCTGTAAATAATTTGCAGTGCAACAGCCTAACGAGTGATGATAACCCACAAAAGAGCGCAGGTGAGACGGGCCTCAAATCTGCTATTACAATAGTGTCATAATGGTCTATCATTGATTTCATAATTGTTGATTTTGACAAGTTTGGTAATCTACTAACGACACGTCAACCACTGACACTCCATTGAAAGAAATAGTATAGAATGGTAATCTCGTACATAATGACAAATGAATAACTGACGTGTGCGGTAATGAAAAAAAAAAATAACTAAATGTTCATTTAAGTAGTAGTTTTTCGAAAATCATTTTTACTAACGGGTTTTATAATAATGGTAATACGACAATGTCATTCTACGACGGTTCTATTACGAGACCACTGACCGACCAATGATCGACCATTATGAATTTTGCAGATTACGAACTTTTAGCAAAATGACAATGGGATCGTGTTGGAATGACGAATTTATAAAAAATACCAGAGAAGAAGATAAGAAGGAGAAGGGAAATAAACATGTTTGTTAGTAATGACAGTTCAGCAGTAAACAACACACTTTCTAAGCTTGTGTCTAAACTCTAAAGCTATGCCACTTATGCCAGTGCAAACCCTTCTTTTTGTAAGCAATTAATGACCACTGTGGCTGACATTTTGATTAATTTACTTTACAGTTCGCACTTCCAGAAAAAGTCCTTCCATTTTCATGTTTTAATAGAAAGCAAAAAAGCTATCTTTTGAAACGAGATTCTTGACTTAAAAACTGTTCTGTTCTACAACTAGTTCAGCGCAATATAATTAGCTTATAATTTTCCCGCTGCTGGTATACAGGCCTCCTTTCTGCGAGAGAGAGTGAACCGTAATCCGCCACGCGTGCCCAGTGCGCTATGGTGGTTCATCGCAATATAACTCGTAAAATGATAAGAATTATGCCTATGTGCCATGTGTTATGTAATTAGATTGCAGAACTTTAAAGCATAATACTCCAAATGCAGGCTCTTACTACTCGGGCCTAAACAAACACAATTCATCATCTTCAATGCAGAGAACTCAACACATTCCTACCCACTAGTTTAATTCCGAACCCTTCATGTGCGATCAGTATCGGCAACACAAACCTCCTTAATAACACAGACACGTGCACGCTTTTAACCTTTAAATAAAATAAAAAAGGTAAGGGCATAGAACAAGAACGCACAGAAGCACCACCATACCCATTCCTGCCCACAAGCAGCGGTGCTGTGATTCGGTTTGAATGGTATGCATGTGTACTTACTGACACAAATATGAGACATTTCAGCTATGACTAGCTATGAATTCTGATATTGCCGATGTCCATTAGTCACGGTTGTTGCTTACCATTAGTTTTATCTCCTTGTTGTTGACAATCCGATAGAATAAAGAAGAGACTGCGGTACTTAACAGGGTTGTGAGGAACGGTGTATGATTATTTCGACGATATCGGCACACTGTACACGCAAATTAAAGCACAGGACCCGGCCGTAAATAAGGCACATCAGATTCAAAAAGAAAAAAATCGACACATCGCACCTGCACCTGTTTGAGACATCACGCCACCGTGACAAAGCCGAACATTTTCGACGTTTTAGGGTTACGATCCTCAAAAAGTATAAACGGCATCCTTATAGGATTACTTCGTTGTTCGTCTGTCTGTCTGTCTGTCAAGGCCTGTTTTCTCAGGAACGCGTGGAGGTATAAAGTTGAAATTGATGTCAAAGAAATAGGTCTACGGATCTTGACCTGTTCTTACTCTATGTCGACATTCTTGCCAAGGGAACCGATCTATGTGAAGCGTCAGAGTGATTCGGTCTTAAGAAGAATTTATCTTTATGTTGGACGCAATTTAGGGCTCGTGTTTTGGTGTACCAAAAGTTTACGTAACATGTGGTTGGATCCTGTAAGTAGTAGGGCCCTTAATAGATCTATCACTAAATCAGTTAAAAATTAAAGTTAACTTTACTGGCGGTTTCAATTTTGAACATTCTTCCAACTTAAAGGGTTTTTTCTTTTCGCTTATTGGGTTTAAAGACATTCATTTCTCAAAAAAGAACATTACAGTTCACTTACATATTGAGAAATGTATAGAAAATATATAATAAAAGTAGATACAGTCTCTGTATTGTCGATTGTAACTGTGGTGTGTGTGAGTGTGTGGTGTGTATGTGTGTGTGTGTGTGGAGTTTTTCGTTTATTCGATTGTGACAATGGAAAAAACTTTGTAGGAGCTTGTAATGAACTGAACAGACTGCTCAAGGAAAATGAACGTTCAGTTAGCGACTTCGCGAGCAAGGAGGGTATAACTTTTAAGTTTTCTCCCGCGTATGCACCGCATTTCGGCGGTATCTGGGAAGCAGGAGTCAAGACCGCTAAATATCATCTAAAACGCATAGCGAGTAACTCTAGTTTAACCTTTGAAGAATTATACACTCTGTTTGCACAGATTGAGGCCATTATGAATTCACGGCCCATTACTTCTATGTCTGCTGATCCTTCTGATCTGTCAGCACTTACACCGGGACACTTCCTTGTGGGCCGACCATTGACCTCACTACCTTCACCCGTTATCCAAAAAGCCAGCATCAATCGATACCAGCTCATTGAACGCTTGAGACACCACTTCTGGTCACGATGGACAAAGGACTACTTATCCACTCTACAGCAACGCGTCAAGTGGCAGCGTGCACAAGACCATGTTCGTGCTGGCGACCTGGTCCTCATCCTAGACGATCATCTGCCACCTATGAAGTGGCTCATGGGCCGCATCATCAAGCTGTACCCGGGAGCTGACGGCGTATGCAGAGTGGTTGATGTGAAGACTGAGAACGGCGTCATTCATAGGCCCGTCTCAAAATTATCTTTACTAGATTCCCAAGAGCTCCTTGGGGAACGTGTCCCCAAGGGGGGGGAGGATGTTCGCAACGGAGCTGGAACGCGCCGATGCTGAAGCTCGTCGATGCGTCGCGGATGAAACGCGACGGGAAGTGCTGCGCCGGCGACGGCCATCTTTTTGTGTGCTGATGTGCTCTCTTCAAAAAGACAAGACGCGCATGACTGCATGTAGCGCTAATTTAATTCTATTCTCTTTCTAATAATTCTGTAACTGTAACTCATGTCAAGAGTAAACGCTCAAACCTACTTCGAGACTAATTATTGAAGTTGACCCCAACAACGCGGTTTCTATGCAGCACTTACCCAGCTGATAAGCTGCCTGTACCTCTTAAATCAAGTACTCAAAGGCTGAAAAGTTTATAAATCTATTCAGCAAACTTGGTAATAATCTGCCTCTCATTCGTAAGCTCTCACTTATGTGTTCAGAGATATTGATAAAGGAACGGAACTCAATTTTATGTTGTAAAATGTATGAAATTATAATTATTCATGTTTATATTTTACCAGTTATTTTGAAGCATTTTAAATTCGATTAACAACCTATTCTTTTACCTTCATCAATTATGGATAATCCAGGACCAATATATTTAAATTTACAGCAAATGACCCTCAACACAGTACATTGATCAAAATAGAATTAAAAGCCAATTCACACGTCATTTAGGCCGGACCGGCACGGTTACAGGACGACCGGGAGATTTTAAAACATCACGGCTTAATAACCGGACGATTATCACCGAAGCGTTTTAACGATTTTCGGATGGTTTAAGGTGAGAACTTTTAGAGATTCAATTTTGTGATAAAGTATGGTAAAATTATAAAAAACACGGTGATATGTTAAGTAGTACCAAGATACTAGAAGTGGTTTAAAAAAAAGTATTCTTAGTCAGCCTTGAAAAAGTGGAGTGAAGAAAATAACGGGTCCATATTGGCTCAACTAAAGTTCTTTACCCGAAATTGTTCTTCCTAACGATTTGTAGTCCGAATGATCACTCTTCCTAAAATTTTTCATCCTAAAGTTTTCATTCATACTATTTGTAGTGCTACCGGCGATGTTCATAACACTCATGCTTCCGAAAATTGTAATTAATAATATCATTAATGTAAATATATTTAAACTCCTACTGTTTTTTATCATAACGCTTTTATCCCTAAACATAATTACCATAATATTTTCACTCATACTCAGAAAGAAACATTTACCAAGTGTTATAAAAAATATATGTGGGTAGAAGATGATATTTATAGTTTTAGGTTTTTTTTTCTGTGCATGGTTGATGGTGGGCTAGGTCGACGGAGCCCCGCTTAGCGGGGCTCCTACTTCTGTGTGGTTTATAAAAAAATAACCACGAAGGGGATGGCGGGGTCTATTCGCTCGCTTCGCTCGCTCACACGACCCCGCCATCCCCTTCTAACCTAACCTGTCCGAGTCGGGGTGCCCTAAAGTCCCAATTGCATCCAATTTCTCTTGATATAAACAACCGTTACACACCCGATGTCGATGGCAAATTATGTTATGGCATATCATAATTATGGCATGTGATAATTAGGGCTTATTAGGGTATATAATACTGATTATTATGAATAAAAAGAAATCTAAACAAAAAAGATATGACTTTGAATAATAGTATAAAAGATGGTTATGTTGAGAAAATATAGGGAAACAAATAAAAGTATAATAGATGTTTATTGCTACTGACATTATGAAGTTGAATGCTTCGGAATTATGAACATTAGAGACAGAGTAGTTAGGAATTGTGATTGTTAGGATGAAAAATGTTAGGAAGAACATTTTCGGATTTCCAATTATCGGAGTTGAAAATTTAGGTGAACTTTGGCGCACCCGAAAATAACCACAGCATCTCCCGATTGCCTGTAATCAACATCCCGTTTGCTACCATGTTTGCTCACTACAAGTATTCATCATAGAATACAAAAGAAGCCAGTTTAGCTGTGCTTGTTATCCAAACATTTAGGGTCTCATCATTTTAAGCTAAGCTAACAAGCAGTTTTTCCTAGCGGACCACGTACTTTCTAAGAAATGGCACAGGGTACTTTGCAAACCACTGAAACGGGCATATTTGAAACCCTAACGGCCGCAGCAAAAAGCTTTTTACTAACAAACTAATAATTTTAATTGATCAAGGTATTTATGTTCAGCTAATGAGCAAACGTCGGATCTCGTTACTTTACGATAGTGCAGCTTGGCTCTGTTCCAGGAATGCCAGATGAGAAGGATTAACCCTAAGTAGGTTATAGGTAAGTAGGTAGGTAACTATCAAAGGAATCGGAACCTTTGATGTCAAGATACTTAGTTACTAAAGGTTTTGGATATATTGAAGCTAATTTGGCAACATTGTTAATGAGTGAGGCATTACGCACATAACATATGTTTTGTTGATTACACAGTTTTTGGTCACAGTTTGTGGTCTTAGCATTTGTGTCTTTATCAACATTTCTCCCTCATATTCTTAAGGGAGAAATTCAAAGTTTATTCAAAGCTAGCTTGAAGGAGGTCGGAAATTGTGTCACAGGAACGTTCTATTGTCCTACTCAAGGCCAAGGTCTATCTGTTCGCCTGTTAAGGTGTGACATGGTAACAGACAGACAGACTGAGTTACTTTCGAATTTGTAATTTTAGTGTTGTTTGTTGTGTTGTTTTGTATTTGTTATTTATTAGTATGGATTTAAACAGTTTCCTTGTCATGAACTGAACTAAACCCATGATTATCTTATAACTCACACCACACTGAGCGTTATATTTCAACAGCCGGTGTTACATTCCGAGATTATTCATTGGAACGTTTTAATGTTCCTAATGCCAGCACTTCAGCTGTCCGTAAATAGGAGGCAGCGGAATGAACACCGTTTGTCCAGCACTTTTTATGGACACTTCACGTGCAAACAGATTTGCTGTTCATTAAGTAGAATTGTGACGGAGATGTGCTGTGTTTTAGCGATCTGTTTTGTGATGTACAATAAAGAATGTTAGCTCGGCGGTTGGGTTTTTTCATGATAAACACTACCTAGATTACAATACAGAACGTCAAAACATCACGCCTGTAGCCCTCGAAGGGTTCGGCAGAGGTGTACCTATAGTACACCCATGTTTCGCCAGTTTTGTTTAAGTCCCATGAAAATGACGCGAGCCTTTTGCCATTAACCAGGAACAAATCCAGAACCCATGCTGCTATTTATTTATTTAACCATTTATGTACACACTTATATAAACAGACAAGAAGAAAATAACAGAAAAATAGGTACAAAGGTGATGCTTATTTCTAATGAAATCTCTTCCAGCATACCTGCGTTAGGATAGTAGATTTAGAGATGTAGACAGCGTGTGTAAGAGTAAAAGAGGAAATAAAATACATAAAATCTAAAACAATTCACTTAATAAAATAAAACAAATAATACGAGAATATACATTATATACAACATACATACATACTTCTAAAATAAATAACACTAGAATATTAATATGCACCCAACTATGACGAAGTGGAAATATAGTGTTCTTTCACTCTTCTTTTAAAAACTGCAACAGTTTGGCAGTCCCCACGGTTCTCTACAGACAAAACAGAACCACAGATTTCCTAAATCTCAAACCCAATAAAATTATAAATAGGTTACTTACGAAAAACATGTGGTATATCTAACAACTAGAAATAATCTAGTTACTCAACAACCCTAGAAAATTCTTTATTTATTCTAGTTTATGCAGTAGTTAATTACTTAGGTCGGGTCAATGACCGCTAAGCTGTTTTACTTACATTAGGATGAAAGATTAAGGGCATTGACCTTAGGTACCTACGTGAGCACTAAACCCTTTTAGTGAGGTAGGATTTGTAAACAAAAGTAAAATGAACTGTAAATATTTTTGATCAGGGAACTTACTTTGAACTTTTATAGATTTAATAATATATTTACTTTACAGCTCAGTGAATATAACTCCTTCTCTGTTATCTTTTGACACCTTACAGGCTGAACGGACTTTGATGAAATTTCATCGAATGCCACACAGGTAGAGCATGACCTGTGTTAACACATAGGATACTTTTTATAACAGTAGTACGTTCCCGTGGGATAAATTCCGACTTCCACGCGGGCGAAACCGCGGGCACAAGCTAATACTATAATAAAGTAAGAGCTTTTGATCGCCACGGTTGTTCGATTCCTGTTGACGATTACAGACTATTATGGAACTAAAAATCCATAATGACATTGTCGCAATCATGGGTCTTCAATTTACGAAATCAATATTGTTTTTTACATTATTTCTCATGATTCGATCCATCTACTTTCAGTTTTCTTAAAACCAATGAAGATAATAAAGATTAACAATCTTTCCGGCGAGTCACCAATTTTTTATGAGACAAACGCCATCTTTTGTGGAACCCATTAAGAATAAAGTGCCCGATGAACACGTTCCAGAATAAAAATAGGGCTTTCATCGTTAAATGGACGCTCTCCTCTGAATCTGTTCAAAATAATATTCTTTTATAGTACAATTGTGATAAATGACGTGGATTTAATTTAGGCTCTGTAACTTTAACATGGACCAGTTTATCCCGAATATTACTATCCACAGAGGTAGGTAGAGGTGCGACATAAATATATTCTCCACAGAGGTAGGTAGAGGTGCGAAATAAATATATTCTCCACAGAGGTAGGTAGAGGTGCGAAATAAATATATTCTCCACAGGGTTAGGTAGTGGTGCGTTATAAATATATTCTCCACAGGGTCAGGTAGTGGTGCGTTAAAAATATATTCTCCACAGGGTTAGGTAGTGGTGCGTTATAAATATATTCTCCACAGAGGTAGGTAGAGGTGCGAGATAAATATATTCTCCACAGAGGTAGGGTAGAGGTGCGAGATAAATATATTCTCCACAGAGGTAGGGTAGAGGTGCGTTATAAATATATTCTCCACAGGGTTAGGTAGTGGTGCGTTATAAATATATTCTCCACAGAGGTAGGTAGAGGTGCGAAATAAATATATTCTCCACAGGGTTAGGTAGTGGTGCGTTATAAATATATTCTCCACAGGGTTAGGTAGTGGTGCGTTAGAAATATATTCTCCACAGAGGTAGGTAGAGGTGCGAGATAAATATATTCTCCACAGAGGTAGGGTAGAGGTGCGTTATAAATATATTCTCCACAGGGTTAGGTAGTGGTGCGTTATAAATATATTCTCCACAGAGGTAGGTAGAGGTGCGAAATAAATATATTCTCCACAGGGTTAGGTAGTGGTGCGTTATAAATATATTCTCCACAGGGTTAGGTAGTGGTGCGTTAGAAATATATTCTCCACAGGGTCAGGTAGTGGTGCGTTAAAAATATATTCTCCACAGGGTTAGGTAGTGGTGCGTTATAAATATATTCTCCACAGAGGTAGGTAGAGGTGCGAGATAAATATATTTTCCACAGAGGTAGGGTAGAGGTGCGTTATAAATATATTCTCCACAGAGGTAGGTAGAGGTGCGAGATAAATATATTCTCCACAGAGGTAGGTAGAGGTGCGAGATAAATATATTCTCCACAGAGGTAGGTAGAGGTGCGAAATAAATATATTCTCCACAGGGTTAGGTAGTGGTGCGTTATAAATATATTCTCCACAGGGTCAGGTAGTGGTGCGTTAAAAATATATTCTCCACAGAGGTAGGTAGAGGTGCGACATAAATATATTTCTCCACAGAGGTAGGTAGAGGTGCGACATAAATATATTCTCCACAGAGGTAGGTAGAGGTGCGACATAAATATATTCTCCACAGAGGTAGGTAGAGGTGCGACATAAATATATTCTCTACAGAGGTAGGTAGAGGTGCGACATAAATATATTCTCCACAGAGGTAGGTAGAGGTGCGACATAAATATATTCTCCACAGAGGTAGGTAGAGGTGCGACATAAATATATTCTCCACAGGGTTAGGTAGAGATGCAAAATAAACTTATTATCCACAGGGGAAGGAAGAGGTGCGTGATAAATCTAAGTTTTTTCCCAAGGCAATTAGTCACTACCGCCAATGAAGAAGTCATCTACAATACCAAGAGCATAACAAAGGCATTGTCATCTTACTAGAAACACGAGATACACCTCATCACAGTTAGTGCACCGGCCAATACCCTTCAACACGGCGACTTGGCGGCAGAAATTGGTATGGTGATAGTACTTTGACTTTCGCGTACGAGCTCCTTTACGCATAGCTCTTTAGCAATTGACTACTACTCAAAAATATACAACACCACCCTTAACTACGCCCATTTAAAAAAGCAAAAAAACAAAACAGATTATCCCGATTAAATATCTCAATCCCACCTGTTTCACTAAACGCTGTTCATTTGTCGCTGCTTACCCCCTACGGAGTACACCTTAATGATAATCGTTAGTATTCCAGCTACACTTCTTGGTACTAAATAAAAATTTGCAATCATTCCAAGCAGATGTTACGGCCATTAAGGTGAGCGTGACGCCACTTAGATTTATAACCAGAGATTTAAATACTTAGATTCGCCCGCGCCAAAAGATGGTCGCGTTTCTGTTTCGTTTTGACACCTTTGACCCATAATGTCATGGAGTTTCTTGCCCGTTTGTCTTCATCTTTCTGACTGACCGACCCTTGATGATTCAAAAGTTCCTGTAATTGGTTTATTTGAAATAAATGCATTGAGTTTGAGACAATTATTTTGTGTAACTATGTACGGTGATCTTGCGATAAGTGTCTAGCGATTTAAATCTTTGTTTATAAGGAGTAGAAACACAAGCGGGTATATTGCGGCCGGTCACGCGATGAGAAAGTTTCGTTAAGTTTTAGTGGCTGTTTCAAGGATATATTGTTATGTTTGGAAGTAATTGGGTTAGGTTATGAAGTATTTAAGGTATGTAATTGATGGGTGGTTTGGTGTGAAATATGAAAGCGTTTGGTAAAGTCTTAATAGACATAGACACGAAGTTATACGATAAGTGGTCATATGATTTTTTAAAACATCACTTGGTCGTATTTATCGTCACCTGAGGTCACGGTTCATCTAACGACATGTCAATTGTTCAAACTCATCCAGCTGATTGGACGCTACGGGGGAAAAACCCCACACGCATACAGTCATACAAAAATACGCGTGAAAACAGAACCCTTCTTTGCAGTCGCGTAACAACCCCCATAATACGGCCCGTATTATGAAGTGCCAATGCCATCCTAATTCCAGACCGAAAAAGGGCGAAAATGATGCTATCGGCCATGTAAAGCGTCATAATGCGCCACCAGAAGTAGTTAAAAACTACAATTTTATTAATAAAAAGCGCATCGGGCCCATTCCGCACCCTCTCCCGTAAAGCCTTACTTCCTTATATCTCATTACGTAAGTTTATAATCTTTCCTCACTATCGCTCGCTGGCATCACCTCGCAATGTGACACGCACGTACAAAAGCCGCGATGTATACCTACCGGGGCATTGTCTCTTGGTAGATCCGTTTAATATCCGTCCCTTGATCGTTGGTGATTTCCCTTACAAGTTGACAGGGTGATGTGGAAATTAGACATCCTGATGTGAGTCATGGGGGGGGGGGGGGACCAGGGGAGACAGGGGAATGGAGTTGAACTGTAGTTTTATTGTTGGAAAAAATGTGGGTGATTTTTTAATGGGGGTCGTTGTGGGAATTGTGTTGTGATGTCAAACCTATTTTATTGAAGATTTAAGAGTTTAGTGTCAAGCCATTACAGCCTTTTATCGAGGCGTAGTGCAAACTCTTACCTTTAATTTTAAATTAGCTAACAAGGCGCGTAACCCACAATTCGTGTGTATAATTAATTTCACAAATATTAGCATATTAGCTTGCTTTCAGTATTTAAGTACTAGTTTTAACGCGTTTTTATTTAATTTATGATCATATGCGATTAAACGCATTTTCTTTAATTCTTTTCTTTGTATAAAAATATCAGGTCATCAGATACGAATGATGTGCTATGGTCAATGTGCGATGGCCGATGTATGATGTAATGGCCGATGTGAACAAATGGCCCCGAGGAAGACGGATCGGCACATCGATATAGATACTGAATTAACAAATAGATGTAAATGCGATTATGTTAACTAGATAGACCTGCGACTTTGCGATTGCAATTATTTATAATAGTTTTGGATATAAAGGAATATTTCTATTTTTTTTTATTGCTCCTGTTTGTTTTGATTTTAGTCTTATTTTAAAACTAGCTTTTTCGGAAAAAAGAACATTAATTATTCTTTAACATGATTCTTTCTGGCAATATATTACCTAGGTCAAAAAAAGTAGAGTATATAGGCAAAGTATTATAAAAGATGGGTAAAATCTCACTGATGAGCAATGTGCTAGGGAATTCGCAGAATTTTTGAGTCGGTATACAGTCAGGAACCACCGCAACTAGACGTTCAGGCGGCGATGGCGGAGGTCAGCAGTGCTACCAGTGCACGGGTACATTTAGACCTTGAGTCTCAAAGATTTGCAGGATGCGCTGACGAACCTCAAGCCGAAACTATCAAATTCAAAGCATTTATTTCAAATAGGCACATAAAAGGCACTTTGAACGTCAACATTTACATTTAAATAGAATTGATTCTAGTCGCCCCTTCCAAAAGGTAGTTTCGTATGGAGAAGAATGGGCAAGAAACTCCACCGTTACTCTTTAAAAATGTGTTACAATATTTTGAAAACATTAATTATATAATTATATGTGAAGACGATGCACCTATAATAAAAATTACCTTACCAAAATAGGTAAAAAGAATTTAATAAACGTAGCAATGATAAATAAGTTAATTAAGTGATAGATACATGGTGTCCACATATTTACAAACATTGTAAAAGTATACGATTTCCTAAATTATGTAAATAAGTAATATGTCAGTGCGTGAGTTAAAGTAATCACAGAATGTAAATCAATGTCATAAAAATAATAAACTATACAATTAAAGTAGCAACAAGTTTAATTTTGTCTAGACCCTAGATTGTCCTATGGAGCTGGACCAGCATGTTTCCAAGCATTCTTTCTCTAATTTGTAATATGCTTGTTTACACAGTGAACTTTTTATATGAGTTTTAAATTTTCTTTCATTTAATTGCAATATATGACAAGGTATTTTGTTGTAGCATTTATCATCTGGCCTTGACGGTATACCAGCGTTTCTCTTTAGAGATTGTGCTAGTTTTAGCAAGCCCGCTGCTTTACTTATATAAAACGTGTTTAAAGCAATCGACGTTCCCGGATCAGTGGAAGACTACACGTGTCGTTGCAGTACCCAAGTGTAAGGCAGGACCAGATGTCAGAGGTTATAGACCAGTCGCAGTGTTGTCGACGCCGGCAAAAGTTTTTGAAGCCGCTATTCAACGCTGCATACAGGGGCAAGTCCGAGCGCACCTGTCGGACGCGCAGCACGGCTTTCGGCCCGGACGCAGCACTTCCACCAACCTGCTTAACTTCATGGCACAGGTTATACCGGCAGTCGACGCTGGAGTACAGGTAGACGCGGCGTACTTTGATTTTAAAAAGCCTTCGACACCGTGGACAATGACGTCTTACGAAGGAAGCTGGCAGATGTGGGATGTACGCCACACTTGCTACAGTTCTTTGTCAGCTATATGAGAGACCGCCAACAGTACGTTGACTACAATGGGTACGAGTCGAAGCTATACTTCACCAGGTCCGGAGTAAGCCAGGGCAGCAATTTGGGGCCTCTTGAATTTATCATAATGATAAACAGCTTGCCGGACGTTGTCAGACATGGCTCATGTTTATTGTTCGCAGATGACCTCAAGTTGCTGCTCGAAGTAAGGGATGAGTCAGACTGTGAGCGACTCCAGGGTGACATTGATAGAGTGGTGAAGTGGAGCCATGACAATAAGCTGTACTTCAACGTGTCCAAATGCTCGGTAATATCCTTTAGTTGTGCGCGCATCCCTGTCCGCTATGAGTACAAAGCAGAGGCGGTACCCATGCAGCGAGTAATGCAAGTGCGTGATCTAGGGATATAACTCACTCCAGATCTTACGTTTCGCGAGCATATCATTAAGATATGTAAGAAAGCGTACAGAAACCTCGGCTTTGTGCTCAGGCAGTCACAAGGGTTCACTAATATTAGGACTATTAGGGTATTAGACGACGCTCTAGTCAGGAGTCACTTGGAGTATGGTGCTGTCATAATTATGGGCTCCTCATGAAGCCAAGTACTCTGTCATGCTGGAGCGCGTACAAAACAAGTTCACGCGTCACTTGTACTTCAGACTGTACGGGGTTTATCCATTGTACCCGCTGATGTACCCCACCCTGTTTGTACTGGGCATGGTCGGGTACAATGAATTGAGGGTGCGACGACAGTTCACTCTTGTCGTCTATTTAATAAAATTACTCCGGAGCAAGGAGCACAATCCGGGAGTGCTTCAGTGCTTACGGTTTTCTGTTCCAGACCGCTACGTGTAGAGGCGGCGGCGCCCGCCACTGCTGGCTGTGCCAACTGCCAGAACCAACCTGCTGGCCAAAGCACCTCTCACGCGAGCAATTCGTACTGTTAACGAAATTCAGAATAGGTTGGACATTTTTTCGTGTTACTTTAGTGAACTTGCAAAAGTATGTTTAGGTATATACCTATAATATGTTACGAAAGCATCAATTAGTGTAATTTAATGTTTATTGTTTCTTTCATTATTTTATTTTTGACCGTAAAACATACTTAATTTAATTTTGTGTGAAGATTACATTGTTGTAACTGTAATTATAAGGTTGTATCGTTTTAGTTATCAATAAGTAATTTTGTATTAATGTATTGGGTAATTGTTATGGGTTCCAAAACCTGTAATGATAGTATAAGAGTTTTAAATAAATAAATAAATGATCCTATTACGATGTCAGATGCACACAAGACCACTTTTTCTTCTTTTTATTTATTTTAGTTTAATAAATTCGCCTTTTAAGATGCACCACAAACACAACATCTTGACTTCGGTCTTTCATATTAAATCCTTCCCTAAACTTCAAACCCTCTAAAAATCAAATTGCCAATACAAATGGAACACTGCTGACCACCGAAGACATCTCATTTAATAACAACAAAAAACAAACAGCAATAAATACGATTACCTAAGTCCGAGTCCAGACGAACGACATTGCGACTCTCAGGGGATACGTATTAAGGCAGAGACGTCTCTTTTTTTAACGGAATCCTACTTAATTGACTCTTTAATAGCCCCACTAGGGTTCAGGGCGTAATTCCAAAATGTTTATTCAGAATCTCAATGAAACGTGGGAAAAATAGAAATGTTCTGCCGTAAAATTATACGATCCAGGAAGACGGAATTTTACGTGATTTTGTTCATGAAAATCTTGTGGAAATGGCAGCTCTGTATAATAAATGTGAAGGACGATTTGAAAGGAAAATTCTTTATTTATTGCTTAAGATTGGAACTGTGCGTGTTGGATATCATTATGAATGACGCTTTTCACAATGGACTTCGTTAGTTTTATTGGTCAACATTGTTAGAAAGTACTACCTCGACGAAGCGTGACGATTTGTGAAAATATAAAATGGAATTTCTTAAACCAACTGTAAACACAAGAGAAAAGTATTTTTATAGTTATTAATTAGTATTGGAAAACCGGCGACAACTCACCAGAGGGTATGTATTTACCGCCACTTAAGAACCCCTACAGCCCCGAAAGGATTAGCAATACATTCCTAGCAATAATAGGGTGTGTTCCGGTTCTTCATTTCGGTTCTTAAAAATGTTCTTCGTTTCGGTACGGTTTCGGTTTGGTTCTGATTCCAAAGCACCGGTTCCAAATAAAAGTTCCAATATACCGGTTCCGTAAGATCTGATTAAAAGGTTGTCTAAGAAAGAAGTACCACATGATCTATCAAAGCAAATGTGCCCCTTTGCACTCTCTCAAAAACTCCCACGTCTTCACTCGCTGGCGGCCGCCCGTACCTGGCCGCTATCGTACAAAACTTCATCTCGCGCTGAGCGGCATCGTATGAACTCGTTCGGGCTTGCTTTCAAGCAGAACCTGTAAAATAAATGTTCTTTGAGGTTCCAATTTAGGTTCCTGTTCCGGTTCGGATTCTAGTAAGGGAACCACACTATATACCGGTTCTTTACCGGTATTTTTGGAATCTTTTCAATACATGGTGTATTCTGAAAGTCTCTAGGCAACGTCGCTAATAGCTGTAAAGTATTTCCCTGTATGTCAAAATATTATTCAATATGAAATTATGAAACATGGATCTATGTTGTACTACAATATTGATTACTATGTCCTGATCCAAGTCGTAGTCTACCCATAGGCCATCCAAATCTGTTCAGCCATTTTAGCGTGAAAGCGTAACAAATAAACATAATATTTCTAAATATTTTCTCTTTATAAAATCGTAACATTCCGGACCGCGGAGTTGAAACCCGAAAATACCACAGTATTCTTAGGCATAACTTTAGATGCCAAGCTTCAATGGGGCCCCATATAGATAAATTGTCAAAAGAGCTTAGCTCTGCAGCATACTTACGCTGTTAGAAAAAATCGTGGTTTAACTGATTTTTTAGAGACAGCCCGTTTAGTATACTTTAGTTATTTTTATACTGTAATGTCGTACGGTATTCTGCTGTGGGGAAATGCCGCCGATATTCAGACGACTTTTGTTTTACAAAAAAGGGCAATTCGTTCAATTTATAAATTAAGTCCCAGACACTCCGTCAGAGACAAATTTAAAGAGATTAATATAATAACTGTGCCTTCTTAGTATATTGAAAATCTTTTGTAAAAAAAAAACAACAAAATATACAAAAAAATATGAATCAGTTTAAAAAAATACAGTGATATTCATAATATAAATTCCAGGAACAAACACAAATTTGTTGTTTCTACAACCAGGCTCAAGAAAATAGGTGGCTCGTTTAGATGCCAATGTATACATTTTTATAATAAACTTCCTAGCCACATTCAAGAACTAAGCCATAATAAATTCAAACCTTTTATTAATCATGTTCTGGCAGTTTGAGTAGTTTATGCGGCCTACCCAAATGTCCTTTCTTTAGTATTGTTCGTTGAATCGTTGAGCTCCCTAAGTTCTGAGTTGAGCTGCACGATTGCTGACAATTGTGCACTGACTGGACAAGTCCACTCAATCTGTGTGGTTCTGTCCTCATAAGACCATTTCAGACACCGATCTACATAGCCTTCACATGATCTGACCAAGATTATGTCTGGACTTTTGTGACCTCTGAGTTTGTTTCGGCCTTTTTTCTCAGGGTAGTCAGATAGGAAACGCCGACCTCATCTAGTTTAAATTAAATATGATTGACGTATAAAAGTGTTTGTACAAACGTACTTACAGAAATAAAATCATTTATCATTTATAGTATTAGTTCGTATTTAGATGAATTTCAATAATATCGCTGGATTAGATATTTCACAGCCATAGCTCTATTCGTCTAACGTATTTTTCGACAATAAGTTGAAAAGCCTCATGAGCTGTGCATCTCACCGGTCACCTCCATTTCCAATATTAAACACTATACAAACTCCCAAAAAAGTCGCCCGTCTACACCTCCCCCGCAATTGGCTTCAACGAATAAATCATCGGGCCCATCCCTACCGCGATCAATCACCGGCCATTATACAGATATCATAAATACGCGCGTCACTATTGTGTGTAACATACATTGTTGTATGTTTGTCTGTGATGTTATCTCAATGTGTGTTCTAGTTGTGAGGGAAGTGATACGTTGGGGATATCGATATGTGAAGGCCTTGATGTAACGCTGTCTGTCTTATATCGATAGTGTTGGCAGGAAATGTTTTTCTCCACATAAAAATATCGCTTATTTATTAAATATTATGGAAAAAAATACTGTACCACACAGGTGGACGCTACTAAAGGTGCTAAATTTGCAGCCAAACTCTGGGCTGAATATATTTAAATTGCCATCGTTACGCTAAGAAGAAGATGACAATAGTAATTTATGCATACTAAATACCTTCACCCAATAAAACGAACTGTACGTGTGTGTAGATTAACCATTATCATGCCGAAATCCCATCATCAACTCATGGTGCTCAAGCCACTGACACTACATCTAACACTTCTTGTTTCAGTTTGCAAAGTAGGTAAGGATGAAACAACAACATTGTTTGATTTTATGTATTTTATTTTCTGTATTACTCTTACACACGCTATCTACATCTACTATCCTATCGCAGGTATGCTGGAAGAGATTTGTAATTTTTTCTTGTCTGTTTATATGTGTGTACATAAATGGTAAAATAAAATAAAATTAATAAACAAGCAATTACAACGGACTTTTTAAACCCACAGTCTACCAAGCCTGTTCCTAACTATTTTGGGTCTGCCTTCCAGTGTAACCGCTGCAGCTAAATACCAGTATTTTACATAGAGCGACCGCTTATCAGACCTCCACAACTCAATTACTGGGTACGACGATACCCATGGGTAAAACTGGTTGTTAGACTGCTTGCTTCTGACTACCCGTAATGACTGTCAGAGACCTTCGAATAACAGCTCCGACGGCTTAACGTATTTGCACCTATAAAACTCCGTAATTACTTTCAATCAAATAGACAGTCTGCCAGTTAACAATCCAACTACATTTTAAAATAAACACAAAACACAGCTTAAAAAATCAACCCATTGGATAACAGATACAATTTTATTCAAAAACACTTCAATACATCGTCGTTTACGCCATTTTACATCGTCATCACTCAATCGCGTTGGCGTCGCGCGTCGCTTTAAATAAAAGGATTATATATAATATATTTTTTGTGTTTTATTTTGAGCATTACTCGATGCTGATAACGGCGCCAATTTATTTCGATTGCGTGTGTGTATAGCCTAAGGATATAAATCTCAGGTTTGTGTTCGTACTATTATATTTTAGGAGACATAATGTGGAGTTGTTATTGTAATTGAGGACGATGTTTCTTCATTGAAAGTAAGTGCTTTTTTAGATTTAAGTATTTCATTGTTTTTATAAACATTGTTCTTACATACCTTACAGTCTTTTTTGTTGTTATTCTAATTATCAGTCCATTTTCTAACACACTTATATTTTATGCTTACAGACACTAGACATTTTAGTAAGGGACAAACTGGTCATCGCCAAAATTACAATATCTTTACTTCAATTTGCCTTACTTCGAAATAAAAATGCCTAAATTAATAGAAATCACGTGGAATTGTTACTCAATATCTATTGCTTATAATGTGCAGAAAAGAAACCTCCCTGCTTATTTGAAGTTGGCACTTCTAATAATGCACCAACGCCTAACTAAAGTCTTATCATTCAATAACATGAAGAATAAACAAACCAGCCAATAACAAACATACTAAACCATCCTTATCCAAAAACTAAATAAATAAACAAAACAAAACACACAACTCACCAACTCCGGAACCTGACTAGATTAAAAACAATTTTTTTATTCGTTGTTAAAAAATTCACACACACTCCTCCTAAGTAGGTCCTTGAGGGATGTCGGCTAATGTAATTGGCCAATCTGCGGCGAAGTACCATTGGCCGTAAATTATGGACAAAGTAGGACAAGACGCACATACATTGGAATAAACGCCGAGATATGGCGGCTTTTTGGCCAATGGAGCATGTGTGTGGCCGCCATCTTGTCCGCCATTTTGATTAAACGTCTAGACATGGATTATGGTATGTTGTTCTGTTTATAATAATTTGAGGTTATGTTCGGTTGTATTTTTTTGGGATTGTGTATGTTTGGTAGGGTGACGTGAGAAAATATGTAAAAATAATAAAATAATTTTTTTGGAGAAATATGTGGCTATTTTTTATCGCTTTTACAAAACCGACATCGTCAACGTCTAGCTGAAATAACACGAAAATCACAATATTAATTGAAAATCCTCTTTCATACAGTGACGTTTTTAAACAATAAAATGTCGTTAACTGACTTTTGTAATAGGAAATGGTATAAAAACAGCAATGTCTTTTATTTCTTTATAAAAAAAAAATATTGTTGATTAGCGTAACAACGATTCTAATAGGTCTTTTAACATATACACATATGTACCTACTGTAAGTGCTTTATTTCCAATAACATAAATACGTGGGTCACACTTAAAGTTTTTAGAAAATAAAAAACGGAATGTTGTAGAAGCCTGTTAATATTTTTATTGCTATTCGAAATAGTTTCCGTTCCTTTCTAAGCACCGTCGCATGCGATGGAACCATTGACTGCAGATAGACAAATATTCGATAGTCCGTCTGGCGGAGTGAGCTGGAGCGTTGTCGTGGTGGAGGAGGATCCTGCTTCTTGTGCACTGCTTTCTAACATTTTCCAAGACAACTGGTAAATAATGACCGACATACCAATCTGCAGTAACAGTCTGTTATCTTCTAGAACAATTGTTGCAAAATGACTAGGCCAAAAGAATGACGCAGCCATCTTTTTCCCTTGACTTCTGCCCTTCTTTACTTTTGTCGGCAAATTTTCGAATGGAAACATCCATTGCGCAAATTGTCTTTTGGCTTCGGGTTCGTAATAATGTATCCAGCTTACCTACATCACTTGTGACAATGTCCTAAACAGCATTCGAGTCACCTCCGTCATACTTTTCAAGCATAGAACGGCACCAATCCAAACGACGGAGTTTTTGATCTTCCGTCAAATTATGAGGTATCCATCTAGTACAAAGCTTTCTGACGCCTAAATGTTCATGTAATACTTTTTGTACTAAACTCATACAAAGGCCATAAGCTTCCCGAATCATTCTGTTCAAAATCAAAGTCCAAGTCAAAGCAGTTATTTCAAATAAGCACCTAAAAGGCCCTTTTGAACGTCAACATTTACATTAAAATGGAATAGATTCTAGTCGCCCCTTCCAAAAGGTAGTTTCGTATGGAGAATAATGGGCAAGAAACTCCACCGTTACTCTTTTAAAATGTGTAACAATATTTTGTATACATTAATTATATAATTATATGTGAAGACCTATGCACCTATAATAAAATTAACCTACCACAATAGGTAAAAAGAATTAAAAAATGTAGCAATGACAAATAAGTTAATTTTGTGATTGATACATGGTGGTCACATATTTACAAACATTGTAAAAGTATACCTAGGATTTTCCAGATTATTTAAACAACTAATAAGTGTGTGAGTTTAAGTAATCACAGAATGTAATGATGATATGGCTCTCTTCGATCGGCTTCTATCATTAGCCGCACAGCACTCACATTATCTTTAGTAGTCGCCGTAGAAGGACGTCCTTCTCGCAAAATATCATCAGTGAGTTGTGAGTTTGCTTCGACCACGTTTAAACTCATTAAACCAGTTGTAAACAGTGGCTCAGGATGGGGCTTCGTTATGAAATGCTAATCGAAATCTATCGTAACATTGTTGTTGAGTAAGAACGCAACGAAAGTCGTAATAAACCATCGAACGAAAATTTTCTCTACTCAAATATAATTATTTCGACGCACGACAGATACTTTTAAAATTGCCGCCAATTTGTAAAAACAAATGACATATATGAATTCATTACACGTCTACATATTCCCAGAGTTCTTATTTCGAAATATAAATACATTTTTCATCGGCTGCTTTTTTTACTGGCCTATTCTAAAACTTTTAGTGTGACCCCTGTATATTATCAAAACAATAGGAGGGAGTAGTAGTAGGGAATAGTTCGGAGCGAAGATAAAGTTTCGTAAATGGAAGATAGAAATTCCCTTATTCGGTGCGCAGCCCAGTTGACGGACGTCAGACAGCTTATGTCACATTCGAAATCTTTACAAGTCTTTAGGCTAAGTTCAGATGATCGCGCGACGACGCGCGCTGCCGCGCGATTCACCTGTTCAGATGGCGGCGGCTTGCGCGCGACAGTCTAGCGTGAACATTCAGTGAGAATGGACGTGGAGGAGGCAATTTGCATGTGGGTTTTATACTGCAAACTGCGACGTCGCCGTTGAAAGCAAAGACGATACTGGGTGCACCTTATTATTTAAGTCAAAGACTTTCTTTAAGCCTGTTTGTGACTTTATATCCCACACTAAGACTACAAAGATCGATTTGTCAACTATTTTAGGATGTCGATTGCATCCTTTGACTTTTTGTATGATTGCGTTGAAAAGGATTTGCAACCTACAGATGGTGCTGTAAGATAGTGCATATCACCAAAAGAAAAACTGATAGTAACATTGAGGATTGATTGAATAGTCCTTCGAGTTAAGATTCCAAATCGCATCTCTTTTTCAATTTCGTCTATTAGTAAATCCATTGCTATGTCGTCCTCCATTTTTGTCGTCGCTCCTATACTATATTGTAGTCTGTGCGCGCGGGTCAACTGAACAGGTCGATACAGGAGTGTAGATGATAAACCGCACGTCACCGCGCGGTGGCGCGCGGGTCAACACCTTGCGCGCGGTGCATGGCGGTGCGCGCGGGCACGCGCGGTGACGCGCGGTCATGTACACAACAACATTGATTTGTTACAATCTTAAACCGCGCGCCGAGCCAACCGCGCGTCGTCGCGTGTTCATCTGAACTTAGCCTTTAAGTACCTCGTAACAAACCGTTTCATACCTGAGAAGTAATATATCTGTGAGATACGATGTAATGTTCGCTTAGTACCTCCATGAGCAGCAGTAGGTGTGTCATGGCATTCACCATTACTTTACTTCTCAAACTCACTGTTAAGTCACTAAGTGATAGCCTCTCTCAGACCACCGGTTACTAGCTACCTCATCGTTACCTTCCTGGATGATTTTGGTGAGTTTGGGTCCACTAATTGTGACTCACGCGTGGTAGAGGCTTCCCACCGTGGAACCTCCTCAACCACGGGAGAGGGCTCACAAACAGGTTCTGTGTCTTCATCGTTGACTGGGCGACTGAGAGTATCGGCTATGGCATTACACTTACCTGGAGTGTAGTCGCCTTGCAAATACTTGTAATTTGAAAGCCCAGCGAACGAGCCTGACAGTCGGTGACTTAATAGAAAATAACCACTTCACGGGTTGGAGATCAATCTTTAAGCAAAACTGATGTCCATCTATATAACCACGGAACCGAACGACAGCCCATACAGTAACAACAACTGCAACAGCCTCCCGTTCCGTAGTAGAGTAGTTGCGTTCAACCGGTATCAGAAGGCGGCTGGCATACTCGATTGGATGTTTATCGTCCGTGGACCGCCCCTGGAGTAAAACTACACTCAAAGCATAAGCACTGGCATCGGTAATCAAAATAAAAGAAATATGGATAGGCGAAAATATGCGTCACTTCCACGCAAAACGGCCATCGCTCAGCATATTGCTGCGAGCCTATGCAAGACAAAACCTCAGCGCTGGTTTTCAACCTTGAAGTGATGTCGTCAACCGGTGCAGCAAAAGCTAAAATAAAATAACACAATAAGAAATAAAATAAAATAAAATATAAAATAGAATGGAAGAAGAAAACGTGTTGCGCCGACCCCAAGTAAAATGGGATAAGGGCAGGAAGATGATGATGAATAAGAAATAAAATAAATACACAATACCTAGTTCTAAATAATTATTTATATTAACAATACTTATAAAATCGTAACATTCCGGGAAACGAGCCACGCGCCTTTGATAATCTGGGCGCGCGGCTGTCACACGTATATACGTTACGTTACGTTACGTTACGTTAAGTTATGCGTGTGTGTATTTTTGACATACTGATTACGCATTGACACGGCGAATTTAAATTTATGTAAAAAAAAAAACAAAGAGATGTATTGGGTGATTGTGAAGGTATGGTTTTTGTAAACAGTGTTTTTGAAAGTGTTAGAAGGTGCAGATGACAAACTCGGTGACTTAACGGAGAACCACAGTCCATGGACAAAATAGTGAGTGCGAAATAATTATATATTTATTATCGTCATTATAATGAATTTATAACTATTCAAATACATTAAATTAAATTGGTTAGATAAATAAATAAAGATATTGTTTTTTCATCTTGGAACTTGGCAGTGTGCCAGTTGATTAATAAGTTTTTCTTATACCGTCGATTGCAGTAACAGAAACAAGGTGGCGATGGCGTTCCCAAGTGTAAGGGATGAATACTGTAGCGAAACACGTTTACAATTTGACATTAAATACAGCCCCACTGGGCACTGACAGAAGAGCGAATTCCACGCAGCTCGCCCACCTAGGACATCCCAAACCAAAGCCTGCAAGCCAGGGCCCCTGAGGTTGAAAGGTACTTTGTTCATGTATGTGTAACTTTTAGTGTTGGAATTTAAAGGATTGTGTTGTTTTCAGACATCGCTATATTCGTCGAAGACTTATTCTTTAGATGGTTTTGTTTCCAAGTTAGCTTTTCATAGAGATAGTGTGGTTTTTGAGTTGTAATGATACCAAACAACAAGTTGGATAAATGAAGCTTAATCATTTTAGTTCGTTAATGTATGGAGTAACATGACTTCTTCGCGGGACATTAACACAAAAACGAACACAGGCATGCTGGATACGTTGGATTACACGCTGCGTTCTTGAAAGCAGGCATGGCACATACACTGTGTGTAATCAGCTTGTACCAGAATGGGTAGAGTAATAAGCAGCCTTTTCAGCTCAACAACCGCCTCTGATTGCTCTTGACTCCAAATCCAAACTTGATTCTTCGTCGTAAGGTGGCTGAGTAGTTCTGCTATTCTAGCGACGTCAGGAATGAACTTCCGGAGCCACAAACATATTTAAATGAAAGTAAGAAGTTGCTGAAGACTCTTGGGTTCCTTTGTCTCTAAAACACTACGATCCGGTAATAAAGCCTGCGGGGTAATCACGTGCCCAAGGTATATAAGATCTGCTTCCTGTCGAAGACACACTTGTCCCTGTTTACGCGAAGCTTGAAAACACGTAGTCGGTCGTATACGGCACGTAGATCAGTGACATGTTTCTCAAAGCCGTAAAAATTATCAGAATATCATCAAGATACGTAAGAATAGTGACGTCCTCGTAGTATAGTCCTTGAGCGCTGCATCCAACTTGAATCGGTCAATTAGGCGCTAGAACGTTGCTGGGACATATTTGAGCTCACACGGCATCCGTTTAAACCGATAGGTACCAAAAGGCGTTACGAACGCACTTTTATCACAATTTTCCAACCGGACTTGCCAGTAGCCACTGCGGAGGTCTAAGGTGCGCATCATGCAGTTCCTTTTGGTGAACTGCACAAAGTCGTCGATACGTGCTATAGCATGCCAGATCAGGCATCAGATTCTGTGATAGCGTTCACTTTCCAGTAGTCAGTCTACACAAACCCGGAACTTACCGTTACTGTTCGGTACTAAAACACATGGTGCTGCCCGGATAACTCGGTCGGTAGAGCATGAGACTCTTAATCTCAGGGTCATGGGTTCAGGCTTCACGTTGGGTATGGACACAAAGAATGTACTGTAAGTGCTTTATTTCCAGTAACATAGATATATATTAAAACAACAGAGTTCGGGGCGAAGATAAAGTTTCGTAAATGGTATGATAAATATTCCTTTTTCGGTGCGCAGCCCAGTTAATTGACGTCAGACGGCTCATGTCAAAAAGAAGGGTGCGCGTCGTATGTTTTTAAAAAAAGCTTCTAGGATGTTCTATAAGCTTCGACTCGCCCTCATTGGCCAAGCGGGAACGAGAGGTGTTTCCGCCAGAAGAGCGCGAATTGTGGCGGGAGCGGTTGGATGGTTATAGTTTCGCGAAAACTTTGGCAGAACTATAAATCCTAAATAATGTTGTCGATTGCAGTCTCATAATTAATGTGACTTATGTTGTGAAATATCACTGTTTTTATTTTTATTTTATTTAAATCTGTATTGTCTCTTTTGCTTTTAACGGAAGCAATTCTGATTTCATAGAAAATTTACTGGTTCAACGAGAGATTGATTACCAGTTTCATGGAAAATAAAGTGTACAAACTGACATGAATTCTTTTTTGACGTATTAAAAATCCCGTTGTGCCTAAAGTTTCCCACATACAAAACTATGTGGGTATTCATTTAATAAAAACAGAAAACACACCTTACATAATTATTTTCCTAAGTAAAACATACCTTACATAATAACAAACTATATAACAATCTGTAAGACAACACCCGTGCATAACGAACGGTGCTCATTAAAAACGATAAATTACTCACAGTAATTAACACCTGAGCTTTTAATTTGAAACCCAATAGCTCTGTAGATTTACTGGCTTTGTCATAAGTTGCGATGTAAGGGGGAGAAAGTGTTTTTTTAAGTTTTAAGGGGTAAATGATAAATGATTTTATTTCTGTAAGTAGGTTTGTACAAACACTTTTACACGTCAATCATATTTTAAAAACTAGATGAGGTCGGCGTTTCCTATCTGACTACTCTGAAAAGAAAGGCCGAAACAAACTCAGAGGTCACTGTCTGTTTAAGTCCAGACATAATCTTGGTCAGGTCATGTGAAGACCATGTAGATTGGTGTCTGAAACGGTATTTTTAGGAAAAACCATACAGATGGAGCGGACCTGTCCAGTCAGTGCACGCATTTGTCAGTAATCTTGCCGCTCAACTCAGAACTTAAGGAGCACAACGATTTGACGAACAATACCGAAAGGACATTTGGGTAGGCCGCATAAATTACTCAAGCTGCCAGATCGTGAAACTGACTAAGAAATAAAAAAAAAAGTTACAGGATGCTATTTTTTGGATTTTTTGGTTACATAATTTGGGAAATCGTATACTTTTACAATGTTTGTAAATATGTGAACACCATGTATCTATCACTTAATTAACTTTTTTATCATAGCTACGTTTATTAAATTCTTTTTACCTATTTTGGTAGGGTAATTTTTATTATAGGTGCATCGTCTTCACATATAATTATATAATTAATGTATACAAAGTATTGTAACACATTTTAAAAGAGTAACGATGGAGTTTCTTGCCCATTCTTCTCCATACGAAACTACCTTTTGGAAGGGGCGACTAGAATCAATTCTATTTAAATGTGCGCGGTGCGGTTGTGGAATTCACTTCCGCCCGACATTAGGGACTGCCAAACTGTTGCAGTTTTTAAAAGAAGAGTGAAAGAACACTATCTTTCCACTTCGTCATAGTTGCGTATATATTAATATTCTAGTGTTATTTATTTTAGAAGTATGTACCTATGTATGTATATTCTCATACTATTCGTTTTATTTTATTAAGTGAATTGTTTTTGATTTTATGTATTTTATTTTCTATTTTAGTCTTACACACGCTGTCTACATCTCTAAATCGGCTATCCTATCGCAGGTATGCTGGAAGAGATTTCATTAGAAATAAGCATCACCTTTGTACCTATTTTTCTGTTTTTTTTCTTCTTGTCTGTTTATATAAGTGTGTACATAAATGGTTAAATAAATAAATAAATAAATGTTGACGTTCAAAAGTGCCTTTTATGTGCCTATTTGTGATTATCAAAGAAACCGATCGGCGCAAGTGGTACAAACACTTATCATATCACCCTCTCTTGTTACTATTATTAATAACTGTCATCACTAATCACTGCCATCAGAATCACAAGTTTACACAAGCACTAGACTAATAGCACAAATTAATGCGTCCGTATCGCAAGAGGTGTAAACGTACCTACTAGATAAGAAAACGAAAACAAATCAAAGCGTCTTTATCGCAGTACCATAATCTAATTACTATCCTAATTACACAAAAATAAATAAATGAAACAATAGATAAGAGTCTTTTTCGCGACGTAATTATGCGCACTAGTGTAAAAAAGTGCGTCAAGGTCACGGGTACGACTAGCACTAGAAAAGCAAAAAAAGAATTCGAGTTCGGTGCGGCGGGTAGCTGGAAGGGAGAGCGCGCGTCGCCTGCGCTGCTCGCCAACAAAGGAAATTTCCTTAAATTCGCCTACTCTATTACGTTTAATGGAAATAAAAAGTTGTCATGAAACGAAAATGTGAAAACGTATATGTGTGTGTTTCGTCTCGAAACAGTTTATGTTTTTTTTTTGTATTTTGTTAATATTTCATTGTTTCGTGTTAGGATAAGATGACACAATTTGGCTCATAAACGTGATGCTCTTTCATTTTTGTATTGTATACTGGGTCGACGATAAACTGCGTCGACTGGAACGCCTCCTTTCCGTGAGGAATGGACGTTGCGTATGAAGTTCGCAACACCACCACGGTACCACGGTAGTCACAAATCGAAAGACGCCGCGAACGCCCGCGCCGCCGCTATATGCAGTGCTTGTGTGTCCCGTTTGATTAAGTTCCAAAATCTAAGTTCCCCTTTCATCTTCCTGGAAGACAGTGTATTACGTGACCTATGGACCTATATGTTTGGGATTATTGACTGGAGATTCTCTGTGGTGTGCTCTGCCGACAAGCCCCGACGTTCTACCAAGCCAGGACCCTCGGATTGTGGCTGCGGGAAGGTTGAAGCGGGTAAGTCGCTGGACCCAGTAAATTCCCTACATAAGTGGTTGATCCTACGAGCCGGAGATTATCTTCCAAATTGTGTCATCTTGTTCGCGCGGGTACGGTGTGTAAAATTCGCCATCTTTGCTTCGCAAAATGCCGGATGACGAAGCAACTTCTTGCCAACAAGACATTTTCGAAAGGGATTTAATTTTGGATGAACTCAAACGAATTATTTTACTTGCGAATTCAAATGAGCAACAATTTCGGTCGCGAACAACAGATTTATTGGCTCACCAAAGAAAGTTCAATAAGGTTCAGGCTAAGATTGAAAAGTCGCTTATTAAATCCAAATCTTTTTGCAAAGATGAGAACATAAAAATTCGTAATGATTTTAATGACTTGTACTACGAAATAGTCGCTAATTTGAACTCGTTAAAAGCAGACGAGGAGCGAAAAAGGCGTCTAAATCGTTCAAGTAATTTTTCTTTTGAGGCGGTAGGTAACGATAGGCGAAACCTACCTACCTTACCTTTACCAGAATTCAAAGGCGATCCTACAGATTGGCCATCATTCTACGATTTATTCAAGTCACTCGTGCATAGCAACAATGCGTACTCGAATACGGAGAAACTTAGGTACCTACTCCTTACCGTTAAAAATGAGCCGTTTAACCTAATTAAATCGATACCTATAACGGAAGATAACTATTCTATTGCATTAGACATTTTGGTAACCCGCTATGAAAACAAACGGGTCATTGCATTAAAACATTTAGATCGAATTTTAGACATAGAACAGTGCTCCGAAAAATCGTCGCTTAGTGTACGAAAATTACTAAATGCCTACCAGGAAAACATTAAGGCATTAGAAGTCATGGGCTTTCCGACTGAGCAGTGGAATTTCGTTCTGTTGCACATTTTACTACGTAAAATACCTATCAGTCTGAGAAAGGGTTTCGAGCGTTCATTAACCAGTCCGTCTGATATTCCCGATGTGGACACGCTGATTTCATATTTGCAACGTGAAATAACCGCGGACGAGATTGTGTCATCTAATTCCATCAATACCTCCGCACCGCAAACTAATAAGCAATTTACATTGCGAGGTAACAAAGACGACAATGCGAAAGGTGTCTCTTCGGCAAAACGCGCGTTTCCCGTGAATGTTCAAGCGTCAGACCAAACTCAACCTACGGTTGATAGTAATAAGGCACGATCTTGCGTGCAGTGCAACGGTTCGCACTTGTTGACAAAATGTTCGGAGTTTTTAAATCTGTCACCACATGATAGGTACGCTTTCGTGCAAAACAAAAATGTGTGTTATAATTGCTTGAACGTCGGGCACGACGTAAAAAACTGCAAATCGAATTTCGTGTGTAGAACGTGTCATAAAAGACATCATAGTTTAATTCATTTTTCAACTCAAGCATTACCGATCTTAAGCGAAGTCACGCAACCTGTAGTCGTCCCGCTCTCTCCTACGGAGGATATACCCGTTTCCGTCACGATTCATGGAAATTGTGCATCGAACTTACCTCTCGCTCGCACACAGACTGTTTTATTGTCAACCGCGTTAATTAATGTGTGCGTGGATCACACAAAGGTATCCACGGTGCGTTGCCTAATTGATACAGGTAGCCAGGCGTGTTTTATTACGGAAGCATGTGTACAACGACTCGGCTTAGCGCGTAGGTATAGCAATGTGCCGGTGTTCGGTATTGGTGACACCAAGCCCGTCCATTCAAAAGGTTTAGTTTCGTGCTCAATTACGCCGATAGGTAAACAACAGCCCGTCATTCCGGTTAATGCATTAATTTTGCCTCAATTAATTTCAAAAATGCCAAGTGTACCACTGCCTTATTCGGGATGGTCACACATTAAAAATTTAAACTTAGCCGATCCGGAATTTCATACGCCGCAGCCCGTTGAGATGTTACTAGGAGCGGATATACTACCCCACGTGTTACTAGGCAACATTATATCGGGCCCGCCGGGTACGCCGATTGCTATGAATAGTGTGTTAGGTTATTTACTTTTCGGTAAATTAACGTTCGATAATGTTGTTCCGACTCCACTCCAAGTGTGTTTTAGCTCGTTTGACAACGACAATCTTCAGAAGTTTTGGGAGCTGGAGTCAATACCAGAGAAGCGGAGTTACACTCCCGAAGAAACGATATGTGAGTCATTTTATCAAAATACGCATACTCGTGACACGAACGGGCGATACGTGGTCGCCCTCCCATTCAAGCCCGACGCACCGCCCCTCGGCGAGTCGCGGCCTACTGCGCTAGCACGGTTCCATAAACTCGAGTATCGGCTAGAACGTAACCCTAAGCTGAAGGATGAATATCACGCGTGCCTCCAAGAGTACGTGGACCTCAACCACATGGAGCCCGTTGATGCTCAACCTCCAGCTGACAAATGTTATTACATTCCGCACCACTGCGTGGTTAAAGAATCGAGCACGACGCCCACTCGTGTTGTATACGACGCCGGGTGCCGCTCGACGAGTGGTTATTCACTAAATGACGTTCTACTAACGGGTCCTAAGCTTCACCTGGACATAGTAGACGTACTTCTAAAATTTCGTGTCCATTTCGTCGCGCTTACGGCCGACATAAAACAAATGTATCGTAATATACTAGTTCGTGAAAGTGATAGAGACTTTCAGCGCATCGTGTGGCGTCAATCACCAGATGATCCCATACGGGACTACCGCTTGCGTACAGTCACATTCGGCGTGAACTCCTCACCCTATCTCGCCTTGCGTACTATTCAACAGCTCGCTCGTGATGAAGCCGACCGGTTTAAACTCGCCTCGCTAGTATTACTCAACGACGTCTTCGTGGATGACGTCGTCTCTGGCGAAGACTCAATAGCCAGAGCACTCGCTCTGCAGCAAGAATTAATAGGTATTTGTAGGACGGCAGGATTTGAACTGCGTAAGTGGCATAGCAATGCGCCCGCGTTACTCGCTGCGGTGCTACCGCCAGAGTCTCATGGTGAGCGGCCGGAGAATGTTCCGTTCGCTGAAATGGAAAACGATAAAAGGGTCAAAGTCCTTGGTCTACAGTGGGACCCTAAGTTCGATTCATTTAATTTTAAAGTACAAGTTTCCTCTCAAAAATGTACCAAACGTGTCATTCTTTCTGAGATAGCAAAAATTTACGATCCTCTCGGATTATTATCACCGGTTACACTGTTTGCCAAACTTTTGATCCAAGTTTTGTGGATAGCCAACGTGGACTGGGACGATGCGCCGCCCGTTGACATAACCAATTCGTGGACCTCTTTCGTTTCTGAGCTACCGCTCATATCACAAATTTCGTTCCCGCGTCACATATTTAAAAATGATAAGTCAACGTCAATCCAAATTCACGGTTTTGCTGACGCTTCCAGTAAGGCGTTTGGAGCGTGTGTATACATACGCTATCAGAATAATGATGGTATTATCCAAACTCACCTAATCATGGCAAAAACCCGCGTTGCACCGTTGCGTGTGTGCCTTACCATTCCGCGCCTCGAATTAATGGCCGCTGTCCTTTTATCTAAATTACTCGAAAAGGTAATACTTACCTATAGTAATCGTGTAAGCCTCGACCAGGTCTACGCTTGGTCCGATGCCTCCATCGTGCTGGCATGGCTACGTTCATCGCCGCACGAGTTGAAAACGTTCGTCTCGAACCGTGTCAGCGAGGTCGTATCTCGCGTGCCCGCGGATTGCTGGCGCCACGTCCCGTCGGCCGACAACCCCGCCGACGCCGCGTCACGTGGCCTGCTGCCCGCCGCGCTGGTACACCACGACTTGTGGTACCATGGACCCCCATGGCTCCATCTAAGTCCAGACTCCTGGCCAGTTCAAAACCCGATCGCGGACACGTGCGAGGAAAAGCGGAACGTAACGATGTGTTCTAGCGCGTCTACGGCACCGCCTATACAGGATGTTTATTTCATCTCGCGATTTTCGTCGCTCGGCAAACTTGTTCGCGTCACAGCGATTATATTTCGTTTCTTTAATAAATGTAAAGGAGCAAAACAAGTCTTTCCGACGCACATTACTGTGCCCGAATATAATTTCGCTTTAACGCGACTTATCAAAATCACACAACAGTCCATTTTTAACGAAGACATATCAAAGATCGCACAGGGTAAATTACCGTCAACGCGTTTACGACGCTTAACGCCATTCTTGGACAATACGGACGAGTTACTTAAGGTTGGTGGTCGAATCCAAAAATCGCTTTTACCGTTTGAATCTAAGCACCAACTGATTTTACCTAAGAAACACCCTTTGACTGATCTTATTATTGATGATGCCCATTTGTGCAATTTACATGCGGGCCCGCAGTCCGTGCGACATGCACTTTTGCAACGATATTGGATTTTATCGAGTCGAGACATCGTTCGTCAACGCATTCATCGATGCGTGCCGTGCTTTCGCGCGCGACCCGCTCGCAACCAACCGCGCATGGGACCGCTCCCTGCAGTGCGCGTCCGCCCCGCGCGACCTTTTATAAAGACCGCGGTAGATTTTGCCGGACCATTTTACGTTCGCGCCAATAAAGTGCGCAACGCGAAAATTATAAAATCTTATGTGTCAGTTTTCGTATGTATGAGCGTTAAGGCCATACATCTCGAGTTGGTTTCCGAGCTTTCGACAGAAGCCTTTTTAGCAACCCTGCGACGTTTCACGTCCCGACGTGGCTTATGCACTGATATATATTCCGATTGTGGAAAGAATTTTATCGGAAGTAATAATTATTTAAAAGAACTTTCAGCGTTTTTACGCAATGACACGGTGCAAAGTGTGCTTAATCAGCAAACCCTTCAGCAAGGTATCACGTGGCACTTTCAACCGCCTTACGCGAGCCATTTTGGGGGTCTTCATGAATCCGGAGTTCGAATTTTTAAGCACCATCTTCATCGTGTAGTAGGTACACGCACTCAAACATATGACGAGATGCACACCCTGCTGTGTCAGGTCGAAGCAGTCTTAAATTCGCGCCCACTCTGCGTTTTGAGTGCGGATTCGTCCGATCCCTTACCCTTAACACCATCTCACTTCTTGATCGGAGAACCCATGACGGCTTTACCTGATGTTTCCTTAATTGATGAGACGCCGAACCGTTTCACTCGTTGGCGCTGGATTCAACAATCAGTTCAGCACTTTTGGAAAAGATGGAGCAAAGAATATCTCCATGAGTTACAGCAGAGTAGTAAGTGGCTTCAGGACAGAGGCATTGCCCTTCGTGAAGGCACTGTTGTGGTGGTATGCGACGACCATTTGCCTGCGTTGCAATGGAAGTTGGCGCGCATCCACGCTCTACATCCCGGTTCTGACAATGTCACTCGCGTAGTGACTCTGAAAATGGGAAACTTCCTTTATAAACGACCAGTCGTTAAAATATGTCCTGTTCCTCTAGAGTAATTAGAGTCATTATGAATCCTAGTTTTAAGTTACATTTCTTTTCAGTCTTAGTTTTAACTTTAGTGATATTAAAAGCCACTCCGTGCTTTTAAGGTGAGCGGCATGTTTCGTCTCGAAACAGTTTATGTTTTTTTTTTGTATTTTGTTAATATTTCATTGTTTCGTGTTAGGATAAGATGACACAATTTGGCTCATAAACGTGATGCTCTTTCATTTTGTATTGTATACTGGGTCGACGATAAACTGCGTCGACTGGAACGCCTCCTTTCCGTGAGGAATGGACGTTGCGTATGAAGTTCGCAACACCACCACGGTACCACGGTAGTCACAAATCGAAAGACGCCGCGAACGCCCGCGCCGCCGCTATATGCAGTGCTTGTGTGTCCCGTTTGATTAAGTTCCAAAATCTAAGTTCCCCTTTCATCTTCCTGGAAGACAGTGTATTACGTGACCTATGGACCTATATGTTTGGGATTATTGACTGGAGATTCTCTGTGGTGTGCTCTGCCGACAAGCCCCGACGTTCTACCAAGCCAGGACCCTCGGATTGTGGCTGCGGGAAGGTTGAAGCGGGTAAGTCGCTGGACCCAGTAAATTCCCTACAGTGTGTTAAATTAAGGTCACCATTGCAGCGCCACGCTGTATATCATGACATTCTTGCTTGTAATTTTTTTTTTATAAATACCTACCCAATATACAAAGCATTGCAAAACATTTACTTGAACATTACAACAACACAACTCTAAGTACAAAACATGGCAATACATTTTACTAGAATTCACACAATTTAAAAATACATAATATGTATTTTAACTATATTTAACTTATTTTTTTTAGTTACTTTAGTACTACATTTATGGCTATGAAATGCACAGTTTTAGCGTAAAAACAGTAAAGGCGGTGAAATAATAATGTATGGCAGAGATGGCTACGTATTCACACCAATGAATCACTCTTTAACACATTGTGAAAACATTATTGGCCAAATCGCTACACCTCACGACAACAACGCATATATCTGTGCAATTCCCAGACCACCAAGCGAAAGTAAAGTTATAAATAACTATCGAAAAATCTAGAATTAAACATAGTAATAAAATGAAACCTAGACAGTTAATATAATATTGCAAATACTAAATAAGTTGTCTCTTCGCAACAACAATTTGGTTGAAAATAATGATTAAGAAATAAAATCAATAGCTGCAAACCTAACTTCCAAAAAGTATAATAAGAATATTATACAAATTTGTTCGTAAGCATCATGAATTTTATACAAAATGCGAGGACATATAGTCACGTTACACAATCCGACATAAATCAAGATTAAACATTCCAACTTCTCCGCTAAAAATACATTCTACAAGTCCCATGTCCATGAAAGTACGTCGGTAGTAACTACCTGAATAATATATAAAGAAGACAACATTATTGTATTTATAAAAACACTAAAACAATTTGTAATAATAAAATGCTATTAAATGTAGGATGTAGTTTAAACGAATATTTAAACGACAAAATATAAGTGCTACATAATATCTTACCCACTGTTGCTTGTAAACTATCATAAAATAAAATGAATGTGTTCAAATGTTGCTCATTTACATCCCATATGGAGGCTTATGGGAACGTAACCATAAGTTATAATGGTAGCAAAAAAATTAGGAAACACTATGAAATGTTTATACTGGATGAAAACTTTTTTACAAAGAAAAACAACCGACTTCCAAAAAAAAAACACTTCGCAGTGAAAAATAACTTAAATTTCGGAAGTCGGTGTCTTTGAATCTGTATATTAATATTTGCCCGCCGAAATTTAAGTTATTTTTCACTGTGTAGTGTTTTTTGTTGGAAGTCTGTTGTTTTTATTGTTGTATAAAAGTTTTTTTTTATAGTATAAACATTTCTGTATTTCAATTCGTGCACGCATACAAACCTGGTATATAGCAATATTTGACCAACTGATTAATTAGGTACTGAACATAATATCAGTATAGACTTCTTGAAGACAACGTTTTGATTTCGAAGCTCGAAGAGAACTAACTTAGAAACTAGGCAAATCACTTACTTTTTTTTTTTTTTTTTTGAGGATGGGAAATCATCAAATGACCCCTCCCGCTCTGGGTGGAGCGGAAGGGAGTGTCAGACTCTTACTGACTAAAACCCACCCGTGTTCCTTCCTTGGCCCTTTATGTTCCGGGTCAGCGGTACCCCTTATGGATGATCCCGCTTTCCCGGCAGGCTTAGGCCCTAGTGGGCCCCCTCTTCGATGCTGACATCTCTTTGAGGCGCGCGTGGAACACGTACGCGCCGTCCGGCACGGGCCTGATCCTGATCGGACGGTGAGCTACCCATTACTCACCGCCCGCAGGCCCGCGCCTACGGTGGCCGGGAGTCGTCACGCGGCTCCCGACGCCCGGAGCGTCCACCGCGGCGGCTTGGACGGGAGACTCTCAGACTCTCCCTCTCCCGTCCCGCCACCTCCTTCGCTAGCATGACTGCTTCGCAGAAGGAGGCGACTGCCTCCCACTCCCCCTCGCCCCGGACCATGGCTTGACACAAGGCCGGGCGTGAGAGATCGCCGCCGCTGCCGATCGCCTCTACGAGGACACGGCGGTGCTCCGCCCATGCAGGGCAGGCCCCCACCGTATGCTCCACCGTGTCCTCGGGGCGATCATCGCAGTGGTGACACCCGGGCGTTTCCTCCCGCCTGATGATGTGCAGGAACCTCCCGAAGCTTCCGTGTCCGGTGAGGACCTGCGTCAGGCGGTAGGTGAGGACGCCATGACGCCTCTCTAGCCAATCCTCAAAGAGGGGTCTTACCGCCGCTATCGTGGCGTGCCCTGCGCTGGGTTGCGACAGTCGCTCTTTCCATGCCGCCATGAGATCGCGCCGGAGGTCCGTCCGCTCCGCCGCGATTAGGCAAATCACTTACTTTCAATTATATATTTACGAGTAGTATTTAAAACCACTACAAATCTTATTAATATTTGGAAATTATGACAATATTGATCTTCAAAGCTTATATAAGTATGGAAGTTTCCAGTTAATTGTACTCTTCAGAAATGGTTTTAATTAATATAGTCTGTATAAAATGATTCAAAAGCATTATAAATGTTTTTTTAATTAAAGAATCATTTAATTACAGACGTCCAAATATTTGGTCCTAAGTTAGATTTCCCTCCGGAGGACACAGTGGAGCATACGGTGGAGGTCTGCCCGGCTTGGGCGGAGCACCGCCGTGTCCTCGTGCAGGCGATGGTACGGAGCGAGAGGGCATGGGAAGCCTTCACCTCCTTCTGCGAAGCAGTAATGCTCGCGAAGGAGGAGGCGGAACGCGTGAGGGAGAGGCAAAATTCGCGCCCTCACGCCCCTAGCCGCCGCAGGAGATGCCATGGGCGTCGAGCATTTCAAGCCAAGTCCCAGCCACCGTAGGTGCGGGCTTGCGAACGGCGAGCAGTGGGTAGCTCGCCGTCCGATAAGGACAGGCCCGGGTCGACGCCGCGTTGTGATCCACGCGCGCCTCAAAGAGATGTCAGCACCAACGACGGGGTCCGCTAGGGCCGATGCCTGCCAGGGTTGCGGGGAAGTTCGGAAGGGTTACCGTGGCCCCTGGCACAGGCAACTGAAGGAACAAGGGTGGGTTTTAGTCAGTAAGAGTCTAATACGCCTTCTCGCTCCGCCCAGAGCGGAAAAAGCTGTTTGATGATATCCAACCCACAAAAAAAAAGGCTAGATTTTCCTGTTTAATAAATAATGTCATTAGTTCTCGTCTAAAATTGCACAGGTGAAATTAATTTGATGTTATTTATAATCAGCTAAGCTATTTTCGGATTTCATCGCCGATCTTTCTATTGTTCTATCCAAACCTATGATTTTTCTACGCATACCTTACTATACAGTTTTATGTTTCAGCTCGACATCATCATTACCAATAACACTGCAGCCCCTCACTAACAAGCCCCTCAACTCAACACTTTATTCGACAGCTCCTTACTTTCATACCGTCTGCCAAAAACCGAAAAACCGTAAACTACCCTTAAGTCTTATAAAACCGGTCATTGGACCGGTTTCTCCTCATTACCATAAGACGCCATCTTTGCCAGTGATCTTTATGACAGTATAAAGTAAAGAGTTTAATAATATTAAAAGCTAAATGTGACAAAGTTGCAGACCGTTGTATAATTTTTGATGTCCATTGGTTGCAGGTTATGGCTGTGGAGTTATTTTCTTTGGGATTTTATTGAAGCGACTTTATTTACATAGGTAATGCAGTTGTCAGTGTCCACAGATAAGTATAGTAAGGGCAGTTAGTTGTTTACTAAATTCACTACCAACTTAAATTGTCCGTAGGTATATTCAAATCACAACTGTCATTCTTTGACTCTTGTGTGAAATGGGCTATAACACAGCAAATTAAAGTATTGTGTCTGTTATGAGCGCTTCGCAATTTTTCGATGTTTTAAATAAATCAGCATTACACTGGTCTTCAAATTATTCTCTGCTCTTTAAACCTTTTTTTTTAAACTACATAGTTAAATTTTGAAATTGTTCATTTATAAATTGAAATATTATAGGTACCAATATAATAATTTTATTTATTTTCTCAGGCAATGGCTTTGTACCACTCGACAGTTTTGAACTACTTACATACATTCAGCCGTTTGGGAGCTACGATGCCGCAGACAGACACACAGCCACACACGGTAAACTCATAACATTCGACTTTTCCGTCGGGGCTTAAAAATACTCATGTCACGTTCTAGCAATACTCATACAATCCTTTGAGTACCGACAAAATGGATATCGAAACAAAGTTTTTCAATGCAGATAATACTTTTATGAGCATAGAGTGAATACAGATCAAATGCAACAAATGCTACAATGCTGCAGTTCAGTGTGAGATGTTATTCGAGTGTGCGTCTCCATTGCGTGGGATCCATCCGACAAACTGTCGATGGCGGTGAGGTATCGCATTTAAAACGGATTTTAAATAATTATAAACATGTCCTGTCACGTCGTACCTACAGTCAGATGTTCTATCTAGCCATTAAAGGCTAATTACCTATGTTACAAGTGCATGAAAAAGTGGCTGAAAGTATTTTCTGTTTTAGGCAGCATTTTTTCTGGTTTGAAGGTCTTTCTAGGCAAACGAAAATATTTTTCAACTACATCATCAAATTCAACACTTTTAAACTTTTGTAATTCATTGAATAATTTTCTAACTCTTTCGAAAAATCTCTTAAAATTGCACTTCAAAGGTATCTTACTCGAAATCAATTAGAATAGTTATGAACTTTAAGCAGTTAAGCTTGTTGTCTTTTGACTCACAAAAGGTGACTTTATGTCTTTATTTGATGAAGATTCATTCAGATTGGAAACAATGACTAAATTAATTGGTTCGACCTTTGAAAATCCAGTGGTTCAAAGGCCGGTCATTTTAGGCTTTTCAGATTAAAATCCAGTCCGAAATATCAAAGAAATCCTAAGCCAAATAAAATACTGGCAGCTTACAGTTATCTCATTGTCTTCTTCATCAGTGTGATCGGCACAAACTATCTTAAAAATCATCATCTGAATCATACGAGTACGTGTTTACATCATTACCCAGTTAGCTAAGTGTAACCGTCCAGGTTGTGTCGTACATACTTTAGGATATGAGGAACAGAGTTGAAAGTTCCTTATCCTCTTTTGAAAAGAGAGGATCCTCCGACCAGAACTTTTTTTTTTCCTTAGGGGATGGATCATCATGGATACCCTCCGCCTGGAAAGAACGGAGGGCTATTTCGGACTCCTACCGACTAAAGCCCCACTGTTCCTTCTAGTACCATGAGTTGGGGGCCCGGGACATACTTGTACATGCGCCGCGCCCCTGACTGGTATCAGCCCGCCATGCCTCGCGGGCCCCATGACCAAGTGCGGCCGATCCCACGACCACACGTCCTCCTATTAAGGCATGCATATTGCGTGCCACCTCTTTGAGCATGATTGCTCGAGCGACGACAGCCAAAATTTCGCAATCCTCCGACCGGAACTGCCGATTCAGTAAAATTCTTACCGTGAAAACTTAGGTAGCATCTGAAGGAATGGTGGGCTTTTGCCTAACGATGGTCAGGTTCCTGTATAACTATTAATCACGCGGATAACTCTGCTCGCTCGTTGTACAGTCTGTGGTCAACATTACCTAACCCCTTTTAGTTTTAACCAATTTGAACCGTATCACGCATTTGGAATACTTCTTCGTGCATTTCAGTAAAACATGTTGTTAAGCAATATGAATTTAGGTGTCGTTAAGGTTGAAAGGCTGAGTTCTCATATTATATTATATTAGTCTATGGGCTGAGTATTAATAAGCAACACGTCTACTAAAACTCACCAAAAAAGGGTATAATGATTTAAAAATTACCGCGCGTCAGTGACAATAATATAGTTAACTGTCTTCGCTTAATAGCAGTGACAACCCTATAGGAAAGTAATAATATATAGACAAGTAGTGACAACGCACGAACATTTGTATACATTTTACGTTAATCACGAAAAGTTACTGTAAGATAAGTCCTTTCGTTTAATATTTTGATAATTTAATAATATAATTAAAATAATTTAATTTTGATTATACAAAACAGAAAAAAGTCGGAAAATCGTGTTGGAATCAAAGAGATTGATTGTGATTGATTTGTGTTTGTAGATACTTACTAAAGCGGTAAGTGTTTTAAAGGGGAATGCCCATCGACCACACAAAAAAATGCTTGAAATGAACAACAATGAAATATAGTCCAAATTGCACTACAAATCGTAGAGAACGCAAAACAATATCAATAATTATCAAAAAGCTAGGTGGAAGCCAGTTCCAATCATTTTTCTAAAATATAGGTTAAGTCAAGGTCAAGTCATATAAATAGGCAAGAAAACTAGGGAATCTCAATACTTACAGCTTGTGGTGTTATCCATGCCTGTATTAAACAACGTACTTCATCATTTTGCACTGTTATGATTGCAATATCAAGAGATCAATTAAAACAGGTTCAAGTCCGTCGTCAAAAAGCCGAGTCGTCGTTTAGGTGGGTCCAAAAGTCCGTGTTGAAAAATGGGTAACGTGTGCAGAAGTAAAATCAAAATCCTCAAAAAATGGCCACAGCTCTCGTTAAATATCCTAAAAAGCAATATGTAATAACTAAATAACTCAAGTCGCAACCGCAAAACCATGATTCGATCAAATAAGTAATCAATCGAAAAACTGAAATGCAGTTATGTCAAACTGTCAGTGAGGCAAAGCAAATATGATTCATACAGCCTACGATACGTTTTCCATTTTGAAAATAATTTGATTAATTAATTTAATTAATCTATAATTCTTCTTTCTTTATTTTAATTAGATTTACGGTAGAAATAGGTCGAATTATATTAAATTCATGGCTACTGTGCAATAACTCTATAAAATAGTTCGTGGATTATTTGACGATTCCTGTTTGGCTGAATGTCGATTACGCATGTCAAATAAACACTAACCTCCAACAAAAAAATAAGAATGGATTAGACGGATATCAAGTTAAATATTTTAGTGATCGTGATATTTTCACCCTAGGTTTACAAACTTAAGAATTATTTAATTATACATATTTTATTCTAAATAGAATTAAGGACTATTAGTAGTTTCTGTCCATTTCAAGCATTTTTTAGGCATTCCCCTTTTAATTTTAAAATTGACTAAATTAACATTTGGCCACTTTTACATCCTTACGTTCTCAAAAATATTAATGATTTAGGTTTCGTTTTTTGTTTTAAAAATACTGTCCAGTTATGGATAAAAAATACAAGAAATATTTAGCTCAAGAAAGTGTAAGAGTAATCGACTGACCATCACTATGTCCCGACTTGAATCCCATAGAAAACATGATTTTAAATTGAGACCCAACCGAAATGCGAACTGAGGAAAAGTTGGCTGAGATCGTGTCAACAGCATGAGAGCATAATGAGGCTAAACAATTAGTGTTGGAACATGGTGTGCGCGTATCCTATACTATATTGTAGTCTGTGTGTGCGCGGTATGCGAGCCGCTTGCCGAGCTAGCGGCTCGGCAAGCGGCTATGTTAATCTGTATTTGATGAAACAAGTAAGTGAATACTCAAATTAAGTTGTGATTAACCAAAAACAAAGTTGCAGGTTCTGCGGTGATGTTATTGTTATAAATGGAAATATATTATTAAATTTGAATACATGTTGAGTCAATACATAGAAAATTGTAAAACATTTCCCCAATAAATCTATCCTAAATAACTAACTTACAAGCTAACCATACTTTTTAAAATCATAATAAGTGGTTAAGTTTGAACATGGTTTAGTTATATAAATTTTATTAATTAAACATTTAAACCAAATGAACATTCACTTACTTTTTATATTTTACTAAATATTATAAATGATAAATGATAAATGATTTTATTTCTGTAAGTAGGTTTTTACAAACACTTTTACACGTCAATCATATTTTTTTTTAAACTAGATGAGGTCGGCGTTTCCTATCTGACTACTCTGAGAAGAAAGGCCGAAACAAACTCAGAGGTCACAGTCTCTTTTAAAGTCCAGACAGAATCTTGGTCAGATCATGTGAAGGCTATGTAGATCGGTGTCTGAAATGGTCTTTTGAGGAAAGAACCCCACAGATTGAGTGGACCTGTCCAGTCAGTGCACGCAATTGTCAGCAATCGTGCAGCTCAACTCAGAACTTAAGGAGCTCAACGATTCGACGAACAATACCAAAGAAAGGACATTTGAGTAGGCCGCACAAGTTACTCAAACTGCCAGATCATGATTACACTAAGAGTAAAAATACAAAAAAAAAAGCAATGACCAATATAGTTCTCACATTCACAATAGTTAAAATAATAGCATAATACTTTACAAAGTAAATACTCTTGTCATAGTATATGTATATAAAATTCATTAATGTCAATGTGTATATAAAATCCGGACATAATCATTGAGGACCATGCAGATTGGTGTCTGAAATGGACTTTTGAGAAAAGAACCACACAGATTGAGTGGACCTGTCCAGACAGTGCACGCATTTGTCAGTAACCGTGCAGCTCGACTCAGAACTTAAGGAGCTCAACGATTCGACGAACAATACCAAAGAAAGGACATTTGGGTAGGCCACATAAACTACTCAAACTGCCAGAACATGATTAAAACTGGAATAATAACCCACATAGTCCTCACATTCACAACAATTAAAATAATATAATACTTTATACAGTAAATATTCATGTCATTGTATATGTAAAAAATTATAGATACTTATAGCAAAGATTAAAAGTACAATAGTTAGCAAAAAAAACAATAAAATAAATCAACATTCCCTGTGTAAATTTATTGGAACAGCTCACTCCCAAGCCTTTTTGTCCTCAATAAAGTATTTGACAGTATAATAGGCTTTCTGGCATAGTTTCCTTTTTATAAAAGATTTGAATTTATTAAGGCTTAGTTCTTGAATGTGGCTAGGAAGTTTATTATAAAAATGTATACATTGACATCTAAACGAGCCACCTATTTTCTTGACCCTGGTTGTAGGAACAACAAATTTGTGTTTGTTCCTAGTATTTATACTATGGATATCACTGTATTTTTTAAACAGATTAATATTTTTATGTGCATACAAAAGATTTTCATAAATATACTGAGAAGGCACAGTCATTATATTAATCTCTTTAAATTTTTCTCTGAGGGAGTGTCTGGGACTTAATTTATAAATTGAACGAATTGCCCTTTTTTGTAAAACAAAAATCGTCTGAATATCGGCGGCATTTCCCCACAGCAGAATACCGTACGACATTACACTATGAAAATAACTAAAGTATACTAAACGGGCTGTCTCTAAATCTGTTAAACCACGAATTTTTCTAACAGCGTATGCTGCAGAGCTAAGCTTTTTTGACATTTTATCTATATGGGGGCCCCATTGCAGCTTGGCGTCTAAAGTTATGCCTAAGAATACTGTGGTATTTTCGGGTTTCAACTCTTCCCCCTTTATGAGAACAATTCATCGATTTACATTATTTTGTTTCATTTAATTCCTAAACAAACTGTCTGTTTTACAGACAGTAGGTTTACGAAAGGTTTAGTGTTTAAAAAAAATGAATTATAAAAAAACAGTGAGCAAAAAGTCGATGCGTATACGTCGTCACAGAATAAGTATGGAACAGTACGGAAACTACCTACAAACACTCGAAACGGCACACTCATACAAACATGTGCATCGACGATACCCCGAAGCGGTTATAGCGGTGCGGTCAGTAGTGAGTGCCGCGTCAAGACGAGAGGGCACGACTTTTTTATCGCCGCAATCTTTTTAAAAATGCCACGAGCGTATTGCGTGGTATACGACTGTTTGAACTTGGCTTCATCAAAGCCGGAGCTATCGTATTTTAAACTTCCTGCTGATTTTGGAAGGTAAGAATGATTTATCGTTATTATAATCGTTATCGAATTATAAGTCCGTGTGACCGATCATAATGAATTCGTGAACTTATTTGTAAATACAGAATGGGCGGCGGTTTGGAGGGTATTTAAAGCCGAAAGTGCTGTCAAAATGTAAATCTAAGATGGCGGCTGCAATAGCTATCAATTTTTTTTCAAATTTTTTTTTCACTCCCTCCAAACGTTATAAAAGGTTACGTCGCTAATGACAAAGTTAAAGATCTATATATTATGATTTTATTTCTGTAAGTAGATTTGTACAAAGACTTTTACACGACAATAGTAAAATGAAAACCAAAAAAAATTAAATTTGTTCTATTAGTTGTGTGTTAGCATTAAACTGTTTTCCGTGTTTTAAACTATCGTCTTTTGCTGAGAATAACCGGCGAAATTTAATTAGCTAGCTTACAAATACAATTTAAATTTTATTTGTAAGCTAGTTATTTCAATACGATTGATTGACCACTACATAACAAAAATGTTGTAACAAAAAAAAAAACAAAATCAAAAACATTAAAAGTAACAACCCTATTGCTTCACTGCAGCGTAGGTAATTTTTTCATCAAATATGCTTAGTTTCCATACTGTTCCATATTTAAACTGTGACGTGGTTCCGAATCTCAGATTGCACTTCACTCGACCTTTATCGATACAATGACCACTAGACCAAATTAACTATAATATTTAAATGGAAATTAGTTATTACTTGCGATGCTCAATACAATACTCTCAAGCATTACATAGAACCTTATACTCTTTCACATAAAATTAATGATCGCACAATAACACTATTAAAATATTATGCAACCGGTAATACGGTTTTTCGCACCAGCGCGGCAGCGGCGCGGCGCGGTGGCCGGCGGCCGATCCATACATTGTGAAAACGTACTTTACGAGTGCACTGAGGCCTAAATTCGGACCTCAAGGGGTTAGGACATGTTGATCACAGACTGTACAGTACATAGCATAATATGCGTGACATCACTGCAATACGTACCTAGTTAATATATGGCGTTATAGGTAGATACCGCAACAGTACATAAGTATCTCAAGTGTGATATTTATCAACCTGTTCTCAAAAACTTTAACTAATGGACACAAACCCAATACCAGGAAAAAGGAATTCTGATTCCAACAACGTTGTGGCACTAACAGGGGAGGTGAGGAGATGCGGGGTGCAGGGTGCAGGGCGGGGGGGACATGGGTGGTAGCAAATAGCTTCCAGACCACGCGACACATTTCTAGTAAAACTGCTTGTACAAATTCGCGGGAGAGAGTTGAGTGGACTTGGGTGAGCCAAGCTTGGGATTTTAGTACTGAGCGGTGACATTTTGCCGTGGTTTGGTGGAAAAAAAAATTAAAGCAAGGTTTAAAGCCGGCGAGTCTTTTTGGTGACAAAAATATAAAGTATTTGGTTATCGTGAATGGTGGCAGATTGTTAAGCAGAGCGCACTTCGCCTTCATTGCCATATCTGGGAATATTTAATACAAAATCATAAAAACCTGACGAGACACCAACCAGCGAAACGTTCGCTGATCTAATGGTCGTAAGCCCGATTGCTAAATATGTGGTGCTGGGGTTAGTTCTTCGGATCGGACAGAGTTATTAAGTTTTAAGACGAAAGATATCTCAGTAAGTAGAAGCCCTGCGTCTGGATTGGAGTTGCACCCAGTAGGAAGATATCACATGGGACATAAAACTTATCTGACGAAATTAGGATGTAAACTATTTAACTTTGCTTTTATCCCTACGTAATGTATAAAATCAAAATCAAAAGTCATTTATTCAAATTAGGCTAAGAATCAGCACTTTTTGAACGTCAAAATCACATAAGACAGTCCTCCCAAAACGCCCACCCTTCACCACTTCCTAGTGCTTTAGCTGGGAAGAAGAAGTGGCGGAACAAACTCCCCAGCAGCACTGCTGTCTGTTCAGTTAGAAGAACTGGATTAATAAGTAATAAGTAATTAACATTACGAAACACAAAAATATTAAAATTATTTGCCATTTATGTCAGCTAGCACACGCCAATATTTAAAACTATACTCAAGCAGAAATAAATAATAAAAACAAAAACGCAAACAGAACTTAATACATAATAAAAAGCCTCCTGGCATAAAGGGCGTGCCCGCTTACATATTATTATGCAATGCTGCATTATGTTTATATGTATATAGCTGTAACTTGTAGCCACAAATGATAAACTAGGACCATCGAAGTAAAATAAAAAAAACATTAATTACTAATAAAAATAACAAAACCATAGACAGCAAGATGACCTGTCACCACAAGCAGCACCCGTTCACGAGCATAACGCAAAGATCAGCCATTACCCCCCTCGCTATATTTGAGGGAAGGAGGCAACCCGACCCCCGACGCTACTGCAAGCATTGACATCTAAGGGAGCATGACGAACTTGCTGCCGGTTGCTCAAAAGAATAATATGAACAACTGTCGAGGTCGCTAGCTAACCATATATTGCAATACAACTCATTAAAAAAACATTGAAATGAGTAGATTATGTCAATAAAAATTAAATTAAACTAAATTGACTAATATAGTCAAATAAAATAAACAATTATATGAACTCGTATAACTTGTCAGTAGGTAAGCCAATTTTGGAGAAAGAACATAAACATTGTCTTGAGTTAATCACAGCGACCAACTATTTTTATCGTTTAAGTAATCGTTGATTGAATAGTATGCCTTTGAACAAAGGTTGGATTTTACTTTAGCTTTAAACGCATTAAAAGGCAATTCTAACAAAGAAGAGGGAAGCTTGTTATAAAAGTTTATACCAAGCCCAACAAATGAGTTATGGACCTTATGAAGCCGGTGAAAGGGAGCACGTAGGTCCTTGTTTCTAGTGTTAATAAATATTAACACTAGAAACAATTAATATTATGAATATCACTGTTTTTGGGTATAAGTGTATATTTTGCCTAATATATAAGATGTTGGCGAAGATGAATTGAGAGGCCACCGTGAGAATACCAATATCTTTAAAAAAATCTCTCAGAGTAACTCTAGCACCTAGCTGGTAAATTGCTCGTACAGCTCGTTTTTGAAGAACAAATATATTTTGAATATCAGCGGCTTTGCCCCACAGCAGAATGCCGTAGGACATGAAAATAACTGAAATAGACTAGCCGAGCTGTATCAACGTCAGTGTATTGTCTTACTTTCCTGACGGCATAGGCGGCCGAACTGAGCCTTCCCGCTAGGCATGATGTGATCCCTACTGAAGCTTGGCATCAACTGTTATGCCCAGAAATACTGCCGAGTCTACAGTTTCAAGTACCTATTTATCTAAGACGATGTTGGGTCCTAGATTTCTAACATTCGGTAAGGCGAACTTTACACATTTCGTTTTCTTGGCATTGAGAACTAGGTTATTTGTGGTAAACCAATCTGTAACCATTGATAGTGCACTGTTTACGTCGTCAAAATTGTGTCTATTCCTGTCTACTTTAAAGATAAGAGAGGTATCATAAGCAAATAGTACAACGTCACAGATACCCTTTAAATAGAATGGTAAGTCATTTATATACACCAAGAATAAAAATGGGCCCAGTATAGAGCTTTGGGCTGGTAGCCCGGAAGTTTTCACACCATTAACATCTACACATTGGTGCCTATTATGTAAATATGAATTTAATACGTTAAGAGCTTCGTTTTGAATACCGTAATGAATTAGTTTACGCAAAAGCGTGTCATGGTGCACGCAATCAAAGGCTTTGGGGAGATCACAGAAAACTCCAATAGCATTTTACGAGCTCTCCCATGCGCTAAATATGTGTTTCAGCAGACTTAAAGAGTTAAGTAATTAACTGCTGATTAAAGTCAAAGTCAAAAGTCAAAGCATTTATTTCAAATAGGCACTTAAGGCACTTTTGAACGTCAACATTTACATTAAAATAGAATTGATTCTAATCGCCCCTTCAAAAAGATACTTTCGTAGGAAGAAGAATGGGCAAGAAACTCCACCGTTACTCTTTTTAAAGTGTGTTACAATATTTTGTATTCATAATTTTACTATATTATTTTCAATGCATGCAACTTGAATAAAAATGTAGCAATAACAAATAAGTTAATTAAGTGATAGATACACGGTGCTCATATGTTTACAAATATTGTAAATGTATAATACGATTTTACTAATATTTTTAAACGAGTACTAAGTCAGTATGTGAGTTAAAGTAATCACAGAATATAAATCAATGTCATAAAAATTATACAATTATAGTAGCAACCAGTGTATGATTTTCTCTAGACTCTAGATTGTCCTATGGAACTGTACCAGCATGTTTTCAAGCATTCTTATAGTGGATATAATCCTCTAATTTGTAAAATGTTTGTTTAAAAAGATGTGACTTTAAAATTTTCTTTAATTTAATTGCAAAATATGACAAGGCATTTTGTTGTAACATTTAACCCAGTACCCCATAAAAGATGAAGGTACTTTAGCTAATATGAAAAATGGTTGATCTATTTTACTTTAATAAAATTCTAGTAATAAGATTATGTCTATCATTTATTTTATTAAATAGACGTAATTGTTTTCTATGTAAGAAAACAATTACGTCTATTTAATAAAATATTATTTTACATATTATTTTCATAATTGAATTGGCAAGGTAGGTAGGTTTTAAATAGTTCCCTGTGAGATTTGCGGTGACATAGATTATTAATGGCTCTGAAAGCTCTCTTTTGCAAAATAAAGATGGATTCAATGTCAGCAGCCCGACCCCACAGTAAACCGCCATACGGCCTAATGCTGTGGAAGTACCTAAAATAGACCAAACGCCCGGTTTGTACACCTGTTAACTGTCTTATCTTTCTAACAGCTTAAGCGGCCGAGCTTAGCCGCCCCGCAAGAGATGTTTTATGAGGTCCCCATTGTAATTTCTCGTCTAGCGTGATTCCTAGGAAAACCGTGTGATTATTCAAATTCCAGTTTTTCTCCATTCAATATAATGTCACATTTGCTACTTCTAACATTATGTAATTTAAATCTATTGCATTTGGTTTTTTTTTTCATTAAGTCCTACCTAATTATTTACTGTAAACCAATATTGGACCTGAAGAATAGAGCTATTCACGTCGTCAATATTTTGTGACTGCGGTCTATTTTATAGATCAATGTTGTGTCATCTGCAAATAACACTATCTTTGGTTGATTTTAAAGAAATTGGGGTAAATCATTCATAAATTATAAATTAAAAAGATGGACTGGACTAGACAAAGAATGGACCCAATATCGAACCTTGAGGAACACCTATTATCATTCCAGACCGTGATGAGTTTAAACTGTTTACTTGAAGTTTAACCTTTGTATCTTTCAGGTATGATCTTATGATTACAACTTCTAAGTACTCAGCCGAAAAACCTTTAGACGCCACAAAAAATATTTTGCTTCGAAACCTCGACATCAAAATCAAAGAAACAAAATCACACCATCCCGAGCACCTAATTTAGTTCTCGCAATAAATTCAAATGATATTCAAGTAAGTTGCGGAGTCGACAATAAACCTAAAAGGAGGTAAGCAGCGGGGCAGGTACACAAGTCAAACAATAGTCCTCGTTAGTGCAGTGTCATGAGTGAGTTTGAATGTATTTTTCTACGCTTCCTATGGAAATCAGGTGGAGTACAAGTAGGCGTGTTTGGTAGGTTTTGAGGTTTTTGTAATCATATTGAAAAACGTATTCCTTTTGTTCTAGATTAGATCTTTGATATTTTTTAAACCATTGTGAACTAAGTGGTGGTGTTATCTACAGGCCTTGCAAAAGACTCTAAAGTAAATGTCAGTTACTTTAATTTAATCATGTCATTACATGGTGGACAGGATTATTTTGGCAGGAAATTTAAGACAGTGAATTTTATCAGGGCATCTAAAATTTGGATTTTGACCATACCTAGTCAATAAATCGCGTAGTAAAATAAGCATCCTATCCTAAGTCTGTATGTTTGATTGCATGTTTGTTACTCAATCACGCAAAAACGGCTCGACGGATTTGGATGTTTAACACACAGATATTGTTCGCGACGATACGTCACCGAACAGTGATATATAGTGTTTTTTATATAAACTTAAATTCATAGTGTTAATTAAACATGTAAACAGTGGTGAAAATAGTGTTTGTTAGATAAAGCCGTAACTTGTACGACACCTATCAACCTCAATTTAGTGGGCTATGTACCCGTAATTTATAGTTTTTTTTTGTGCATCCAGATAACCTAGATCAAGACCTAGCCCTGGACCTAACTGTTACATATCTAGTCCTTTTGAAAAATCCATTTAATTAAGGTTTAAGTGTCATGCTGCGATATAATTACATATTTTGTTGATATTTTGTTTGTTTATCACCGTTTCAGGGCGCGTCACGCCCTGAACAATATAGTTGTAAAGTTTAAATTATTCAATTGTTTTGGGTTTTTAAACCAGCCTGAAGTATCTGAGAAATAAATTATTATCTTAAATTATTATTATCGACTCATAATTTAGATTCAAAATTACCGACACAGAAATATACCTCTTCAAGAGGTATGTCCCATCTGATCGAATCTAAGTTAGGGGAAGGTGACATTAGCGGAGCAGCCAGGATTCTTTTTAGTAATGATGTGGTAGCACCGTGTTCTCCAGAAACAATCGCAGCTCTGGAGAGCAAACACCCTGCCCCAGCGGATGGCCTTTCTTTCCCCGACCCCCCTAATCCGGATAATCACGCCTTCACCATTACAGGTCAAGAGTTGGTCTCAGCCGTTTCCTCCTTCCGGACCGGCTCCGCTGGCGGCCTCGACGGCCTGAGTCCGCAGCACCTTAAGGACCTTATCTGTTCAGGCGCCGGGGCTGCTGGTGAATTGCTCTTGAAGGAGCTTACGGCTCTGATTAACCTTATGCTCTCCGGCAAGGTGAACGAAGCCGTCATCGACGTTCTGTACGGGGCAAATCTATGCGCCCTGCGTAAGAGGGATGGCGGCATTCGTCCAATTGCTGTGGGAACTACTTACCGTCGTATGGCAGCCAAGATTTGCTGTAAATTTTATGGTGAGGTTGTTTCGAAAAAATTTCAGCCCCTGCAGCTAGGATACGACTCTAAAGGGGGCTGTGAGGCTGCCGTACACGCCTTGTCGACCTACCTAAATTCTGGCAAAGGAGAGGTCATCCTGAAGGTTGACATAAAGAATGCCTTCAATTCTGTTTATAGGGACACCTTGCTGGCAGAAACTAAAAAAGAAATACCTCAAATCTATAGTTTCCTTTGGCAATGCTACAGACATCCTTCTAAATTAATGTATCGGGACCACCTTTTGGAATCTGCTGTTGGCTGTCAACAAGGTGACCCCCTCGGACCAGTGATCTTTAGTTTAGCCATTCACCCAATTATTCGACAGCTAAATTCCAAATTTAACATTTGGTATCTTGACGATGGAACTTTGGGAGGCGATGTAGAAACCGTTTTAAAAGATCTACAATTCTTAGAAAATGAACTTCATTCCATTGGCCTTGATCTCAACCACTCGAAATGTGAACTTTATATGGCGGACAGTACTGACAGACATCTGACACTCTCCAAGTTTAACGCAATAGCTCCAGAAATCAAAATTATTGAAAAAAGCTCTCTTCGTCTTCTTGGGTCTCCTGTCTTCGAGAATTCCTTTCCCGTTTTTATTGAAGAAAAAATACAAAATTTCAAAGACGTTTCGGAAAGATTGTTCCAAATTAACATGCATTCGGCCTTAACCCTAATCCGTTATTGCTGTTTCGGCCCTAAATTAACATATTTCCTTCGCGCTTCCCATTTATGGAAGCACACTCACCTTTTAGAAAAAATGGACCAAATTATTCGACATACATTAACTTCGATTTTAAATGTGGCCATGGACGACCGGGCTTGGACACAAGCTACTCTTCCCATTCGTATGGGAGGCCTCGGCGTCCGCAAAATTTCTAGTGTTAGTTTACCGGCTTTCATATCCTCGGTCTACGGCACTGAAAAATTAATCAGGAAAATCCTAACCCCCACACTGATTAATTTTGATGTGCCATGCTTCACCGAGGCTATGCATGCCTGGAGACTCGCTTGTCCGAATTCAGATCAACCCGATAATCCATCTTCCCAGAGAAAGTGGGATGAGCCGCTTTGCAGAGTAGTACAGAACAATTTACTTAACACGTCTGCTACTACTGCGGAGCGTGCGCGCCTGCTTGCTGTGGGTAAGTGGGAGTCGGGTCTTTGGCTTCATGCACTACCGTCGTCGAACATAGGCACTTTGTTAGACGACACTACTTTCCGCCTCGCTGCTTGCCTACGACTAGGAGCTCCTTCTTGTTCTCCCCATCGCTGTCACTGTGGCGAAGTTGTCAACAGCCTTGGACACCATGGCCTGTCTTGCAGCCGAAGTGCGGGCCGCTTAGCTCGGCACGCGAACATAAATGACATCATCCGACGAGCTCTTGTCACCGTCGGCGTTCCAGCTGTATTAGAACCTAATGGCTTGGCACGCGACGATGGCAAGAGACCGGACGGCATGTCTTTATTTCCTTGGAAGGTGGGTAGGCCTTTAGTGTGGGACGCAACTTGTGTCGATACTCTTGCGGCATCCCATCTTCCTGACTCGGCGTGCTGTGCAGGCGCTGCTGCTGCGGCTGCGGAAAACCTCAAACGGCGAAAGTATAATAACCTTATCGGCAATTATATTTTCGAGCCGTTTGGGGTTGAAACCCTCGGGCCGTGGGGTCCGAGTGCTCACGGTTTGTTCAACGAAATCTCCAAACGGCTTGTTGACACTTCCCGGGATCCAAGGGCTGGCCTTTACCTTGGCCAGAGGCTTAGCATTGCCATACAACGTGGCAATGCCGCCAGTCTCTTGGGTACTTTACCAGTCGACAGCGATGCAGAGGAATTTTTCGACGCCATATTTTAATTTGTTAATAGTTTTAGTTAGTTTAGGTTATTATATTTTATATTTTTGTTTGTGTCAAGTTAGTTAAGTAATTATGAAGAAAATAAACGGTCTGAGAATAGTTTTAAAATAGGTTCAGTAGTTTTGAAGAAAAATAAATTGTAAAACATTTTTTATTTTGTGTTTCCACTGAAATAAGTTTTCAGTGAAAACTGATACAGCTGATACAGATACTTCAGGATATAGAGAATTTTATAAGGAATTCAATGACATGTATTATGTATTTATTTTTTGAGGTTTAAAGGCAAAAATATTGTAAACACATAAGTGAAATTGGGTCTATTAAATTCTAAAGTAGGAAGTAATTTGCGGCTCTCTGTAAGGTAAAGTAGGCCAGTACTTAAGCGCACATGCAAAAATATAACATTTGTAGTCACCAACATGGTATATTTTTTAATAAATTAATTTCAAGTAGTAGTCACGAAGAGTCCCGAAAATTGCATTCTGAAAATTTATGAAGACTTGTGTTATTATTTCAATGGTATCTGGTAACGGTAATCCTTTAACAGACGTCAAAAACAAACATCTTTTAACAAAGGTCAAAAACTTTTCTTCATCAATCTTTTAACAAAATCTTTTAACAAGTCTTTCAACAGAGGGCACATAACCCTTTATTGTCAAAACCATGGTACATAGAAGCAGGTTATCGTCTTGAAGATATCATCCTGAACTAGCGGTGCAGGACGTCAGCGCCGCCTGGACAGGGAGAGACCTATCCTCACATCGGGATAAACCTGGATGGGTTTCCAACCTCCCTACACACTTCACGTCCGGTGATCACGCCCGTCTGGCACAGATATTATATACCCTGGATTACCGCATAGAGTACTTGCTATCCCGGTAGTACATTCCCGTGGTATAGTTTCCGACCTCCCAAAACCTACTGTGGAAGAAAGTTAAATTTAGAAGTTTTAGAATTGTGTCGAATTTGTCCTCAATATTTCATTTATGTTTCAAAAACATGTAACATTTGAAAAACCGGCCAAGTGCGAGTCGGACTCGCACACGAAGGGTGTCATACCGCCGTACAATATTTAACACTACATTTTTTCAACACGTTTCTTGTATAAGGACCCCGGGCCCCCTTTAACTTTTACTTTATTTATTTTCTATTATTTCAATACTTTATTTGCATTTTTTAATTTATTTGTTGTGTAAACAACAATAGAAATACATACTCTGTGAAAATATCAACTGTTTACTTAGTACGGTTCATGAGATACAGACAGACAGACGGGCGGGACGGTTATTATTAATAGGGTTCCGTTAGCACTCTTTGGGTCACCATCTGCCTAGCCGTTTCCCAACTATTTTGGGGTCGGCTTCCAGTCTAACCGGATGCAGCTGAGCACTCTTTGGGTATGGAACCTTAGTTAAGATAGATATTTGAAAAATCTCGCGACTACTAGACTGAAGGTTGTATTTAGAATAACAGCCGTCTTATCTCTCTCAGCTTTTATATCAGTGAACATGACTCGATAGTATCACAAGAAACAGTTCAATACTACCATCACACACCAAAGCAAAAACAAAAAAATCTAAAACCCATAACTCAGTAACCAGTATATCGTTCGCAAACCATCAAGATGTCCCATAAACGAAGCTCCGTAGTACATCAGCATTCTGTGCCCCATATAACCATAAAATGTGTCAAAACTGTGTTCGTTCGCGATGCGAATTCATAAGCTGTCAGTATTTATAGCATACTAGCTTTGCTGCCGTCCCCCCTCGTGTTTTGGTGACGTTTCATTTAATCTCATTCGAGTTTTATTAGTTAAGTTTCCGTTCAATCAAACTAAACTGTTCGATTTTTGGGGTGGTTTGTGTTTTGACAATGTGGGGAACTTTACTAGAGAAGTGTGCAGGCTTGAAGTACAGGTAGTTTTGCGAAGCCGGTACTATTGGCTTTGGTGTGATCCCGGTACCAGAGTAGTAGCTGTACTTATTGGTATTACTAATCAGTATCGGTACCAAAACCGGTACTAAACCAATATTTCTGTAAATAGAGAACAGAGACAACGGATATAGTAAGTATAATGGATAGTTAATAGACATTAGAAAAATAAATTCAAGGTTGCCAGGCGTACGAAGTTCCTCGTACAAATATAAGATTTGTGGTACACGCCGGGTATCTAAATTTGGTACCGGTACTTGTTAAGTGGAGTACCGGGTACCCGCCTGGAACCAGTACCCAGATACCGAAATGGCAAGAACCACTAAGTATCGATACAGATCCTGTTACTTTTGTGGTACTTCTGGTACCGGTTCCAAGCCGTGCACGTTTGAGTTAGAAACGGTTTATTATTATATAACAATAGATTAGGTACGCAACGTAACTACGTAAACTAAAAATGTAGGCTTCGCGCAATAAATTGTATAACACTAGCTCAAACACAACCAACTACTAGCAACTGATTGTACCTACCTAGATTATTTTATAAGTGAGACAGTAAGATAAATAAGATAGTGAGGTAGTAGTTTTATAGTAAGATGTGGTCTCCTATATTTGGAAACGCACGCTTGTGTTTGTTCCTATTTTTGTTACCCTGCATGTTATTGTGTAGCGTATGTTGGAGATCCAACAACTAATAAATAAATGATGACTGAAAAATTTAGGACAACACGCCATATTTCACTTTTATAATTTATAGTTTGTTCTGAACACGATATTGACAATAACAACTTTTAAGCTAATAGATTGTGGACTTTATAGACAAAATTATATCGTGATAGCCTAAAAGCTTATGGCCCTCTGCTCTTGCTTTTAAGCAAGAATGCGATTTATTCAATTTTCAGTTAACTTTAGAGTTTGATCTATAACAAAACTGCTTTACGTGGAAATCTTGAGCTTAAATCATATTCTGAAACCCCGAAATGCAGTGGGCAATCATAGTGATCATTGCTCGTGGGACGGCAAATACAGATTAATATTGTATTTTTTAGGGTCTGACAACCAGTGTTACCAAGGGGTATCGTGTTACCCAGTAACTGGGTTGTGTAGGTCAGATAGGCAGTGGCTCCATGTTAAATATTGGTATTCAGCTGCATCCGGTTAGACTGGAAGCCGACCCCAACATAATTGAGAATAGACAGGCACATGATGATGATTGTATTTTTAGGGTTCGCATTTGCAGTTGGAGAGTTGACCGTGATATAATTATATCGATGTATTGGAGAACATCATTTTCAAGTACAAAGTTAAGTTTGTTTTTGGATAAATTAACCCCAACTTCAGAACCCTTCATTGTGCGTGGTCCGACAAGCACTTGCCTTTATTTTTATAAGCGAACAGAAATAAATAAAAATAACACTTCAGAAACTGGGTCACGCTAATATACTATGCAGCTCACAATTAGGAAACACCCAGATTATATATATTAAGATTATTCTTTCTCATTAGCCTTATCGACCCAATAAATCTACTACGAAAGCTTATCCCAAAACACATCATATATTAATATCTGCAATCATTCAGTTGCACAAACAAACCTCTAGTATTATTAATGACAGCATCTTCTCCAAACTATACATTTTGCCATCCATCGCGGGTTGTGCAAACAAGATGATTCAGTAGGTAGTTGGAGGAGCAGAAATGTAATTCGTTAAAGGGTGGAGTATCGACAGATCTAGATGTATGTATGGATATTTATCAGTCTTTATGGTAATAACTGTTGGGGCAGGGCTGGGGGTGAAAGGGGGATGTAGGGAAGATGGAAGATAGAAGTTTAGTTTGGGGAAAGTGTCTATTTTATCTAGACAAGCAGTAGACAAGAATCTATATAAATAAAAATTAAATGTTGTTCGTTTCGATTTGGTTAATGGTTTTTTATGTTCGACATAGTCCGTATAAGGCTTTTAGTGAAAGAAAAATTGGAAAAGTTGCCCGGAAAATTGTAAAAATCGTGAATATCAAATATATTTCTTTATGGGAATTGATATTTGGACAGTACAACGTCTGTCGGGTCAGCTAGTTAATAATAATTATGCAGAAAACCGTTGAGGTTGGTTTTCAGTCGAAGCAGGTCAGAAAATATTGAGAGACAAAGCGGAACGAATTGCTTTTGCCCAATATTTGTATTAAAACAGTGACATATCAAAAATGGTTTCTGGTTCTACATTACTGTACCTATTACCATTTTCCTGGAACCCTTTGCTTAAGCCTATAAATGGAACTCAGTTCCACAGAATCTGCAACCACGTTTGCAAAACCTACAAACAATACTTCCTAGACAATAAATCAATACAAACCATTAAAAATATTAATATTCTTAATGTCTCAAAGACGATGGCGGTGCATTACGCAAATGAATGTACAACAGCATGGCACGAGGCCATTAATTATTTTAAATTGTCAACTGTCTTTAAAGTCCCCTGAGAACGGAGAGGTAATGAAAATAATAGGAAAAGTGAAGAATTCGTGTTTAGAATTTAACTGTTTTTGTAACTACCCATTGTTGCGAAAAGGCTAAATGCCAATTCATACTTTTAAAACACGGGTTTTTCCCTTGAGGTCGAGAGGGCAGACATTATAAAACGTGAACTTATCTTAAGGCACTTTAATCCTATTCCTAGGCAGGGTCCTAAGTTCCAGAGCTCACTCCGCTCGCTCCTGTTTTTCGGTTCATGTTTTAAAAACAAAGATTTAAATCGTAGATTCGCCTTATGCTCGCTTATGCTCACTTAAATGTCTCACTGATCGTGGCAAGTATTTTGGATCATTCGGTTCCCTACAAAATGGTTGAGCTGGTGGTGCTGATTCACGCGACACGTTCGTGAACGGGCGCCGTCGGTGGAGACTGTTCATCTCTTAACCGCCACGGCTTATTTTTAATCTTATATTTTGAAATGTTTCTTTATTTTTTTTCATTGTTCTGACATTTAGAAGGAACGAGAAAAATGTACTCAGGATTTTGTAAGATGGATGGAATAGAGTAATAGGATGTTGTAGAGTGTACTTGGATGTTTTTGTCCTTTCTTCTCCATAAAGATCTACGTTTTAGAATGGGCAACTAACTTCAACTTTCTAACTAACTGACCGACTTTTTGACAATTCAATAGTGCTTGTAAACGGTTTAATTGAAATAAATGCTTTGAGTTTGAATTTTCAGCTCACCGCGTTAAAAGGTGGTCGCGTTACTGTTTCGTTTTGACACCTCTAACACACCATGACGAAGTCACTTGACTTGTTATGGAAACGCAATTATTTTTGTGAAATCTTACTCTTCTTACTTTTTCGCGTGACTCAGTACGGTGAGAGCAAATCTAACGATTTAAATCTCTGTTCTTAAGTAACTACTTAGCTTAAAGATCTCTTTAATTCGTTCAAGCAATCAGTCTCAAAAAATACAAAATCCGATGAAAAAATAACTAAAACGCGCGCGTCACCCGGTTGCGGGGGTGCGCGTCGCCCCACGCCTACCCTACAGGAGCCATCCTCTAGGACTAACCTGAACAAGTTTGCGCCCTTGTCACGCGCCATAAGACTGTTAAATGTTATTTCAGATGAGGTAGATATATTTCACTGCAGCCTGATGAGGTTCACAGTAGTAGCACTAAGGTGCATTGAGAATCTTTAGAGATCATGATTGTTTTGGGTATTTTTTTTTTCAATGTATGTTAATTGTTCTTTTTCCTATTTGTATTTTTGTAAGTGTATCTTGGTAGTAACATCGCATTGGCGTTATAGCTGTTAAGGTGTTATTTGCATAATTTTAAATAAATAAATAAATAATAAATTATCCGACGAATTTTGGTGCCTTTGTTTTAAATTGAGTTCATTACTAACTTTTAAGTTTCTACTTCGTTACTTTGTTTTGAATACTTTCGTTAGAACTCTTGCCCTTTGATTTGAAAGTTTTGTAACTAGATCAATCAACACTATCTTGCTATAATATTAGTCTTCTTTTTTATTAGACACGCCAGGAATATTCATAGTATTTCCAGATTACCAGACTGATTTTTAGATAAAGAGGACCATTTTTCACGGCCTTCATGAAAATCTAAAATAATCATCCTCATCGTAAAAGAAACATAAATAATAATAATAATACATTTAGCATCGTAACATCACGCTTGGTGACTCACGTTTCGTCGGTTTAGTTTTGGTTCCATGTACTTATTACATCAGTCGTGTCAGTCGCGCGCGCGCAATCGTTACCTGCACTCGCGTTTATCGGTTGACGCGCTGCCCGTGCGCAATTAGCAAAATGACGGACACAGTAAAGTGTGTTTCGTGTAACATTGTTATTGATGAGCTATTAGCTTACATTCAAAACAAAGTGTCGATTGCTGATGAGACTAGTTTGGTAAAGATATGTGCGTCGGCTTTTTCCAGTGAGCAAATTTAAAAATCAAAATCGTTTCTGATAGAATCGTTGTCATCTGATGTGCGTAGTACTGTCCGCAAAGGAAAAGGCAAGGATAATAGGGTGTTGAACGACGTAATTGCTAGATTTAAAACGACTGAGCCTGATGTTTTGCCGGTGTTTGTTGACCGCGATCTCGAGAAGCACCCCCAATCACATTCAATCATCTGGATATATCAATGCTGCTGAAGGATTTAGTAATAGTAAGAGCCGAGATTTATCAAACTAAATCTTCCTATGTGACACAAGACGAGCTGCAAAGCGTGAACACAGAGTGTAACATGAAGTTACTGTCGTTACCATGCGCGGCCGCAAATGTAAACACAAAGAGAGATGCATCCAGTGATAACAGTACTGTATGCATGTTTCAAGAAGACACGCCATATATTATGGCTGTTCGGACCATTTTGGAGCAAATCATCAACCAACTCATTGTTGTCCGAATACTAACATAATTTGGATGGAGGGTAGTGCTGAAACACATTCTCCAACGGTCAGCCGATGTGTCATCGTGACCGTTATCTTATCAGCAATTGCTGACGAGCCTAGTAGACGGCCGGGTGAAGCGATGACTCATGAGTCGTCGAAGGCAACACGTCCGTCGGTCGTATGCGACCATTGCAGCTGTAGGAACTAATGATAGTTTTACGATAGTGCAATATAAGAAACAAAAGTATAAAGATAGGCTTAGAGGCAAAACTGGTACTAGTGTCCTTGAATCTGAGGAGAAATTCAGAGCGGCTGACAGAAAAATACCTAAGCTTATATCTAACGTACATAATGATACTTCAGAATCGCATATAACTGGTTATATTGAAAAGGGAACTGCGGAAAAAAATAATATTAAGCGGCAATGTGAACACAATGCGTACAAGTTTGTTGTGTCCCAAAGTAAGCTACTCGTACTATTATACTTGGATGATAAGTTGTGGCCACAAGGGATAGTATTTCGACGTTTTGTTAACTACAGACCAAAACGTGTACCTAAACGATACATCTACCGTAAAGGTATTCGGCGCACAACTTAGTAATAATGATGAGTAACGATAGTGTTTGCAAGTTCGTGAGTTAACTGTACAAATGTGGAGTATCAGCAGTAGACACATCAGCGGGAATTCTTCGCGGTAGAACGCATGGTGGTGTCGCCCTTCTGTGTAGAAAATGTCTTTTCCATGATGTGGTTGTTGTTCAGTGCGGTAACCCACGGATTTGTGCAGTGAAAATTGTGATTAAGGATAAATCCTTCTTAGTGTTAAGTGTTTACATGCCTACGGATACTGTGTCAAATTTAACGGATTTTATCTTGAGCTCGGTGAGTGCCATCATTGATAACTGTAATATAGATTATGTTTACATGTTAGGAGATCTTAACGCACCCATCTGAACAATTTTATGACGAACTCGCCGGCTGTTGTACCGAGCAATCATGGACGTGTGTTGATACAGGAATGTTAGGTTTAAGTTCAAACAAATATACATTCTTGAGTGAAGCTCATGGGTCGTAGAGGTGGCTGGATCACTGCGTAGTGACAGAAGCGTCTGTGGCCTCCGCCAGGAATGTGTAGGTATGTAGTTTATGATATGCTTTGGTCAGACCACAATGTGACTTGAATGTTATGCTGCCACAGAAATGTGTTAATGTTGTAAATGTGAACAAGGTTGTGTGGGGAGAGAGAAGTCAGATTCAGATAGAAGCTTATCAGCGTGAATGTCATGAAAGATTGAAACTAATTGACTTCCCACACGAACTTGGTGAACACTGTGAGAGTATGTGTAACAACCCTAGTCACAAAATTGTTATTGAGAAACTGTATGCGGACATCGTATATGCTTTAAATGAGGCTGCTGTGATGGCTCGAGGAGGCAGCAATAGGTGCTCTAAGGGGGTAATAGTTGGATGGAACAAACATGTTGCAGAGGCTAATAGGGAGGCTAGGCAGTAATTTATACTGTTGACGTGGTATGGCAAACCTTCTACTGGGTTACTTTATAAAGAAATGCGTCAGACAAGAAAAGTCTTTAAGTCAAGGTTAATGTGGTGCCAGGATCATAAGGACCAAGTTAAAATGGACATTCTAGCCTCACAACACGCTAAAAATTATTTTCGTAGTTTCTGGAAACACACGAATAAATTGAAAACCAGACCGGGAATCCCTGTGAGCGTCGGTGGCATGAGTGAGCCTGAGGATATTGATAGCGGTCATGATGCACTTAGCATCGAGCGTCTGCGATATGCTGGCCCTCACTTACCCAGAGTGCTTGCTATGTTGTATAGCTTTTGTATGAGGCATAGTTACATGCCCGGTGAGATGATGCGAATAGTGGTCGTGCCTATTGCTAAAAACAAAACTGGTGACCTTGCCGATAGCGGTAACTATAGGCCCATTTCACCAGCTACCGTGATTTCAAAGGTATTTGATAATTAAGTAGTTGTACTACTATTAATGATAACCAGTTCAGATTCAAAGTTGGATTATGAACAGAGAGTGCGGTGTTGTGTCTTAAGCATGCTGTGACGTACTATGCGAGACGAGAGACGCCTATTTATGCTTGCTTCCTGGACTTGTCAAAGGTATTTGATCTTGTTTCCTATGATGAGTTGTGGAGTAAATTAGAGCGGGTAGATTGCTCCACAGGAGTTGTTAACATTTGAAAGTTTTGGTATGGAAACCAGATCAACACTGTACGATGGGCTGGGGCGTTTTTTCGTCCTTACGAGTTACGAAAAATAAATACGAAATCGGAGGTCATGGTCTTTGAGGCTGGGGGTAAAAATCCTGATGCAGTACCACCCGTGTTACTTTATGATATACCTTTACAGAGAGTCTACAGGTATAAGTATCTTGGTCATATATTGACTCCCAACCTCAAAGACGATGATGACATTGAACAGGAGCGGAGGGCGTTGTCGGTTAGAGCGAAAATGCTGCTTCGCAGGCTTGCACGATGCTCACTACTCACTTCCTGTTAAAATCACGCTTTTTCGAGCCTATTATACTGCTTTTTACACGTACAGGCAAGATATACGCAACGAACATACAGCACTCTCCGCGTTCACTAAAACAATGCGTTTAGGATGCTGGTGGGGCTGCCTCGTTTCTGTAGTGCGTCAGGGATGTTCGCGGATGCGCATTTAGATTGCTTTTACGCAACAATGCGTAAAAGGTGCGCTTCACCCAAATGTCCTTTCTTTGGTATTGTTCGTCGAATCGTTGAGCTCCTAAAGTTCTGAGTTGAGCTGCACGGTTACTGACAAATGCGTGCACTGACTGGACAGGTCCTCTTAATCTGCGTGGTTCTTTCCTCAGAAGACCATTTCAGACACCAATCTACATGGTCTTCACATGATCTGACCAAGATTATGTCTGGACTTTAAAGGAGACCTGGGCTGTGTATACATGGGTGGCTGTTGTGCTGTCTCTCATAGGATGTCGTAACGGTGACCAACCGTTATTTCTTGTATTGTTTTCCTTGTGTTTGTTTAGTGTGTGTGCGTTTACTATCATAGTCGTAAGTTTTACCAACCGCTCGGTGGCAGAGCGCGGGAAAAATAATCGAGTGGGCTGAATGCCAGATGCGTCACCGGCGCGCCGGGCGCCGCTCGGCCGCCCGATAATGTAAACAAAGCAATTTTACGACTTGGGTTTCTTTGAATGGTGCTAACACTTGTGTTTTTTGTTATGGTAAGGAACGGGGCTTTAAGATAGCGGAGTTTCGTTTGAAATAGGATAGTATTTACGTAAACACTACGTACGATACGTACGTACGATAGTATTTACGTAACTTTGTTTTCAAATAAATGGTTATAGTTCGAAAAAATGAGCGTTGACCTATATTGTTTAAGGTTTTAAATACATTATGTGTATATACTTAACGCAAAACACTAATAAAACCACATAGCATTAGTACAATATGTACTATTTACGAGCGTCCAAAGTTGAAAAAAATTGCCGACGGCAAAAAAATAACAATGGCCGCCAAGACAATGGAAACAAAATGTTGTTTTATAAATATAAATCTGATACGTAGAATAAAAATATTGGTACCTGTGGAAAGCTTATTTAATGCTTCAACTTTGTTATAAAAGTAGTGGTATTAGAATAACACACTGTACTAAAATAAGGATCTGAAAACACATACACGTAATAACAATAAACATGAATCGGTCAGCGCCGGTTGTGGAATAAAACCGAAATTACGTAATATTTTTTCACTCACCGACCTTGAAATCCTGCAGTAATTCACTTCACTATAATATTTATCACACACTTAACAGGCCATAGCACTTCAAACACTTGAAAACCCACTTAAAACACAAATTATTTATCATGTAAACAAAACACGCGCGAGTCCGTACGTCACTGACAAGACGCCATATTTTTTTAATTATTTGATTTTTTTGGTTGAACAATCGTGTTGAGCCCTTGTTACTCTAATAAAGAAAATTTTATTCTATTCTAATATAGGGAGCGAGCCTAATTATTAATTTTATTGCTGTATAGGCCTGCTCTTGACCTCGATGCTATTGCCATCAACCGGGCACTAATCCTGGCTCTAGGCTGCGATTGTGAAATTCCTGATGGAAAAACACAAAAACGCTTTGTCTGACCTGAGAGTCGAACCTAGGACCTCATGCTTAGCGGAAGCAAAAGCGTCAGATGGCTGAAATAATATAGTCGCAAAAACCATAATTAATTTATAAAAAAATGGCCCTTCTGAGCCGTACCTCCACAATATGTCAGAATGGAGTCGGCGCTGTCCATATAGCATTAAGTAAATTGCTCAAAAAGTAGGAACTATTTGTTTGTGTTTCTTCCGAATTCGCGAATAAATCGACTGTTCTCTGTACGTATGTGTTTGTAAAGATTGGCATACACTAGAGTTTGAAATATTATGTTTTACTGAAATGAGAATTTTTGTTTTCAATGTCATACTTGTAAGTATTATTTAGGGTTCCGCAGTCAACAAGGAACCCTTATAGTTTCACCATGTCCATTCGTCTGTCTGTCCGCGGCTTAACTCAGACTCGTAGTACTAGAAAACTGTAATTTGGTTTATTTTTTTGTATACCCATGCCAAATTACAGAAAAAAAGCATTATTCTAGATTTTACGACAAAAAAGTAAAATAAAATCTCGAATTTTGTTCTCGTTTCCCTGCCTCCACTTAAAGTGGGTATGACTTCTTCTTTCGTCTATCCCTTAGTGTGGGGTGTCGTTGGAAAGATAGTGTAAAAATATTGCGGGTATGTGAAAACCATGTTACTTGTAATTCGACATACTTATTGTCTTGTATTCATCAAGAGCTGATAGGGGGGCCCAACTGCAACAAATTGAACCCCTCATGTGTATGGCCGAAATTCAATAGTTTTTGAGATATTTGAATTTTAATGGTTTTTTGATATTTACCCAAAATTTTACATTTAATTCCAAATAAATAAATAAACTGAAAAAAATTAATAAATTGAATGGTACCCATTCAATACGCAGTATGCAGTAATGTGTATGCAGTATGTAGTAGTAAAGTACAGTCAACAAAATAATTAAAATGATGAGTGATTTTAGATTATTAACTTACCAATAATTCCATTTTACGCTTCAAAAATGATGTCCGTAAAAAAAATTACTATGACATTAATAGTATACAAGTAACTGAACCAACTTATTTTTTTCACCGTTTTAATTATTTTGTCGAATTAAGAACTTCCACTACTACTACTACTACTACGTACTACTCGTACTTCTAGTATCAGCTCCTGACGGATATACGTCGAATTACAAGTAACCCCGTATGACGAAGTTATAAGGAAAACCATCACAGCTAAATAGGCATACCTACAAGTTGACGAGTAATAGTCGACAAACCTACATTTGCAGTCGGAATGTATGGGAGAACATGTTTTTCAACTACAATGTTAAAGGACAATGCCCATTTTGTTAGGAGTTTTGGGCCCCTAAAAAACGAAATCGATTTTCAAATTTTCACTCTTGTTTAAGAGAAATCGTATGTTTTTGGATTCTAGAATTGAGGTTATAAAATAAGTTTTCATTTGGTCTAAGCATATTTGAAACTAAAATAATAATATTATACAGGGTGTTTGGTGCATCGTGTGCCAAATTGAAATGGTCGACTGAAGGGGTCATCCGCTAGCCTTTCAGACCCCTTAACACCCCTCATGCTCTGTGGATTTTTTTTATCGACTTTTTATTGATTTCCAAAAAAAAGACCCAAATTTTACATTCAAATACAGATTTTTAAAAAAATATAAGGCGTAGACTCTGAATTTTAATTTTATTTCGATGTGTATTGTTTAGGAATACTTTTAAATACAAAATTAGTGATATTAGTCACCTAGTTTTTTTTTAATTCACTCGCAAAGGTAAAACTTAAATTAAAGCTACAAGCTACAAGTACATGTTACAGCTGTTTATAAGGCTACAAAAAAAAACCAAAAGCGACCGGGATCTTCCAACTCCCTCATTAATTCTCCAGTCTATCCTCTTTCTAATGATGTGCCACATGCCATAAAAGTATTTTAACAACTTTGTGAATTCGCTAGAATTGTGAATCAAGTCACATAAAACTACATTCCAAATTCCAATGAAAAAATATTTATTGCGGAACTGTTACTTGAGAAAGAGGTAAAATTGGTTTTCTCACTCTTTCACAGTAAAATCTATCTTCTATCTCTTTCTTGCATACCTTAAATCGGTTTGAACAAATCGCGCCGCCGTCGAGACATCACTGCCTCTGCTACCTAACGTGTGTGCTAGTTCACCATACTCCGCGATTCTTTTATTACTTTGTTATCGTTAAGTTTTGTTGGTTCTTGTTACATTATTTGTTTAATTTTTGTTGTTATTGTTAAACTTTGAGTTTTTTATTATTGCAATGGCGACATTCTCTAACGAAAAATATGCGGATATCATGATGGCTTACGGAGCCGCTAATGGCGTCGCTCGTGCAGCGCAACGACTTTACCAGGAACGCTTTCCTGGTAGACGATTACCTGGCCGCAGAGTCTTCCAAGACACATACCGACGCATACGCGAGACTGGCAGTGTTACTTTTAATGAACCAAGGGGCCATATTGTGCGACATAATGTTGAAGTAGACGAGAGAATACCGGCACTTTTTGAGGAAGACCCTACAAGAAGCATTAGAAATGTGGCATCACATCTTGATATTTCAATATGGAAAGTGTGGAAAGTACTTCGTCAAAACAAAGTGCCATGAACAAAAGCCATCATGATGTCCGCATATTCTTCGTTAGAGAATGTCGCCATTGCAATAACAAAAAACTCAAAGTATTACAATAACAACAAAAATTAAACAAATGTAACAAGAACCAACAAAACTTAACGATAACAAAGTAATAAAAGAATCGCGGAGTATGGTGAACTAGCACACACGTTAGGTAGCAGAGGCAGTGATGTCTCGACTAAAAAAATGGCGGGTCGGGCGGCGCGATTTGTTCAAACCGATTTAAGGTATGCAAGAAAGAGATAGAAGATAGTTTTTACTGTGAAAGAGTGAGAAAACAAATTTTACCTCTTTCTCAAGTAACAGTTCCGCAATAAATATTTTTTCATTAGAATTTGGAATGTAGTTTTATGTGACTTGATTCACAATTCTAGCGAATTCACAAAGTTGTTAAAATACTTTTATGGCATGTGGCACATCATTAGAAAGAGGATAGACTGGAAAATGAATGAGGGAGTTGGAAGATCCCGGTCGCTTTTGGTTTTTTTTTGTAGCCTTATAAACAGCTGTAACATGTACTTGTAGCTTGTAGCTTTAATTTAAGTTTTACCTTTGCGAGTGAATTAAAAAAAAACTAGGTGACTAATATCACTAATTTTGTATTTAAAAGTATTCTTAAACAATACACATCGAAATAAAATTAAAATTCAGAGTCTACGCCTTATATATTTTTTTAAATCTGTATTTGAATGTAAAATTTGGGTCTTTTTTTTGGAAAACAATAAAAAGTGGATAAAAAAAAAATCCACAGAGCATAAGGGGTGTTAAGGGGTCTGAAAGGCTAGCGGATGACCCCTTCAGTCGACCATTTCAATTTGGCACACGATGCACCAAACACCCTGTATAAGTAATAATACTGATTCCTGAATTTAGAAAACACTACATAACTTCTTCTCTTGCTGGATATTACATAGGTTTAAGTACTTGCGCTTACAAATAAATAAATATATTTAATATATAAATATATATATATTGAAAAGATAGCAAAAATAAATCAGTAAATTCCTAAATAGATACATATACATGTGCTCATTACCATGGTCTAGGTTTTCTCACAGATCACTTTACACTCCCTAAAACGTTAATTTCCGTTATAACGAAAATAATAGAGATTTACCGTTGACGATGGCCCCTTGATTGACGAAACATAGGCATCCTAAATGTTCGTATAAGTCTTGTAAACGACACATTATAAACTAACCGGTGTAGGTGTTACCGAAGATCTCAGAAGGATAAGCATTGGTTCATCAAATTCTTTGATTTGACGTCTACGAAGATTAGGCGCTAAGCTTAGGGATTAATTGACACACCGACGAGAGAGACGGCGGTTTACCCGATCTCTACCAGGTGTAGACATTTTGTAGGAGTAAAACAAGAGTCCAAGTCCTTCATTATGCGTGGTCCGACAAGCACTTGGCCAGTTTTTTTGATAGTGAATTACGTGACTTTTATGAAAACTATAATTACATACCTAAAATACTTTTTTGAATAACGTCATCGATGATGCCCTTTATTGTTTAATTATATTTTGGGTCGCCTTTATAATAATTAGGACATTAAAATAGGCACTATAATACTTTGCCGCCAATGATTAACGTTTCAAAAAGCCTGTAAGTAACAATTGGAATCCAAAGATAGATCTAGTGAAGACTAGCCTTTACTGACTGTCCATAAGTACATTATAGATCACATAAGTCGCAGAACAGACACACAAACAAACACAAGACATAAGCCGATATGTCCCTGCTGTGTTACGAATGTTTACAACTTCCTCACAAATAAGTCGGATCCTACTTTAAGATATAATGAGGTTTTTTGTCATTTCTCCGAAATGTTTTTTTCCTTTTATTTCCACAAATGTTTCTCGATTTTCCAGAAGTTAACTACAGAAAGCTTATTAAATTGGAATTCTTTGTAGCAGGGCTCTTAAGGGGAAGTAACTACTGATATATAACGTGTAAGATAATTAACGCAAGACCTCATACACCCTAATTAGAGTTTTTGAGTTAAAAGCATTATACATAATAATGACCAAAACATATTTTTTTTAAAGCTAACCGCTATTATTATGAAAATCATGTTGACCCTAGCATAACTTTATGCATTTAAAATTCAGTCTTTTTGCTTTGCAAAAATATTTAATTTTCTTTGGCTCAATCGGCGGTCATTATTGCAAAATACATAATTTTTGAAAAGTATACCTTTATTAATAGTTACTGAAATGGATTCAGTAGTCAATTACATAATGCATTATTGCATATGTAAGCGGGCACGCCATTCATGCCTGGAGGCTTTTATTATGTATTAAGTTCTGTTTACGTTTTTATCATTTATTTCTGCTTGAGTATAGCTTTCAATATTGGCGTGTGCTAGGTGACATAATACGGCAAATAATTTTAATGTTTTTGTGTTTCGTAATGTTAATTACTTATTACTGTATAGAATCCAGTTCTTCTAACTGAACAGACAGCAGTGCTGCTGGGGAGTTTGTTGCGCCACTTCTTCTTCCCAGCTAAAGCACTAGGAAATGGTGAAGGGCGGGTGTTTGGAGCGGAATGTCTTATGTAATTTTGACGTTCAAAAAGTGTTGATTCTCAGCCTAGTTTGAATAATGACTTTTGATTTAATTATGAGCAAACTACTTTCATGACTTGCGTTTATTCTTCTACACCTTGTATATCTCTTTCAGCCACGAAGCAGCATTGAAGGTCTTATCTGCCTCGCTTTTTCCTAACGATGTTGGGGTCGGCTTCAACTGTCACCGGATGCAGCCGAATACCAGTATTTTACATAGAACGACTGCCTATATGATCTCCACCACCCAGTTACTGAGTCACACGATACTCCTTGATGAGACTGATTGTCAGACTTTCGGGCTTCAGACTACCCGTAAGGACTGTCAAAGATCTACGAATGGCAGTCGGGTCAGTACAATCTGAAGTTTGAAATACAGGTTGTCAATTTAATTCACGTTTATTTAATCATGGAATTACAGTCATTATCCACACAGCCTTACCTATAAAAACACTTATTGTACCTATTCAGCCTGTCAATACATCAGCTGAACTCCTAAAGAGGGTCGGAGTGAGCTGCACTCACGTTTATATTAGACAGTTTGTCTATCTGTGGTCGGTATTGGATACCGTTGTCAAATTACTGCTGAATGAGACCTTGAAGGTAGTTGATCTTGAGCATGTAAATAGTGTTGTTCGTCTATTATTTGGGCTCTTTGACTGGAGAGGAATTTTGAACTGTAGTTTTCAGCAAAGGTCCAACTTTTTGAAAACAACATATTTTTTTACGTTTCTTAGCTAGATCTCTCATTTTAAATTACGTATTAGGCAAACTTTGACAGATTTTAAGCAATATGTCAAATACATAGCTAGGTATATCATACTATTAATTATTACTATTAAGTTATCATCTTTTAATTTTCTTCTATGGCTTCAGTCTGACGATTCAAAACGACGAGACGTAAAAATGTTTCTCGGTCAACACGAAAAATACGTTACTTACCGATTTTAATTTTACTTTTCTCAACAACCACTTCCTACAAGGATGACCTTTTTGAAACACAATACAGACCACTCTAATCCCGTCTAAAAATAAAAACGATCGTAAAAGCAATAAAGACAAGCCTTAACAGGAAAAAGTATCTAAAAACTTTACACTGAGTGAAAAAAATATATAATTTGCGAAATCCGTTTCCACTATTATAGTATGAAAGGAGTCATGTCTAAGAGATATAAGACCCTTCGTCAAAACGAGGTGAAATTAATATAATCTTCTTTTTTTTCTTACAAAAGAGAATTTACCAACTTATCCACCAAACCTTAGCTATTTAATAATCAGTCTTATTGCCCCTAAGAGAAGGTTGGTGGTGACCGCATGTGTTTTGAAAGAAGGTATGGTGAGCAGAATAAATCTTAGTCCGATTTAAATAACAAAAGTGTATGAAATGCTGTTTGATTCTGAGCGGCCAGTGATGGCACTGAGCTATTGTAGTCTCTTCAAATAAGTTTTTATGTAATAAAAAGTTTTTATTTTGAAGCCATTTTTGTAGGTACTTGAGGGAGATGGCTGGAATGTTTTGGCAATTTATGGAAATGTGTTATAGAAGTTGTTTTTCACTTGATGGAATTTTCATATCTAATTATGAAATTTTGTTAGAAGGTTTTCCAACATAAAATTATCAGTAGCAGCCGGAAGTCTCGATTTCTGTCCATTTGATGGCGACAGGCTCGCCCCCTATTACATGGGACTTATGCTTAACTGGCGAGAAATTACTCTACTCTGAGTACACCTCTGCTTACCCTTCGGGAAATACTTACAGGCGTGATATTATATTATACTTTGGGTGGTACGATATTTAAGTAGGTACCTATATCTATATATACAAATAATAAAGCTGAAGAATTTGTTTGTCTGCTTGAGCGCGCTAATATCTGGAAATAACAGTCGGATTTGCTTTTTTTTCATTTGATAACCTTTTTCTTTCGTAAGATTAACATCACGCTAGTTCCCTCAGGAGCCGATCAAAAAGAAAAAAGTCAGAAAGAACTCTAAGCCAAAATGAAGTAACAGCTCGAGCAGGCGATGCGATGCGATGCAACGGGTTGGATCGGGGGAACAAGTTTCACGTGGATGAAGTCGCCGGTGTGCCTGTCTGTCACGTACTCCTATTTAATAACAAAATATTATATTTATTTATTATAAAACTGGTACATGGTTCGGGCCACTTAGAAACGCAATTATTCTCTATTTGATGGGGGAACAAACTTTCTATTAGGGACAATGCCGGCAGGTCGAAAGCAATTCTTTAAGTCACTTAAGATCCAATATTTGTACAAATTCTAAGAACCAATGCAATAAACCCAAGTGCTACCTACGCACATTACTGAAGCCACATCGGGTTATCGTAAATGTGGCCCCTGAACCGATTAGAGAAGCAATTTACAAATTAACAAAAAAAACGTTTTAAGTCGATGTTATAAAAAAACTAAGGAAAGGCCGGGATGAACGTGGTAAATTTAGGATTTGAGAATTATAATGAAAATGTGAGGGTATTTGGTTTTGGACCGCTATAGGCATGAGACAGACACAATCATAGTCAAAGCTAGTGAAGTTAGGAGACTTGGGAAATACCAAGAGGTCATGTCCGTAGGCTGCCGCAATACCGAGTATTATTCATTAAAGTGATAGTGGGTTTATGACCACATTAGGTAGCGGACGATGTAGTCTAAGATAGGCAATTTCGTTTTGTAAGTGAATTGTAATCAATTTTTCTCCAAGGAGTTATTTGGTAAGTGTTAACTTTAATCTTCAGTAATAGTGTGGACATCGTAGTTACGGACTTTTCCATTATATTATTGTTCTTGAAGGTTGATTGTATTATGATTTGTAGGTATCAGTTTGGTGATATCGCTGAGGAGCTATTATTGATCATATTTTATTTTAGCATATTGGAACTACTTTTATGATTTATTATACTTTATAATGAATGACAGTTTTTCTTGGATTACGTGTCCACCTTTTAATCCGTACCTTGACAGATATTTGTCGTTTGCGTTTGGTTATAGGGAAACGGAGAAGGCCTTCCGCTATACTTGATACTGAGCAGCAACGCCTCTGACTCTTGACGACTGTTGACCTTTAACTAACACACCACACATGGAACTCAGAACCGTAAATACTCACAGTTCATCTAAATCAATCTAGGCTATAATGCCGATCTATGATTGCGTTATAAAACATCAAACGTTAGTGATGATTACTGCTTCCAAAAAGGTCTCGCCACAAAACACGTTGCGTGAGGCTTGCTGTATGCATATTTCCGAAAAAGGGGGTAGGCTTCACCAAGTATCACAAACTGGATCGGTAGCCATTCTAAGAACGCTAGGGACCGTGACTTGTTAAAAACCACACTCGGCTGTTTGTCGACTGAATTGACACTTTTTATCGAGACACGAGATTTGCACGATTAGCCGCTAATGGCCGCACCGTATCCTCCAAATGAGGCATAGTAAGGAAATGTGAAGTGACTAAATACCGCTTCAGTACGGCCAAGTACAATCGCAACGAGTTTTGCTACATACTGAGTCTACGGTGCGGTTTTGCTAGTTTTCGGTTATTTTAGAAAAAACGGGCTAGCCCACCGTAAGGGTGTCATTCACATTAGAAAGCGTTTAGAACAACTCAAAACTTATCTCCTTCAATGGCAGTTAGATTTCGCAGTACCCCGTCTTTAGGATTGAGTAAGATATTTATATTGTGCTTAAGGAACGTGTTCTATTATAATCGTATTTGTGTCCTCATATGTTCTATGCGTTAGGTCTAGCAGGATACGTATAGTGAGGCAAACGTTGTAAAACGGTTCCCGGTCTCACTGAAGAGATAATAAGAACATAAATATTATTAATTTAATTAATATAAATATTATTAATTTAAGCGCAAGCGTAATGATCCCCTTATCCCCTTTACATTATCAAGACTCTATTGCAGATATTAGCACTCACCTACGAGAGGGAAGACGTCGGAGTTACAACATTTATATTACGAAATCATATTAAATTATATAGATGAAGCTAAGAAGACGTGAGGTTATCCTCACGTCTTCTTAGCTTCATCTATACATATAAATGAATAAATCAAATTTAAGTCTCTGTTTGTATTGTCAAAATAACAGTTTTTTACTAAATGCATATATTATAAAAGCATAAACGGTACTTATAACAAAATACCAATAAAAAAAAATGCTTTTCTGTGTGTCTTTCTGTCTGCCTGTTTGTTCCAGCTAATCTCCGAGTCGGCTGGACCGATTTTGACGGGACTATCACTGGCATAATATATGATGATGTTATAAGAAGTAAAATAGGCTACTTTTTGTCTCAGCAGCACGTTCTCATATCCGATATCCACCAGAGCCGCGGGCAGCAGCTAGTATATTAATTATTATAACACTTATGTTTCCTGACTGTGAATTTCCAATATTAGCATCACCTTGTGTCCCCTCCTTGTCCCTAAGCTTTCGGGGCAAGGCAGTTTAGTTTATGGGAATTAATTTCTTACAAAGGTGGAAGGGCCCATGTCTAGTGACGAGTCCTACAGGAAAGCGCGGATGAAGCGGCGCTTTCCCTTTCCCGTTTTGGAAAGCCGATCTTAACACTAACACTAATATTAAAATACAAACAACGTGAAAACAAAAACCAAAGACACCAAGTTCCGAAATTAAAGTAATTTTTCAGTGAGCAGTGTTTTTTTTTTTGGAAATCTTGGGTTTCTTTTTTGTTTGAACTAGTTCAGGAAAAACTAAAATTTTATCAGCCTAGGGTAATTTAGAACTTTTGTCAGCTTAGGGTAATTTAGAACTTTTGTCAGCTTAGGGTAATTTAGAACTTTTGTCAGCTTAGGGTAATTTAGAACTTTTGTCAGCTTAGGGTAATTTAGAACTTTTGTCAGCTTAGGGTAATTTAGAACTTTTGTCAGCTTAGGGTAATTTAGAACTTTTGTCAGCTTAGGGTAATTTAGAACTTCTGTCAGCTTAGGGTAATTTAGAACTTCTGTCAGCTTAGGGTAATTTGAGAACAGTCCCACGGGCAGAAGCTAGTCTGGAAAACAATTATTAAAAGTGTTCGTAAATTTACTATAGCTTTGCGATAGCCATAACTAAGGTTAATAATAAAAATCCAGGAAAACACCATGAAAGCGTGTCGCGCCACTGGGGAGTTGTAACATGAATAAGTACGCCATGAATACTGACCCGATTTGTGTAATAGAAACATCATTTTTTAGATTAAAAATCTGGCACATAACAATGTGGCTTTTTCCATTATTTGTACGTGTCTGCTCCTAAAGTATATTACGATGAAAGTGTAAACAAATCCTGTTCAGGTTGAATTTTTACGCAATGACTTACTATACGAGGAATTATAATCAACACATTCGTCTGTATTTAAAAGGTTTAAACTTTTATATCATTAAATTATATATGAATATTATTAAATTTTATTTGAAAAATCATCGAAGAAAATTGTGGTTTATTAAATTAACCTCAATAGTCAAATGAGAAATATCTTTAAGCTGATTTTAAATTAGAATTTTGGATTTAAGTATTCAAATAATCATTTAAATGCACTCAATTTATAAGATGCACTTCAAATTGCCATCCACAGGTAGGTACGTTAGGTGATCTATTTACATATTCTAGTGAGCTCATAACTACTTTCTATGATGATGTGAGTTAGCACAAACATGTGAACACCAATAGGAAAGTATTAGATTCAATCAATAAGTCAGAAACTCAAACATGAGGCCTTTTAGTGTCTTTAACGGATTTATGAAATAAATAACCCTTATGTTTTCATTCTACCTATCCCTGTGTCACAAAATATATAGTTAGAATATTAAAATATCTATTTATTATGTACACCGTATACATCCGAATCCTAGCTTCCGAACTATAATGTTTTAAATGCGAAAGTAAGTTTGTTTGTTTTTTACCTCCAAGTCAATCGATCATCATGAAATTTTGAATGTACGTTGTCAAAAGTACAGAAAAGAACATAGGGTACCTTTTATTCAGACAAAAAATTCTGTTCCCGACGGAAAGAACGAAAGAATTTTCGGCGGTCACAATTGTATTATATTATTATTTAGTAGTGCGTTAAGAGTAAATAAATAAAAAAAGTGATACATTTTGTGACTCTTGAGTGAACTCCAACACAGTTTGACCGAACACCATGAAAGTTGGCACATATTTTTTTATTTATTAAGGTACACCTACAGCTTTGGTGTCTAATATATTATCTTAAGAACTATAGGTAACAATAGCCTCGGACTTACACAGTCGCCAAACAGATAATCATAATAAAACGAAAGGCTCTAGAATTTAGAAATTATGGCAAAATACTTCTTAAACTTACGATTAATAACAAAAAGGAAAATAAAATTACAAGAAGAACAATATTGCAATTTTGCGCACATAATTAAGACTTAGACATAAACAATAAAAATTGAATTAAAAAGGAGATCATGATGTGTACGAGCTACGCTGTACATGCAACTAACTCGACCTACTTACAGTGGAACGTTGCAGTTTCTTTAACAAATTTATTGTACATTATTACATGTTATTTTTAGTAGCAATAAACCTTTATTCCAATCGGTTGTCTACTCATTCAACATAACATTCCAATAAACAAACATCAACATAACATTTTCACTGTTGGGAGTTACGCCCCAACATAATGGAAAGTATAGCTTCTAAAATAACGTATAAAAAGGCGAAGAATTTCCAAAGTATACTAACACAACGAATTATCAGATTGCGTTTTTCGGGACTTCAGTATTTTGGCTTTCAAGACGTATATGGTATCATGGTATAAGTCAAAATCTGGTACAAGTTTTATAAAATAATTCATCTTTCTACTGAGTCTGTTAAGTGGTGAATTTACCCCAATATTTGTCTTAGATGCTTGAGTGTGCAATATATTAGTTATAGGATATCTGGGTAAATGATAAATGATTTATATCTGTAAGTAGGTTTGTACAAACACTTTTACACGTCAATCATATTTTAAAAACTAGATGAGGTCGGCGTTTCCTCTCTGACTACTCTGAGAAGAAAGGCCGAAACCAACTCAGAGGTCACAGTCTCTTTTAAAGTCCAGACATAATCTTGGTCAGATCATGTCAAGACCATGTGAGATTGGTGTCTGAAACGGTATTTTGAGGAAAAACCGTACAGATTGAGTGGACCTATCCAGTCAGTGCACGCATTTGTCAGTAATCGTGCAGCTCAACTGTATATAATAGAGTATTTTGTAAGAAACTTTTAGTCCTATACTCTCAACTAATTTGTCACAGATTCATTTATTATTGACCAATTTGTAGAGGTTTTTTTTGATATCGTTAGATCCTGTGTCAGTCGACGGTCTCGCAGAGAATCCATATTGTGTTCTTGAAACAGACACCGGGGAGATATTTTACCGAAGGTATACGCTAGGTGTTTCGTGACATGGGTAGGTAAGTATAATGTAATTTCAATGGAGAAAGGTTTACAGGATTTTTTCGACCTCCACGCAAAAGCTAGTTACAGATAAATGTCAAAATTATACTTAGCGTGGCACAATGGGCAATCTTTTATTGCAACAAAAATTTTAATTAGTTATATTAAATTCCGTTCAAATTCTTATTTCCAACTAGCTGTGCCCGCGACTTCGTTCGCGTGGATGTCGGAAAAAAATAATGTGCTGCCTATAGAAGGGAAATCGGGAGAATCTTTCGACCAGGCCTTGTGATTTTTCAAAAAGCTGACAAAAGCTTGTGATATTTAGGCAAATGCTTCTCTATATACAATGTTAGCGGTGGAACCACCAGGAGCGTACACAAAAAGGTTGCTAGGGTTGCTTACACGCGAAAGAGCTACATAAAGTTGGCCGTGGGAAAAGCAACCAATACTGAGATCCACCCCCGCAACGGACAATGTCTGGCCCTGAGCTTTGTTAATGGTCATGGCGTAACAAAGGCTGACGGGGAATTGCACACGTTTAAAACTAAACGGGAAATTATTAGGAATGAGCGGAATTCTGGGAATAAAAACAACATCACCGGCGCCGCAACCTGTTAAGATTTCGGCTTCGATGACGTTGTGTTGGAGATTGGTGACTATGAGCCGAGTGCCGTTGCAAAGTTTGGGAGGACTTAAATTTCTGAGACGAATAATTGGCACACCGACTTTTAAAAAAATGTTGTGTGCTGGAAGACCGGGCGTGTTAAGGGATTCTAAGAACTCTACTGGATAGTGTGTGGCATCTTCTTCTTCCGTAACCGTGTTTATCGAAGTATATTGCTTACTTTCCCCAGAAACATGTGCCAATATTTGTGTATTTATTGCTGCCGCTTGGTCATTGCGGGGGGTCAAAATAGCTCGTTGGCACAGCCAAGCAGCAGCGTGGTTCCCGATATCTGTGGGATTCCCATAAACTGAAGAAATTAGTTCCAGCTGTGAAGCAACGGAACAACAAAGGTTCTCCACCAAAATTATTTTACCATCTTGTGTGGGATATGTGCCGTCACCAATTTTCAAAAGTAAATTTGAGAACTCTTGCGCGTTTGGATTCCCTCCCAGATGTGCTCGCATATTTAAACTCAAATGAGTTGATATCACATTGCGCCATAAAATCGAACTCTTTAGGCAGGCGCTAATTTCATCGGCTCTCGTTCCTCTGGGTATTATCGGGAGTGTCTGCCTAAAATCACCACAGAAAAGTACCGTAATGCCTCCCATCGGCCGGTCATTTTGCCTAATGTCCCGCAAAGTTCGGTCTACTGCTTCCACAGCCTTGCGATTTGCCATCGTGCACTCGTCCCAAATTATTATGACACAATCGCGTAAAACCCTAGCTTTGTCGCTATTGCGTGACACATTGCAAACCGGGCTTTCTGTTCGATCCAAGTCGATGGGGATTTTGAACATTGTATGTGCGGTTTTTCCTCCGGGCAATAATGTGGCTGCTATTCCTGAGGAGGCGACAGCAAGAGCAATCTTATTTTGGGTCCTTATTCGACCCAAAATAACTTTGGTTAAAAATGTTTTGCCTGTTCCACCGGGCGCGTCTAAAAACAGGATTTCCCCCAATGTATTATCTACACTGCCGCACACACGATCAAATATTTGACGCTGTTCCGTTGTCAAAATTGAGCAGCCGTTTTGCAGGGTTTCTGCTAATTCCACGGGATTGTAACTAATCTCCGTGGCGTACTCTCTGTTTATACGTTCCGCATCGACTGTCGGTGTGGGCATGCCGTATTGAGTGAGCGGGTTTCCTCCTATACTTATGACTATGTCTTGAATAGCCAACAACGATCTATTATGACAATTTTCACGTACTCGGTCAGGAATTTCACCATCACTGTTTTGCCGTACATGTCTCAAAAAATCTTCAGCAAACTTATCTTGATATTTTTGCCACAACTGCCCAGCATCCGCTAAGCCACAAAAGGTCAGTAAGATGGCAAACAGATGACGCAAGCGATGTGGACTATCGCTGACGCATGCCTCGGCTAAAGCATCATCCCAATGTTGATCTCCATCTAATAAATGACGTGCGCGGCAAGCAGCCTGGTATGTGGGATATTCAATATCATCCACTTTACGGAGCTCATTAAAAGAAGTTGGTCCTCGCACTACGTGCAGAAGAAGGCGTAAATAATAACACTCTAAATTATTCGGGTGTACAGTGTACACTCGTCCTATCACGTGTTCCTTGAAAACTCCAGGCTCGCCTTCCAGAGCAGTTCCACGTCTTCTACGGTTAAAAACACCTTGCTGCTTGTTGTATGTGTAATACGATGGAACCTCGTTATAAAGAAGGGATTTCGCGTAATTATCAGTTTGGCAGATGCGAAAGAATGCCATCAAAGTGGTTTGTCTCGGATTGTCTAACCTTTCTGTGACATTTTCAGACTGAAAATACACTCGTTGCCCGCCCTCAAGGTGTACATCGAGATGAATGACCGGTGGATGTCTCTCATGTATTGGGAAACTTAAAATACGCCAAACTGCCTCTGAGGAGCTAATGTATCGGCCAGATTGATATCTCGTGACTTCATCGTATTCATTGCGATTTCTCAGCGCGATCGTAGCTTGGTCACTACCTTTATTAATATATTTGCAAATATATTTAATGGACTCTACGCTATTGCATATTTCAACATTTATGTGAGCTTGAAATGTTTTAGATAATACTGGCGAATACGGCACCACCCATCTATTGTCCAAAACCATTTCTTGCCCACGGAACCTGGTAGTAGCTGTAAAACCACCTTGCGAGGATGATCTGCGCCGATACAACGGATACCCATTTTCCCCCGACATAGTCTGTGCTAAAAGTGCTCTAGGGTATTTTTTTGAACATGGTCCATCTTGCATGCATGGAGATTCCCTATTTAAAACACCACATGGCCCGTGAACCATGTGTGTCTTAAAGATGTCATGCAAAATTGGATCTTCATTTTGGTCAGGAAATTCAGCACTTATCACGGTGTCAACAGCCTCGGGACGAATTTTGTCTTCCAGCCACAGAAGAATGTGGGCGTGGGGTAAGCCACGCTTTTGCCACTCGACGCTGTACATGTAACATACAGCTGAACCAAATAATTTCTCTTTAGTAATGAGAATAATCATAACTTTGAGCTTCAAATGAAAAACCCTTGCAATTATGTCATGCCTATCGTATGACGCTTGTCCTGTGAGAAGTTCCTGACAAATTTCGTTCCACTTTGGATTCGTTGTGAACGTTATAAAAAGGTCCGGCCGGCCGTACTTACGGACGTAGCAAAAAGCATCTTGCGTTCTTTCGTGCATATATCGCGGACCGCCTGTAAAACTGGATGGCAAGATGACCAACTGCCCCAAGTTTTCGACGTTATTATCCGTTTGCATCGCGTCCCGCAAATGCACGTATTCTTCAGCGCGTAAACGACGTTGATTAGTGCGAATGTAAACTAAACGTTCCGTTTCTATTTTTGCATACATGTCCACAATAAATTGACTGAACAAACCACGAAATCGTTGCAAATAGACGAAACGATTGCGCCTTATTTGTAAAAGGTACGAATAATATTGCTGAGCCGATATTTTTTTATTCAAATTGGCTACCCTGGTAGTAGGGTTAACTTGGTAGAGCCCGAAATTGTACCCATCTTCACCATGACAATATATTAACGGATATTGCAGGGCGTCGTATGCTCGGTGTGTTTCATAAATGCGTTGAAGGCGATCGTCGCGAGTGCGCAATACGATGTCACGCCTGTCACACTCTTGGTCGACTAAAACAACTGCAACTTCATCTGTGACGGGTGCATTGTGTCTCCCGCGGTGTTCACCAACAGGACGTCTATCTGCGTTGATGATTATTTTAAAATCATTGCTGCCGGGCGGAATGGACTCCAATGCAGTTTTAAAATTAAGCACATACTGATTTACTTGATGCAGCATGTTCTGTAGTCCTGATATGAGGTCATTGTTAAGCTGTGGGAAATGTCGATTTCTGATATTGAGCTGTTCACTGTAATCAGATACAAAATAAATTTGTAGAAATTTGGGCTCATTTTCTGGCAGTAACGATCCGATGAGATGGTAAACTTGGCCTTGCACTTTGAAGGTAGGCATGAACGATCCCTCCGTTATTTGTTTTGCCCCAAAAGATGTCATCTGGAAAGCGCTGTTATATGAACGGATATTATCTAAAAAATGTTTAGATTGGCGGTGATCGCCATTTAGAAGGATTTTAATAAAATTCGGAGGATCTTGAAAATTTGTAATGAAAACTTTTCCACTTGAACAGCACATTCCATTTGTCTCTTTCTTCCATTTCAGAGCATCACAAAAACTGCAAATTTCGGTCATACCACCAACAGAGGCAAAGTCAGCGTAGTCAATTCTAGGTGAATACGTAAAACCTGCTTTTTCCTTATTGACCCAAGGTGTAATAATACTTGTTACATTATATTCCAGAGACTCATCAGCGTCTTCAGGTGTAAGTCTGTTCAGATAGTATCGATCTCGGTCAGCCTCAAGGCGAGATTGACGCTGTTCTGCTGTTTCTGCTTGTCGCACTTCATCTATTCTTTCCCTTTCGTACGCTAAATATCTTTCATCGTTCAACCGAGCGCGTACATAGTTATCTCTGGCTGACACTAATCTTTGTTCTCTATCTGAGAGAGATTCAGACTCGCGTGACAATGCGTGGCGCTCTCGGTCAGCTGATAACCGCGCTTCGCGATCCTCGATGCTCTCCTGAGAACGCAAAGTCGCTGCCCGAGTACTTTGGGTACCGGTAAAACGGGGTGAATAGGGATGCAGGGGTGAATCGGGACGAAACTTTAAAAGGGATTTTAACGTTGAAATAATATAGTTTGTTGCCAACAAGGGCACCTAATCGTAAATAATAATACAGTAAACACTTTAAAGTAATTTTTGCCAACAAACTATATTATTTCAATGATAACATCGCTTTTAAAGTTTCGTCCCGATTCACCTCTGCATCTCTATTCACCCCGTTTTACGGTACTCAGGCGTAACTCCCTTTCCGTAAAAGTCTCGGACTCGCGTGACAGTGCGTGACGCTCTCGATCAGCCGATAACCGCGCTTCGCGATCTTCAAGGCTCTCTTGAGAGCGTAAAGTCGCTGTCCGAGTACTTTGGGTACTCAGGCGCAAATCCCTTTCTGTAAAAGTCTCGGACTCGCGTGACAGTGCGTGGCGCTCTCGGTCAGCCGATAACCGCACTTCGCGATCTTCAATGCTCTCTTGAGAGCGTAAAGTCGCCGTCCGAGTACTTTGTGTACTCAGGCGTAACTCCCTTTCCGTAAAAGTCTCGGACTCGCGTGACAGTGCGTGACGCTCTCGGTCAGCCGACAACCGCGCTTCGCGTTCCTCAATGCTTTCTTGAGAGCGTAAAGTCGCCATCTGAGTTCTTTGTATGCTTAAGCGTATTTCCCGATCCGTAAAAGTCTCAGACTCGTGTGACAGTGCACAGCGCTCACGTTGAGCCGATAACCACGATTCACGTTCCTTTGAGCTCTCCTGCGACCGAGAAGCCACCGCAAGAGCACGCCGTATTCCAAGTCTAGACTCATGTTGGGAAGGAGTTTCTGATACGCGAGTTCTGCTGTACATTGCTTGGACCGCATTTAACCTCACTTCACGATTCTCTTCGGATTCTTGAGATCTAATTAGTCTAATTTTTTTAGCGCTTCGACTACATTGCGAAAGGTTTGATTTTTTTCTAGAAGGCATTTTCAAGAAAATATCGAAACAAATTAATTAATCAAACAAATTCGTATTGCTATGCAAATTCTTTAAACTAATAGGAAAGCTAAAATTAATAAAGTATTACTTATAATAAAAAAAACTAACGACTTTATTATTTACAAAACTTAATAACTACACCAATGAATAAAACAAACAGAATTGAATAATTAATTTACCTACTCTAGTCTTGACTCGAACGAATCAAATCCACTACCTACATACGACAACGATCGAATCGAAGAAAAGTAAGTAAGTAAAACGAACAACTTTACTTCGTAATTTGAACCGAACGAACCAACGAAACCAACCAAGAGACCAAAACCAAGACCAACCAACCAATCAAAACGATATTTTCAAAGAACGATAGGATGAAGTAAAGAACGAACGAACCAACAATATCTAAACTACAACAAATTTTCATCAACATGCTTGCATTGAAGTAGCTATAAACATAATTTTGGATGTAACTCTTCAATTGTGGTAAAACATTGGGCAAAGGTCATTCTTCTGCGGAAAGTCTTAACACCGCGATTCAGAAAATGACGTTAAATGAACAACGCCATCTATCGATCTCAAAGTGATACATTTAAATTATTACCCATGGGAAAACGTTTGATCAAACACTGTAAGCTATATAGCCTTCCAAAAGTATTAAATTAAAGAATTTAAAAAATAAATGAACATGTATCGTTTCATGTGAAATAACTAAGCTGTAACATGATATTTTGAAAGATAGGTAGCCACCACCACTGAACTAATAAACAACGCATTTGGAAAACTTTAATTTGCCAAACTTTTGATTAGATCATTGGGAGTTATATTCTATTCACAATGTTACGCGTGAAGTATGCGAAATTAACCTCACCAAAATAACAAAAGATCTCACAAACCTACATGAGTTTACGTTAGTATACCTTTCGGATCAATAGATGTCGTTACGTGTATGAACTAAGCAAAGAAAAGTTCTTCTTGAACACTTTAAATTCATTTATCTTTTGATTTATTGAACCGATTTCGATGAAACAAAAACTAAATGTAACTCTGAGTTACACACAATATTTGAGTATAAAATTTAACCATGTTGGTTTTGTACTTTTTACGTGATACTTTAACAAACATCTGTCACAGACAAACAGACAAACAGACAAAAATGACAAAAATGATAGAAATGGCATCTGTTGGTTATACTTTAACACACCAGCTATTTTTTTTTTAAATATTTGCATTGTACAGAAACGCCTCGTCTACAGATTTATTATATGTATAGATAGATTGATGCTATTTCCATTTACACGAATATCAACTGAAATTAAGCTGATTTCAAAAATTCGTAAAAGAAACTAATTTTAGCGTAAACTGAACTGTATGTGCTGCCATCAAAGTTCTTTTTCCAAAAAACTCATACGTGTTTACACGTTTGGAAACTAAAACGCGAAAGTAGTCTACATCTGTTGGACAATCAAGTAAAGTCAGATGAAAAAGGCTCCCGATCCTACCTACCCGTATGTCACAAAACTGAATATTAACGTTGCGTAGCAATTACATATTCATTTCTTTGTGCGATGTTGACAATTGCACGCGCCCATGTGTATGACTCCGGGATATTAGCATCATGTACTCTTTGAAGTACTTAAGGACATCTGAAATTCTGAATGTACAGTTTTCTTTGAATATTAAAGACGGATCTTGGAAATTTTGACGTATAACGAAATTTTAGTATTACCTTTTTTGTGTTGACTATTATAGCAGACATTGTCAAAAAAAATGACATAACATAACATCACGCCGGTATCCCCGAAGGGTCAGGCAGGGGTGTACCTATAGTACACCTACATTTTGCCAGCTATGTTTAAGGCCTTTTTTTTTTTTTTCTCTTTCAGGATCGGAAATCATCAAATGACTCCTTCCACTCTGGGTGGAGCGGAAGGGAGTGTTAGACTCTTACTGACTAAAACCCACCCGTGTTCCTTCCTTGGCCCTTTATGTTCCGGGTCAGCGGTACCCCTTATGGATGATTCCGCTTTCCCGGCAGGCTTGGGCCCTAGTGGACCCCCTCTATGATGCTGACATCTCTTTGAGGCGCGCGTGGAACACGTACGCGCCGTCCAGCACGGGCCTGGTCCTGATCGGACGGTGAGCTACCCATTACTCACCGCCCGCAGGCCCGCGCCTACGGTGGCCGGGAGTCGTCCCGCGGCTCCCGACGCCCGGAGCGTCCACCGCGGCGGCTTGGACGGGAGACTCTCTCCCTCTCCCGTCCCGCCACCTCCTTCGCTAGCATGACTGCTTCGCAGAAGGAGGCGACTGCCTCCCACTCCCCCTCGCCCCGGACCATGGCTTGAACCAAGGCCGGGCGTGAGAGATCGCCGCCGCTGCCGATCGCCTCTACGAGGACACGGCGGTACTCCGCCCATGCAGGGCAGGCCCCCACCATATGCTCCACCGTGTCCTCGGGGCGATCATCGCAGTGGTGACACCCGGGCGTTTCCTCCCGCCTGATGATGTGCAGGAACCTCCCGAAACTTCCGTGTCCGGTGAGGACCTGCATCAGGCGGTAGGTGAGGACGCCGTGACGCCTCTCTAGCCACTCCTCAAAGAGGGGTCTTACCGCCGCTATCGTTGCGTGCCCTGCCCTGGGTTGCGACAGTCGCTCTTTCCATGCCGCCATGAGATCGCGCCGGAGGTCCGTCAGCTCCGCCGCGATTTGCCGCGGAAGCGGGGTTTCCCCCCGGCGTAGTGCCTCCTCGCGCCACTCATACAGGCGCGCGAGGACTATCGCCTCCAGATCCCACGGCGGCAGTCCGGCAAGGAGGCTTGCCGCCTCGCCCGAGATCGTGCGGTAGCCCCGGATCAGCCTTACGGCTACCACCTTTTGGGGCGCGTTCAGATAGTGGGCGGCTCTCCACCGCAGTGAACGCGCCCACACCGGGGCCCTATATGTAGCCATGGACCGCACGACCCCCGCGTTAAGCCTCCGGCAGGAGGCGTTTGGACCCCTCAGGTTGGGCAGGAGCCGCTTGAGGGCGGCTCCAGTCCGTTCCAGTTTGGGGGCCAAACGTCGGAAGTGCTCCACGAAGTTCCACCGGCTATCGAGCACGAGTCCTAAGTATTTCATCGTGGACTCGACGCCGATGTGAACCCCTCCTGCCGTTAGTTGGGATCCCGATGGTGGCCTGTTCCGGGGCCCATGGAAAGACATGGCCTCGGACTTGTGCAAAGCCACCTCGAGACCCAACTGCCGGATCCTCTCCACGACTATCGCAACCCCGCGTGTCATCGCGTCGGCCGCCGCCTGATGCGACCTCCCCTGCGCTAGGACCAGCGTGTCGTCAGCGTAGCACACCACGCTGACGCCATCAGGGAGGTCGGCCCGCAGCACCCAGTCGTAACCGATGTCCCACAGGAGCGGCCCTAGAACCGATCCCTGTGGGACACCGCACGACATCTCTCGCCGGTTCCACTCCCCATCGCGACCGGGGTAGATGACGGCTCTGTCCGTCAGATATGCCTCGACTATTCGACGGAGGTAGGTTGGCACCCGGTGATACCGGAGTGCCTCCCCAATGCAACTCCAGGGCAGGGTGTTAAATGCGTTGGCGATGTCGAGTGACACCGCCACGACAACCCCGCCCCGAGACACTGCGTCCCCCGTCGTGAGGTCTCTAACGCGCATGATGGTGTCCACCGTCGAGCGCCCCTTGCGGAAGCCGAACTGACTATCCGCAAGATCCGGCCCCGTCCTCACCAGGTGCCCAACGAGGCGGCCTGCAATTACTCTCTCAAAGAGCTTGCCGACCTCGTCGAGCAGCACAATGGGCCGGTATGCGGACGTAGAGTCCGCAGGGCGCCCTGGCTTCCGAATGAGGACCAGCTTCCCCGTCTTCCAACGGAGTGAAAACTGGCCTCTCTCCATACATGCGCTTAAGAGCGCCTCCAGTCGAGGCCCAAGAGCCGTCGAGGCCAGGACCCAGGCTTTCCCTGGCAGGCCGTCGGGTCCTGGGGCGGTATTTTTGGCCTTCAGCCTACCTACCGCCACTCTCAGATCTACCTCGGTCACTTCAGGGGTGTCGTCGTCGTCCGCGTGGTCCGCTTCAGGCACCGCGAGTGGCGGAGCCATGGACGGGGGAGTATGCTCCCCCCGTGAAGGGAACAGAGCGCTCACCACCTCCTCCACCAGCTGGGGGCAGAGACTCTGCGTCAGCGGGGGGGCCCAGGTGCGGAGTTTATTCCGCACCATTTTGTAAGGGCGCCCCCATGGATCTCCGTTCAGAGTCTCCACCAACTCCTCGCGGGCCGTATGTTTAAGGCCTTTAAGTTATGTTATGTAATAGGAGGCGAGCCTGTTGGAATCAATGGGCATTAATCAAGACCCCGGGTTGCTTTTGAGCAATTCCAGATGGAAAAACCCAATAACACATTATCCGATCCGGGAATCGAACCTAGGACCTCGTGTTGAGCAGCCGTACTTGCGACTACTAGACTAACGTGGCAGGTAAAGCAAAAAAGTAGTAATACTAATTTGGGTTTTGTTCTCCATGATTGACGCAACCCTTATAAATAAAATGACTCCATTTTTTTCTGCCTGGCAAGGATTAATCTTCGAAGAAAAGAGATGGAGTCACAATTTGTTATTTCGCGCTACTGTTTAAACCTAACCTGAATGTGTCCATTCATTGAGAAAAGTACGGTACCCTAGACAAAACAGCCCTGCTTATAACAATAAATTAACTCAGCCTACTGGTCCACTTCTAGACATAAGCCTCTGGCACTGTCGTTACAAAAGGAAAAAAAACTCCCTTTCTAATACCATCCCCAACTACACAATCATCTTCCCTAGCTCTGCAAATATGCACAGTGTTGTAGAGGCGTTTTTAATAAAACTCTACCGTATCAGGACCATCTCTACATTATGTTGAGCACTCACAAAGCACCCTTTTGGCTCTATTTAAAGCGTTATCTGCTCTATGTTATCGGATTTACTTGTCGCTTGCTTTTTCCTGCGGGTTTTCATTGGGATTTATTTATATTTTGTGCGAGGAAAGTCGTTTCTTGGATGTGGGAGGTGGTGTTTCTTGGGGTGGTGTGTTAGGTATAATTTTAGCCAATTATATTGTTGTGGAAGTCTTAAAACTTTTTCCCGTAAAGAGAAGAAATTAGCATTTATTATCTATCTTCAGGTTTTCTAAGTCAAATTTTTACATGTTATTTTTCATCAACGTTAACCTTATCCAATGATGTATTAGATTGACCAAAAACATACAAAATGTTGATGTTGATCATATAAATTATCGACCCTGGGTTCTATTTATTGTCATTAATTAGAAGTAATAGAATCGCAATATCTAATTGGACTGTAAGGAATTATGAAAATGGTTATCTGTATTTAGTAGAATATTCACATTTAATGTATGAAACAATTCAGTCAAAATACTATCTCCCAACTATGTAAATCATTGAAAACTCGAATTACATAACGATGAATTCGTATTGCTAACAATATTCTATTTAATAATACTGAATACCCACCGAAGTTATTGAAAATCAATTAAACTAACTAACTTAACCACAATTTATTATTATTACCAAAACTGACTGAACTCCATACTTCCATACCAATACTAAAAAAAATATATTATTTAAATGGTAGGTAATCTCTGAAAATTCTGATCTTACTACCTAGAATCTGATTCTGATCTTCTGATTTTTCAGCGAAGCTGCGTTTACATGGCTCCCCTAATATACAATGCTTTGCCTAGGTCAATTACTCAACTACCCTTCTACAAGATAGTTTTTAATCGATAGATGAGTTCTTTCTAAAGTGTCCGTGTAAATTCTATACATTACAGCATTGATATATTTAACTGTTAACTAGATACATAAATTGACAAAATGTATACGTAGTAATTAATATCTTAAATGTATGAACGTGTACCTACTATTGCATGTTAAATATTGGCCAAATGTGTGTTACTAAATATTTTATATAAAAACTTCATAATATTTGATGCAATAAATGAATTGAGTTGAAAAAGCTTCAGTGATAGAAAGCTGAAACTGATATTTTGGAGTAACATAGAATTATTTTCATGTTAGAAAAATAAACGTCTCCTATGATAATCAGCATGCAGGTAAAACCACGGCTTATAGCTAGGTCATAATGTCAGCACTAGATGCTTCTCACGGTTTCAGTCGCATCCTAAGAAATTGTCTTCTTTTAGCAGGATAAAAACCATGCTGTATAGTATATCTATATCAAAGTCTAACTATAATAATATGACAAACATTAAAATCCGTCGAATCGTCAAAACATTACCGAGTAACAAACTAAAAACCAAACTTACAATTTATAATACTTACTATTCACTGCATAAAAATAAATGAATGCCGTCAAAAAGATTTTTCCCAGCGGCAAACTAAAGTCGGAAAAGTTCACCGAATGAATTGATAACGTTGAACGAATGAACTAAGTTTATTTCGACGGCCGCGGTGCAGTAAAATGTATAAGAATTATTGCAAATTCATTTTAAGTTGTATTCGTTCACATTTTAATGAAAATTGCAGATATTGTAGAGAGAAAATTTAAATTATTTGGCTTCAATACGAACGTGGTAATGGAACGGTTGATTTCATTCAATTTTAATTTATTAAAGAACGGCTGATGCAGCTGACTGCCTCACTGATGTAAACGTGTGGTCGCAAACGTGATTTCTGTGCATGGGGCCCTGGTTCCCTGGTTCTGGTTCCTGGCCTGGTTAGGGGTTCGGTTCCAACAACGTCATCATTATGTCTAACCTTTTCCCAACTATGTTCGGGTTGGCTTCCAGTCTAACCGGATGCAGCTAAATGCCAGTATTTCACATAGAGCGACCGCCTATCCACAACCCAGTTACTGGGCAACATGATACCCCTTGGCAAGACTGGTAGTCAGACTTTCAGACTTCTGACCACCCGTAGTGACTATCAAATATCTAGGATGACAGCCGGAACCAACTGCTTAACGTGCTTTCAGAGGCAGTGAGTGGTTTCGGTATGTAATGGATCTCATCCACGGACTGACCTCGGGAAGCGTTGCTTTACCTTGGAGATCGGCCCGTGCGGCTGTCATTATTTAGCCGCGAGCCGTCGTCCCCTACATACAACAAGTAAAGTATATTTTGTTCTTTCCGTGTGTTTTTCACGTAAGTGTAATAGTAATACATTTATAATAATACGTATGATCATTTTGATCATAAATATTTCTAACATAATTGATTATCTTTTACACACTTTTATCTTTTGAAACGCTCTCTCTGTAAAAACAAAGTAAAAGAACTTTGTTTTTACAGACGGAGCGGTAAATATTTTTCAGCCACCGCACGGCACTTAAGGGAAAAACATGCTATTTAAAAAGTTTCAACACAAATACAAAGATTTTTCCTCTGTTAGATTAACTTTGCCTTCAAGGTCACGGTTGATCAATCTGGTTGAAAAACAATAATATTCCTCTGTTTGTACCAATCAAGGCTTCTTCTCATTAATTGAAACTACAAACATTGATCTACACGTCTTTCTACATCGTTCTCACATGCACAATTTGAACATGAATGATTTAAACAATATTTTGTTTTAAAAGACTGTGCTTGGATTTGTTTGCCTCTATAGGAACTAATAAGAATCAAAGGTACGTAACTAGTAAGATTTTATTAAAATAAATGTTTGAGTTTGATCATCATGCTAGCTTTTCACGTACTAAATATTTTAGATCACAAACTGTAGTTCAGTATTTTCTGTTTGATATTTTACTTTTTCATTAGTCTGTGATGTTGTAGATTATCTAAGAAAACCACGTAAGCGACATGGTTTTTTTTTGGCGATTTTCTGGGGCTTAAAATGCAGGGTAGGACTGGTAACGCGAAACTCGCGCGGGATGCGGGACCCGGCTGCACGCGTCGATTGTTTTAATGATCAGAAGGTCACGCAACTAACGCAATAAAGTATTTGAATTTGAAAAAACGCAACTCCTGCATACAAGTTAGTTGACACAATAGACGCGGGTGAATTTCGTCTTCCATCCTACGCGGGGTTCGCCTCATTTTGACCAGGGCTCATACTTCATGGCTCTACCCTGTTCCCACAACGACATTAGTGTATCATTATTTCATGATCGCAGCTACATATATTGTAATAAATTACAAAGCGTAAATTTTATGACACGAAACCAAACGTCAAAACTCACACAAAAGTACACCCGCAACTCAACTGCTAAAATATTATACAGGTCAAACAACTCTCAGCTGCATTCTGAGCCATTCACTTTGAATAATTGAATCAGTCTGACGGTACCCCACGGAAACCTACGAACCCCACAGAGCCCACGGACCGTACCTGCTGTTTTACAATTCACTTGGTAATTATTCAGACGAGAATCGCCCGGGGAGCCGGTAGTTCATGAGACGTCACTAGCTGTGCTTTGTGCATCATTTATTTGGTAACTTTGTGATCGTTTTGATGTTTCGAATGAAGGTGGTAATTAATTATTTTGCTTTTTGAGTTAGTGTGAGATGGAGCAAAATATTTTCTTCTTTGTGTATCTGTCCTATATAATGTTGTGTGTTGGCATATGGGGTACCCACGGGAATGTCGTGATAGAAGTGTGACTAGACAGCGTGGTTGGTAAGGGCTGACTGACCTCGATGTGCGAGTCCTAGATATCGTCACTGAGACAGGCTTTTTTATTGCACCCGTGCTATAATTATTGCGAGGTGTTGTTGAATGTTGACAATATTTAGTGGGAAAAGTTATATCCCTTATTCGAAATTCATAAAAAATACAATTTGTATTAATAGAAATTCTATCAGAACTCAACATATTATAGGATTTTTTATTTTATTTTTAAATTAAAGGCCATAATTTTTAACCATTTCTTTTTCCAGAACTTCTACGAATTTAATAAGTCCTAAATTATCATACGGACGGCTAACGAGAAATACGTTTTACTACGAAATTAGACCGCTCCATTCATTCATTCAGTTGTTCAGCACTAAATCTAAAGCTGAGTACACACAGCGCGCTGTTCGTTGCGGAGCAAAGCTGTCGTTCTGAATCTCTCGTACAATTAGTTGCTTTGTACCAAGTGGAGTTGGCAGACTATTACTAAGTTGTGACCCCATTTTATGCTGATACGGAATGTGCTGCCATATGGTGTGATAAAAAATATCTGTTTATTTTTTTTTTTTCAGATGTCGTGGTATGTTGCTTAGATGTAAGTTCGACGTCAAAGTGTACAGACATTGCTTACTCCTTTGGAGTATACAGACATATTTAACATTCCTTCTACGTAATACCTAATACATGCGAGTGTATGTTACCATCATCGTCCGTATAATTGTATATGTTCAAATTGTATGTTTGTGATGTAACTGTTTGTTCCTCTGGCACGTCGCTGAATGGATTTGAATAAAATTGCATACAAGTACACTATGATCTGGATTTACACATGAGACTTTTGATTTAATGAAAATGAAAACAAATTAAATGATGAAAAAAAAAAATGTTTTAGTTATTTGTACGATTAATGACATAGTATTTTTTTTAACGAGACAACTGTTTTTGAAGTGTGAAATTAAAATATTGGTAAGTTATTATTCTTAAATCGCTGATCATTTTAATTATTTTGTTGACTTAAGTACTTTTAATTATCTTTATAGCTTAATTGAAGTGCCAGCTACAATATGATTTTTTATGGTACCCATTCAACGTGTAGTTTTTTTTATTATTTGTAATACAATGACAAATTTTGGGTAAATATCGAAAAACCCTTAAATTTCAAAAGTCTTGAAAACTTTCGGCCATACATATGGGGGGTTCAATGTGTTGCATATTGTCCCCCCTTACAAGTAACCCTAACCCTGTAGTTGTGGCCTAACTACAAGTAACCCTGTATAAAGTAGCTTTCCTAGAATGCGAGTGAAGCCGCGGGCAACAGCTAGTTATATATTATTGACTTGAAATACAGATATTATTTATTGGCTAAAAAATCAACCTGTCTAGCTTATTCCTCACTGTGTTGGGGTCGGCTTCCAGTCCAACCGGATGCAGCTGAATACCAGTATTTTACATGGAGCGACGGCTTAAGGCTGACCTCCACAACCCAGTTACTGGGTAAAACGATACCCCTTGGTAAGACTGGTTGTCAGCCTTTTTGGGCTTCTAACTTCCCGTGACGCGTCAAAGATCTACGAATGACAGCTAATAACTTATTGACAACTACACATAATCTTTTTTCTCCTCTTAAGAAGATTTCCAACCACATTTTTACCCCAAACACTATATTTATAAGGGACATATTGCAACAAATTGCATATTTATGAGGCTCGCTGAGAAATGTGGTGGATGATAAATATCTGGCGGATGTGACGTCACGACACAAGCTTCCTCTGCAGGTGAACTTAGCGCGTGAGAGGAAGAGGTTTAGATGGTGCGGGCACGATACGATTACGATTATGATACGACTGCTAAATGATGATCACCTCCCAGACAACAACCAGCCACACAACAAGGCATGATGTTGATAACATCATACCTTGTTGTACACATAATATGTGTTATGGTTTGTGTAGCAAGACAAGACATAATAGATACATACATACATAAGGTTATTAGACGGAAAACAAGCCGCCGCCGCCGGTCAGATTTCTTGCCATCCCAGAGACAAAGTAAATACGCCAGCAACCTTTAACCTTTAACCACAGACGTACGAATGACATTAATCGCCAAAACCGTTATTCGTTCATAACTTGAACTTGTTTTTTGCGCGGGAACACGTTCACGCTATTTTATCTAGTTTCCTAGCTGCCAAAGACGCTTGCGCGGCGGAAGAGAGCGGACCCGTAAACGTGTGGTCAGTGATAATGTGATATTTTTAATGTTGCATTTTTTATTATTTTTTTAGTTATAATGAATCGTAAGCGATGCAACACTTTGCCTTTTTTGTTTTTTTTTAGGGTGGGAAATCATCAAATAACTTCTCCCGCTCTGGGCGGAGCAGGAGGGCGTGTCAGACTCTTACTGACTAAAACCCACCCGTGTTTCTTCAGTTGCCTGTGCCAGGGGCCACGGTAACCCTTTCAGACTTTCCCGCAACCCCATTTAAAAATGTACAGCGAGATCCAGTTAGCAGTCATTCTTTGGAAGAAAAAAATGAAGAGGATACACTATTGTTAACACCAGCAGCCTGTGACACATTTTCGGAACACTTTTCTGATGATGGCATTCCGTTGTCATATTGGACGAGAGGCAGAGAGGTTGTGCAGTGCGCCGACTTTCTTGCAGTGCTCAAAACCGATCTGCAATAATTGCCTAAATAGGATATTAACTACAAATGGGATTTTGATCCCTGAAAACTTTTATAATTATCTAAGAAAACGAAGAAAAAATGTTCCTATTGTTAATAGTTTTTTAATGTTAATTTTAAAGTTTGTTTATGTGTTTTCTCAACCTCGAAGCATGTTGATTACTAAGTTTTTTCTATGAATATTTTTACGGTTATATTTATTTCTGCAAATTCTGTTTAAAATATTGTATCGTATAGAAGCAATAGAAACATGAAATACTCTGATGAGTGGCTCAGAGATTTTTATAAACAGAGACGAATGTCATTCGTACATGAGTGGTAGTTTTACAAAATTACACGCCAGTGGTTGAACGTTAAACTAGGACAATGTGCCTGGTAGCGGTGAATACTACGTAGAACGAGCCTCAGATCATATCTGTGTTTATATGATCTGAGGAACGAGCTCTGTCTGTCTGTGTTTGATATAATTTTAGATTGACAATGTAGGTACAATTTAATGCCACATTAAAACTTCTACTTAGTTAACTAATAAGAGGGACTAGAGAGGGGCTCGTGGCTAAGTAATAACAACCGCACCGGTTGATCGATCAGGTTACGCTATGCTTGCCGCGGTTTTCCGTGGATGGGTGACCACCTTAACGTACCAAGATCCCTCCGTACCTCGGATAGCTCGTTGAGTCGTTGCATTTCACTGGGAAGTAACTATACTTCTCTAAATAGATCTTTGAATAAACTATTATTCAACGATCTTTCACGGTCGTTACGGGTAGTCAGAATCCTAAAAGTGTGACAACCAGTTCTACCAAGATGTACGTAGTCACCGCATGTAAAAGACTGGCCATAACGTATTTGGACGGAGGCGAGGCAGATTCACTTAGTTTACTAACAAGACAAGTTAAATAAAAACAATTAAATGTGCTCACAATAAACCCGAAATAGTTCTACAAACCTGAAGCATTTTTCTCATAGTTGTATGCAGAATCTAGAGAATGATCAGCTTGCCGTCTATCAAACCATACGACGCTACTGTCTGATCCACGCGACTACTCCAAAATACCCATATTTAACTGTGAACAGCCTTCAGATTAGACTGTATTATTTAATCACAAGCCATTTAAAACCTTTTACTGTAAGTTTATTAAAATTAATCAAATTAATTTCGCAGGCCGGAGCCTGGATTTGAGCCCTGTTGATGACACTAAGCTCACCCACTATTACATGGTATTCAATCATATTGGTGTACTATAGGTACATATCTGCATGACCCTTCTAGGAACACAGGCGTCATGTTATCCTATGTTTATAAAATTAACTATTAATTAACTACAAATAAATCAGTCGACGACTACCTTAATGTTGAACACTTTTTATTCCAAGTCGTTAGCTCTAAAACAGTAAGAGTTAAATATTTCAGTCGGAGAATGAAATATTGCTGCTGATATATTATTCATGTTATATTTTTAATATACTCGTGAATAACACTAATATATCCGTTAGTGAGAGATGAAGTGATACTATTTGTAGGATTTATATTCAATGATATATTTTGGGATTTTACTAAGAAGTAACTATACTTCCATAAACAGATCTTTGAATAAACAATTATTCAACGATCTTTCACAGTCGTTACGGTAAGAAGCCTAAAAGTCTGAAAGCCAGTCTTACCAAAGGGTATCGTGATACCTACCCGTATCGTGATAACAACGGTGCAGGTCAGATAGGCAGTGGCTCCATGTAAAGTACTGGTGTTCAGCTGCATCCAGTTAGACTGGAAGCTGACCCCAACAAAGTTGAGAAAAGACAGGCAGATGATGATGATTGTGTTTTTAGGGCTTGCATTTGCAGTTGCAGAATCGACCGGGACGTGTATAAATGTATTGGAGAACATGATTTTCAAGTACAAAGTTAAGTTTGATTTTGGGATAAATTAACCCCAACTAACTTCGGAACCCTTCACTGTGCGTGGTGCGACATGCACTTAGCCGGTTTTATTTCATTTAAGCGAACAGAAAGATAAAAAATTAACACTTCAGAAACTGGGTCACGCTAATATACTATGCAGCTCACAATAAGGAAACACCCAGATGATATATATTAAGATCATTCTTTCTTATTAGCGCTATCGACCCAATAAATCTACTACGAAGCTTATCCTTGCCGGGTAGATGATGACAGGGAAGGAAGCACGAAACTTTACAGACAAGTAAAAAATAAGGTATTAAGGAACGCAATAATAATGTTGTGCGAATCTCGTAGGTAAAGAGTGAGTCAACATAGTACTTGCTAGTCAAAAACACAAACTATATGAATTGAAATTGATATCAGAAAACTTTTCTTTATACTTAACTTTAAATTATATGTCATGCAAACCTAACCTAAAGCAAATCATTTAAGCCCTAGGCTCTAGCGGGACATTAATTATTATTATTATATATTTATTTCAAACACAACCGATTCATATTTTTGTAAGTAACACTTATAAAAATATGTTACTAACATTTCTCATAAAACTGAAATAAAACAGTATAAAATAAAATTTAAACTAATACTAATTCAAAAATCTATAACAATGTCCGCTTCCCGCTGCACCAGACCTGCAGCTGTGCATACAGGTCTAGTGCCCCAGGAACGGGCAATCAGGCTTGTCCACTATCACCTTGAAAATGCTGTTGGTGCTCATACGAATCCTTCGCCACAGGGATGCTGTTCTGTTCCGCATAATAGCTTGAAAGCTGTCTGTATCTGCTTCAGCAAACATGCCTGACGCGCTATCGAACCGCGGGAACCCCAACAGTATCCTAAAAGCGTTACTATACTGTACATGAAGAGCGTTGTAGGGCTTCTGCGTATGTCTAACCCACAGGCTGCACGTGTAGAAGGACTGGCAAAACGCCTTGAATAGCGTGAGCTTCACTTCTTTCGTACATCGTGCAAACTTACGAGCTAGCATATAACATCGGATCGACAACGCTCTTCGCTCCCTTTCTATTTCACTGTAATCATTAAAGTCCTTATTTACAATTTGGCCAAGGTACCTAAAATACGACACCCTTTTTAGTGGTACGCCATACAGAAATACCGGAGGAACTGTCTTAGGCTTTATAGTACCTAAACACCACAAGCTCACTCTTCCGTACATTGTACAATAAACCATGAGAAGTGGCGTATCTCTCATCTCAAGCATCCGTCTGAGTCCATCAATCGAGGGACTCAGCAACACCATGTCATCTGCATAGCATCTATTTGACGGCACGGTTGGCACAGTGGTTAAGCGATTGACTGCTGCGTTACGTGTTGCGGGTTCGATTCACGCACGGAACAAATATTTGTATGACCTGCAAGTAGTTGTTCCGGGTCTGGCTGTTTGTGTGTGTGAGTTTCAATGTTTGTAAACGCACCCATAATACAGAAGAAATTCCTAGTGTGGGGCAACGTTTTTAAATAAAAAAATAACAAAAACTATTAATAATCTGACCATCAATAGAGCATCCGATACCAGTGCTGCTGAGCTCCTCGATCAACTTGTTGACGTATAGACTGAAAAGTGCCGGGGAAGTCAACCCTCCGTGTCTCACCCCACACCCCAACCCATACGCCCCAGACAGAGCACCCAAACATCTGACCTGGTTGATTGGTGGTCATACCAGTAGCCTAAGAGCTTAATGAGCTCATTAGAAAGACCTTGCTCACACAATTACGACCATAAGATACTATAACCAACCAGAGGGGCAATTCCCGTATTTTTAAGAACGTTCGCATTCTAACCTCCGTGTCAACCTGTCAAAAGTTGTATAGCGTTTACCTACATTTTTGACATTAGACTGTCGCTGAGATGAGATTGCGACTTGATTTTGAACGTTGTTAATTACGGGAATTGGCCTTCAGGTCAAATGCCTTGCAGAGGTCCAAGAAAGCAGCATACACAGATGTATTTCTATCTGTATAGTACCTGACCGTGTGCTTGAGCGCTAGAATAGCGGTTTCCATGGACAGCCCAGCTTTAAAACCGAATTGTGCACTGGCACCCCGCATTGGTCATTATGTGATTTGAATTTGGAACCTCAACTGAGAAAATGGTATGAAAACTTTTTTCTATTAAGTACAGCTCGACCAAAGAGTACTCACATAGGTTTTAATTGCCGTCGACGAACAAAATGATCAGTTGCTTTGGCGCGTACCTCCGCGTTCGAATGTTGGAATGGGCTGAATCCCTATTGACGATATTATGTATTGGGGTTTTGATGAAATTGCATAAGCCTGCATTTTAAAAATCGAAAACCCGACAGGCAGTAAGTTATTTCAGTTCAATCTTAGATATGATGCCACCAACTGCATCAGATTGCTTGAAAAGTGAACTTGTTTTGAAACTTAGTTGCATTCGGGTTTTCTGATTTTGTAATTTTTACTTTTAGTGTGTTATACTTTTGGAATCGTCTCTTCAAGTCATTTATTTTGATACCCTACATAGTCATGGTACAAATTTCAAGACCTTTCTTATTGCCGTCTAAAATCCAACATTTTGATTTTATAAAAACAAAAACTAGCCTATAACCTTCGCGCAACCCAGACGAGTCGATAAACACCTCACGTGGCCATACCCGTCCGGCTGTTAGGATGCTTCGTGGGTAGAAGAGTTCTACATACAAAAATACATAGATACGTACGCATGAAAAACATAACTCTGTCTTTGCTATCACGTTGGGTAAATCAAATATCAAAATGCACATAACTAGGTATTCCCCGGCTATTTTACATTACCTCGCGAAAAGTAGTCTAATCTCCTCAGGGATATAGGTGCCTTCGTCTTGGACGAGCTGGAATGCCTCTCTGCACTCAGGATTCTAGTCTTAACTTAACTCTGAGCTCCCTTGCTGCGCTCGGGAGCCCTAGGATCCTTCGCTGCGTTCCAACTAAAAATAGCGCGTGCGACATTAAGTCACTACTTTATCCCATAATTGCATAACCTGCTATTATAACGCTACATTTTATATGTGTTTTATAAAGATAAAATTGTTTTTAATCGAAATTTTTAATTTTCTCATAAAATAAAAAAAATCTTCAATTCATAGTGTTGGTTTTCCCTATACCATGGAACGCCGACATTTAACCAGAGAAGAGATATTCAGAGTAATTGGCATGCTGGAAGCGGGCAAAACATCAAAGCGTCATATCTAGATTATGGTCTCGCTATCGGAACACTGGCGAGGTGGCTCAGCCACACACTGGGGATATTCAAATTACCACCACAAGACAAGACCGATTTTCACAAATAAAGGCGAAATTTTACCTACTGGTACAACTTAGCAATTGGTTATAAAATTACAGTCGGAACACCAGGTGCTGGTGAGCAATCAAACTGTAAGGAAGAAACTGCCCGAATTCAACCTTCATGCTCGTAGACCACTTCAAACTCTAGCACTACGACGAGCCAATCGCGGACTACGAATACAATGGGCAAATGAACATTTGGCTTGGGACGATTGCCTGAGGGCTAGAGTGTTATTCTCTGATGAATCCCGATTCGGATTTCATCCAGATTCATAAAGAATACGTGTTTGGCAAACACCTGGACGTGTGAACCGCTTACGAAATTTTTGGGAATTCCATCCATACCAAGGTGGAACAATAATGGTATGGGCGGGAATACGCCGGCGGGAGGACCGACCTCGTTTGGGTTCAAGGCAACTTAACTGCTGCAAAATACCGCAACGTGCCACTGGAACCTGTAGTCCGACCACACTGGTTGCAAATGGGTCCAGATTTTATGCTTATGCATGATAAATGCCCGCCTATTTACGGCTCGAGTGGAAACGCATTGGCTGCAGCAACATAATATGGCAACCCTGGACTGGCCCGCGCAGTCCCCGGATTTAAATCCAATAAGCACGCGTGGGATATACTCCAACGAAGGTCTTTACAAAATCTTACCGAAAGTCTGGTGATAGACGGTGAACTTTTCATGCTTCTTCGTCGAACCTAGGAGCTTTTCCCAGAAGGAGATATCGATAATCTCATTTTGAGTATGAATAATCGTCGCAGATGTGTTATTAACATCCGAGGTGCTTTTACAGATTATGAAAATTGATTTTGTAATCAATTTAATTTGATTTATTTATTTAATTTTAATTCTATTATTTTTTTAGTAAATTATTTTATACATTGATAACCTTTTCTTCTTATTTCTCCTACAAAAGTCATTCTTTTTTTAAGTTAGATTTTTATTTATTTTCCTATTATAGTATAAAATACGGCGCATTTTGATATAAGTATTGTGGCGACACGTACTATGAAAGTGTGAGAATGATGACACCGCAAGGTGTGAGTGTTTGCGTTGTAATACAACTCAGTTAATAAAACCAGTTGATATCTAACGTCCGAGTGTTTCACTTGTGCCCCTTGTTTTCTAATCACTCACGACATAGACATACATACACGCTACATTACATTGGTGACCCCGACGTGATTCCTGCCTGATACGATACGTGCCGTGAGAAGATATCAACTCGCCATGTTTCCTATATCGGGAAAACAAGTCGCAGCCCCAGCTACGGAACCGACGCCGACGATAGAAAAACGCGACTCAGATCGAGATGTTACATGTAAGATGGAGGAAGGACAAGGTGAATTAGCAGCAATCAGCGTCAGCTCTCGCATACCAGAGTTTTGGACTGCAATGCCGAGACTGTGGTTTTTCCAACTAGAAACCATAGTACGCCCGCAAAAGTTAGGAGACGCAGCGAAATACGACCTTGTTATCACCAAATTAGGATGCGAAACACTGCAACAAATCAGTGATATTTGTTTTTCACCACCTGAAAACAACAAATACGATGCTATAAAGGAGCGGCTCTTGCAGGTGTATGAAGAAAGTGCAGACAGACAGTTCCAGAAACTAGTAAGTGAAATGGAGTTAGGTTCACAAAAACCGTCACACTTACTACGGCGCATGAAGGAACTTGGCCGAAATACCCAAGTTTCTGATAAAACCATCCATAGTTTATGGCTCTCAAGGTTACCATCTGCAGTACGAGCTGTTTTGACCGTGAGTCAAGATCAGACGCTGGACAATCTCGCGAACATGGCAGATAAAATATTGGAGAATATGAAGGGAGAACAGATTGCCGAAGTCCATAGCTCCGGTAGTCAAAACCAGTTTCCAGTCAGTGATTTGGTTACTCAGATACATAAAATGAGTTTGGAAATTGCATCACTGCGCGAGGAGGTGAAGGACAGGCGACAACAATACCGACGCAGCCGTTTTCGAGGGTATGGCCGTGGACGAGGAGGATTTCGAGGAAGAGCGCATTCCAGATCATCGTCAAGACCACGCATGACTCCAGAACATCCAAACTGGTTGTGCAGATACCACTTTCGTTTTCGTGAGCGAGCTCGAGCCTGTGAAAAGCCGTGTGCCTGGAAAGCGCCATCTCGGTCATCTTCACCGGAAAACTAAGTGCGGTACGGACATCGGCGGTGGATCACGTAACTAACAAGAATCACCGTCTTAGTGTATTCGATAGGGAGACTGGAATTACATTTTTAGTGGACACAGGCGCTAATATTTCGGTGGTACCAGTAACACGTAAGCAGAAGCTGTCCGGTGAGTGCTCGAATTATAAACTTTTTGCCGCGAATAATAGCGAAATTAAAACTTATGGTGTAATAACAATACATTTAAATTTAAATTTAAGAAGGTGTTATCGATGGACATTTGTAATTGCAGACGTAAGCCAACCTATTTTAGGAGCTGATTTTTTAGAGTTTCATAATTTATTAGTAGATTTAAGAAATAAGAAACTTGTTGACAGGGTTACTAACTTGAATGTTGTTTGTTCTATAACTAATTCTTCGCAGGCACCAATATGTACGATTATGGATACACACGCGCTTTATAATTTGTTGAAAGAATTTCCTAATATAACAAAACCAGTTTCGTTTAAGGAAACACCTACTCATGCCGTTTATCATCATATTGAAACTACTGGTCCACCAATTTACGCGCGGGCGAGGCCATTGCCGCCAGATAGGTATAGAAGGGTTAAAGAGGAGTTCCAGGTAATGCAAGAGATGGGCATATGCAGGCCATCGAAAAGCCCTTGGGCTAGTCCGTTGCACATAGTACCTAAAAAAGGAGGCGAGATAAGACCAGTAGGTGATTATAGGAGACTAAACGCTGTTACTATTCCTGATAGATACCCTATTCCGAGACTAAGGGATTTTACTTACCTGTTAGCAAATAAAAAGATATTTTCGCGGATAGACATAAATAGAGCTTACCATTGCATATTAAATCATCCAGACGACATTCCCAAAACGGCGATTATTACACCTTTTGGATTGTTTGAGTTTACTAGAATGATGTTTGGCATGCGAATTGCTGCGCAAACGTTCCAAAGATTTATGAATTGTATTGTTTTACAGGGATTTGACTTTTTATTTTCTTACTTAGATGACGTCATATTGGCAAGTAATAGCTTAGAAGAACATAGGGAACATTTAAAATTAATATTTGAAAGATTTGACAAATATGGTATAACTATAAATTTAAGTAAATGCGATTTTGGTAAGGAAGAAATAGAGTTTTTAGGCTACAAGGTAAGTACAAACGGTATCCATCCATTAGAGAGCAAAGTAAAGGTTATTGAAAATTTTCCTAAACCAAAAACGGTAGAAGAACTACGTAGATTTTTAGGGATGATCAATTTTTATAGGTCACATTTACCCAAAGCCGCAGAAAATCAAACTATATTAAATTCATTTATACATGGTTCAAAGAAACGCGATAATACTGTAATTATGTGGAATGAGTCAGCTGACAAAGCATTCTTGGAATGTAAGCGACAGTTACAACATACTGTAACATTGGCGCATCCGTTGCCCGATTGCGAGTTAGCACTTTTTACTGACGCCTCAAACACATGCATAGGTGCGGTTTTGCAACAATTTGTTAATAATGAATGGCAACCATTAGGTTATTTTTCCAAAAAGATCACGGATTCCCAACAGAAATACTCCACATATGATCGTGAATTATTAGCTGTTTATATGTCAATACAATATTTTCAAAATTTAATAGAAGGGAGACAGATAATAATCTTTACAGATCATAAACCTTTAACATACGCCTTTACTAAAAAGAACTGTGAAAAAGAGGTAGCTAGGAGAACAAGGCAATTATTATATATAAGTGAGTTCACAACAGACATACCTCTTTAACTGTTCTGTGTACGTTACATATCAGGTGAACAAAATGTAGTCGCGGACTGTTTGTCACGAATAGAAAGTATATCAGGTCAAAGTGTAATAGATTATAATGAATTAGCAGAAGAGCAGAGTAAAGATAGAGAATTACAAGAGTTAGTCAAGGACAATACGCAATTTAGGGAAATTTTAGTACCGACATGCGATAAGTCAATTGTTTGTAACATTAGTGGAAAGAAAGCTCGTCCTTATTTAACAGAGAAGTTTAGAAAAAATAAATAAATAAATATCGTCTGACATTGCACACAGCACCATCTAGTTCCAAGTTAAGCACTTAAGGCTTGTGTTATGGATACCAGATGGTTGATACACTACTTAAATACATTTTTTTTTCGTAAATACATACATATTATAAATATACATCCATGACTCGGGTACAAATGTCCATATTCATCATACAAACATTTGCCCCTACCGGGATTCGAACCCAGGACCATTTGGTTTCGCTGACTACACTTAGCCACTGTAGCCACTACACCAAACGTGTCGTCAATCGTCGTCGTGTCGTGTCGTAAATGCTTATAATATAATCCATAATTTAAGCCATCCCGGTATTCGCACTAGTAGAAAAATGGTAGCAAATAGATATTACTGGCCAGGTATGAATAAAGAGGTAGGACAGTGGGCGAAAACATGTATTGAATGTCAACGTGCAAAAGTACAACGCCATAACAAATCCGAGTTAGGTACTTTCCCACGATGCCAACGCTTCGAACACATACATGTAGATATAGTAGGTCCGTTACCTAGCACACCTGAAGGCTATAGGTATTTAGTCACGGTTATAGATCGGTTCACTGGGTGGCCAGAAGCTTTTCCTATAAGAGATATACATGCGGAAAAAGTAGCAAAGGTTATATACAATGGGTGGATAAGCAGGTTCGGATGTCCTATCAGGTTGACAAGTGATCGAGGAACTCAATTCGAAAGCAATTTGTTCCAGCAACTAATGAAATTATTTGGAATAAATAAAATAAGAACAACTAGTTTTCACCCAGAGAGTAATGGAAAAGTAGAAAGGTGGCATAGATCTCTTAAGGCAGCCCTTATGGCCAGAATGAGTGAATCAAATAATTGGTTAATAGAGTTAAGTACAGTATTGTTAGGATTAAGAGTAGTTCCACGTGTAGATACTAGTGTTAGTGCAAGCGAAATGGTGTATGGTACAAACATAAGAATTCCAGGTGAATTTTTTGAAAGTAGCAAACATAATTTTAACGACGCACAGGATTATGTTAAGCAAATTAGGAATACAATTAGCAAATTAAGACCTAAATCGATACGTCAATATAATTCTAGGAATATTTTCGTACATTCAGATTTGAAAGAATGCAATCAAGTATTTGTTAGAAACGATACGGTAAGAAAATCACTTCAACCACCTTACGATGGCCCATACAGCGTCATAAGTCGTGGTAATAAAAGTTTTGTTATACAAATGCCAAATAGGAAGGTTAGGATTTCTATCGATAGATTAAAGCCAGCCTATATACTGCAACATTCAAGTAAGGAACCCCAATCAGTAAGTAAGTCTTTATTAGATAAGATAGAAGATAAGCAAATTAGTAATAAATCAGAAATAACATTAAGTAAGCGAAGCGTTTCCTTTTCAAATAGCGATAAGTTCGTACCTCGTACCACACGAAGCGGGCGAGTTACGAAATTACCAAGTAGATACTTATAAGCGATGCATATTTTTATGTAGGTCACAGCCACAACGCAATTTACTTACTTAAGATATTTGTTTCATTTGCTAACAAACCTCATTGAAAGTACATTACTTATCTTATTTCATTAATAAAAAGTAAAAATTATTTTCAAGATGGGTAAAACTTACAGTAAAAATGAGGAAATAATTATAGCTCAAAATGGAGCTAATCAATTGGATTTTACTAATGTGGAAAGACACATAAAAAATCATTATTACATAACTTTTACAGTTCTATTGTTAATTATAATTATTTTATGTTACTTGTGTTGCGGTAAATGTACTGGGAAAGTAAAGAAATGTTTTAGGAAGGAGATGGATAGTGTTATTCAAAAACGAATGCAGCAGGTTTAAATAGGTATGTAATTTATAAACATAGATGTATGTTCTTAACCTACTTAAAAATGTTCATAACTAAATAAAGCTAAATGATAATGTTCTTGTTTTTTCTCATATAATGTTCTTAATGTAACAAATATTGTATAATTTTAATTACAGAGAATAACGAGCAGCATTTGGAACACAAAGAAACTTGTACTTATCTATAAATTAATGTATCTCAATTATAAAACAATAACATAACATTACAAGATAGCCCAACAATGGGACATATTATCTGGTTTCTAATTCTTGTGTTATTGTAACTTAATATCGTAGCGATACCTATGTTCGCCTTAGCTGAATATGCAGTTTTGTAATACTAATGCGTTACTCTGTATTTACCTTTTTATTTTTGAATTGTACTATTTAAAATTTTTATTATGTATTTTTATTGTTATATTTTATTTTTTTTTAAAGGGGGGAATGTTGTGGCGACACGTACTATGAAAGTGTGAGAATGATGACACCGCAAGGTGTGAGTGTTTGCGTTGTAATACAACTCAGTTAATAAAACCAGTTGATATCTAACGTCCGAGTGTTTCACTTGTGCCCCTTGTTTTATAAGATTTTCTAAGTAGTTTCTTTTCATGAGTAACTAAAATATCTTGGATTGTGTTGATGTGTATTACAGTTCTAAACACAGAACTGAACAAAATTACAATATACCAACATACTCACGAAACATGATAGACTAAATCATATTGAATTACGTCGTTACCTTGCTACGACGTAACGTAGTTACGTAGCTTCGTACTCTCGTAGCACGGCGCTACGTCTTAGGATATCTACGAAGCTACGCCGTAGCGGAGAGCGAAGCTAAGTGGAGTCTACGACAAAGGATTTCGGTTAAATAGTTTCATTCTGTTGATATTGTTTTGAGAATGTTGTAGTTGTAAGTAAAGTTAAGATGTTGTGGCTATGAAAAGTTATTGCTAAGTAGCTACTTGAGATTAAGATGATTTTGTTTGAGTTAAATGGAAGCTTTGTGCGAATGCAGTTATTTCAAGCTTACAATATAGTATTTTTTTTTGCCATATTATATCATTATTAATACCTAGGTATATAAGTCACTGACTATGAGCCAGACGGCGACTAAAAACATCCAATGTAAATACCCAATAACTCAATCGACCCCGGCCGACCGGGGCGCTTTCGGCTAAAATTCGATCTATCATAGCTATTATTTATCAATTAACTAACCACCCGCCCCTATTACGCACAGTTTTTACAACTTGACAAAACATCGAGAGTACTTTATTATATGTAAATTGAATATGCACATAAACCTTGCCGAATAAATTCTTTAATTAATGGTGAAAACCGCATCAAAACCCGTAGAAGAACAAAGCGCTCACACAGAGAGACACGAAAAGTGACTTTATTTCTCACTATACAATATAGATTACTACTTATTTTCTACAAAACTATCATAAACCGTGCATATCATTGATAGTAGCAGATTCTAAATTCTTAAAGGTTGCCTGGAAGAGATCGCAGAAAGCGATAAGGCCCATTGTATATTAAGTAGTGTTCAATATTTTTTTTTGTTTTGTATTTTGTGGTGTACAATAAAGAATAAATAAATAAATTCCTATCAATCCACCATCGAATGATAAACTTTAAGGAATAATACAAAACATACTCACAAATTTTATTACAACTCCTTACTGAAACAATTCAGACACAGTCAAACATTTCTTCTCAATACAGCCTTCTGGTTAAATATAACAGAACGACTGTTCAGCAAACAAATAAAACGGTTGATCTGTGACAAACTCGCTGCTACACAACTTTTTTAATTTTTCCGCTAACAGCTCAAATTGGGGTATGAATGAGGAAAGGTATAGTGTGTTGGGTTTCTGTTAGTCCCTGTTTTGAGAATGTTAATTCATCTTCAAGAAAAAATTGTTTGTAAGTCCTTGGAGACCCTTCAGCGTTAAGGAACTAATTTTTCGTCATTGAAAATATTTTAATGATATAGAATATTAACGATTCTGAATTAAAATTAACACATAACGTAACATAATTATCATGCTTGTAATTCTCGCAGAGCAGGCCGAGGAGTACCCACAGTAGTACTCCCACATTTAAATACACAAACCATTAACATTACAATGAAATGTGCATTTCATTGCACCATAACAGTTGTCGCGACAAGAAAACGGTCTTTGGAGCCTGTACTTACCCTTTTGAAACATTTTGATCTGCATTCACAGATTTAAAAAAATAATTACAGTCAACAAGATAGAGGTCAATTTTCACAAAAATATTTTAAATGCCAATCGTTCCTGTACCATATAAGGATCATAAAACTCTAGCGGACTAACTGAGGTTGGACTGGGCTGAATGAGGAACGAATGTAGCAGATAGTTTTACAGATTGTGGTATTAATTTATTCTGGTAATAGTCACCTAACTATTAATGAGGAATGTCGTGTGGTTACAGTCTCAATCAACAATTAACTCAGTCTATCGCAGTCCACTGCTGGACACAGACCTCTCTCACGATGCGCCACAACACCCTGTCTTTCACCTTCCGCATCGAGTCTGTCCCAGTCATTTTTTTGAGGTCGTCGGTCCATCTAGCTGGGGGGTGTCCCACGCTACGCTTGCCGATACACGGTCTCCACTCCAGGATTCGTCTGTTCCACCGGCCATCGATTCTTCGACAAAACATGGCCAACCCACTGCCACTTCAGCTTGCTTACTCTGCAAGCTATGTCGGTAACTCCGGTTATTTTCCGGACAATTTCATTTCTGATTTTATCCTTCAAGGAAACTCCGGGCATAGCCCGCTCCATAGCGCGCTGAGCGATCTTGAATTTGTGGACCAGCCCAACAGTCAGTGTCCACGTTCCGACACCATACGTCATAACGGGCAGGATGCACTAGTTGAAGACCTTAGACTTCAAACATTGCGGGATTGGCGACGAGAAGACTTGACGAAGTTTCCTAAACGCTGCCCAACCCACTCGGATCATTATGTCCGCTTCATTCTCAAAGTTTAGAGTCTACTGTTATATTATTTTAATGATAGCTGTTTGTCAGGAACAATTTGTTAGAAGGACCAAGGGACGTTGTACGGGTCACCTTATTAAAACACATATTTACGGCGTGGGAAGAGGCCCAAGACGCCATAGGAATCTCTTGTGACCTCTCCAAGGCATTTGATTGCGTCGATCACGAAACCTTGCTCTTGAAACTTGAGCATTATGGACTTGGAATACTTGCGCTCAGTCTAGTAAAATCTTATTTAAAGGATAGGCAGCAGCAAGTTCAAATAAATGGTGTCAATTCACTTAGTTTAAAAGTAGAAATGGGAGTTCCACAAGGCTCGATATTGGGTCCTTTCCTCTTTTTAGTGTATATTAATGATCTACTCCATTTATTAAAAAATCAACCACAAATGGTGTTATTTGCTGACGATGCTTCTTTAATTTTTAAGGTAGAAAGAAGTGCTACAAATTTTGACGTTAATAACGCCCTAATGCAGGTCCATAATTGGTTCACTGCTAATAATTTAGTAATAAATGGGAAAAAAACTAAGTGTATACGATTTTCTTTACCTAATGTCAAAAGTAGTGATTGTGAGATAGTATTGAATCAAGAGAAACTAGAATTCGTCGATAAAACTGTTTTCCTGGGGACCACGCTCGACTCGAGGCTTCAATGGGGTTCTCATTTAACATCTCTGGCGGGACGGCTAAGTTCAGCAGCATATGCTGTCAGAAAAATCCGTCAATTTACCGATGTAGATACCGCGAGGTTAGTCTATTTTAGTTACTTTCATAGTATCATGTCTTACGGTATTTTACTTCGGGGACGGGCTGCAGACGTCGATTCTATTTTTATTCTGCAGAAAAGAGCCATCAGAGCCATATATAATCTCCGCAGGCGCGATTCTCTAAGGGAACTGTTTAAGGTTATTAAGATCTTGACGGTACCTTGTCAATATATCTATGAAAACATCATGTACGTAAGAAAAAATGTACATCTTTTTACTAAAAGAGGTGATAGACATAATTATAGTACCAGAAATAGGGACCTATTAGTTCAACCAGGTTTCAGACTGGCTAAAGTGGACTCATCTTTCATGGGGTACTGTTTAAAATGTTACAATAAAATACCTCCCCACATACTTCAACTGAATGAGACGAAATTCAAAGTTTGTATAAAACGCACACTATGCAGCCAGGCATATTATAAGTTGGGGGATTATATCGCTGATAAAAATGCCTGGCTCAATGCTGGTCCTGCTCCACAACCACAACTAATTATTTAACATTTGAAAATACTGTTGGAGCTGCTGAAGATTGTAAGACTACCTTTGCTTTGTATAAACTCAATCTCCTTTGTATTATATAATAAAATTGCTTAGGACAAGTGTGAGTACTATGTACTATCGAGCTACCATTTACCGGGTAATGTCTTTCATTGACTTGAATGTGTCCTGGCGGCTGATAGATGTCATGCTCACTCAAAGGTCTCGCTGACGGTGGCGCGTGTGTTGGATCATTTAGCTCACTTCAAAATGGTTGAGCTGAATGGTGCTGATCCATGCGTCATGTTCGTGAACGGGCGCTGTCAGTTGGGACTGGTCATCTCTTAGCCACCACTTACTTACTTACTTATTTTTAATTATTTTATTATGGATTGTTTTGTTTGAATTTATATTTGCTGTACACTGGACACTCAATGTGTATGTCTTATTTACATCGTTCTCACATATAATTATACCTATATACAAGATTAATGATGTAACTAATATTTATGTAACAATATAATTTAAAAGAGTGTCCATGGAGTTTCTTGCCCGTTCTTCTCCATAGGTACCTACTACGCTTTGGAATGGGCAACTAGCTTCATATTTCTGACTGACCGACCACTTGACAATTCAAAAGTGCCTGTAAATGGTTTAATTGAAATAAATGCTTTGAGTTTGAGTTTGAGAATGCAACAGTAGTATGAATAAGCAGGAAAGCAGGCGTTCATAAACTCACTAAAAACGAAAAACTTCGCTGGCAATGGCAGATTGCTACTGTAGTGATAGCTGATCGTCAGGAATAATTTGCTAGAATGCAATGTGTATCAGTGTTGTTTCATTCGGTAGTATATGCAGGCTGCGGGTGTCGACCTCAGGGCGACCTGCTTCTCACACGGACAACTTTTCGTCGCTTGCTCCCGCGTCGCTATTCCTGACTCTCTGTATATTTTGGCTGCTGAGATCAAAACTAAAAACGTAGTATACAGTGAAGTTTTATAAAAATGTGGCTTTTATTTTAGTGTATTCGTTCGCGTAAAAGTCGTAAGACTGTTGTGTCTAACGACTTTTACGCGAACGAATACACAAAAAAAAAAACTTTATTATCAAAAAGCCAAATAAAATGTGTCCATCTCAATCAACCAAAAACGCCATTTTAAGAAGTACAACGTGCATTATTTGAGACAGAGTGAACGTCTATGGCTGTGCTAGTATAAACTGTGTTACAGACACAGGCGCCTTCCTCATTGACAATTTGCTGCACTTAGCAGGAGCTTTGGTAAGCATAAAACTTAGTTTAACATAGGTACTTTACACTTATTAAAATTAATGTAATCAAGGAATGGGTGTGTGTGTGTGGGTGTTTGTGTGTGTGTGAGGGTGTGTATTTCGTATAAGATAGATAGTAAAGGAGCAATTTAAATCTGATTTTTAGATGCGTTAGTAAGATGTTTTTGCAAAGAGTGGTTCAGTCTCATCGTACGTTAAATTTTGGAGAAACGTACTAACTACAGTTTTACATTTAAATTTAGGTAACGAATATTATACGTTTCAGATTTCATTTATAGTGTTGTAAAGGTTAAGACTAAGACACTGGTAGCTTCGCCTCGCCAGACCCGTTTTGGTGATGCCATGTGGGCATAGAAGATATTTACGTCGTTTATTTTGCTCTAGTAACCTTGGGTCATAAGTCAATGATGAGTGTACACGTAAGGTGATGCTAAGTTCCCCGTGCTAGTGCTCGGGGACTTCAACGCCAAAAATCCGGCTTGGGGTTCCCGTTACACTGATGTGCGGGGCAGGATGGTGGAGGACTGGGCTCTGGAGACAGGCCTGGTCGTCCTAAACCGGGGTTCTGTCCCCACGTGTGTGCGGATGCGGGGTGAGTCTGTGGTGGACATCTCGTTTGCCAGCCCCGCTCTGTCACAGCGTGTCATTGACTGGCGCGTCATGGAGGAGGTGGAGACCTACTCCGACCACCGGTATATCCGGTTCGACGTCTCCGCCCAGACCTCTAGCGCGCCGGTCCAACAGGCCCCGAGTGGTCCGCGGTGGGCGCTGAAGCAGATGGACGGGGAGCTCCTCCTGGAAGCCTCGATCGTGCAGGCCTGGGTGTCATCACCGGACAGGCCTGCCAATATTGACGATGAGGCGAAGTGGTTCCGGGAGGCCATGTCCGAGATTTGCGACGTGGCAATGCCCCGAGTCCGTGGAGGAGGAAGCGCCCGACGTCAGGTGTACTGGTGGTCGCAGGAGCTGGAGACGCTACGCAAGGCGTGCGTCGCAGTGCGACACCTGTACTCCAGGCACCGTAGGCTCCGCATCCGCCCTCCGGATGCGGAAGCGACGGAGGCGGAGCTGTACGAGGGATACAGAGCGGCGAAGACCGCCCTCCAAGAGGCTGTCCAGCGGGCCAAATATACGGCCCGCGAGGAGTTGGTGGAGACTCTGAACGGAGATCCATGGGGGCGCCCTTACAAAATGGTGCGGAATAAACTCCGCACCTGGGCCCCCCCGCTGACGCAGAGTCTCCGCCCCCAGCTGGTGGAGGAGGTGGTGAGCGCTCTGTTCCCTTCACGGGGGGAGCATACTCCCCCGCCCATGGCTCCGCCGCTCGCGGTGCCTGAAGCGGACCACGCGGACGACGACGACACACCTGAAGTGACCGGGGTAGATCTGAGAGTGGCGGTAGGTAGGCTGAAGGCCAAAAATACCGCCCCAGGACCCGACGGCCTGCCAGGGAAAGCCTGGGTCCTGGCCTCGACGGCTCTTGGGCCTCGACTGGAGGCGCTCTTAAGCGCATGTATGGAGAGAGGCCAGTTTCCACTCCGTTGGAAGACGGGGAAGCTGGTCCTCATTCGGAAGCCAGGGCGCCCTGCGGACTCTCCGTCCGCATACCGGCCCATTGTGCTGCTCGGCGAGGTCGGAAAGCTCTTTGAGAGAGTAATTGCAGGCCGCCTCGTCGGGCACCTGGTGAGGACGGGGCCGGATCTTGCGGATAGTCAGTTCGGCTTCCGCAAGGGGCGCTCGACGGTGGACGGGATCATGCGCGTTAGAGCCCTCACGACGGGGGACGCGGTGTCTCGGGGCGGGGTTGTCGTGGCGGTGTCACTCGACATCGCCAACGCATTTAACACCCTGCCCTGGAGTTGCATTGGGGAGGCACTCCGGTATCACCGGGTGCCAACCTACCTCCGTCGAATAGTCGAGGCATATCTGACGGACAGAGCCGTCATCTACCCCGGTCGCGATGGGGAGTGGAACCGGCGAGGGATGTCGTGCGGTGTCCCACAGGGATCGGTTCTAGGGCCGCTCCTGTGGGACATCGGTTACGACTGGGTGCTGCGGGCCGACCTCCCTGATGGCGTCAGCGTGGTGTGCTACGCTGACGACACGCTGGTCCTGGCGCAGGGGAGGTCGCATCAGGCGGCGGCCGACGCGATGACACGCGGGGTTGCGATAGTCGTGGAGAGGATCCGGCAGTTGGGTCTCGAGGTGGCTTTGCACAAGTCCGAGGCCATGTCTTTCCATGGGCCCCGGAACAGGCCACCATCGGGATCCCAACTAACGGCAGGAGGGGTTCACATCGGCGTCGAGTCCACGATGAAATACTTAGGACTCGTGCTCGATAGCCGGTGGAACTTCGTGGAGCACTTCCGACGTTAGGCCCCCAAACTGGAACGGACTGGGGCCGCCCTCAAGCGGCTCCTGCCCAACCTTAGGGGTCCAAACGCCTCCTGCCGGAGGCTTTACGCGGGGGTCGTGCGGTCCATGGCTACATATGGGGCCCCGGTGTGGGCGCGTTCACTGCGGCGGAGAGCCGCCCACTATCTGAACGCGCCCCAAAAGGTGGTAGCCGTAAGGCTGATCCGGGGCTACCGCACGATCTCGGGCGAGGCGGCAAGCCTCCTTGCCAGACTGCCGCCGTGGGATCTGGAGGCGATAGTCCTCGCGCGCCTGTATGAGTGGCGCGCGGAGGCACTACGCCGGGGGGAAACCCCGCTTCCGCGGCAAATCGCGGCGGAGCGGACGGACCTCCGGCGCGATCTCATGGCGGCATGGAAAGAGCGACTGTCGCAACCCAGCGCAGGGCACGCCACGATAGCGGCAGTAAGACCCGTCTTTGAGGAGTGGCTAGAGAGGCGTCACGGCGTCCTCACCTACCGCCTGACGCAGGTCCTCACTGGACACGGAAGTTTCGGGAGGTTCCTGCACAGCATCAGGCGGGAGGAAATGCCCGGGTGTCACCACTGCGATGATCGCCCCGAGGACACGGTGGAGCATACGGTGGGGGCCTGCCCTGCATGGGCGGAGCACCGCCGTGTCCTCGTAGAGGCGATCGGCAGCGGCGGCGATCTCTCACGCCCGGCCTGGTTCAAGCCATGGTCCGGGGCGAGGGGGAGTAGGAGGCAGTCGCCTCCTTCTGCGAAGCAGTCATGCTAGCGAAGGAGGTGGCGGGACGGGAGAGGGAGAGAGTCTCCCGTCCAAGCCGCCGCGGTGGACGCTCCGGGCGTCGGGAGCCGCGGGATGACTCCCGGCCACCGTAGGCGCGGGCCTGCGGGCGGTGAGTAATGGGTAGCTCACCGTCCGATCAGGACCAGGCCCGTGCTGGACGGCGCGTACGTGTTCCACGCGCGCCTCAAAGAGATGTCAGCATCATAGAGGGGGTCCACTAGGGCCCAAGCCTGCCGGGAAAGCGGTATCATCCAAAAGGGGTACCGCTGACCCGGAACATAAAGGGCCAAGGAAGGAACACGGGTGGGTTTTAGTCAGTAAGAGTCTGACACTCCCTTCCGCTCCACCCAGAGCGGGAGGAGTCATTTGATGATTTCCCATCCTCAAAAAAAAAAAAAAAAGGTGATGCTAAGTGCACAGAGCTGTCGGACAGTGAGTATAGATATGTTTTTATAAAGCTGGGTAGTCGGGTACCGATAATGTTTGTGAAGCATGACTTTCAAGATAGCTCTTTGTGCCCTCTCAAGGCGAAGCAAATACGTTTTAAGTGTACCACCCAAGACAGATATGCAATAGGTGAGAAGTGACTGAGCTAAAGCAAAATTAATAGTTTTTAACAGTCGGTCGGCAACTACTCGTCTTAGTTTTGTCATAGGAAACATTAGCTTACGAACACGCGTAACTGTCACACTGATATGCTTTTGCCAACTCAATGTGTTATCAATGTGCACCCCCAAGTATGTAACACACGAGCTTCTATGTTTACAATGTGGAGACAACAATAAGACAATAAATGAAAACATTGACAATACTAATGCATATCAATATTTTTAACAAAGCTGCATGCATCTCACTTTTATAACAACATTATTTACTAGAAGTACGGATATCGAATGTCTGACTACCCGCTAAAGTAACTATCAACGAAAAATATAAGGCACTTTAAGGCAGCCTTTTTTTGCCTATAACCGCACGGGTCGATCGAAGGTTAAGCTACCTTTCTGCGGTCGATTCGTGGATGGGTGACCATCCATTACACTGTCCTGCCCGTCCGTGTCCGTGTCATCCGTCCTTGGGAGGTATGTTAATACGTTGGTCTCTTTGGGAGTCGTTACGGCCCGGGTCGTTAAGCCCGAAAGTCTGACACTGGTTGTCAGATTTGTCTTACAAAAGGGGTATAGTGTCACTCAGTAACTGGGTTATGGAGGCCAGGTAGGCAGTCGCTCTATGTATAATACTGGTATTCAGCTGCATCCAGCAGTATTGTCTCTCCTTCTCCTTTAATCCACCCAAAGGTTGTCTGTAAAGATCGCTTTTAGCAATAAGACCGCCCATTATGTCACCCTATGTAAAATTTCTAAATTTATATCTGTAATTTTTTGGTGTACATAATAAAGAGTATTCTATTCTATTCCAGTTAGACTGAAGACCGCAACATAGCTGAGATAAGGCTAGGCAAGTTTATTGACTTTCGTCCGAATAAGAACAATTATTAACAGCTTTATAACAAAACGAATGTAATTTTAATTTACGAGTAATTTCACGTACTTTATGTAGTATCACTGCTCGTGATATTTATGCCGATTCAGCTACTTTATTGGATTGGCACATAATATCCACCCGTGCGCGCTACACCTTATTATCTATACCCTCAGACGATTGGCAAGGGGAGCGAATAGGATTAACGGGATCAGTAAGCACGTAAGTAAAGTTGTAGGAACTGAGTTTATTACAAAGGTGGAAGGCTGAGGCGCCGATTTGTATGTATTGACAATGATAATACTAGTTGTATGTTGTTGACAAATTATCTGTCTATGATCAATAAGTTTTTGACAAGTGATCTGTCTATGATCAATAAGTTTTTGACAAATGATCTGTCTATGATCAATAAGTTTTTGACAACTGATCTGTCTATGATCAATAAGTTTTTGACAACTGATCTGTCTATTATCAATAAGTTTTTGACAAATGATCTGTCTATGATCAATAATCAGTTTTGCTTCATACAGACGTTCCCTATTTAGACAGTGTGAAGAGTGCACGTCTATGTAACTCAAATTAGTTGGTTTTTGTAGTGTTCTAGGAGATCTACTAGAAACACTTTTTATTGTTCTCCTTTGTCTCTAATATTTTTTAAGTTAGATGTCATGCATACCTGTTATTGCATGGTTACTGAAATGCTAATTTTAGTTGATATTTTATTTGAATTGTAAGTGACTGTGCTGTTGGTGTGCTTATTATAAATAAATAAATAAATAAGTTTTTGACAACTGATCTGTCTATGATCAATAAGTTTTCAATCAAACAAATCTCATGTAAGCTACTCAATCAATCAGCCTAGACTTTTTCCAAATATGTTGGGGTAGGCTTCCTGTCTAACCGAATGCAACTGAGTATCGGTATTTTACATGGAGCGACTGCTTGTCCACAACCCAGTTACTGGATAACACGAAACACCTCGGGAAGACTGGTTGTCAGACTTTTGGCTTCTGACTACTCGTAACGACTGTCAAAGATCAACGAATGTCACCCAGGACCGACGGCTTAACGTGCTTTCCGAGGCACGAAAGGGTCACGATATGTAATGGATGATCACCCATCCACGGATTGACATCAACATGCGTAGCTTAACCTTCGATTGACAACGATTTAGCCACGAGATATTTAGCATAACATAATATAATCTTTGATTAAATGTGCTGTCAAACAAGCCTCATGTAAACTCCTGTGATTAACAATAAAGAAAAATAGCAAACACCAATAATTAAAACCGTCAAAGCATTTTCCATTTTATCTGTTGGCCATCTACAAATTACTAAAACAAAACAAAATATTGTAGTTGTAAAACATGTTCTTCCATGCATCGTCAATGCTCCAACTGCAAATGAAAGTTTGTAATCGCGAAAAAAATGTGATAAAACGATTTTCGGACCTTTTCGTTACTTGTGCTGTGAGACCGTGCTTCTTGCCAATCTTCATGATTCTAGGTCAACGGGATGTACCCTATAGGTTTTGATTTATCTGCGAGTATCAAAATATTTATGTGGCATAAAGGGCGTATTTTGTTATTGCGTTGACTTAGAAGCTTGATTTTTTTCAGAGCTCCAACGGACCAAGATCTACGTATATAATTTATTATTAATTTCAACTTGATACCTCCACGCGTCCCTCGGAAAAAGGGTCTTGACAGACTGACTGACAGACAGATAGACAGACGGACAACGAATGATCCTATAAGGGTTCCGTGTTTTCCTTTTAAGATATGGAACCCAAAAAAATGGCGGAATGTGGGTGTACTATAGATACACCACTGCATAACCCTTTGCGGAATACAGGCGTGGTGTTATGTAATGTAAGTGCAGCGAGCAAACAAATGTATACAGGGTCATTGGTTATATTTTATTTTTTTATTGAGAGGAACAGCAAACAGTTACATTATAAGGACTTACAACTAGTTTAACAAAATAACATTTTTTTTATAAAGTAACCCACAACGCTGTCCACAAGTAGGCATAGAAGTTTAAGAAAAAAAAAGAGCTAATCGCTAGGAACATTAATAGCAGTACGTGTGGCAAATACTTAATTAAAAGTTAAATGATAAAAATAAATTAAAAATAGTTAAAGACTGAAAACAGAAAGAATAATTTGTTCAAAATTAAAGTAAAAAGATAACAAAGTTATACAATATTATGGAGCACTAGTTTTAAAGTCAAAGTCAAAGCATTTATTTCAAATAGGCACATAAAAGACACTTTTGAACGTCAACATTTACATTTAAATATAATTGATTCTAGCCGCCCCTTCCAAAAGGTAGTTTCGTATGGAGAAGAATGGGCAAGAAACTCCACCGTTACTCTTTTAAAATGTGTTACAATATTATTTTTGTATACATTAATTATATAATTATATGTGAAGACGATGCGCCTATAATAAAAATTACCCTACTACAATTTAGGTCGGCAATCCATTATGGGGATGTAGGGGAGGTCATTTTCAATCGAATTACCCTATATGACCCCTATGCAAATGTCAACCATTTTCGAGTCATTTGCCATTTTATGTTTTATTGGCGAATTATTTATGAACATTTTTTATTATATGAACATTTTTTATTATAATCAGCTTCTACTTCAATATATAATAATCAACCATAAGATGACAATTATCTGTAATATTTTTTTTAATCAGAGCACACAATTTTCATCATTATGAGCAGGTTATTTGATTAAAATGGTTGATTTCTGCAAAAAACATGCAAATAATTTATCGACAAATCATTCCAAAATATATACACCTTCTCAGCTATCCAACGAGATACAATAAGATACCAGATATCTTCAAAAACATATAAAATGTCAAATTACTGGAAAATGGTTGACATTTGCATAGAGGTCATAAGGGGTCATTCAGTTGCAAATGACCTCCCCTACATCCCCTTAATGGAATGCCGAAGTATTACAAATAGCCCTGTATACATTGATGTGCTACTGCCGCTCATTAATTCGCCATTGCCCAATCATTCTTCCGTTGTCTAAAAGAACAGATCATTCCACTTTAAAACAACATTAACATCTTAATAACAAGCCATTCTTCGCCTCAGTCGCGAACTCAACCCTCGACTGAAACAAGTTGTTTCACTCCTCTCCCCCAAACCTACCCCCTCTGAACAATTAGCTACTGCATTAAAGCAGAGACAGAAGAAACTCGTTATTCTTGCAATATTTCAATTCCTTTGGTGATTTGTTACTTCGTAACATTGAGATGAAACGTATTTCATCTTCCATGTCCATACATAATTTAAACTAATAAATTATAAAGAGAAAAGATTTGATTTTTTGTATGTTTCTTTGTAATGGATAAACTCAAAAATACTTAACCGGTTTAAAATATTATTTCATTTTTAGAAAGCTACATTATCAGCGAGTAACATGGGTTTATTTTAATTCAAATAAAAAATAGAAATCCCTATTGAAATTGCAATAACCCAAGGTTTTAAAAATTTTCTATAAAAGTCATTATTTGGCTTGCGATGCGAAAACTATTGATGATACATAAAATAATGTATTACATGTTTATAGTTCTCATCATTACCCACAAAAAGTATATTATTATGTACTATGTAGTAGGCCACAATAACCGTTTTTTGACTTAGAATAGAAAGGTGACATTCGTAAAACACGCTAATATCTGGCCCTTCTTGGACTAGTAAACATATTTTTGCAATTGGTAGCCCTTTTCTTGAGGAAGGCTATAGGCTATAAAACATTACTCTACGAACCTTAGGAGCCGAGAAAAAATAATAAAAGCCAGGAAGAACGCGAAGCAAAAATGAAGGAATAATAGAGCAGGCAGGAAATGTGGCTGTTATTTTAGTATGAGATTATGCTGAGCTGAGGCCCTTTTGGCATTATAATTGTTGTTTTCTGTTTTATAGTTTTAAGGTGTATTTATTTTGCTGTTATGCCAATAAACGCAATTTTCTTTCTTTTCTTTTGTTATTATGTTTCCTACATAACACATAGCATTGGTTGAAGGTGCAGTCTAAGATTTCGCCTTATATACGTCGTATGAAAAGAATAAGCACATACCTAAATCCCGTTTCCTTACCTGTGATCTTTCACTATGGCAGAACTCGCTGTGATCTATGGTTACAGCTATCTAAAAAAGTACTCTGTGGGTTACAGTCATTGAGCTAGGAAAAAATAAGTTAATTGTTACAGTGAGCTGTATCTGTCACTTGCCAAGTGTCATACATAGCGTCTAAAAATTTTGCCGCTAATATACGGAAAAAAAAATCTGTCGTTAATTTTCTTACAAAATTAGTAATGTTTCAGGTAAAACTTTATAGAAAGTGAATAACAGTGGTTGTGGTAAGTGATACTGAATGTTATACTGATTGTTTGTCGGCAAAATGCCGAAATGGAGATCGAAAGCTCACATTATAAAAGTGATCGCCGGAGAGCAACTGTGTCTAGCGTACTTGAGCGGTGATTCTCCTAAGTGCGATAGTGGGGAAGAACGTTCTCCATCCTCGGCGGAATAAGGCACTCCTTTCCCAACGCTGACTAACAGGGCAAAGAGACGGAAATGATTTCCTGTAAGTCAGACCTACGCACTTACAGTCTAAAGAGTAGCCAAGTAAGTGTTAAAATATCTGTTAACATGATATATTATATCACTAAACTCACTCAAAAACACTATCAACAAAATTCTGACCTGCTTCTTGTTACTTCAGAAGTGCATTGTTGTTTTCTTAACAACGCGATCGTATAACGTAGATACAGGAATATTATAACTTAAGGATTTCTGTGTAAAATATGATGATAAGGTAGTAATTTCTAAAGAAAATACAGAATGTCTTGAGGAGCTAAAACTACTCAAGCTATTTTTTTTTTTTGAAATTCCTTCAGGAAAAGCAATCGGATAGAAGAATACCTTACATGCATACCCACCTACCCCATGATTGTGTTTCACACACTGACTTAGAAGCAAACGAGTACTTATGCCACTTAACAAAACTGTTTTTTTTTTCCGCTGGGATCTCTAACGTGGGTCTATAGCAGAAGGAGCTACCTGCTAGCGCAGGTCTACAGGGACTTGGTTATTGAGCAGCAACCTACCCACTAGGATTGTATCCTACGGTCTCTTTTGGAAATAGTCCAAACACTCTCATCCAGAAGTGTATTTGAATTTGAACAGTTTATTTTCCCGACCTCCCTAATCAGGATAATCACTACCTCACCATTACAGGTCGAGAGTGGGTCACAGCCATTTTCTCCTTCCGGACCAGCTCCGCTGGTGGCCTCGACGGCCCGGCCTGAGTCCGCAGCAGCATAAGGACCTTATCTGTTCAGGCACCGGGGCCGCTGGTGAGTTGCTCTTGAAGGAGCTTACGGCTCTGATTAACGTTATGCTCTCAGGCAATGTGAACGAGGCCGTCACCGACGTTCTGTGACCCCCTTGGGCCAGTGATTTTTAGTTTAGCCATTCGCCCAATTATTCGACAGCTAAATTCCAAATTTAACGTTTGGTTTCTTGACGATGGAACTTTGGGTGGCGATGTAGAAACCGTTTTAAATGTCAATTCTTAAAAAAAAATAACCTCTTTCCATTGGCCTTGATCTCAACCACTCGAAATGTGAACTTTATATGGCAGACAGTACTGACAGACATCTGACACTCCCCAAATTTAACGCAATAGCTCCAGAAATCAAAATGATTGAAATGACATCATTCGACGAGCTCTTGTCACCGTTGGCATTCCAGCTGTATTAGAACCTAATGGCTTGGCATGCGACGATGGCAAGAGACCGGATGGCATGTCTTTATTTCCTTGGAAGGTGGGTAGGCCTTCAGTGTGGGACGCAACGTGTGTCGATACTCTTGCGCTATCCCATCTTCCTGACTCGGCGTCCTATGCTGCCACTGCTGCTGCGGCTGCGGAAAACCTCAAGCGGCGAAAGTATAATAACCTTATCGGTAATTATATTTTCGAGCCGTTTCGGGAACGGTTTGTTCAACGAAATCTCCAAACGGCTTGTTGATTGCCTTTACCTTGTCCAGGGGCCGTACTATGACGTGTTAATTCCATCATTGTTCCAGCGTGGAAGAGAGACGGAGCTATACATGTCCGATAGCACTATCTCTTTTTCTCAACGGAATCATGATGGCGTTAACAGGTCATAGTACGGCCCCAGAGGCTTAGCATTGCCATACAACGTAGCAATGCCGCCAGTCTCTTGGGTACTTTACCAGTAGACAGCGATACGGAGGAATTTTTCGGTTCCATATTTTAGTTTATTATTAGTTTTAGTCAGTTTAGGTTATTATACTTCAATTTTAATAGTTTGACAGTTTATTTAGTATAAGAAGTGTTTGTGAATAATAATAATTTATGTATAATAAATAAATAATTATATTAAAAAAAAATAAAAAAAATTGCTCTCATGCGGTATGCACTTGTTACATTAAAGAGGTTCAGCCAATGGGTTCAGCACCCCTTATGAACTCTAAACTGCAATTAGAACATGCTATGTGTTTTTCATAACATATTACTTATTTTGTTTTAATACAAAACAGCTCTAATCTTTAACTTAGATTTAACATAGAAATCTCGATGTTTTGACACATAGAGCAACACGGACCACCGGCGGACCGGAGTGTTGCTCTATGTTTTGACATATCGCCATTGCAGCCATGCCGAAGTGGGCTGGGGTGGGCTGATATATTATAAATACTGTTTTAATATACACAAATAAAAGTAAGAAGGTATACCTACTTTTATCTTACCTATAAAAAATCTACTACAAAAATTTAAGAGGTCCAAAAGCTGATACCCGTGTTAAAATTGGAAATAGCACAATCGGCCTATAATGTTCCCACTGCTGGGACATCGGGTTTGCCTCCGCTCGGTGAGAAGGAGCCGGTCGTAATCCACCACGCGAGCAAAGTGCGGGTTGGTAGATGTCAAATATCTTCAAATGTTTGGTTCAACGACATACCGGCTTCCTCACGATGTTTTCCTTCACCGTTTTGATAGCAGTAGTGATGAAATAATTTACACAAAGTAAAGCGCCTGTCTGGGTTTGAACCTACGACCTACTACTCGTAAGTCGGGACTGTTACCACTGGGCCACCACTGCTCAAATGCCAAAATTGGAAATATTTACACGGAAATCGGACACGAGCACTAAGAAACAAGTACAAATAATCATGTTTATTTACAGTTGTTTATGTCTGTCTGTCTGTTTGTACGAGTATGTTACCCTACTCGTGGAAACGGATGAACGGATTTTAATTGACGACACGTTTGGTGTAGTGGCTACAGTGGCTAAGTGTAGTCAGCGAAACCAAATGGTCCTGGGTTCGAATCCCGGTAGGGGCAAATGTTTGTATGATGAATATGGACATTTGTACCCGAGTCATGGATGTATATTTATAATATGTATGTATTTACGAAAAAAAATGTATTTAAGTAGTGTATCAACCATCTGGTATCCATAACACAAGCCTTAAGTGTTAAGTGCTTAACTTGGAACTAGATGGTGCTGTGTGCAATGTCAGACGATATTTATTATTATTATAATTAAACTTTTAGGAATGTATAGTTACTACTTAGTTGGAAACAATGAAGAACAAATGTTGAACAAAGAATGCTTGGAAACATGCTGGTCCAGCTCCATGGGACAATCTAGAGTCTAAACAAAATCATACTTGTTGCTACTGTAATTGTTTATTTTATTATTTTTATGACATTTAATTTACATTCTGTGATTACTTTAGACTCACACACTGACATATTACTTGCTTAAATAATTTGGAAAATCTTATACTTTTACAATGTTTGTAAATATGTGAGCACCATGTATCTGTCACAGAATTAAATTATTGGTCATTGCTACATTTTTTTAAATTCTTTTTACATATTGTGGTAGGCTAATTTTGTTATAGGTGCATCCTCTTCACATATAATTATATAATTTATGTATACAATATAATATTGTAACACATTTTAAAAGTGTAACAACGGTGGAGTTTCTTGCCCATTCTTCTCCATACGAAACTACCTTATGGAAGGGGCGACTAGAATCAATTCTATTTTAATGTAAATGTTGACGTTCAAAAGTGCCTTTTATGTGCCTATTTGAAATAAATGCTTTGACTTTGACTTTAGTTCACCTTCAAACCTGAGAAAATTTTGCATTATTTATCAATGCATAACACCAAATAAACTGCAAAGCAGCAGCGACATTTCCTACCCAACAACCGGTACTTACACCACATACAGAATAGACAGAATGAAAAACGCGTTCACCGATTTCCAGTGAACAACACTTGAAATTGATAGCCCAACAGGCAGCAGTGGCAACTGTGTGAGGTTGGCGCCATCAATCAAATGCGATGTCATACGCTTCTAATTGGCTCTCACAGCCTGATTGTGGACGTCAGATTGCCTAACATAGCGTTAACTTAGTGGGGGACTACAAAATGCTTGACTGTTTGTGATTTTGATAAAATTGTGATTATTTGTCTGTATGAGAATGAGAGTATGTGATCATTTTCTAGTAAAATTTTAAATTGTTTTGTTTCATAACAAACAGCTTTATTATGTAGCTTTATCTGCACTCAATTGTTATATCTAATAATGAAATAAAAAATAGTACCTTCATTGCAGACATCCCGGAGCCTTGATCTGTGCCCGGTTGATGGCAATAGGCTCGCGCTCTATTACATGGTACTTAAACATAACTGGGGAAATCTGGGTGTACTATAGGTACACGTCTGACTATCCCCTTCGAGGATTACAGGCGTGATGTTATGTTTTGTAAAAACAACTAAGTACCTCGTATAAGTTCATACATCTAGTCATACACACACGCCGGTTGCGAGTACTACGCACCTGACCATCGCAAGTAAGGTCACGTCTGCCTTGTAAATAGCTTTTGTTAGTCCCCTTTCATTCATCCTCTTAACATAGCCAAACCTCTTCAAATCAAATCTAAGCATACTCTTTTAAGTTTTTGGTACTACCTAAATCTTCTGTATCTTCCTATTCTCTGATTCTATTCTGGATATTCCTATCACCTGTATCTTCTGTGTGACAGGTTTTGCCTATTGCAGATACCAGTCTCCCACAAAGGATTTGTCAAATGTTAGTGTCTTCATATTTTTAAGGCGTCTTTGTGGAAGAAAAATAAATGTTTATTTATTATTATAAAAATGTTTATTTATTTAATCTTCTTTTAAACTGGACCGTTGCCTTATCTCAGAAAATGTTCAGGTACGGGAAAAACATCAGATCATATTTAAGCATAGAACATCCTTTTTTCTATGGGATTTTTGTATAAATTATTCAAAATCAAATAATTTATTTCAAACTAACTGACCCCGCGAACTTCGTACCGCCTAACATTTTTTTTTTCTCTCCGTTGAACCATCCTCGTACTTCAAGGAATATTCTTGAGTTATAAAATTACAACGAAAAGTGGCATTGATTTTTATAGATAAGGATATGGATATACAGAGTTGATATGACAGAGGGGCATAAAATTATACTACGTAAACTATACGTCTTTAATATTAATTCGATACGGTATAAAAATAAAACGTACCAAAAATGAGAATTTTTTTTTCAAACAAACTTAATGGCTTACAAATCAGAGTAAAACGCAACCACCCTTTGTAATTAAAGTACAAGTGTATGTGTATTTATTGCTTCCTTGTTTGCATTGCCATCTTTGTAGCGAAAATATTTGGTTGTATTTGTGACTTGCGTCAGACATAATCAGCTGTTAGGTAAGATACATTGTGTTCAAACGGGACAAAAACTTAAAAAACCATTTACGACTAAACTTCTGCTCCTATTTAATTGATTTTTGGTACAGAGCTTGAAAATGGTACCTAGTATTGGCAGTTTAAAGGAAAGCCCCTCTATCGTATCAACTCTGTATAATGCACTTTTGAACGTAAAGATTTACAAAAAAATAAAATATGATTCTAGTGGCCCCTTCCAAAAGGTACTTTCGTATGGAGAAGAGCGGACAAGAAACTCCACCGTTACTGTTTACTGTCAAGTCCAATTAATGTGAATAATGTGCTTATTAGACTCGCCCAACCACTGTATATTATCAGTGCCGTAAAAAGGTAGCGCGTCGGTTGCTGTGCAGCTCATCCCCGCGGTGGAATGTTGGATTTGGATGTTTAGTATGTTGTTCACTGTGATAGAAACACTGCCCCACACTAGGAACTTCTCCTGTACTGTGGGTGCGTTTACAAACATTTAAAGTCACATACACAAACAGCCAGACCCGGAACAACTACTTGTAGGTCATACAAATATTGGTTCCGTGCGGGAATCGAACCCGCGATACGCAGTACAGCAGTCAATCGCTTAACCACTGCGCCAACCGTGCCGTCATGCATGCACGCATGTCATTGCATGAGTTTAGATAAATTAGTGTATGAAACTGCACATAACTAGGTATTAAAACACGAGGTATTAAAAGAAGTAAATCTGTGCATGCCCGACAACTACGTGCTGAGGCGGAGACGGCCGCAACTGCTGGCTGTGGCGCGCGGCAGGACGAGCTTGCTTCTAAAAGCGCCAGTTAGTCGTGCCTTACGTACACTCAATAAAGTCGCTGAAAGGATTGACATTGTTTCCTGTTCATTGAATGAATTAGCAAGAAAAAATAATAAAATACGTATAAGCTAAGTACCAGCCTATCGCTTTGGGATATCTTGTAACGATAGAAGTGTTGTGAAAAATTTAAATAAATAAATAAGTTTGGTAAAGTTAATCTCATTTTCTTAACATACTTAATCCCACTTATGTACATTACGAAACTAATGCCCGTTTTCACTACCGTTTCCTAAATTTAGGTAGGCATCTTAGTACTTTTAACTGTTAGTTTCTTTCTTTTCATCACTTGGGACACCTATGGTCCTAAGGGATCCCTTAAATAATATATAGGTGCCCGATATACGGCATCTTAGCGCTAAGTGACACTTATCAAAACTGTGAATTTAGTAACGAATCAAGGTTTATTTATTCAGACGGGCACATATTCATCGCGAAAGACCGGATTTTTCACGAAATGTGACAGTCGGGAGATCTTCAAAGATTTAGGGAATCCAAGGACAGTGTGTTATTTTCGTTAAAAGTCATTTATTCAAACTAGGCTGAGAATCAGCACTTTGTGAACGTCAAAATCACATAAGACAGTCCCCCCAAAACGCCCGCCCTTCACCACTTCCTAGTGCTTTAGCTGGGAAGAAGAAGTGGTGGAACAAACTCCCCAGCAGCACTGCTGTCTGTTCAGTTAGAAGAACCGGATTCTATACAGTAATAAGTAATTAACATTACGAAACACAAAAACATTAAAATTATTTGCCATAATTGTCAGCTAGTACACGCCAATATTGAAAACTATACTCAAGCAGAAATAAATAATGAAAACGTAGACAGAACTTAATACATAATAAAAAGCCTCTAGGCATAAAGGGCGTGCCCGCTTACATATACAATGCAGCATTATGTTTATATTTGTAGCTGTAACTTGTAGCCACAAATGATAAACTAGGACCTCCGAAGTAAAATGAAGAAACAGTTAATTACAGTTAGAACGAATAGAACACTATTTAGAATATATATCATACAGGTATGAACAGGTACAGGTATGATATTTTATAGGGTGGCAGGGACGTCGACACGCAACTTCTTAGCCGGTTTAGTACATGATGTAAAAATTTAGCTCTTTTATACATTTTGACCGCGTAGCTATTGCATTTTTCTATGAAACAGCGAAAAATTTCTACGCTAGGGGGTCTAGAATCCTCAGGGCGGCATGGAGAGTGCGCTTGTCGCAACCCAGCGCTGGGCACGCCACAATTGCGGCGATAAGTCCCCTCTTTGAGGAGTGGCTAGAGAGGCGCCACGGCGTCCTCACCTTCCGCCTGACGCAGGTCCTCACCGGACACGGTTGTTTCGGGAGGTTCCTGTTCCGCATAAGGCGGGAGGAAACGCCCGGGTGTCACCATTGTGTGGATCGCCCGGAGGACACGGTGGAGCATACGGTGGAGGTCTGCCCGGCTTGGACGGAGCACCGCCGTGTCCTCGTGGAGGCGATTGGCGGTGGCGATCTCTCGCGTCCGGCCTTGGTCCAGGCCATGGTACGGAGCGAGAGGGCTTGGGAAGCCGTCACCTCCTTCTGCGAAGCAGTAATGTTCGCGAAGGAGGAGGCGGAACGCGTGAGGGAGAGGCAAAATTTGCGCCCTCACGCTCACGCCCCTAGCCGCCGCAGGAGACGCCCTGGGCGTCGGGAATCGCAGGCCGATTCCCGGCCACCGTAGGCGTGGGCTTGCGAACGGCGAGCAATGGGCAGCTCGCCGTTCGATAAGGACCATGCCCGGGTCGACGCGGACGGCGCGTTGTGTTCCACGCGCGCCTCAAAGAGATGTCAGCACCAATGACGGGGTTTGCTAGGACCGATGCCTGCTAGGGTTGCGGAAAAGTCCAAGAGGGTTACCGTGGCCCCTGGCACAGGCAACTGAAGGAACACGGGTGAGTTTTAGTCAGTAAGAGTCTGACACGCCCTCCTGCTCTGCCCACAGCGGGAGAAGTTATTTGATGATTTCCCACCCACAAAAAAAAAGGGGTCTAGAATCAACAGTTTGTGCGTTGATGTCCCTCAAATCTCAAATCGTTTATTGCAATCCGCAATATACAATTAGAGGTGGTAGATAAAAGAAAAATAATAGAAACAATTATGGACCCTGTCGGGCACAGCAAATTTTTAAATAAGTAGAGAGAGGAAGAGCGCTTTATTAATTTTCTTTGTTTTTTAGTTAGAATTATTTTATATCCTATATTACCTGTGTATTTATATTTCCATTCATTCACTTATTCTATTAATATTTTATATGCAGGTATATCTATTCATTTATCATGTTTAATTAGATATAATATTGCTTATTTCTTTACTCGCTTAATTTTTTTTATTGTTATTAATGTAGTATACGAGTATTTATTAGGTACGTATTGTTTTATATTTATTTTGTTATTTTACTTATTAAAATAAATATCTATTATTCATAGTTATGTATTATTATTATTGAATTTATCTGTTAGATATTCTTGTACTGTGTAATAGCTTTTTTTAATTAGGTACTGCTTTAGTTTATTTAAAAATATACTGGTTTTATTTTGATGTTTTATGTCTCCTGGTAATTTATTATATATTTGTATTGACATTGAATATGGACTAGATGAATGTAGTTTAAGGCGGGACGGGGGCAAATTTAGTTTATTTTTATGGCGAAAAGAATAATTTATTTGTAGGGTTAAAAGGAACCAAACACGAAGGAGATGATTGGGCCCAAGTGAGAGAGCAAAGCTAGTGAACGAGCCCCCGTCATCCCCTTCGAACCTAATCTGTCCGGGATGCCCCAAGTCCAGTTTTTTTTTGTTTCCCCGTGTTCTGTAAGAATCTGGATATTTACGGCCTAATTTACACAATTCTAAGATTTAATACCAACTAAGGTGAGAATCTTGTGTTTTTTAAAGTAAGGTTTGCAACTATCTGTTGGTTCTATATTGGTAATTATTCGTATTGCCAATCGCCCTGCCCATACTTAAGAAGTAGGTCGTTGTTTATTTCTATTTGTTTTTCATATTTTGTGTTTTAAACACAGATACCAACTTATCTAATACACTAGTCAAAGCGAACGACCGAGCCCCGTCATCACCTTCGAACCTAACCTGTCCGAGCCAGGGTGCCACAAGTCCCGACACAGCTCCACTTAGTAAAATGGCAATGAGAACTTAGGATGCAAGAGCGAGCGAAGCGAGCTCGGGACTTGGGGCATCCCGGACAGATTAGGTTCGAAGGGGATGACAGGGGCTCGTTCTCTAGCTTTGCTCGCTCACTAAGGCCCAATCATCTCCTTCGTGTTCGGTTCCTTTTAACCCTACAAACAGAAATAGTAGTCCGGCGAAGCGCGGCTTCATCGACTAAGCCTCGTCTCCTCCCTTCCTTCTCACTCTCTTCCTCCATTGATAAGGGATTTCAGAAAAAATACAAAAAAAAAGTTTTTTTTTTTATTCAAAATTAAAATATTTTGTCCTGTTGAAGATCACACACGTATTATCTCCAAGTTTGTCACCTGCATATACTTTTACACCTTTTAACAGAAAACTCACAATCTTATCACAACAAGAACTCTAGACAATAGAATAGAATAGAATACTCTTTACTATGTACACCAAAAAATAACAGATATAGGTAAATGTAGAAATTGTACATAGTGTGACATAATGGGCGGTCTTATCGCGATATTTTACAGACAACCTTTGGATGGATTAACGGGAGAAGGAGAGACAATACTGCAGGTAGTCAGTGGTGTACCGATTACATATACAATAAATACATAAGACAATTTTTTTTTATAAAAAAAATACATTGTGTAATTTGCGTTGTTAACATTAGACTGCGAAGAGAGGGTAATCAAGTTATTATTTAATAAAAATGTCAAAACGTCTCTTCTCTGTGGCAGTTGTGCGCACAGATAACACAACCTTATTTGTTTTGTGCCTCTGCGAGTGCGTCGATGGCAGCGCATCGGAAGTTTGAGATTTTATATTTTGTTCAATTATAATTTTAACTCATTTATTTCTTTCAACTGCATTTTTTTTTATTTGTTGATCTAGCAGTACCTTATGCTGTATCGGTTGACGTCGTCAAGTCAAAGCCGGGTGTCGCTGAAAAGCTGCGCCATAGTCGCATCATTATGCTGAGCTTCAGTGATAACAAATAGCACTACAAACAAAGGCACAATTAAATAAAAGCTATAAAAATGGATATAACGGTAAAATTCAAGGTAAAAACACATATTTTTTAGAAATAAAGCGATATTTGGACGATGATATACTTTAAATCAAATAAAGAACATTAGTTTTCTCTGTCTACGACATAAACAAAGTGCGGTGGACTGACCGCCTCTCTTGAGCTGCCATCTCAATGTGACGCTGGCAAAATAGTTGCCATCGGCTCAACTGAAAAAAATATATAAAAACGAGAGCGTCTTAAGGTTGCACTAAATGGGAGTCCAGCTCAGCATGTTTTGGGAACATATACCTGACGCTGATATTCTGCTGGATCCCTGCAGTGAGATACGTGACGCCGAGCAGACGAAATAAATACGTGAAAAATTGTTGGAAGAAGTGTATTGTTGGGGGTGAAATGATGTACTTAATTATACCCTCAATTTAAACTAAGTTACCTACATTATGACAATTCGTCAAAAATAACCACACTTGGCAAAATAATTGGTTATCCCCTTTATGTAGTTGTTACGATATAAGGATTCTTCAGCTTATCTTTTGCCAATATTTTTCTTTCGCATCGTAGATTAAATATATCATTATAAAAAGCCTGCAGACTTAAAATACAAGTCTATTTAATAAAAAACTCCTTTGTCTCGCCGAACAAAAGAATAAAGAAAGCTCGATATTGATACTATAACAAAAGAGAACTATAACATTAATCTGTTATTTAAGGCTCATTTACACGAAGATAGTTTCTCGCAGGCTTAGAGACGAGAATGTTCATGCAAGACTCGCTTCCAAGACGATTATTGTACCTAAAAAAGTAAGTATTAGTAGGGGCCCCTTCAGCCGTGCCCCTCTCTTCACCGCCGATACGCGAAGCCATCCCAGTCCTCCCGGCTGAAATCGCGCGGTCCTCCGCGTTCACTAAAAGGATATCTCAGAAATTACGCACCATAGCTCTACAAACCCTTTTTTTTTGAGGATGGGAAATCATCAAATACCTTCTCCCGCTCGGGGCAGAGCGGGAGGGCGTGTCAGACTCTTACTGACTAAAACCCACCCGTGTTCCTTCAGTTGCCTGTACCAGGGGCCACGGTATCCCTCTCGGACTTTCCCGCAACCCTGGCAGGCATCGGCCCTAGCGGACCCCTTCATTGATGCTGACATCTCTTTGAGGCGCGCGTGGAACACAACGCGCCGTCGACCCGGGCCTGGTCCTTATCGAACGGCGAGCTGCCCATTGCTCGCCGCTCGCAAGCCCACGCCTACGGTGGCCGGGAATCGGCCTGCGATTCCCGACACCCAGGGCGTCTCCTGCAGCGGCTAGGGGCGTGAGGGCGCGAATTTTGCCTCTCCCTCACGCGTTCCGCCTCCTCCTTCGCGAACATTACTGCTTCGCAGAAGGAGGTGACGGCTTCCCAAGCCCTCTCGCTCCGGACCATGGCCTGGACCAGGGCCGGACGCGAGAGATTGCCACCGCCAATCGCCTGCACGAGGACTCGGCGGTGCTCCGTCCAAGCCGGGCAGACCTCCACCGTACGCTCCACCGTGTCCTCTGGGCGATCCACACAATGGTGACACCCGGGCGTTTCCTCCCGCCTTATCCGGAACAGGATCCTCCCGAAACATCCGTGTCCGGTAAGGATCTGCGTCAGGCGGAAGGTGAGGACGCCGTGGCGCCTCTCTAGCCACTCCTCAAAGAGGGGACTTATAAATGATAAATGATTTTATTTCTGTAAGTAGGTTTGTTACAAACACTTTTACACGTCAATCATATTTTTAAAACTAGATGAGGTCGGCGTTTCATAACTGACTACTCTGAGAAGAAAGGCCGAAACAAACTCAGAGGTCACAGTCTCTTTTAAAGTCCAGACATAATCTTGGTCAGATCATGTGAAGACCATGTAGATTGGTGTCTGAAACGGTCTTTTGAGGAAAAACCATACAGATTGAGCGGACCTGTCCAGTCAGTGCACGCATTTGTCAGTAATCTTGCCGCTCAACTGAGAACTTAAGGAGCACAACGATTCGACGAACAATACCAAAGAAAGGACATTTGGGTAGGCCGCATAAATTACTCAAGCTGCCAGATCGTGAAACTAACTAAGAAATAAAATAAAAAAAGTAATAATCCACATAATCTTCACATTCACAATAATTTAAATAATATAATACTTTACAAAGTAAATACTCATGTCATTGTATGTATAAAATTCATCAATGTCAATGTGTATATAAATATTCGAACATAATCTTTGAGGACCATGTAGATTAGTATCTGAAATGGTCTTCTGAGGAAAGAACCACGCAGATTAAGAGGACCTGTCCAGTCAGTGCACGCATTTGTCAGTAACCGTGCAGCTCAACTCAGAACTTTAGGAGCTCAACGATTCGACGAACAATACCAAAGAAAGGACACTTGGGTAGGCCGCATGAACTACTTAAACTGCCAGATCATGATTAAAACTGAAACAATGACCCACATAGTCCTCACATTCACAATAATTGATCGTTCTGTTATAATAATTATCAATTTATCAGTGTATGTAACAGAAATAAAAGAAAACATTCAGTATGCAGAAAATTGGAACAACTCAATCCCAAGCCTTTTTGTCCTCAATATAATCCTTAACGGTATAAAAGCCTTTCTGGCACAACTTACGTTTAATGAATGATTTGAATTTATTAAGGCTTAGATCTTGAACGTGGCTTGGAAGTTTATTATAAAAGCGTATACATTGACATCTGAACGAGCCACCTATTTTCTTGAGCCTTGTTGTAGGTACAACGAAGCTGTGTTTGTTCCTAGTATTTATATTATGGATATCACTGTATTTTTTAAACAAGTTTATATTTTTATGGGCATATAAAAGATTTTCAAAAATATACTGTGAAGGCACAGTCATTACATTAATCTCCTTAAATTTCTCTCTGAGAGTGTGTTATCTCTCTTATCGCTCTCTTATCGCCGCAATTGTGGCGTGCCCAGCGCTGGGTTGCGACAATCGCACTCTCCATGCCGCCCTGAGATCCCGCCGGAGCTCTGTCCGCTGTACCGTGATTTCTCGCGGCAGCGGAGCTACGCCCCGGCGTTTCGCCTCCTCGCGCCACTCCCAAATGTGCGCGAGGACTTTTGCCTCCAGATCCCATGGCGGTTATCCGGCAAGGAGGCTCGCTGCCTCACCGGAGACCGTACGGTACCCCCTGTCCAGCCGGGTGGCCACGACCCTTTGGGGCGCGTTCAACCGGCGGGCTGGCCGCCGCCTCAACGAACGCGCCCAAACCGGCGCGGCGCCCCGTAAAGGGCCATGGTTTGCTCTACAAACCCTATGTTATTGTTATGAAATAGGCCATCTGATTACATAGGGTTTAGTACACTTTTACCTTGTAATATATTGCAAAATTCATTCTTTTATTTACATATAGACACATTATTATGCCATAATCAGTTAAAAGAACACACCGCCCCATATTTTTTTTTTCATCCCACAAGCTTTTTTATAGGCGTCCCTCATTTAGACACCGGACTAAAAAAGGGTACGTTTTTTCTTCAATTCCGAGAATCAAACAACAAACCAAGTACTTGCGCATAAAGGTCTGCTCAAACTTTGGATCACACAGTAAATTCTGGTGCATTTCTTTTAAATATAAATTTACATTCTACATTATGATGATATTTACCAATTAAAATTACGATAAATTTAGCCACCACCACCAGCCTCATAGATTATCTCCGAACTTTTATAATCACATTGACATTGATTAATTTTATATAGACAATGACATGAGTATTTACTTTGTAAAGTATTATATTGTTTTGATTAACGTGAATGTGAGGACTATGTGGGTCATTACTTTTTTGTTTTGTTTTCTCAGTTAGTTTTAACCATGATGTGGCAGTTTGAGTAATTTCTAATTTATGCAGCCTACCCAAATGTCCTTTTTTGGTAGGTATAGTTCGTCGGGTCGTTTTAAGGGGCTGGCATTAACATTAATGGCGAGTACATAACTCACCTTCGGTTTGCCGACGATATCGTAGTCATGGCTGAGACTATGGAGGACCTCAGTACAATGCTCGATGACCTCAGTAGAGCCTCCGAAAGAGTGGGTCTTAATATGAACAAAATGAAGCTCATGTTAAATGCCCATGTAACACCCACTCTCATGAAGATCGGAGACGCTACACTCGAAGTCGTGGACGAGTATGTGTACTTAGGACAAGTTGTCCAGTTAGGTAGGTCCAACTTCGAGAAAGAGGTCAATCGTCGAATCCGACTCGGCTGGGCAGCGTTCGGGAAGCTACGCAATATCTTCTCGTCCCACATACCGCAGTGCCTCAAGACGAAAGTCTTTGACCAGTGCGTGTTGCCAGTGATGACATATGGTACTGAAACGTGGTCGCTCACAATGGGCCTTATTAGAAGGCTAAAAGTCACCCAAAGGGCAATGGAGAGGGCTATGCTTGGAGTTTCCCTGCGTGATCGAATCAGAAATGAAGAGATCCGCAGGAGAACCAAGGTAACCGACATAGCCCGAAGAATTGCCAAACTTAAGTGGCAGTGGGCAGGGCACATTGCTCGCAGAACAGATGGCCGATGGGGCCGGAAAGTTCTAGAGTGGCGACCGTGTACCGGAAGACGTAGCGTTGGAAGGCCTCCCACAAGGTGGACAGACGATCTTGTCAAGGCCGCAGGAACCCGTTGGATGCGGGAAGCACAAAAGCGGTCGAAGTGGAGGTGCTTGGGGGAGGCCTATGTCCAGCAGTGGACGTCTTTCGGCTGAAATGATGATGATGATGATGAAAGTTCGTCGAATGGTTGAGCTCCTTAAGTCCTGAGTTGTGCTGCACGATTACTGACACATGCGTGCACTAACTGGATGCGTCCACTAAATCTGTGTGGATTTTCCTCAGAAGACCATTTCAGACACTAATCTACATAGAAAGAAAGAATAACGTTTATTTGGACACAGTTCGTAAAACACAGAATACAATTAATAACAAAATAAAAAGTGAAAATAATGTTTTAACAACAATAGTGTGTGTCTCACGGCTACGCCAAAAAGGATCATTTCAGCATTGATGCCAGACACATGCTGTCTGACGCTGGTTTTCTAATGAACCTTTAGGGACAAGTGACGGGGAGTACAAACAGTTTCGACATAGGTAAATACCTAATAAATAATACATATTTTTATACTTATAAATAAATAAATGAACTAGTAATCAAATATAATTACTTACAAAACGAAAACAACAAGAACCAACTCGGCAAAACCTGTTTTTAGCGATTACCTTGCAAGATTGATCCATCCACGATGCATTCACAAAGCGCTACAGGCCGCCGAGCGCGGCGGACAATTCACCGACAGTTACTTAGTTTTATGACAAGTTTTTTTTACTGTGGGTTAATTGAATAACAAAATAAAAAAATGTAATACCTTGTTATAATAAAAATAAAAAAAATAAAAATTAAAAATAAAAATCTTAGATTTTTATACAATAAAAATCTAAGATAAAAAAATAACTTAATGTTATAAGTTGTTAATTTAATACCTAATATTGATACATGGTCCTCACATGATCTTACCATTATTATGTCTGGACTTAGAGACTGTGACCTCTGAGTTTGTTTCGGCCTTTCTTCTCAGAGTAGTCAGACAGGAAACGCCGGCCTCATCTAGTTTAACCTTTTAAGCGCGTGGCTAAATATCAATGGCCGTGCCCCTAGCGCGCGGCTACAAATCGAAAAAAAAATGTTTTTTTCGTTTTAGTTGTACCACACAGATAATAGGACGAAAATAGAACGAAAAAATCATGCATGTTTTCTGTCGCAGAAATACGACACGCGCGATAGGGACACGAAAATATTTGCCGCATATATGCGACACGCGCGGTCAAAGGGTTAAAAAATATGATTGACGTGTAAAAGTTTTTGTACAAACCTACATATAGAAATAAAATCATTTATCATTTAATCGAAAAACACAGCACATATTCATGTTGCCTAACAAAAACTTTACTGAAATCAGTACAAAAAGTACCAAGTACCTACTTTATTTTTTTTAAAACGTTGCCCCACACTAGGTATTTCTCCTGTATCGTGGTCGCGTTTACAAACATTTAAACTCACATACACAAACAGCCACCAGTGTGACACCTCTGTCAGCGGCAACCCTATAGCAACTTTATTGCAACGATTATAAAGATCATTTATTTATTTAATATTCTTTATTTATTTGTACACCACAAAAAATAAAACAACAAAAAAAATTCACATTAATATACAATGGGCGGCCTTATCGCCGTGATTATCATTGTGACTTTGACAGGTTTGTCAATGGCAGCAACCCAACAGCAACCTTGTTACAACGGTAATAAATATCAAAACGGACTGTACAATAAACATGGCGGCTTGGATAACACTAGCGTCAAAGATTTTAAAAGTGGTAATTAGTACCTAAGGTTTCATGTTTACACAAACGCTTCCAATTTCAAAGATGAAGTGATTCTCGCTGTTCTTCGCGTACGTACTGTTTACACGCGAAATTTTTTGTATTTCCTTTCAATAATCGCCTACCGAGGCAAGAAACTCTCTTCGTGTAAATGAGCCTCTAAAGCCGAGTTCCCGACACTCGGACTGAACGCGAAGTGCCGACGAGTTTTAATGTATTGCTTGGTATTGCATTGTGTCGGTCTTTCAAAGTCGAGTCTGCAGTTTGAGGGTTAACGAAGGATTTGGATTTTGACGTTTTTAATTTTAGTAATGTTTTTAAGTTCTGTTTTTAAATTTAATGAGTTTGGTTCTTGTTACAAATTATGTTTTTTTTTTTACTAAAATCTTTTGGTACTTGGACTCATTAAAATAACACTTAAGAGCGGTTATTAAATTAATTAAGCATAAAAAAAATATTTCAATGCGAGTAGAAATATTGTTTATATTATAATATTTGTTTCAAACGATTTATTTATTTTAGCAAGGACATGCTTATTCCTAATGTTTTACTCGTAAACGTAAGAGTAAGGATAGGGCAGAACCAGATAAACGATGGATGGACTGTGTGAAATATGATATGACTAGAAAGGGTGTGACTGCCGAGATGTCGACTAATAGCCAAGTATGTAAGACAAAGACATATTGCACCGACCGCTAATAAAGTGACAAGAGAAATCGTTATTTATTAAAAAAGTGCAACAACATAGTTTATTAAAAATGAGAACAAATTATTCCTAATAGATTGAGATAATTCAATATCACCAAACACTTGAATTAAAACCCATTTTTCTCCATCCTACCGACAAAGTCGATAACAAGCGACTCCGACTGTTTTAACCCCCTATTCATCGCTGACAAGTAAAGGACTTTACAGGCGAGACAACTAAAGGACTTAGCAGACGCTACAGACGTCGGTCCGCAGTACTGGATTAGCGGTCTGCGATACAAATGCTAATTCACAGTACATTGGCACGTACAGTCGGGGAATAAAAATGTTTACCACTGGCATTATAAAATATTATTTTGCCGGAATTACTTGAAGGGTCCGGTAAAGGCGTATAGTACCCACATATTTTTTTCCAGTTATGTGTAGGTCTCATATTTTTCATGTTTTTATTAGAACACACAAAACTTATTAACAGAGTACTGTTCATTTGGATATTTTATGCAGGTACACAGGCAGCTTAATTCAGAATTGAGTTTTGTTATAGGAAATCATACCAGACGATACAGAGACAGTCATGTCCATAAGCCGGGCATAAATCAAGGCTCCTGACTGCTACTGTGAATTTCTATGGAAAAATTTCTTCACCATCAGCCTATAATGTTCCCACTGCTGGGACACAGGTCTCCTCTCGGTGAGAGGGAGTTGGCTTTAATCCACTACGTGGGCCTAGTGCGGGTTGGTAGATGTCATTTATGTCTTTCGAATTTTTAATTTTAGGACATTCCGGTTTCTTCTCGATGATGTTTTCCTTCACCAACAACTGGAACCGAAATTTATCGACTTGGAAATCGAACCCAAGACACTGAGCTCAGCAGTCGCGCCAGCATAAGACTAACGAGCCTATCAAATCACATGATACCTTGCAATGTAATACATTACGAATGACCACAAAGTAACGTCTCCATTATTTATTTCAAAGTCCAAGTCAAAGTATTTATTAGTGTGATTTTTGGTGATACAGTAGGTCTTATAGTTAGGTTATGGTAACTCAAAAAATTACCCATTAGGGCATACACCATTAAACAATATAAGAATTTAAAATCGATAATACATACAAATTAACAAAAATTCAATCAATTTATATAATAAACATTTAGAATACAATTATTTATTATAATAAATATTCAGAACACAATTAATAAGTCATGTTTTTGAATTTGATGACAATATTATGTAAAATACGTGATCTAGACATCATTTTAATACTTGAAATAAAGATAAAATAGATCAACCATTTTTCAGATTATCTAAAGTACATACCTACATCTTTTATGGGGTACGTGTTATATGTTACAACCTTGTCAAATATTGAAATTAAATGAAAAAAATAAATAAACTCATTTTAAAAGTACACTTTGAAAACAAGCATTATTACGAATTAGAGGATTATATGCAAGATAAGAATGCTTGTAAACATGCTGGTCCAGCTCCATAGGACAATCTAGATTGTAGACAAGATCAAACTGGTTTCTAAATTTAATAAAATTGTACGCGTCTAATTTATAATTTTTATGACAATGATTTTACATTCAGTAATTACTTTAACTCTTTCACTAAGTTATTACTTGTTAAAATCTTATAAAAATACATCTAGTTTTACAATATTTGTAAATATGTGAGCACTACTTATGTATCTATCACATTTGCCTGTTTTTGTTTCATTTTTATTATTTTAACCAATTATGGTATAGTTAGCTGAAGAATCGGCCCCAGGAGGGCGTATCTTAAGCTGTGATGTCAGAGTGGCGTGATGGTGGTACGAGACGGAGAGCGGAGCGCAACCGGGTGAGCGGACACCAGCAGACATCGGGCGCGGCTTCGTTCGAGCATTATGTCGGCGACCATCGGATCCACAGAGTACTTTTTTTAGATAATCAGATCGGACGGACGTTCACTAGCATTGTTCAGTTACGGTTTAATTAATTTTAGTACTTACAATATTTGATATTTTGTAATCATTTTAATAAATGTTTTTATTGGAGTTTTATTTAAAGCAATAAAAGTCAAGAACCCTAAATGTATATTAATTTTATTGTACGTGCATCGTCATCACATATAATTAATATATACAAAATATTTTTAAACATTTTAAAAGAGTAACAGGGGTACAGACTGGATGCGGAAGACGGAGGGCAGGGTGTTGTGGCGCAGCCTGGGAAAGGGCTATGTCCAGCAGTGGACTGCGATGGGCTGAATTGATGAACGGTGGGGTATCTTGCCCATTCTTCTCCATACGAAACCACCCTTTGGAAGGGGCAACTATTCGTAGACTCAATGTTATCGTTGTGTAAATTTTGACGTTCAAAGGTACCTTTTATGTGCTTAATTTAAATAAATGACTTGAATTTGACTTTATTAGCCAAACCCAACTGTCCACGACCGTACACCCCCCCTAGAATGGTAGTATCAGTCGGTTCTCAAGTGTTCGCTTGTCTGTAGCTGCAGGGAGAGGGTAGAATTGAAACGTAATCAAATGCCTGCCAAGTGAGTTGGACTGCTACCAGGAATGTTCAATATCTTTGATTAAGGCGAGTTTTTGGGTTTGCGGGATTGTATTTTAAATAAAGTTTAAGAGAATAGGAATTTTTGTTTAAGTTAGGTTTTTGTGATTGGGATTCGATTGTTTATGGTAATTTTGTCAGTTGGTTATTAGATGCAGGAGAGGATTAGACTATTTCGTTTTTTGGAACAGCTAGATAGATATCTGTGCCCGTTGTTTAATATTTTTTTCCTTCACATCATTAAAAACTAAGCTCCCACCCTATTACATGGGACTTAAAACATATACGTATGTTGCACTCTAGATTAAACTCTGCCTAACCCTTGAATACAGGCGTGATTTTGTGTTGATATGACATCTTGAAAAAATCTCATATTTTCGGGGCTGAGCTTATAATATTGACCTTTGGTTGAGTTTGAAATCAGTCAGATAATCCGGAAAAAGTGCTCGTAAATACCTATCCCACAGTTCCATTCGTACATATGAAATTACTCACTGGATTTGTGCCCGGTAGATGGCAATAGCCTCGCCCCCTATTACATGGGACTTCAAAAACATAAATGGCATAATGTAGGTGTACTATAGGTACCTACACCTGTGTCCAACCTTCAAGGAAACAAAGCATGATGATATAGCATGTATGTGTAATCAGCTGCAACAGTATCGGGTATCTGTTTCCACCCCTTTTTATCTCACTCTGTTCACAAAATTAAATGAGCTACAAACAATGAAATCGAACTACTGAACTACGTCTAGTTCACAGATTATCGTCCTGCGAGTCGCAGTTGGAAACAAGCTGACACCTCGGAACTAAGTCGTTGTGTAGTTCTTTTACCTAGTTAAACTAACCCGGGAATTTGTCCACGTGGGTAACTGTTTTGTTTGTTTTAATTACAAACTTTTTTTTAAACTGCCCATGAATTAGTCGTACCCATAATTTCGCATCTTGCTAACTGGTGTTTTAGGCCAGGGAAATTACCACCAGCTCTTACTGGGTTCGTCTTTCATTGACTTGAATGTGCCGGCGGCTGATGGTATGTCATGCTCACTCAAATGTGTCGCTGTGTTTGTATTGGATCATTAAGTTCCCTTCAAAATGGTTGAGCTGAAAGGTGCTGATCCATACGTCATGTTCGTGAACGGGCGCCGTCAGTAGGCGCTGGTCATTTCTTAGCAGCCACGGCTCATTTTAATTCCTGGATTGTTTTTAACGTGCTCATCGTTCTACATCTTTCTCACATGAAAGAAAAGAAAGAAAGAAAGAAAATGCGTTTATTTGCGGTAAACATGACGCAACAAAATAATGTATAATTTCAACATGAATGATGTAACCTCTTTTTGAAACAATATTTTGATTTAAAAGAGTGTCCATGGAGTTTCTTGCCCGTTCTTTGCCATAGGTGCCTGCGACGCTTTGGAATAGGCAACAAGCTTCATATTTCTGACTGACCGACCCCTTGAAAATTCAAAACTGCTTTTTTTTTTGGGGCTGGGAAATCATCAAGTAACTTTTCCCGCTCTGGGCGGAACGGGAGGGCGTGTCAGACTCATACTGACTAAAACCCACCCGTGTTCCTTCAGTTGCCTGTACCAGGGGCCATGGTATTCCTCTCGGACTTTCCCTCAACCCTGGCAGGCATCAGCCCTAGCGGACCCCGTCATTGATGCTGACATCTCTTTGAGGTGCGCGTGGAACACAACGCGCCATCAACCCGGGCCTGGTCCTTACCGCAAGCCTGCGTCTACGGTGGCCGAGAATCAGCTTGCGATTCCCGACGCCCAGTGCGTCTCCTGCGGAGGCTAGGGGCTCGAGGGCGCGAATTTTAATTCAAAACTGCATAATAAAAATACCTTGGTCTTATCATAACTAATTACCTATAATTGGTTATGATAAGACCAAGGTATTTTTCTGATTCTAATTTACATAACGGTCCATTATTAACGTGTTATTGTTGAACATTTGGAACATTTTTATTTTTAGCACTGAATAAATTATATGGAAACCAAGTAAATAAGGTATTAGGGTCTTCTTGGGTTCGACTGATGATTTCTAGAATGTCATTGCCAAAGTAAAAGAGACAGGTGTCGTCGGCATATAGTGTTACATCTGCAGCTAAATTTAGGTATTTTATATTATTAATGTACCTATATTAAGAAAAGCAAGGGCCCAAGAAAGCAACCTTGTGGAACCCCGTAAGTTCAGGAATTCTTTTGGCCTCACCAATTTTAACTATCTGGTATCTTTTAGAGAGGTATGACTCAAACATTTTATGTGCAGATTCCTTAATGCCAAAGTTTTTTAAGGAGAAATTTGTGGCTTATCGTATCGAACACCTTTTTTAAATCTATAATAATTATACCATGAGCTATTTGTTTTTTGTCTATTTAACATACCAGATTAGTTACAAGGTCTATACAGGCCGATAGTGTATTTGATTTGGAGCGGAAGCAATACTGTTTATGGTAAAGGAAGTTGTTAGAGCTCAAATATTTTACCAAACGACGATAATTTTTTCGTAAATTTTTACCGGATGCAGCTGGATACCAGTATTATACATAATCATTTCATTCATTCTTTTTGTTTTACATTAAGTACTGCCTATCTGAGCTCAGTTACTGGTTAACACGATACCCCTTGGAGAGACCGATTGTCAGAGTTATGGGCTTCTGACTACCCGTAACGACTGTCGAAGATCAACGAACCAACGAACGTTGGCCGGGACCAACGGAACCAACTTAACGTGCTTTCCGTGAACTGATGATCACCCATTCATGGACCAATCAACCCTTGCGGCTGTTGTCATTCAGGCACGAGCATTCTCTCTCAGCTATCCCTTTACAAAATATAAATGAAATGTAAGGTTTATTGCTATATGTAGATCTTTTAAGACACTTTTACACGTCAATATTTTAAAACTAGATGGCGCCACGATAAACATTATCTTTACAAACATGTTTTATCTTCACTAGTTTAATACTTTACGTTATTTATCAGTTATTACCAGTGATCGGAATAGGTACAGCTAATATACCTAAAGTTCAAAGAACAGAGACAAAAAAATGGAGACTTCCTTACGTTTTTTTTTTCTGAATATTTATACAGAGTTTCGGGACATCACTTCTGTACATTTAATATTAATGTATTTAATACAGTAATTTGATTTAATTAATTTTCCTTTTTAACAGACTTCAAAAACAAGGAGAACGTTCGCAAAAAACCAGTAAGTAGATAGGTACGTTTTCTATTGTTATCAATTCAGGTAAAGAACTGAGTCCGCCTCATGTATTCGTTTCCCAGAATAGCCAAAACTTGCTGTCTTTTAGTTGTACTTATGTAATGTTCCGAAACCCGGGACATGAGTCCCAAAAAATATTTTGTCGTAAGGTGTCTCCACTTTGTCTCTGTTCTTTTTCGAACTTTGGGTATTTTAGCTCTACCTATTCCGATCATTGGTTATTACAAAACTATTTCATATAAAGGTAGATAGATACCTGGTTACAGAAAGCCACAACAGTTGTTAAGTTTTATCAATGTTTTAACTTGTTTGCGTGTAGTGCAGTTTTAACTAGTGCCTTGGTACTCATTGTAACTTTGGTTATAGTATTTGGCAATGGTTCTGATAGCACAGCGACAAACTTTAACTATAATAGCTATTTTTGTTTGTCATAGTTAATTAAACAGTCGAGTCGTGGGTTCAATTCTCAAATTGGCAAAAGACGGCAAAGCATGTTGTGTTTCTTTTACGATGTTCTCAGCTGAAGCAGCCTTGACTAATTCTAATTGGAAAAATATTGATATTTTACTAAAGGTTTTACTCAATTAATATTAAAACCCTGTAAATATTGTAAATCCACAGAAATTATAAACTTATACTGACTTTTTGCGACTGTAATTCATGTATTTGTCAGCAAAAACCTCTGAAAGACTGTTTGTGTATGTGAGTTTAAATGTTTGTAAAACGTACCCACAATACAGGAGAAATTCCTTGAGCGGGGCAACGTTTTAAAAAAAAAACCGTAAGTTATCTAAAAAAATTATAAGGTAATCCCATAACATAGACCATAGTTGAATTAGTCAATAAAAATTTTAACATTTAAACTCAAGCTTTTGATCATTATCTGATGAGGTGGAAACATTTCAACTAACTTTTGGAGGGCACTGTAGGTATCCAAATGTATACAATCCTCTGCTTGCCCTGGTATGTTATGTTAAGCCATGTCCTTACTCCTGTTCTTGTTATTATCTCTAACGATATCATATTATGTCACTTTCCAACTAATAATCCAGATTTAACCATCATAGAATCGTCATAAAACTCATACACATCCCTGGAACCAGTCCCCACAATTCCACTTATCCCGCACGCTCCAATCCAACTTCACAGACAATTAAACTTCAGTTATGAAACTTATTTATATATAAAATAACAGCGTACACCTCTTCTCATAAGTCCTGCCCTGATTGTACAGACAAGGGAAAAAATATGGATACACTTTTTAAGTTACTGAATCAAACTCAAAGCATTTATTGCAATCAAATCTTTTAAGCACTTTTAGAGTCGGAAGGAAGGAGAAGAGACATTGATAGCTGAGCTAACGTCTCATGCGAAAATAATAAAATTCGACAGTGATTTTGTCGTAGATTATTGATTAAAACTATGATCTGAAACTATTAGCCTATTTGCACGTATTCGTGTATTTTTGTGTATCACATTTCAAAAATAAAACGGTAGTTAAACTCGCTTGGAATTTTGTTACGTGCATAATATATTTTGGCCTTTGACTGTAGGTACACCGCTCCAAACAAGTCCAGCCACAGATTGTAGGAACTCATCGAAACTGTTAGACACACGCGTTCGCCTCGCTAAGTACTTGTTAAGTTCATTTTTGCACGGTCCATTGGACGAATGGTTTTAAGGTGACATACAGTAAGGAAGTATGAATAACAAAGAATATACAGGGTTATTTTGTAATACGTCGGCAATCCATTAAGCAGATGTAGGGGAGGTCATTTGCAACCAAATGACCCCTTATTACCTTAATGCGAATGTCAACAATTTTCGAGTAATTCGATATTTTATATTTTTTTGAAGATATCTGGTACCTTATTGTATCTCGTTAGATAGCTGAGAAGTTGTACATATTTTTGGAATGTTATGCCGATAAATTATTTCCATGTTTTTTTTTTTGCACAAATCAACCATTTTAGTCAAATAACCTATTGTTTTTTCTTATACATTTTCAAACTTGTATCCCGCCAACAAAATATAAAGTGTCAAATTACTCGGAAACGGTTGACATTTGCATGGGGGTCATAAGGGGTCATTTGATTGCAAAATGCAAATGACCTCCCCTACATTCCCTTAATGGTTTGCCGACATATTACCAATAACCCTGTATAACATAACATCACGTCTGGTTCCCTGTGGTAGGGATAGGCAGAGGTGATAGTGCACCCCAGTTATCATTTAGTCCCATAATAGGCATTAGGCTCGTCCGCTCGGCTCGCCGGATGTCTTCATAACATCACGCCTGATTAGTAGTCCTCGATGGGGTGAGTACAAACGTTTCCATAGTTCTCCCACATTTCACCAGCGATATGGAATGTCCTAAGTAATAGGGCCGAGTCTATTGCCGGGCAATAATCTAGAACACGTTGCAGTTGGTGTACAGTATTTTTATCTCACGAGTCGATGCGCGCTTTACTTGTGGCTACCAAGTGTAGAAGTACTCTGTGAATGTATGTGTAAGCGTAGGAGCTCTCAGTACCGTCCGGGACAATGACGAATTCGGTAGTGTGTGTGTGTATGTTATGTGTTAACACTACTTACCTCGGGAGTAGTGGTGGCCCAGTGGTAACGGCCGTGACTTACGTGTTGTATGTCGTAAGTTCGAACTCAGACAAGCGCTTTATTTTGTGTAAATTATTTGACCACCACTGCTCTTAAAACGGCGAAGGAAAATATCCCGAGGATCCGACATGTCACATGACACATTTTAAGACATGTGAGCGCGCACTGGGCCCGCGTGGTGGATGACGGACAACTCCCGCTCACCGAGAGGAGGGCTGTGTCCCAGCAGTGAGATCATTATAGGCTGATTATGTATGTACTGCTACTTATCTTCACGCCCACATTCACAACGTTTTTGTACTATTGGTTACCACAAGTAAAGAGCGCGTCGCTTCGTGAGATAAAAATACTTTAGTAGTAAAGCACAGTAGTCGCGTTTGGGACTACTGTGCCAACCACACAAAACCATTGCGCTCTGTCACTTTACCTCCCGTACATCACGGCCACCGCTGCTCCTCCCCTCCTCTCGCTCGCCTAACGTCTAGACAAGCCAATTAATATTTATTGGCTGCTAATAGCCGTCACACGGCGACCTACTTCCAATTATTTCATTATTTAAAGAATTTTATAATAACATTCAATTGTTGTTTTGTTGTTGTTGTTGGGAACGTGGGATTGAACAGATATTTCTGGACCAAGTTAAAATCTTTTGTGTTAACAGAACTTGAGGGTATAACTTTGATTGAAGTATTTATTATTAAATTGCCAAAATTTAATTATTCTGTTCAGGGCCTTGGCGTTACCTCAACGAGTTTTAGAAAGACACTATCACTCAGGTATAAACTGATAGTTGTATGGCAGTGCCTTTCTATATGTCGATTCGACTCAACAAAGCCGAACTTTTAAGAAAACTCTTGTTCCATGCATAATTTTATTGTAATAATAATAATATTGCCTATAATGTTCCCACAGCTGGGACACAGGCCTCCTCTCGGTCAGAGGGAGTGGGCCGTAATCCACCACGCGAGCCCAGTGCGGGTTGACGGATGTCTTACAATGGTTTCCTTCACTGTTTTGAAAGTAGTTGTGAATAAATAATTTACACAAAGTAAAGTGCCTATCTGGAGTCAATCCTACGACCTACAACTCGTAAGTCGCGGCTGTATCCACTGGGCCGCGACTGCTTCACATTGACCGCTTATACGAGGGGAGGTCCAAAAGTTCGTGGAATGGATGGAGTGAGGATAGGAGCGCTCGCTTAGTGTCATACTAATTGGGTACTCATCATTAGTATATAATTTGAGTTTCAGCCCTATTGCGTCATTCGTCTACGAACACTCGCCTGCTAAACAAGTCAATCCGGAAGAAAACTGAAACTATGGAGAAAATTGGTCACCATGCTATGGTAAAATAAATTCCTTACCAAGCAAGGAAAGAACGCTCAGACCATTTTTAATGAAATGGAAACCGTTTATGGGGAACAGTGCTCTAGTAATTCAATGATTTACAAGTGGCATAGTCTTTTTAAACATGGTCGGGAGTCGATTGAAGACGACCCCCGGCTGGAAAATTGATGGCTACTGTTTTTTTTGGGATTGTGAGGGGATAATAGGTGTCAGGCTATCATTGTGGGGAGCCCCTACAGCATGAGGAAACTGAACGGCTTAACTGTGCCACCTGTAATCTTCGACAACTCAGTCATCCCGTTTAGCTCTGATGTTAAGAATCTTGGTCTGCATGTCGATACTTGTCTAGACTGGCGAAAGCAGGTCACGACTGTAAGTCAAAAAGTCACCGGAACGTTGCGGTCGCTCTATCGGTTGAAAAACCTTCTCCCATCACACATAAAAGCAATGCTTGTACAGGGCCCTTATATTTCCTATAATTGACTATGGTGATGTGTGTTACTATGACCTGAATGCAGATCTCCTCAATAAACTTGACCGCCTTCTCAATAACTGCATTCGATTCGTGTTCAATCTTCGTAATGTAACGTTACATTTTCCCGGGAGGGGGAAAATGTAAACGTCAAGGAGGGAACTGTCACCAGAACTGGAGGAGTCCCGGCTTAAAAGAAAAAGTAAAAGAAGAAATGGTAAAATAATATAATTGATGTAGAATAGAAGGTTAGGGAAACCGGGTATAAGTTGAGGTCCAAGCGTTTCTTCTAGAGAGGCTCGCAGGTTGTAAAAGGAGGGGTCCTTGAGTCAGACCACGTCACCGACCTCGGAGGGGCAGGCCGTGGTAGAGGAGGCAGGCAGAGGGCTGAGATCTATCAGCCGTCGGCGTCACTAGTATATTGTAGACCACGACGTAATCTTCTTGCGTCAGTATCCAGAACTGACGCCAAGGGTAGCCATCGCCGGTCTAGCGAGTTTCCAACATAGTCTGGTGTAGAAGGACGCGTAGATTTATTTGTTCAAGCACAGCTCACACTATCAGAGGGCACAGCCCTCCCACCGAGCGCTATATAACTTCAGGACCTCCTGCCAAGGCGAGCACCAAGAGTAATCCGGTCTGACGGTCCCGGCTCCCTTCCTTTTCGGATCGGTTGACATATAAAATTTTTAACAATGATTCTAGAACATAAAAGAAGAATAATAGTTTATAATAAGGTCTAATACCTATACAACCTTACCTACTGGCAGCTCTAGCAATACATTAAAAATAAAACCTAGGCTTGTCATTATCTGACATTACAAAAGGTAAATAAACATTGGGAGAGCATGAGAAAATCTAAATAACTTAAAATATAGAGGCCTAGGAATGGTTAAACTATAGACAATGGCCATGCAGATAATTGGAGAGAATGTATAATATAAGATCTAATAGCCAAAACGTAAGTAAAAAATACAAACATTACAGTAAGTATGACCATGTATCTGCACACCGACTGCTTTTAAAATGGTTACCCATTCGTCAGCGCAGAGAGTTGAGGGCTCTGTCTACGTTGTTCTCTATTCTGGACAAACCCACTTCCCCTTCTTACCTGGCTTTGGGAAGCCAGGTAAGAAGGGGAAGTGGGTTATACAATATTTATGCACTGCCCATAGTAAAAATCTTCGTTCCACCAACAATCGTCTTCTACGATGTCCTTCTCACCGTTCTGGTTTCATTCATTCTTCTTTCTTTGTCCAGGCGGTTTTTCTTTGGAATGCGCTCCCTCTGAAAATCAGGACAGCAACCAGTCGGTTATCTTTTACAGTGAAGGCACGTGAACATATCCGTCAGAAGTTGGCTGAAACATCCCAGCGCTGAGTTGCTGGATTTGTTTTCTCCTCTACCGATCGTTATTTCTCCTGACCAAGGTTTATTTTGTTTATATGTATGTATCTATATAGTAGTATTTATTCTTGTATTTTATAGTCATTTCCGAGCTATGTATCCCGTATGTTGCACCTGCCATGGTATATCTCTGCATCACCCTAAGGTTGACTGGTAGAAAATGCCTCAGGCATTAAGTCCGCCTTTGTACAGTATTATTTTTTACTTGTGCATAAAGTTTTAATAAATAAAATAAATAATACTGATTGATTACAAATAAAAGGGAAGGACCATAACCGGAGAATACTACTCAACGATTTTAGAAAAATTAAAGGAGGCCATCAAGGAAAAACGGACAATTGACTTTATTTGAATTGAACTGGAAAATTAACCAAGGGTGTGCTGCTCTTGCAAGACAACGCGCCGGTACACAAGAGCAGAGTTGCAATGGCTGATCTGCACACGCATGGCTTCGAATCACTAGTCCACCCAGCCTAACAGATCTGGCCCCAAGTGATTTTTATTTTAGTGAGTTTTATTTTCCGACGACAATGAGGTAAAGGAGGCAACTTTGGCTCATTTTGAGGTAAAAAATAAAAAATATTTTTTACGGTGGTTTAGAAAAAATTATTCATAGATCTAAAATAATGAATTCGGCTTAAGGGTGATTATATTAAATAGCAAAAATAGATTTATTGTTTCATTTTATTTAAAACCCTTTCATACCACGAACTTTTGGACCTCCCCTCAAAGTACACGTAAACACGAAAATAATTTTAATTTCTCCAACACAAAAATCACTATCCAGAAGTGAATCTTCAAATCATACAAAATTAATAATAAGAATGCCCAAATTATTTCATTATCTCCAACACGAATATAATCACCACGGGGAAGCTAACCCTCAAATCCCCGTGTAACCTCTCCGAGGCCGCCCTGTCCCCGCACTATTAGGTGGAGATTACAGAGGATCCAACTTGTGAACCAACACAATACTTGTGTGCATGTTGTATCGTAGACATGTCGCGGGGAGTTTCGGAAGTCGGTGTTTACTGAAAAGGCTACAAAATGTCATGATCGTTGCATGTTTTAACAATGACGCAATGAAACGAAGATGTAATGGTGGTGGTTATTTCTGTAAATAGATCTTTTAAGACACTTTCATTTACTTTTTAAGTGTCGAGAGTGTCAAGAGACGGATGGTCAGATGAGAGTATCACGAGTGTCAAACGAGAGTGTCATAAAATGTGAGTCTCGTGAATGTCACAAGTTTCAGTGCACGGATAGATACACAGTGCTGTTCATTTTTTTTAAATAATAATTCAGTTTAGTTGTGAAACAAATTAGACTGGATCATGTTATGATTTAAATATTCTAAAATATATTATTACTTCCTCCCCTCCTACCAACACCTATGTCTTCCCTTTTTCAGTGATCAAATGAAAGCTTTTAACAAAAACAATACCTATGTACAATAAACCATTGACTATTGAGTCCTAACCGGCTCACAAGGGTTAACTTTAAGGAAAGAAGTCCAAACGGTACTTGAAAGCAATGGGGCAATAACCTGTCAGTAACTATACAATATAAATATAGGCAACGACCCATAAACGGTCCACTGCCGGTAATAGGCATCCGGGAATGGGCTACAGACCGCTATAAAGAACTGTTGCGTGTGATAGAATATTTGTGATAATCACCGAGTGCCAGGTGGATGTGAACTTAAGGAATAGTGATCTCGTTTTGAAGATGGGATTGAATGTAGGATCTTGAAAGTGTTAAAACATAATTAAACTGCTTTCTCTGCAGTCGTCGTTAATATTATAAAGATACTAGTTTTAATATCGTGCTATTCTTTTAAGTCATCGGCATCCTTGATATCAAGGTATTATGAGCTGGTTATTCTTGAAAATTGCTCAACGCATTATTATACAAGTTAACCCGTAATTTTTACAATAACAGTTGTTTCGTTAGTGAAATTACTTCACTTTTATTTTATAGTGTTTTTAAAATGTAGATATGAAATAAATACTTTATACAGGGTCAAATTAAATTAGCTAGTAAAACTCCGCAGATGTGATAGGTATCGATATCTAATGACAATTTATTTTATTATTTATGCACACAGAGTAAAATTTATACAAATACGACATATTAGTTTTGAATAAAAAGGTACTGCTTATTTGTAAAGAAATTTCCTCCAGCTGACCTGCATATACCAGGATATAAAACAAAAAAAAAAATCAATTTTCTAACCAGGTAATTTCAGCCAGCGGTTGTTGACCCCATAGTCAATTAAGTATTACATTATATAGTATATTCGTTCGATATCGATAACCATCACGGTTTAATTTTACCCTGTTGTGCATTTTACGATATTCTGACACACCATAGTGCCTGCAACATATTATATGTAAAGCAATGTAGAGTGTTGTGTGCGGCGGTTATTAGAAACTTACCATCAAACCGGACAACGCAGGCTAACTGCAACTAAACCCGTATAAGTAGGTACTAACTTTGTATACAGCTCAGTTGGAAACTTAATAGATTAACAACAAATTGAAAAGTTGGAGCATCGATTTTTGTATTAAAGTTTCCGCTTACATCTCTTGGTACTTAAGAAGTGGGTTTTTATGTAGATGCCAAGTTACAGGTTGTGGGTTGAGAACCTAGAGTGATTTAGACGTAATAAACTATGGTAGAACATTGCTTCTTAGTGAGGCTGCATTTTATAATACATGCAGACATCAAAAAAGTACAATTGCTGTTTTACTGTGTCTATCTAGCCTTATCCTACAGTCAATCGTACATCATTGGTTACAATTTGACATTGACAGCATCTTTATGTCGTAGCAGTACCCAGCTACATACACACAAGCTCACACACACACACACACACACACATACATTCCACACATAACTATAATTGAAATCGGAATCTGAGGAAATCGTCAAATGTGGAACAACAAACTCAGTGATCTAAACGACAGGATTCAAATTCTATTGCAATTTTTTTATGTTTTGCTCAGTATCGTTTACACTTTGGTATGAAATGTAAACTATCTGAGATTACTAATCCAAGTACCCGACTATCATAATCAGCCTTTAACGTTCCAACTACTGGGACACAGCCTCCTCTCTTCGAGAAGGAGTGGGCCGTAATCTACCACGCGGACCCAGTGCGGGTAGATGTCACAATTCGAATTTTTGGTTCTAGGACATGCCGGTTTCCTCACGATATTTTCCTTCACCGTTTTGAGAGCTGTGGTGATGAAATTATTTACATAAAGTAAAGTGCCTGGCTGGGTTCGAACCCACGACCTACAACTCGTAAGTCGGGGCCGTTACCACTGGGCCACCACTGCTCTTAGCACAGTACCTAACTATTGATCTGTAAATTCTCTAGTATTCTTTTTCTTATTGCAAGTACCTATTTTGTTATTGATTCTGCCGTTAACAGGCTTTGTATATGTACACATAGACATGGAAGAGGGAGGTCGTCTGTTACAGGTATCTTCATACTTAAAAGAATGCCTCCAAAATTTGATTATCAAAACCTATTGATTATTAAATAAATAAACTTAAAAAGCTACCACTAATGTGTGGTTGACTGTACCTTGATCCAGACTCCTAACGAGAGTATCTGCGGCCCGCTTGCACCACAATCCGCTAAAGGAGAATGAGTAATGATGGGCCCACCTCTCAATAGGAATAAGACACTCATAAATGAATAGGTATGTTTATGCAGAATAAAACTTATTATTACGACTAAGGTCAAAAGTCAGTACTTTCGGAGTTATACTACTTATTATACTGCCATAAAAGTGATCGTAGTTTACTTCGTTATAAGATAAACTATGGCCAGACTCAAAACGGACGGCACCTATCTGCTTGCTCCTTACCTGCGCCCCCACCCTACCCGCTGCGCCCGCCGCTTGCCCAGGCGCATTTGCAAATGGCGATCAGTCATATTGCAGTGAACATCTTCGAGACGGTTTATACGTTATAGAAATATACAGACAAAACGATTTACATGATTTAATAGAATATAATATACCAGCAGAGAATGTGTGGTTGCTGCGTGGTAGGATACAGTCACGCCACGTAAGAGCAAGAATATACTATTGCTAGATATTAATTGATCGAAACCAAGTTGGAAGAAACGCGATATCACAATATTATTGCTCTTGCTTGACCGGACGGCGAACTGTAGGAAGTTGCGCTCACACTATTTCTTTGATTTGGTACCTAGGAGGTACATCAACCATTCGTGGCCCCCGTGGGTTTTTTAAATGATGTAATTGTCTTTGATGTCCAAGACGAATAATAAATCTCTTTTGTTTTAAAGTGTACTTATTATTATTATTTTACCTTATAAGTATCCATAAAGAATATGTTAGACTGACGACTTTAAGACGTCGTATCTCCGAAAGTACTAACATTTGACCATAGTTATATTAGTAACTAATGTTCCACTTAAAAAGCCCTTTCCAACGGTATATCAGATGTTACTATTGAAGGGTGGGCCCAGACTCCATACATTCATTTCCCATTGTCCTTTATTTAGCGCAAAACATTATTTAAAACATCATCTATCTCTATCATGTCTTCAAAGGATTGACAGTTTGGCGCTTAACGTATGCAATGAGTTGTGGTGCAAGCAAGCCTTTGAATGTCTGCTAAGGCTAAGCTTGCATATGTTCTGCATGATTTCCTAGTATCAAATCCAACGATTTTTATCGTCAATTTTTCACCAATCTATACAAATACGATACTTACAACAATTTTTTTTTTAATTTTGTCTGTCTGTTGTTTCCGACTAATCTTCAAAACGTCGAGACCAATTTTGACAGGACTTTCACTGGAAGATAGATGATATTATATGGAGTAATATAGGCTACTTTTTGTCCCTAATAATTATTTCCGACAACCACGCGGGCGAAACCACGGGCAGCAGCTAGTATCAAATAAACCTATTTTTATCATTAATTTTAAACCAATATAATACTAAAAGAACAAAATCCTAGTAAAAAACAAACGATCATGAATCTCGCTCGCTGTCACCGATTCGTAACAATAAATACGTACGAGTGAACGTCACGCCACGCGATACATTGCGCGTTATTTACGGCCGTAGTGTATGGGGCTCAGCTGCACCCTGCAATGGACGACGTTGCTACTGACAGCCTTTTAATAGGAGTGTTGTATAGTAATGTGGAGGACAATTTGTTCTGAACAGGGTTATTGATTCAATTTGTGTGATCTTTTTTTGGGTTCTTGTGGCGAAATTGGTAAATAGAAACACTTAGAAGTTCGGAGTGAGGATCTGTGGTAAATAGCAATTATGTTCCCCCTATTACAAGGGACTTCATGAAATGTAGGTGTACCAGGTATACCTCCGCCTAACTCTTCGTGGAATGTACGAGTGGTGTTATGTTATTTGTTATTTACTATGTAACAAAGTTTGATTGTGTGTAAGTATATAGGAATCTGCTCAAAAGTTACTGTAACTTAGACCTAGCTTGGGCCAAGGCGCTTTCGCTTAAGCACTATAATTAGTACACTTTTCCCACAGGAAGTAAATGGGAATGATGTTGTTTATTCTAAAAATATTGTCACTATAATATGGACTTGGTTTAAAAACAAAACCTTGCTTTCAATGATCTTACAAATAGCTTGTGAAAACTTACACACAACATATGACAGTTCAACCCACACCTCGAAGGCTCCATTCAAATAAGTTGCGTTCCTTCCCTTCCAATATAAAGAACAACTCGTGAAATAAAACAAAAACAATAAATAAGCCACTCGACAGATCAAATGGTAACTGAAAGATTTTCCGATGGAGAGTCGGCGATACAGATGAAAAAATATATCAAACCGCGCCGTTGAGTCGGCCGGGGATCGTAAACAGATAAGTTCAGAAGTTTCGTGGCAAATTTTTCTGTGTCCAGAATTATAATTCACGTAATTAAAAACGTTTAAATAGAATAGAATAGAATACTCTTTATTATGTACACCAAAAAATTACACATATTATTAATGTAGAAATTTTACTTAAGGAATGGGCGGTCTTATCGCTAAAAGCTATCTTAAAGTCTTGTCGCAATCTCCTCGCAGCGACAGATGTCAGAAATTTGACGAAAATTTTAGTAATTATAGGAATGTTGGACAGATCGAGACTGAAATATGGAAATTATGGAATTGGTTGAATCTGATAGGCGTTATCGACCAGATTTATAAAAAACTTAACTGATATATTGTACAAAGTTGTTCTGCGAGGACGTGATGTCACAGAAGGAAACTGCGGAACGGGAAAGGGAGATCTCGACTCCCTTCCCCGGCCGCAGATGGTGCACCGGGCGGAGGAGAAGGGCGGACAACGCCCTTTTCCGGCCCCCATGAATGGGTCCAGAGGCGAGAGACTTGGGGAAGTCCCCGCCCACTATTCGATGGACCCGAGGCGGAGGCGTGCGCGGGTTACGGCGCGCGCCTTCTGAGGCAATGCACGGGGTAGTTAAACACCTCACTACCCCGTGCAGGAGACAAGTCCCGGACAGACCAGGCCAGCACTAGTATGGGGCTGCGGAAGAATTTAGATTCCCGCGGCCCCGCGCGCACGTGCGAGGATCACCGGGGTGGTTTTAGCCGGTAAGAGTCTGGCACGCCCCTCCGCCTTTCCCCCAGGCGGAGGTAGTCCATGAGGACTTCCCCGCAAAAAAAAAAAAGGTTAACCCCCCCTGCCTACCAGTACCTTACTAGTACTGGAACAAACCCGTCAACTCCGGTGGTACACCCGCTCCCCTGAGCTTATCCCAAAGGACATCATATGACACAAGGCCAAATGCCCTTGAGAGATCAAGGAAGCAGGCATACACCGGAGTACTTCTATCCTTATAGTATTGGACGGTCTACTTTAGACAGAGGATCGCACTCTCAGTGGAAAGTCCAGGCCGAAACCTAAACTGTGCATCATGTACAGTTATCCATATTTTATCAAGTTCCTTGTCCAGCAAACTGTCCAACACCTTAGCAATTACTGATGCCAAGGATATCGGCCTGTAATTCGCCTTGTCAGATACATCCCCAGTTTTATTTTTCACGTTTGGTACCACCATTGTTTTCAGCATATCGGGTGGAAGGTATCCATGGCTAATCATGACTAGTCTCATCATTAATCACCCCTGGGCCGGCCCAAGTAGAGATGATACCATAATTCGATCTTTGAACATGCAGTTATTTCCTCCGGCGAACCACTCCTGCACACTCACAGGGCGGCCCGGTCGAACCTTCAGCTTATTGGTCGACTACCAAAACTCAGAAAAATTCTTAGACGCTCGGTACGTCGCTAATATGTCCATCTTAATCTGATCCTGGTGATTTTGGCACCATTTAAGCCTACCCCTAAAGATTTTCTGACTCCGTAGCATGTCTTCCCAAATTCTACCGGATTTTGGCTTATTATAAAACAGCCACGTTTGATGCTTAGACCGAGCACCTCGATAAATAAGCACCCCGAACGTGTTTGTTCCAACCTGCCACTTGTCTCACCTTTTGGGGTTACTTGTCGTCCCCGGCCTGCACAGCAGCCCCCGACAAGGTATTTACAATATTGCCATACATACGATCTAGAGCACGCCTATGTTCTACAATAATTATGACACATACTATCACCACACGTCTCAAACAACTCTGGATAGTGGATATTCCTCAGCTCTTTGTTACATAGATCCCGATACCTATATATTTCCACCTTATCGCGTTCCCGCCACAAAACTTTATTCTGTGCTTTAGTTTCCTGCGCCAGTTTTGGCACTATTGTATTTAAATCGCACACAATTATTAAGGGTAGATGATCTGACCAATAGGTAGCGAGATCCACGATTACATTCGTTACAGTGTGCCACATTGACTTAGCACCCTCAAAAACCATAAAAACGACACCTAAAGTAAAAATTTGGGATGTTTTTGGCAGCCGTAATCTTGGATTTTCATTTTGATCTCACTATTGGCTTCAGCACCCTCGAAAACCATGAAAATTTGCAGATAAAGAAGTCGCGTAACGCCTTTTCGTTACGTGACGATATAGCTACTAGTTTACTCCTACCGCAAAACACTTCCATAAAAAAAAAAAAACTGAAAAGTACTCTAACATAAACCGAATAATAATCTATTTTATTTTATTTTTTACTAGCTTCTGCCCGTGACTGTGTCCGCGTGAAATTCTAACATAAAATATAATAATAATAATAATTATACACCAGCAACTTGCTTTAAAATATAAACTTGTGGATACCGTGGTGCCGTATTACAAGTATGCGCCCGACCCAGTTCTCGAAAATGACCAAGTCACGTTGTACTAAGGATCGGTCTATCATTACTGACAGGACTATTGTCGTCAATAAGCCTGATATAGTGGTGATAGATCGATTAGCGCGCCGCACAATGATTATCGAAGTTACCATTCCACATGACGAGAACCTCGTGAAAGCTGAGAAAGAGAAACAAATCTCGACTTAGAGACAAAGAGAAATATCTCGACTTAGCACACGAGGTTGTTGACATGTGGAATGTGAGCTCGGTTGTCATTGTGCCGATTGTCGTATCGGTCAATGGCCTGATGGCCGAAAGCCTCGAACAACATCTTTCGAGGCTCTCGTTAGGCGGTTGGATCAAGGGCCTGATTCAGAAGACAGTACTCCTCGATACGGCTCGTATCGTGAGGAGGTTCCTGTCTCTGGAGCCCTAACCACCGGTAGCTTGGACTCTGCTCCTGATACCGGCGGACTACACTATTTTTATATTTTTAAATGTTTTTTTTTAAGTTTTTTATAAAAATATTTTAAAATGTATTTATATGTAAGAAAACAAATAAACGGAATTATAATATTCTTCTAACATAAAATATTCGAAGCTGGAAATAAAATAAAATATTTACCATGACGCTCGGTAATACTATAGCTTCCCATTAGTGAAAACTAAAATGGGAAATGGATCCGAAGATTACCCCTTACATAGAAACTCACAGATTTTACCTCTATACTAGTACGTAGGGGTGATCCAAAAGTAATGATAATCAATAATAAACACAATGAATAAAATAAAAAAATAAATTTATTTCTCAAAATAGTCTCCTAGCAAGTCTATACATTTAGTCCATCTCTTTTCTAAACCTAAAATTCCCTTAGAAAAAAAATCTTTGTCTTGACTCTCAAAAAAGTCCTCAACCGCGGCCATCACGTCGCTATCATCGTCAAATTTCTTGCCTCGGAGGTGTTCCTTGAGTCGTGGAAAGAGATAGAAGTCACTGGGGGCTAGATCTGGTGAATAGGGGGGGTGTTCCACCAGCTCAAAGCCCGCTTCCTGAATGGCAGCCATGGCAATTGCAGCTTTGTGAACCGGTGCGTTGTCTTGATGGAACAGTACTCCAGCCCGCAGTTTGCCTCGCCTTTTCTCCTTAATAGCCTCCCGCAATCTTCTTATTTGTTCTGCATAGTAGGAGCCTGTAATAGTGGCCCCCTTTTCCAAGTAGTCCACCATGATTATTCCTTCAGCGTCCCAAAAAACAGACGCCATAACCTTCCCTGCTGAGCTTGACACTTTGAATTTCTTCGGCGTCGGTTCATCGGATCGTTTCCCTGTCATCGATTGTTGTTTTGTTTCAGGATCAAAATGGTGGATCCAGGTCTCGTCCATGGTCACAAAACGTGACAAAAAATTATCCTTGTCTGCCTGGAACTTTTCGAGATTTGCTCTTGACATGTCGACTCGTTTCTTCTTTTGCTCGTCATTTAACATTTTCGGTACCCAACGCGCGGAGACCTTTCTCATATGCAATTCGTTTGCAAGGATTCTTTGAATGCTGCCATATGAGAGCCCTGTGACCTCAGCTACATGCCTGATAGTGACTCTTCGATCTTCCAATACAACTTCTTCAACTTTTTTCACATTTTCTTCAGTGAGAGACGTCGATGGGCGTCCTTCGCGGTGTTCGTCTTCCGTCGATGTTCTTCCCAGCTTAAACTCCTTAGCCCAGCGTGCAACTGTGGACTATGGAGGAGAAGAGTCCCCTAATGTTTCCACCAAGTCGCTGTGTATGTCTTTGGTAGACATTTTTTTCAAGCAGAGGTATTTAATGACAGCTCTGATTTCGTGTTTTTCCATTTTGATGTTCACTCCTTGACAGTCCGTATTCAAATGAATGTAGCTCCCGGGAATCGTGGCCTATTTATATGATTTTTTTTCCTGAATTAGTGGGTAACTGAGCAAGTGACTGATATTTTTTTTGTATTTTTGTGTGCACTAGAAATAACTGATTATCATTACTTTTGGATCACCCCTAGTATATATATAATATTAGTATAGATTTAATGGGTAAAGTTCAATAAGTAGATTAGTTTAACAATTATATTATGAGAAAAAAAATAGATTTTACTTTTCATTTTACAGGTGTGTAAGTATTAATGTCACATCATTATTAAGCAGTACTTCTGCGTATTTTTATTCAGTCTAGTAAAAGCATGAATAGTGATCATTTTGCGTCGGGCCACTTTATGAATTAAAACACATCGTCGCTCAGCGACTCTATCAAAAGGAAGCTTGCTGAATAGGAGAGTTCTGTCGTGGTACAAGTTACGAGATGCAGACTTTTTGTTTTTTTTTTTTTCAGCTTTAATTTCCAGATTAGTTTTTTTTTTGGATACTTTCAATTTAGAAATGGAATCGGATGGCTCGTAGAACATTTTTTTAATTGTCGGTTATAAGTTGACATTTTAAAACCCATACACTTCCCATCTTTTAATGACAACTAAAATTGGGGACTTGTATAAATTATGTCCAAAATGCAGCAAAAAGTTCAGCAAACAAAATGTCATTCCTTATTTTTGAAGAAGTAACAGGAACTACTTGATAATGAGGAGTAAGCCCCACAAAATGTGATTGCCATCACAAGGTAGGACCACACGGAACCGAGTAGTATGACAGAAGATAGGGGAGACCTACATATACCCTGCTGTGGGCGACTCTGCGCTTAAATGCTGATCATAATGAACAAAGAACCAGATTCTGGGCCAGTGTGGTCCAGTGTCTGTTAAGTTACCGATTACCGAACCTTTAAACCACAAGACGACAGAAAAAATAGATATAGCTATGTCACAAAGAGCTGTTCAACCACTAAACTTACTGCAACTCAACTTAAAAAACAGCATCACACAGAAAGAAAAAATAATATATATTTTATTCCCAAACATGAACACGTGTATTGACGTCACAAAGAAGAACGCATCAACGCCACAGCAACTTGAGCCACCTTCACAGAAGATTCCATTTGCCGCAAGGTACCACCTTTCCTTCACCCCCCTACGCCCCCCACTTCACCCCCTCTCGGTACAGACACGGTACATCGGTACACGTATGCTAATGCCGAATGCGATAGTGCGCCGATATCAGGAAGGGTTAAGAAGATTATAGACGGCTGATTTATTTATTTGAATCACTTAAAAAGAAAGCTGTTTGGCCGCTGACTGTGACAGTAAGAAACACATGGAGTAAGTAAGGCTATGAAAAAAATCTTCAAGAGTACAGTTCCTACTATTTTAAAAACAAAAGCAATGAAGATGCTTGATGCCGTTTCTAACATACGCCTGCAAAACAAGGCCTCTATCAAAAATATCTCTACAATAATTAAGAGTGTGTCAGAAAGCAGTAGAAAGAAGCTATATGGGGCATAAACTAAGAGATAGAGTCAGAAACAGCTCAATACGACAAGAAACCAAGGCTAAAGACGTTATTATTTTTAGTAAATAAAAAACGGAATGATGTAGAAGCCTGTTAATATTTTTATTTCTTTTCGAAGTAGTCTCTGTTCCTTTTTAAGCACCGTCGCATGTGATGGACCGTTGACTGAAGCAGTGGGCCTACTTTTCTTAAGTTAGAGATTTCTTCCACGCCTTTTTCAAACGCAGGCACGGCATCTTCAGGGTTCATAAAACGAATTCCTCTAAATTTATCTTTTATTTTTGGAAATAAATGAAAGTCACAAGGTGCCAGATCAGGACTGTAAGGAGGATGACTTTATAGCTCCACGCATTCAATAGACCGCCAGGCGGAGTGAGCTGGAGCGTTGTCGTGGTGGAGGAGGATCCTGCTTCATGCGCGCTGCTGGCTAACATTTTCCAAGACAACTGGTAAACAACGATTGAAATACCAATCTGCAGTAACAGTCTTTTTATCTTCTAGGAAAATTGTTGGGAAATAACCCGTCCGTCCAAATAATGAGGCAATCATATTTTTCTCTTGACTTCTGCCCTTCTTTACTTTTGTCGGCAAATCTTCGAATGGAAACATCCATTGCGTAAAATGTCTTTTGATTTCGGGTTCGTAACAATACTATAATAATATATTATCCAGCTTTCATCGCCTGTGACGATGTCCTATACAGCATTCGAGTCACCTCCGTAATACTTTTATAGCATTGAGCGGGACCAATCCAAACGAAGGCGTTTTTGATCTTCCGTCAAATTACGAGGTATCCATCTAGTACAACGCTTTGTGACGCTTAAATGTTCATGTCAGACTTTTTGTACTTGAATCATACCAATGCCTAAAGCTGCCCAAATCTGTTGATATGTCACCCTTCTATCAGCTTCTATCATTAGCCGTACAGCACTCACGTTATCTTCAGAAGTCGCCGTATAAGGACTTCCTTCTCGCGAATCATAATTATGTTTGCTTCGACCACGTTTAAACTCATTAAACCAGTTGTAAACAGTGCACGGGATAGGGCTTGGTCATGAAATGCTAATCGAAGTCTATCGTAACATTGTTGTTGAGTAAGACCGCAACGAAAGTCGTAATAAATCATTGAACGAAAATTTTCTCTAGTCAAATCTATTTTGACGCACGACAGACACTTTTTAAATTGCCGCCAATTTGTAAAAACAAATGACATAGGTATTTGTTTTTAAAAATTAGCGGCAATTTAAATAGATACATTTTTCATCGGCTGCTTTTCTTACTAGCCTATTCTAAAAACTTTCAGTATGACCCCCGTATGCACTGTAATGGTATTGTGCGGACCTCTACAAAGTGAAATGGCCAAAAATCATAATAAAAATAGCAGTTTAAAAAACTAAAAACACACGCTTTTGTAGAAAATCGAATTAAAAAGTAGAAAATAATTTTCAATAAATTTAAAATAAGAATAGATAGGTATTAATAAAAAATAAAAAAAGTTAACAAGCGTGGGGTGTTTGGTGTCAATTTTATTGTTGTAAATATTTTTGTGAATAATTTTATTGTAAAATTAACATCATCATCAAAATATCTGATAAAGCACCACGTGCTTTTTCACAATATATATTATATTTATTTGTCAATCACTATTCTTATTTTAAACTTATTGAAAATTATTTTCTACTTCTTAGTTCAGTTATCTACAAAAGCGTGTATTTTTAGTTTTTTAAACTATTATTTGTTTTCTATTTTTTTGTGCGGCTAACTACAAAAGTGTGTTTTTTTTGTTTTTTTTTAAACGAAGTTCTTATACGCGACTAACAGTAGCCTGAACTAGCAGACATCGTCACGTAACGAAAAAGCGTTATGCCCCCTCTAAGCGACCCTCCTCTCTTTCTCTTTCTTACCGTCTCTTTCTATTTTATACGGTTGTATGTGTATGTGTGTGTGAGTGTGCGAGTTTTGATATCGTTGACCGTAAGCATTGTGTCCGGTCAACGATATAACCTCAATTCTATACATACCTTTGTAAATATCATTTAAACAATTTTTTTTTTATAATTCGCTATTTTATAATTAATTTTTAACAATTTTTTTTTTATAATTCGCTATTTTATAATTAATTTTGAATAAATTACTATTTTCCTAAAATGTTAAATTACATTTATTAGTTTAAGTCCTTACTTAAGGTAGTACCTCCGCACACAGTATAGCGCGCTGAATATGGTATAGTTTTTGCTATTTCTTAATTCTCTCGTTTACTATCTCTCATTTCCTTTCCCTCGTGAGTATTATCGAATACTTAATTGTGATATTAAAATTAAGTAAATAATTAATGATTTTAATTTAATTGAATTAAAATGTATTTTTATTAATAAAGAATCAATAAAAGCTATTATTATTATTATTTTTACGTCTCCTGGCATTTCATGGAACCCTCGGGGCCCAGACCTTTGGAAGGCGTACGAGGAGCCAAACTCTAATGAAATGAGGCACCAACGGACGGATATCCCTGTTCGCACTATGCAAGTATGCACCCGAGGACAACCCCTGGTTGGCGTAGGACTATTGCAGGATATGGCAACAAAGATATTAAATTATGGGTCTGGGTCGCTAAAGTGAACTGGTAATCTAGGATTAAGGAAAGACTATAGCTCTGACAAATGTTATATATAAATTACACAGATAAAATGGCAGGGGGTGGACTTGCACACTCAATAATGGGCCTCGAAAACGTCCGCTAGCACATAGTGCTGTAGCGAAAAGGGGGCAACATGTCCTGAGGTGCTTATGAGGAGTAGAGAAGTATTCCACGGGTAGCAGGACAATTCCGGAAGTACGGTCAAGATGGGGACACCAGCATCTTACTGGAATACTTCCTTCCTCCGAGCACGTTTGCAATTGCGAATCTCCACTCAAGCCGGCCCATAAGGCAAAAATGAGGTGGTAGCTCTGTTCCTCGTCAGTGTTAAGTGGGATCACTAATATTCAACAGCTCACCACATGCTGCCCTGCGGGTTTCTGTATCTCTCTTGGTTTAGCACCTCACCCTAGTCATGTTTCGGCAAAGTGAACTCTACAGGTACAGACCTAGAGTCCAGGAGCGCGCAAGATGCACCGCGATCTGCGACGTCAACGTAGAGGTACGAAGGTGGGGTTATCATTATTACTGTTACTGTGACCAAGCGTTACGTAGTTTACTGTTTTTCTATACATATTCAACTTTTCGTTCACACCGAACCGACAGTACGCTATCACAGACATCCCATGTATCACTGGGGCTTACAGTAAGCCTGCTAACAATCAGCGGCTGACTATACGTCTGCTATGTACATAAACGCTTGCCTTGGCATCAACACCAACAGCCTCTGCTATAGACTGCTTGCCATTGTTAGGCATTATTCGTTTTATATTCGTGATCAACACAAGCCAGTCTAGTGATTCCGTACGTAATAGTGCTAAACTCACTACAAAACTATACTCACACAATGCTAGTGGATAAAACTTATTACTCAGCCGCATGAAGGATAATAAAAACACTTTAGGTAAGTGCATGGAATGTTGCTCCACGCCGCCCGAGGCAAGTATAAACTATGCATCAATAACAACAAGCAAGTTTGACAGTCTGCGGCCGACCTTACACTATGTTGGATTAGAATAAATCATTCAATGATCAACATAATATTTTACTGTTTTGGTACGGAAAAATAGTATTCGTTTAAGACACAAACTGAAGCGCAAGAAATAAGCTCAAATAATAAAAACTAAGTAATAAATCTTATAGCTAATAAGAAAATCATTATTATCAGAAAAACAACATATTTTGTTTTAAACTACGTTAATTGAAAGTATGAAGAATGAAGATGAAGTATGAGCTGCACGGTTACTGACAAATGCGTGCACTGACTGGACAAGTCCTCTTAATCTGCGTGGTTCTTTCCTCAGAAGACCATTTCAGACACCAATCTACATGGTCCTCAAAGATTATGTTCGAACTTTTATATACACATTGACATTGATGAATTTTATACATACAATGACATGAGTATTTACTTTGTAAAGTATTATATTATTTTAATTATTGTGAATGTGTAGATTATGTGGTTTATTACTTTTTTTTTTATTTCTTAGTTAGTTTCACGATCTGGCAGCTTGAGTAATTTATGCGGCCTACCCAAATGTCCTTTCTTTGGTATTGTTCGTCGAATCGTTGTGCTCCTTAAGTTCTGAGTTGAGCGGGCGTGCACTGACTGGACAGGTCCGCTCAATCTGTATGGTTTTTCCTCAAAAGACCGTTTAAGACACCAATCTACATGGTCTTCACATGATCTGACCAAGATTATGTCTGGAATTTAAAAGAGACTGTGACCTCTGAGTTTGTTTCGGCCTTTCTTCTCAGAGTAGTCAGATAGGAAATGCCGACCTCATCTAGTTTTTAAAATATGATTGACGTGTAAAAGTGTTTGTACAAACCTACTTACAGAAAAAAAATAATTTATCATTTATGAAGTAATTACAGCTGGAGTCATCATCCACCTAGCCTTTTCCCAACTATGTTGGGGTCAGCTTCCAGTCTTACCGGACGCAGATGAATACCAGTATTTTACATGGAGGGACTGCTTATCTGACCTCCAAAATCCAGTTACTGGGTAACACGATACCCCTTGGTAAGACTTTGGACCACTCGCACAACTTGAATTTGGGTTTTAAACGCGCAAACAGAAAATACAATATCTTACATTTAACTGTTTACTTAACGCCTACTTACTCCGTTAATTATAATAACTAGCCAACTTGAAGTGACAACTTAGAAGCACAGTATTGTTCCCAGGCGACTGACAACTTGTGACAACTTGTTACTGCTTGCTAACTAAGTGAATTGTGTCGCTTGCTGAAGTCGCGTCGTGTGCAACGAACAATATATCAATATCTCAAGTTTGTTAGTCTGTAGCCAGCCTTATTGTTATGTACTTGCGTTTAGTTTGTGAGATTGGTTGTAAGTTATTGAAATACATTGTATGCGGAAGATCAGACGATTTTCTCATATTATTTCCTTTTACAACATAACATCTATGTTTTGGGTAAGCAGAGGTATATCTACTACCCGCACTTATCCGGCGATATGATATAAAAAGACCCGTGTCATATGGGTGATCCTGTAAACCGGGCACAATTAATCAAATTAATCCTTCGCTGTTCTTTTGTGATTTATTTCGATGCGGTATAGCTGAACTCCGGGACTCGTCCAGCTTCATTGCCTCGGCGTTTTTCTGGTGGTCGCCACTATTGATCCTGGCTTTCAGAATTTGCAGTGGTTGAGAGTGGAGTAGTGTATTGTCCCAAACCGGACACAAATCAAGACTACTGTGAAACTAATACCGGGAAGTTCCATAAGGAAATCCAAAAAACACTTTGCCTGTCCCGAGGAATGAACTCAAGACCCGACGCTGAGCAGTCGCTCAAGCAACCACTATACCAACGAAGCTCATCTCAATAAATATTAGTAAAAATCCCTCTGTTCCTTCATAGGTCTGCACTAGATTTTTCCGCATATATAGTTCGGCGCAGAGATGCCGAAGGCGCTTAGTGTCAGTAACGATACCTCGATCACTGTATACAGGCTGTATCACTCATCTTTGTTCCAGTGATGCAGTGTCCGAGATATAATCAGATCTGAGAGATATGTTACGTAGATTCTGTAGGATGAATACGGTCATCAATACGAAGGATGTTTCCAATAACAGTTTCGTAATTTGTACCTTATTATCATCTGTCTAGTCTTTTCCCAAATAAATTGTATTTTAAATGGAGCGACTGCCTATCCAACCTCCACAACCCAGTTACTAGGGAACACGATATCCCTTGGCAGGACTGTTTGACAGACTTTTGGGCTTCTAACTACCCGTAACGACTGACAAAAAAAAGACTAGGAAAAAGTGGATGTATAAGAGTGTGAAGTGAAGTTCAGCTTTGCTGTCTCTTCTCTGTGACTTAAACCTATGCGACAGTCCCTTTCTAAAGTTCCATGTAGCCTTACATGTCAGGTATTACGCCTGCCACCAGTGTTTCTATCAGAGGCCCAAAAACCACCATGCCCCCATAACTTTTTATCACCAACCCCCAACGAAGCCACACAATATCGCCAAAAGTACCAGGCGGACATAAATGCTAAGAGCTAAACTAATACATTTAGGTGTTCACCCCAATGCTAGGGAAAAGACAAAATGTTAGAACTCCTGCATGTTCCTTCGTTCCTGGTACCGCCACAAGATGAAACAACTCCCCAAAGGGAGTCATCGTTCAATGTAACTTCTGCGGATGTTATATCATCGTGATGAATGTTCTAATAAACATACATATGTACATAAACTCACGCCTTCTTGCCATGTAAGTAGGCAGAAACTACGGAACGCCACCTGCTACGATCCTTACATACTCCTTTAATTATAAAGCACGATTAAAACCGCTATCTGGAGGTCCATGGAACTCCTTGCAACCATAACTTTTTTTTTCTTCATATCAAAGCCACAAAATTACCAGGCGCACATAAGTGCTAGGAGCTAACCTAATACATGTCGGTGAACATCATATCACGTAGTCCGCTACATAATATATGGACTGGCTCATATTTGCATAGCACCGCCGTCCGGAATTTGAGCACGTTATTATGGGACAGTAGTTTTGTTGGTAAGTGCTTTCTCTTATAAGTTTCGTGTTTGGACATTGTTGTTCCGAGTTTGTGTTTATATTTTCCTTTATTATAATATGGTGACTGTTTTTTTGTTGCATCGTTTAACCTAATGTCTGACTAACTACTTTTTTTTTGCTTCGAGAGTTGCCTCGTTGTTATAATGATAGCAAGCCTAACTGGTAAGCGACGGATCCTTGGATCGATTCCCGGGTCGGTCAAAGTATCATGGATTTTTGTGAAGGGGTTTTCCCGGGGATCTGAAAATCCCCTTATGCCTAGTTGCTAGCAAAATAGGCTCACGAACACGGGACTTAAACATAACAAGCGAAACTTGAATGTACTATACGAGTGTACACGCCCCTTTGTAAATAAATAAATATAAAAAAAGACAATTTGTACACAAATTAATTGCCCTTTATTTTTACACACATTGTACAGCAAAAAACAAGGCACAAAGCCCTACCGTTTACCTGAGTAGAAAAAAAACACTTTTTCCCGTAACATATAAGAAGTCTAAACGTATTAGCAACAGTTTGTCTATGTCTGTATGTCACTTTTTGTTCTCATTAACAGAAACATGCTGTTATCTTGTTCTTCATTGTGGAAAGAAATGGTTGAGGTTTTGTGTTGCTAGGAGGTAAGTTTTTTTTAGTGTGATATAATTATGTCTTGTAGGAAGTGTTTTGGAGTGTTTTTTGGAGTAATGAATAATGTTGTATATAATTTGAATTAACTACGAAAACGAAACCAAGAAACATTAATATCATTATTCACCTAAGTATGTACTTATTTTTTTTTCCATAATCGACAGTCTTTTATCAAACTAGGTTAAGAATCAACACTTTTAGAACGTCACAATTACATAAGACAGTCTTTCTAAACGCCCACTCTTCACCACTTCCTCAAGCTTTAGCTGGAAAGAAGAAAAAGTGGCGCAACAAACTCCGCAGCAGCACAGCTGTCTGTTCAGTTAGTAGAACTTATAAGTCTATACAATAATAAGTAATTAACATTTCGAAACACAAAACATTAAATTACATTATTTGTCAGCTAGCAGTTCTAGTAAACATCACCCTATAATGTTTCCACTGCTGAGATACAGATCTCTTCTCGGTGAGAGGGAGTGGGCCACCACGCGGGCCCAGTGCGGGTTGGTAGATGTCACATGTCTTTCTATTTTTTTGTTCTAGGACATGCCGCATTCCTCTCGATGTTTTCCTTCACCGTTTTGAGAGCAGTGGTGATGAAATAATGTACACAAAGTAAAGCGCCTGTCTGGGTTCGAACCTACGACCTACAATCCGTTACTACTGGGTCGCCACTGCTCAACTGAACACCATTACTCAACATTACTGTTCAACATTAGAATAGCTCTTCTTTATTTTCTTTAAGGTTGATTTTATTCATACATACATACCCATGGGGCACACTCTTCCCACGGGGGAAGGCAGAACGTAGGTAGCTAGGTAACTAAAGACCACCACCAGCTACGATCATTACATACTCCTCGTACCTACTTCGTTTACGTTCATGCACGCCGGTCACAACCTGACCTTTCTGAAGAACATCACAAATAAGATCACTACAATATTTATATATCCTTCTAGAGCGCGAGCGTCTCCTTTGTAGTGAGTTTATTGATATTTTGCAAGAATTAAATTTACAGTACAACGCTTTCTTATTGTGACGATGTACTGTATAAAGGCCTCTATAAATCTGATAATACGTTGTCAGAGCGAAAGACCGAACTCAGAAACCAACTCAGAACCCGCACTCGACTACCGGACCAACGACGGAGCAGTAAACTGTACAACGTCAACTGCTGTGCAAATCTGAAGGCCTATTCTCGTACTCAAAAAACGTTCAAATTCAAGTTGCAATCTCATCTCAGCAACAATCAATATCAAAAACTTGTCAAAAATGTATGTAATTTGATTGTATTTTTGACAGATTGAGACTGAGATTAGAATACGGGAATTGCCCCCCAGTTCACAATTCAACATTTGTTTATAATATTTTATACCCGACGGACTCCATAATCATTTTCCATATCCATTCATAAAACCCATGTGATATCCTAAAAACACATGTTATCCTTGATATACCTAAAAAGATATCAATCCAAATATGCGAGGCTGTTGTTTCACCGCATCCGTTCGCGATAAAATATCGTTGCGCTGTGTAATTTAAACGTCGTTCAATATTTTATGAGTGACGTATCAACTAGTTTACGAGTGATCCCCTTGTTGCCACAAATCTCTCGCGGGTTATAGCGTGGGGTAGGGTTAAAGGGTTAGCGGAATTTTTAGGGTTATACAGGGTCAAATTAAATTAGCTAGCGAAACTCCGCTGACGTTTTAGGTATCAATATCTAAACATGATAAAACGTATTTTTTCAACTCATACTTCATGTATCAAAACTAAAGTTAGCCACTAAAAGAACATCGGTTTTTTTATTTTAGTTTTTTGTATTTAGATATCGATCCCCATCACGTCAGTGGAGTTTCGCTAGCTAATTTACTTTGATCCTGTTTAGTCTAGAAGACATTTGACAGCCTCGTTGGACTAGTGGTTGCAAGAGCTAATTAATGCTGTGTATGAGGTTCGATTCCCGGGTTGGGCAAAGTGTTATTTGTTATTATTTTATATATTTTTTATTGTACACCAGAAAATAAATAACAATAAAAATACATTTAACACTACAAAACATACAAAAAAGTGATTTCCTAACTACTAGTGAATAGATTTGAGTGAAATTCTTTAAGGAAGATATTTTGTGCGATTAAATAACTTTTGATTGTGACTCAAGTGATTCTTTGTCGACTCCTACTCACATTACCACTTATTCAAGACATGGCCGATTCTGATGATGACGGGCACCTTCCCATAGATATATATATAACAGATACACACAAATTTAATATCTAAGTAACACAAATTAATGACGATTATTACAGCTACGAGAACAAGTAGCGTTCCTTCACGAGTCTCTTAAATACAGGTAACGATTGAGCGCGTTTTATTTGAACTGGCAATGCATTTCACAAACGAGCGACCTGGAAAGAAAAGGATTTGTCAAAGAAAGTTGTGGAATGCATTGGCATTTTAAACTTCAAGCTATCTCATGACCTGAAACTACCTGAAATTTCACAGTTGCTACCCGGAGTCTAGATTTGTGCCTGGTTGATGGCAATAGGCTCGCCCTCTTTTACCTGGGACTTGAACATAACTCGGTGAAATGTGGGTGTACTCCTCTGTATATTCCTTCGAGGAACACGAACATGATGTGTTGTTATGTTATGTAGTTTAGACAAACTCCAACTCATAAAAAATCCAGCTCATTGAGAGTAGTTACTGCACTATGCACGGTTAAGCAAAACATCTTAAGACATCCACAACCACCACTCTGGGCCCACGTGGTGCCGCCACTCCCTCTCAAAAGCGAGGAAGCCCGTGTCCCAGCAGGGGGTACTTTATAGGCTGATTATATATGCTGTGACGGAAGAGGTTTACGTGGTGTAGAGAGAAATAAGGCCACGTAAATTGTCAACATAAAAAAAAAACAAAAAAGAAAATAAAGGGGGTAGGAAGGTCTATGGTTTCAAAAGGTTTCCTTAATTTCCGTTGGGAGTAGCATAGTACTCTTCTGGCTCAGTCTGGTGTGACGATGACCGCGACGGCATGCGACGCTGCAGACGCGAGACGCCAGGAAAGGTGACGGTCGGCGGGTGGAATTGCCAGGCCCGTAACGAGCTCAACGCGTGGGTAAAATATGTACCTGGCGTGGAGGTCTTGGTTGCCCGACACTGTTGGAAGGTTGCGGTCCAGAACTCAGCGCCCGAATGCCTCCGAGATGGTAGCTGGAACTTTGAACCCTGGAATTATAGCATCGTTTGTCACAAGATAGCAAATAAAAGTCATCTCCGCTGATTGTGACACCAAAGCATAAGCAAAGCGAGATGTACTGGTGTGCTAATGAAGGTGGTGTATGGTTGTCACAATCAATATGGAGTTCTCAAATGGAAGTGGGAAGCACGACATGACTTGCACATTTCAAATGAATGGAAAATACATTATAATATCAAAATACACAGAGCTAAAGGCAAATAGGTTGCATGAGAAATAATTACGCAGAAGGCATACAAGTGTAAAATAATAAGAGGTAATTATCAAATAGGCACATGCATAGGAAAATATAAATCTTAATTATTACTGGTTCAACACTTACCCAGTATGGGGTAACGAAAACGATAAACGAAAGACTTTCATAAGGTTGACTAATATGAGTCAATAAAAACTGTTGCCTGGTTTAGCCTTTTAATAAAATGGTGGAGACTTACGTACGTGACGTAAGGTCACAAGTGATTCAGGCTCAAGTGAACGTGCGTTTTCGCCCGGGGCAGGATTTCGAATGTGCTGGTCACCGTGAGTGAATGACACACGGCGGTGTCGCCTTTTGATAAAGGTCCTCTTCATAAGATCGGATATGCCAACCGCGCGCGTCACTAGTACAGACAGCCAATTTATGTTGTTTAGTAATCTAGGACGTCCCTAATTTCATTACGTCTGCGGTTTGACTTGACATTTATTGTTGTCATTTTGTTATTTTAATGAAAATAACGTTTCCTAGCTCAATGAAATAACGATATAACGATAAAATGCACAATGCAATATTATAAAAGGATTGCCAAGCGCTGTCAATATAAGAAACGTTTAACACGTTGATTGCCATGGTGGGTCAATACGACCGGCACTTAGAAGACCCAATGGGGATGTGGGTTACAATTACCGGCAACAAACGCCTAAATTGAATGAGCGACCTTAGCTGTCTGTTCAGACATTTTTAATGGAAATAAAATCATTATTTTTCTACTTTATCATAAAGTACTCTATATCTCTATCTCTATCGCTCGCACCACACCCCAAACTACACGCGTTTCGTTTCCGCGCTGTCATACCGTATTCATGGGATTTAGAAATGCAGCATTATACCGACACATGTACCCACAGTTACGTTGTTTTATACGCACTAAAATTGATGTATAGTATTATAACAAAAGATAAAACTTGTTGTTTGCACCTGAATCCTGAAGGAAACAACAAAGGATTTGGGGAAAAGTAGCCTTTTTGAAGACCTAAAACGAAAAACTTTTAAATTTACTTACTGTGTGTGATAAAACACTAAATTGAAAGATTTTGACAGACAGATAAAATTAATAGTATAATGACTGTGCGATGCGGTTAGTCGAAATTACAAAAATAAACTAATAACGTACTCGCAAAACACTAACAATGACAATGTCTTTAATTTTGACAATTCAAAAACATTCATTCATGCGTTTGACTTGGTCGAGCAGACGAATTTTTCAAACATTATGATGCAATGGATTAGCAATATCCTTAAAGATACGTCGCAAGTTGCACACTATATACACGAGTTTTTTAACTGTATTTTTCTCAGATCATATAAACACAGAAATATGCTTTGTAAACAAATGTATTCCTGTTCCGATGTCGCCGCGTTTCTCCCACCTAATTTAGTAAAACAAAAGCAAAAACTATAAGAACGGCACACGAGCTCACATCTCTCCCGCACACAAAGAAACTTTCACCAACATTAATAAACTCACTAATAGAACACATGCAAACAGTGGGCGGCGCTTCTACCTAAAGAAAAATTTCGATGAAATTCAGTTACCTTTAATATATCTGTTCTTTTTCTAAAGATTTTATTGACTGTGAAAATAAAACGATACAGGAGTTTCCCTCGAACATAGCAAGTGAAGTTTGATCATAATTGGAATATTAACTAACTTAAGTTAATAAAATTTTGTCATAATAAACAATACGTGATCTAGAGCCTATAAAATACAATAACACAACCACAATATATCTATGTCTGTGGTGTATGGGGGACCCACAGCACAGCGCTGATTTTCAGTGGTTACCCGAAGTAATTTTATAGTAAATTTGATAAGAAAAACAATAATAATTTAGTACTTACCTATGAAATGAGATGCCCTCTTTCATGTAATTCACAATACAGCTGTTACTTTTGCAAACAATCACAGAACAACGCGGCATTTTGACAAAAATCATGAGCAGCGAAGATGTTGCAAGTTGACATTCGACTAATGGCCGAAACTGGCATCATGACACTTTCCGGCCGGATGAGATCGCAAGCGCCACGTCTCCTTGCCATATCGCCTGTGTATAGATGATCTGAGGTATTTTTCAATTTTTCCCCGTCATACTGTTTTTGTTCTCCCTTTTTTGCCACGAGCACAGAAGAATTTCATAACAATTTTTCCTTTATCCTCATATCAACTATTTAAAAACCCAAAATCTACGTTCCCGTGTCCGGACAATCACGGCGCGTGTATGAAACATTCACGGGATCCCGGGAAGCGGTCCCGGGCCGGAATAATTGATGCATCCAGCACTACAACAAAGAATAATATGTGAATATTTTAGGAGGCGTTTTGTGAGGCCACTGCCACGATGGAAGTGAAGGTCGAAGGTTTACTTGACTTATTTGGTTACCGCACTTCCAACAATATAAAGATCCCTCTGATCTTTATTTTGTAACTTAAGAGTTTCTGATTATGAGGCAGTTAATGATTTCTTACCGTAGGTCTACGATTACAAACCTCTCTGAGGTTATAATTAAGTCAGTCCAGCTGAGTTACGATCCATCCTAGTTTAGAATATTTACAGAATCGACATCTATTGTCAATTCAATAAATCGTTTCAAAGACTATCGGTTATTGTTCAGATATTATAGTTAGCAGATTACAACTTTTTGACTTTACGACTTCTTCTACGTCCTAATTCTTAACATAACTTACTCGTAAAACATAACTCTGTGTCTGTAATTTTTAAACGATTTACAGAAACAGAACAATGTTTTAAATACGTTTAGCGTTAAACGCTTTTAATGAATTGTGGTACAAGTGGGCTTTAGTAAATTAGAGTTTAACGGACAAGTTCTTTATTTTATTTTATTTATTATGGGACAATAAAAAGCTACATTACAAAAACTTTACAAATAATAATATAGGCTCATAAGTAGTATTAGCAATATTGCAGCCCACTACATTAAGTTAAGGTAAAAAGTGCCACTAGATTAGCATTACTCAGATATACAACGAGTAACATAATTAACGCAAGACCTCATACACCCCAATTAGAGTATTGAGTTTAAAGCATTATACAATGAACAAAACATTTTTTTTAAACAGTTCTTATTAAGAAGAAAGAAAACCTAACTAAATTCAAAGAATGTCTGGGGAGCTTAAGTTTTCATGATGTGTACTCAACTAGTGATCTAGAAGTAGCATACAACATATTTTTCGACCATTACAAACTTTTTTATGACCTATGCTTTCCAATTAAAAAAATTAAAAATACTATTGTTAAAAAACCTAAATGGCTGTCAAGGGGAATAAGCCAGTGTTGTCGGCACAAAAGAAAACAACTGTGGCAGTATAGACGCAATCCGAGTGAAGATAAGAAACACGCTCTCAAAGAATATAGTAGTCGTCTCAAAAAAATTGTTAAACTTACCCAAAAATCTCAAAATAATTACCTAATATCCAATGCAGAGAACAAGTCTAAAGCCACATGGAAAATTATAAACTCTAACAAAAGCCAACTTCCAAAAGAAAATATTAATAAAATAAAAGTAAACAACCATACAATATCAGACCCACGAATAATTGCTGAAGAATTTAATAATTATTATATTAATTTAATAAAACCAATTAATTTACTCAATAATAATAATAATTCATCAGTTGCGGAGAATTTTAATAATAATAATCCTAATATAAATTTGACATCTTTCAATAACAAATTGACATTGACCAATAGCTCATATAAATCTTTGTTTTTAAACCCTGTAATACCTTATGACATTAATATTATAATTAAATCACTTAAAAACACTAGAAGTGCTGGATATGATGACATTACACCATCCTCAATAAAGGAAGTTGCTCCCATCATCAGCCCAGTACGCAGTTATATTTTTAACTTATGTATTGAGCATGGTGTGTTTCCGACTAAACTTAAAAAAACCGTAGTGAAGCCACTTTTTAAGAAAAATAACAAGGAAGACATGGCATGGTACAGACCAATAGCACTTCTTCCTATATTTTCTAAAATATTTGAAAAAATATATATAAGGCAATTAACACTCACTTGGAGAAGTTCAATCTATTTGCGAAAGAACAAAAAGGCTTTAGAAAGAATAAGACAATTAACTTAGCAATTTATGACCTTTTAAAAGCAGTATATACCAATATTGATAAACGTGTCCCTGTCTCTACAATGTTTATGGATATGACAAAAGCGTTCGATTATGTACACCATGGAACACTTTTAAATAAATTATACAGTTATGGAATAAGGGGTACCGTCCATAAACTTCTGGAATCTTATCTAAATGATAGACATCAGGTAGTTGAAATAAATAATAATAATATCTCAAATAATACCGAACAAAAACGTAAATCCAAGCCCAAAAAAGTACTATATGGAGTGCCTCAAGGTAGCGTGTTAGGTCCACCGTTATTTTTGACCTACATAAATGATCTGCCTAAAGTTTCACAGCATCCAATGATCCTTTTCGCTGATGATAGCACAGCTATATTTACTGGTCAAAATATTGATACTTTGGAAAATGAGATAAATTCC